>OU343216.1:48542614-48583775 GCA_910596185.1 Chrysanthemum makinoi | reverse complement strand
ACTAAGGATAGTGATCAGAAAGGTTTTTGCTGGATAATTACCTAAAGAAAAGATTTACAAATTACAGCGACTTAAATGCAAATTAAAGAAAATAAAAGATAAAATATATTAAATAAACGCTATCACTATTTTTACAGATCGATGAACGTTTATTTTATAAAACAAAATAACTTAAATAAACTATATTAACTAAAACGTAATCCTAAATTATCTAGAAACGTGGTTTAAAATGAAAACGAGCGTTCGTTTAAAAAATAACGCTGGGCAAAGCCCAAAACGTAAAATTTATGAAATAAAAGGCCTACGAATGTAAAACTAATTTTCTTACGTACTATATGACAAAAGAAAATTTTAGAAAAAAGATTTATATTTTTAGATTTTATATTTTTATTATGATTTAAATAAGATTTTACACTAACTAAATGATTAAAAATACTAAAACTTATGAGAAAATCTCAAACTTTCACAGAAAATACTTTAAACAATGCTGGTCTTAAGAAAAATAAAAAACTTGGAGGTTGCTTTTGGAAATAAGCTCAAAATAAGCTAAAGAAAGCTAATAAGCAAACTGCTAAACACCCTTAAGTATTAAATGTTGCAAACATTGACAAGAAATACCCAAGGGCGCTATTGGTACAGGTACACACTCCTATCACCTCTTAAGGGAGAGGTCTCGGTTCGACCTGCTCTCCCTTTTTGTGAAACATTTTATTTTTGGAAATTTCTTTTTGCACTTTATTAAGAACAATGAAATAAGCAAAATTTAAAACTACAACTTTTATAAAAGTACTAATAAGCTCTGTAAAAAGCTTATTATTCTCAACAGTGGGCTATAAAGAGAAATAAGCACAAGGATTAAGCCTAATTGGCTTATGAGCTAGAAAATAAGCAACATTGAAATTGAAATAAGCTAAGAACTTTTAATAAGCTAATTTAATAACCTGAAAAAAAAGCAAAATTTATTAGAAATAAGCACACTGAAAAGCTAAATTAAGCAAATAAGCATTTAAGCTAAACTAACTAACCAAACAGGCCGTGGGTTTTTCAAAACCAATTTAAGCTTATCAAATAAGCTCACAAGCTTAAAACAAGAACTGAGGGCACAAGATTAACTGGTTGGCTATCCAAAAAGACAAAACTCACAAGCTATGATCCACTATTAAGCTTTGTGTGAGCTTGAGAAAATGACTAGATCATACTGCTTATGCAGTTTTACACTGAAATGGGACAAAACAAAAGCTATAAGCAGCCCTAGTAAACAAGCTACAAATTGGAAAAATAAGCTTGGAATCTCAAGATTGCTAGGTTGGCTTTCTAAAGAACCAAAAATCAAAGGCTTAAGCTAAATAACAAGCTCTGTGTGAGCTTGAGAAAATGATAGGCTCATGGTGCACGTAACAAGTTTTCGATAAGGTATCTAAAACATGCTTATAAATAAGCACTTAATAAGCAGAGCAGATATGAACTAATATTTTTATATTTTACTTAAGCAACTAAATATTACTATCCCAGAAGCATTTAAGCTAAATATTAATAATGAATCCTATATAAAATTATACATTTTATTCAAAAACGACTTAATGGAAATTTTGACTTTTATGAAAACTACATATGTTGACTATTATGAACTTTGATTCAATTCTAAACACTGATTATGTTCAGTTAAGTTATAATATGATTATATTAAGTTAGGTAACCAAGTTTTAAACAACTTTGATGAGTTTTACACTCAAAATTCCAACAGTGACAAAGTAACAAGAGATTAAAGGAAAGTTTGACTTTTTCACTTATGACCACTGGTTTTCTTGTCTATTTAAGCTAACATAACCTACTGAGACATGCAACAAGCACAAACACTAACTAAGATAGCCTCTACCACAGTTAACAAGACAGAACCAAACAGTCCTTTATAGGACTGTTTTGATATTTTAAACACTGAAACAGATGTTTAAGCCAAGGAATCAAATGATTAACTTATGCTAACTATTTTTAGACAGAATCAAACTGAAATTAACATACTTTCAACACTTAAACTGAAAATTGCACATTATGAGAAAATAGCTTACAATTTGAGATTATGCACAAGACAAGGAACCAGTGACTGAAATCACACCCTATGGCTTCCCAAGAAGCTCTAAACCAAGATATAATCCAAAACCAGCTCTGCTACACTGTCTTGATCATCATTCCCATGATTTTTGAATTTTCACCTTATTTATCTTATTTTTTTTATATTTTTGAGTTTTTAAGTTTAAACTGGATTTAAAAGTTCCTAAAAGCTTATAAGCTTTGTCAAGAGCTTATAGGAGCTTAAGAAGCAAGAACAACAACTAATAACAACCTTTGAGATTTTTGGGAATTTGAACATGGAAATTTGCATAAAACTGAATTTGTACACAATAACTGAAATTAAAACTGCAAAGAACTTTCATTAACCATAAAACATAATACAACTTGAAAATAAAACTGAATTTAAAGGTTTACAACAGAAATTAAGAGTTTACACTACAAAATGGTCTAAAAACAGTCGACACCTCCCTCTTCTGCTTCAATCCATCTTTATAGACTTTCAAAAGCATTCTCTCCACTTGTAATTGAGGCAGTTCCAGAGCAATTAAGGATTCTTGGGAGTGTTAGGAAGTGTAAGGGACAAGTTTTGTGATATTTTGGACCAAGTTGGGTGAGTTTGGAAGTAAACAGGGGTATGGATTGGGTTTTGAGTGAAAATTGGTGGGAAAGGCATTTAATGTGGTGTGTTATAGGGTTGTGAGGTGGAGGGGAGTGGAAGAGGAGTAGGTAGTGAGCTGGGGGTGATGAGGTGGTGGTGAAAACCTGTGGGCTGGGTATGGTGGTATTGGAGTGTGAGTGGAGGGAAGGTGAATAGTGTTTGGCGGTTTTGGGAGATTTGACCAGGGTCAAACCTGGTAATATTAAGGGTATGGGCTGGTTTGTTTGTTTGGGCCAAAGGATGGACTTGGGTAATATATAGGTCCGTTTGGTTTTTGTAGCTAGTAACACACAAGGACCATTCTTGTAACATTCTGAAAGTTAAGGGACTGATCTTGCCCATTATTCCAAAGTTAACATAAGGGTTAAACCTGCCAAATATGGTTAGTGCAAGGACCAATGTTTCATAAAATTCCATTTTTTACAAGTCCAAGGACTAAAATTGCCAATTTTGTAACTCTAGGGACCAAACTTGTAATTTTCCAAAAGTTTATCATAAGGACCAATTTTTTCATTTATTAATAGTACAAGGTTTATTTTTGATAAATTTCACTTTTTAAATTAACCAAGGACTATTTTTGACATTTTTCAAAGTTCAGGGACTAAAGTTGTCATTTTGTGATTTTTAAACTTTGAATGGTTTATTTTGACAACTTTTGAATCCCATGGACCTTAAATGACATTTTACAAGTTTTTTGAATTACCAGGGACTAATTTTGACAACTTTTGAAACTTGAGGGACTAAAACTGCCAATTATGCAAACTTGATACGTTTTTTATCTGATTTTGATGTTTTTGCATTTAAAACATATAAAACACTTGTTTGTGATTTTTTAATCATTTTGATGCATTTATGAGTGTTTTCAGATGTTTTTGCAGTCTAGCTAATACAAAAATGATGAGTATTTAGACACTCATCAATCCCCCACACTAAGATATTGCTAGTCCCTAGCAATGATTTGAGAAAATTTAATGGATTTTATCTCTTTACCAAAAGCCATTACTTCTGGAGTAGCCAATTGTTTTAGTTCAAGTAAGAACTTTGGTACAATGATAACCAAATGATTTTGAGCAAATCACCAGCTTTCAACGGTTTGATTTGTCTTTACCAGAAGCCGTTTGCTTCTGGACTAGCCAACTCTTAGATAAATTATCAATATTATCTTTGGTGAGCTGATTACCAATTATGGTTTTTCCACTGCCTTTACCACAAGCCATAACCTTGCGGGCTAGCCAACTCTTTACTTTTTAGGACATGGTGAGTTGAGAACCATACAATTTTGGGCAAATTGCAAGCCATAAACGGATTTGAGATATCTTTACCAAGAGCCGTTTGCTCCTGGATTAGCCAATCCTTATGTGGGTTAGACATGGTGGACTGATTACCATTTGTTGTGTTTAGTACATGGTACTTCCACTAAAAAATTTTAAAATTTGGCCATTTTGGGGGAAAAAGGGACTAAAAGGGTACATTTATGATCAAATTCGCCAGAATTTCCCCCCACACTTAGAAATGAATATTGTCCTCAATATTCAAAGTGTGGAAACACAACAACTATTCTCTTTTTTAAATTTTACAATTTTTTTTTTTTTTTTTTTTTTTTTTCAAATCTATATACAACATGTGGGGTATCTCCCCCACACTAAGGTGGTAGAAAGGGGTAAGAAGTCAGAAATATGGGTGAAAACCCATATGGTGTGTGCTACTGTTTTTGATTCCCGAGTCGCTAGCTTGACTCGACCCCAAATTAATTGGTTCATGGGGAAGCAAAGTGGAAGAGACAATCTCCATCGGACTTTCATTCAAAATGTTTGTATAAACATTGAAGCATGAAAAAGTTCCACACCGATGAGATATACATAGAACCGGCTCAAAATGATAAATGAAAATGCCGGGGTCAAAGATAATGTCTTCATTCCCGAAGGAGTGAAGAACAGGAGAAGTGACAGAATATATGAAGAAAAGAAAGAAAATCATGATACAAATCATGACTAACTCTTCATCCTCAATAGGAGAATTCATAGTTTCATGAATCTCCTCAGTTAAGCTCGCTTGATCAAGACATACTATGGGTGTGTCTAGATCAAAGTAGAAGTTATCATACTCCGGCGGAGATATGATATGAGTGAGTTCACAGGAGAACTCCTCGAAGGTGAATGAATCATATTCTGGTTTGATGTGAGTGAGTTCATTGGCGAACTCCTCAAAAGTAAATGATTCATAATCGGGGAGAGAATTATGAAAGTGAGAAGTGGTATTACCACTAATTTTCTCTCCCATCTGATCAAAACAGAAGGCTTCCATTTAGGAATAGAATCATCGGAAAAAATGTCACTATCCTTTATGGGGATAGGAGATGAAATGGTTTTTCTTTGAAAGCCTCGATTTTAGAAATGAGAAGACTGACATTCAATAATGTTGCACGAAGTGCTTCATCTTTGATTTCAGTGTCAGTAATTTCATCATTCTCTTCTTCTAAGCTAACAAACTCAGAAGGTAATTCTTCCATATAACTGATGTCTCCACAAGATAACGAATTGTCATCAATAGAATCAGAGCACATCTCAACATGATTACTTTGGAAGACAAGAGGAGTAGGGATATCACACACATGATCGAGAATTCCCTGTGACTCTCTTGGGATTGGGACAAGGTCCTCAACACTAGACTTTATGAATTCGTCCGATTCCTTTTCAGGAACAGTGTCAAGATGCTCGTCCCCCATGTTCAGAGAGTGAGTGTGAACCTCGGGTGTGATAGCAGTTGTTTGAGATGAAATCTCAACTGCTGGGATATCATTTGATGAACTTGATGAATCAAATGTATCCTCATCATCACTGTCATCAAGAATAAAATGAAATTGAGAGCTAGATCCGCTTTTCTTTTGCAATTAATTCCCTAATAGACTTTTCAAAAGCAATTTGGGAATTTATTTTAGCAACCTGCTCTTCAGCTAGCAATTCTTCCATGGATTTCTCATGTGAATTTTGAATGACGGACATTGTGGGAGTGGAGATTTGTCCAAACCGGAAGGTTGACATTGATAATCATCATGAGGACCCCCACAATATACACAAGAAAAATTGGAAATATTATGAAGTATAGTTTTATTGAACTCCTCACCTCTTTTCACTAACTCCAGAAGTTCTAGATAAGTGTCTTGTTGGGTTTGTTGAGGAGTTTGAGTTATTTGGCACTGTGGAGGTTGGTCGTGATATGGATAGTCATAATTGTCACAAGGAAATGGATTCCCTGTTTGACAATCAGAGCTGGAATGGGGACCTCCACAGTTCTCACAACAAAATGATTGTTGTGGGTGGTCATGTGAATAATATGGGATTTTGGTCATTTCCAAAGTCCTCGAGTGTTACCGTAAACTGTTCGTAGACAAACGTGTTTCCGGATTGACACTCAAATCCTTGGTGAGGACCTCCACAAAATTCACAGCAGTAATGTTGGTTATATGAAGATAAGTCGGGCTGTGGTGGGTAATTAGAAAAATTTGAGGGTCGTTAAATGAGTTCGGATTAGGATCATAATCAAATGAATTCCTCGAACCACAAAACAAACAACTCCCGTTAAGAATATCATTACCACACTGTACACACGCATACACCAATGCAGGGTGAACCATAAAGAGGCTCACCACAACCGACACAAGGAATAAACGATCCTATTTGAGAGTTATGAGAAGGAATCAGTTCATTCAAAGAATCAACAAAACCAACATGGTGATCCGAATGACTATTAAGACTCGAAGAACATTTTGAAAAATCCGGAGGTGGGACAAGTGGTGTGCTCTGAGAGCTAGCAATTTCCACTACTTTCGTTATGGTCTCTGGTTCTGGTTCTTGAGAAACGTGAAGATTAGGCAAGTCATTCTTACTAGTCACCGGTCTAAATTCTGCATGTTTGCTTTTAACCGTAAATCGTGAAAGTGTAGGATCAATTTTAGACGGCTTAGGAGCAATCGAGGGGTTAGATCTTTGGATAACCGTAGGTTGGACGTAGTTAGCACCTCCATTATCAGAGGGAAGTACCTGGTCCTTTGTCACCTTGGTTTCTCGTTCCATTTCCCTACGCAGAATTAATGGATCATCATGGACAACACGAATTCTTGACATTTGTGATAAAATAGGAATTTTTTCAACTTCGTTCCAGATTTCGTCGTAGTCGAGAGATTCCATAAGAATAGAAGAAGTTTAGAATCAAATGGATAGAGGGTAAAGGGATAAAGAATCAAAAAGGGTAAGAGGGTAAAGATGAATATTTTTGGATTTTTGGATAAATATTATGTAAAAACAAAGAATAAAAATATTTTTGGTGTTGTTAACACTTTAGAAAAAGTGTTAATGAACTTTTTGATTTTTAAATAATTGTTTACAAAAAGGTGGTATATGTGCAAGAATGGATCTGGAAATGCTTAAAACACGCTTACAGCCTCCCCGGCAGCGGCGCCAAAATTTGATCTGTGCTGAACCGTCAAGCTACCTCACACAAGCCTGCCACTTGTGAATGGCCAATCGCGTAACAAACTCAAAACAAAGTTAAGCACAAATGCAATTTAAGATCAGAGGAATATAGGGATTTCGGTCGTTAAGTCCCACGGAGGATGAATTGTTGTTTAAACAACTTCAGATGATAGAATGATCACTAAGGATAGTGATCGAAAGGTTTTTGCGGATAATTACCTAAAGAAAAGATTTACAAATTACAGCGACTTAAATGCAAATTAAAGAAAATAAAAGATAAAATATATTAAATAAACGCTATCACTATTTTTACAGATCGATAAACGTTTATTTTATAAAACAAAATAACTTAAATAAACTATATTAACTAAAACGTAATCCTAAATTATCTAGAAACATGGTTTAAAATGAAAACGAAGCAGTTACGTTTTAAAAATAACGCTGGAGCGCAAGCAAAAACGTAAAATTTATGAAATAAAAGGCCTACGAATGTAAAACTAATTTTCTTACGTACTATATGACAAAAGAAAATTTTAGAAAAAAGATTTATATTTTTTAGATTTTTATATTTTTTATTATGATTTAAATAAGATTTTACACTAATTAAATGATTAAAAATACTAAAACTTATGAGAAAAATCTGAAACTTTCACAAAAATACTTTAAACAATGCTGGTCTTAAGAAAAATAAAAAAACTTGGAGGTTGCTTTTGGAAATAAGCTCAAAATAAGCTAAAGAAAGCTAATAAGCAAAACTGCCTAAACACCCTTAAGTATTAAATGTTGCAAACATTGACAAGAAAGACCCAAGGGCTTATTGGTACAGTACACACTCCTATCACCCTCTTAAGGGAGAGGTCTCAGGTTCGACCCCTGCCTCTCCCTTTTTGTGAAACATTTTATTTTTGGAATTTTCTTTTTGCACTTTATTAAGAACAATGAAATAAGCAAAATTTAAAACTACAACTTTTTATAAAAAGTACTAATAAGCTCTGTAACAGCTTATTATTCTCAACAGTGGGCTATAAAGAGAAATAAGCACAAGGATTAAGCCTAATTGGCTTATGAGCTAGAAAATAAGCAACATTGAAATTGAAATAAGCTAAGAACTTTTAATAAGCTAATTTAATAACTGAAAAAGCAAAATTTATTAGAAATAAGCACACTGAAAAGCTAAATTAAGCAAATAAGCATTTAAGCTAAACTAACTAACCAAACAGGCATGTGGGTTTTTTCAAAACCAATTTAAGCTTATCAAATAAGCTCACAAGCTTAAAACAAGAACTGAGGGCACAAGATTAACTGGTTGGCTATCCAAAAAGACAAAACTCACAAGCTATGATCCACTATTAAGCTTTGTGTGAGCTTGAGAAAATGACTAGATCATACTGCTTATGCAGTTTTACACTGAAATGGGACAAAACAAAAGCTATAAGCGTCCTAGTAAACAAGCTACAAATTGGAAAAATAAGCTTGGAATCTCAAGATTGCTAGGTTGGCTTTCTAAAGAACCAAAAATCAAAGGCTTAAGCTAAATAACAAGCTCTGTGTAAGCTTGAGAAAATGATAGGCTCACTGGTGCACAGAACAAGTTTTCAGATAAGGTATCTAAAACATGCTTATAAATAAGCACTTAATAAGCTGAGCAAATATGAACTAATATTTTTATATTTTACTTAAGCAACTAAATATTACTATCCCAGAAGAATTTAAGCTAAATATTAATAATGAATCCTATATAAAATTATACATTTTATTCAAAAACGACTTAATGGAAATTTTGACTTTTATGAAAACTACATATGTTGACTATTATGAACTTTGATTCAATTCTAAACACTGATTATGTTCAGTTAAGTTATAATATGATTATATTAAGTTAGGTAACCAAGTTTTAAACAACTTTGATGAGTTTTACACTCAAAATTCCAACAAAGGACAAAGTAACAAGAGATTAAAGGAAAGTTTGACTTTTTCACTTATGACCACTGGTTTTCTTGTCTATTTAAGCTAACATAACCTACTGAGACATGCAACAAGCACAAACACTAACTAAGATAGCCTCTACCACAGTTAACAAGACAGAACCAAACAGTCCTTTATAGGACGTTTTATTTTTGATATTTTAAACATTGAAACAGATGTTTAAGCCAAGGAATCAAATGATTAACTTATGCTAACTATTTTTAGACATAATCAAACTGAAATTAACATACTTTCAACACTTAAACTGAAAATTGCACATTATGAGAAAATAGCTTACAATTTGAGATTATGCACAAGACAAGGAACCAGGATCGAATCACACCCTATGGCTTCCCAAGAAACTCTAAACCAAGATATAATCCAAAACCATTTCTGCTACTGTCTTGATCATCATTCCCATGATTTTTGAATTTTCACCTTATTTATCTTATTTTTTTTTTATATTTTTGAGTTTTTAAGTTTAAACTGGATTTAAAAGTTCCTAAAAGCTTATAAGCTTTGTCAAGAGCTTATAGGAGCTTAAGAAGCAAGAACAACAACTAATAACAACCTTTGAGATTTTTGGGAATTTGAACATGGAAATTTGCATAAAACTGAATTTGTACACAATAACTGAAATTAAAACTGCAAAGAACTTTCATTAACCATAAAACATAATACAACTTGAAAATAAAACTGAATTTAAAGGTTTACAACAGAAATTAAGAGTTTACACTACAAAATGGTCTAAAAACAGTCGACACCTCCCTCTTCTGCTTCAATCCATCTTTATAGACTTTCAAAAGCATTCTCTCCACTTGTAATTGAGGCAGTTCCAGAGCAATTAAGGATTCTTGGGAGTGTTAGGAAGTGTAAGGGACAAGTTTTGTGATATTTTGGACCAAGTTGGGTGAGTTTGGAAGTAAACAGGGGTATGGATTGGGTTTTGAGTGAAAATTGGTGGGAAAGGCATTTAATGTGGTGTGTTATAGGGTTGTGAGGTGGAGGGGAGTGGAAGAGGAGTAGGTAGTGAGCTGGGGGTGATGAGGTGGTGGTGAAAACTGTGGGCTGGTATGGTGGTATTGGAGTGTGAGTGGGAGGGAAGGTGAATAGTGTTTGGCGGTTTTGGAGATTTGACCGTGGTCAAACCCGTAATATTAAGGGTGTGGGCTGGTTTGTTTGTTTGGGCCAAAGGATGGGCTTGGGTAATATATAGGTCCGTTTGGTTTTTGTAGCTAGTAACACACAAGGACCATTCTTGTAACATTCTCGAAGTTAAGGACCTGATCTTGCCCATTATTCCAAAGTTAACATAAGGGTTAAACCTGCCAAATATGGTTAGTGCAAGGACCAATGTTTCATAAAATTCCATTTTTTACAAGTCCAAGGACTAAAATTGCCAATTTTGTAACTCTAGGGACCAAACTTGTAATTTTCCAAAAGTTTATCATAAGGACCAATTTTTTCATTTATTAATAGTACAAGGTTTATTTTTGATAAATTTCACTTTTTAAATTAACCAAGGACTATTTTTGACATTTTTCAAAGTTCAGGGACTAAAGTTGTCATTTTGTGATTTTTAAACTTTGAATGGTTTATTTTGACAACTTTTGAATCCCATGGACCTTAAATGACATTTTACAAGTTTTTGAATTACCAGGGATTAATTTTGACAACTTTTGTAACTTGGGGGACTAAAACTGCCAATTATGCAAACTTGATAATGCTTTTTTATCTGATTTTGATGTTTTTGCATTTAAAACATATAAAACACTTGTTTGTGATTTTTTAATCATTTTGATGCATTTATGAGTGTTTTCAGATGTTTTTGCAGTCTAGTTAATACAAAAATGATGAGTATTTAGACACTCATCACTTTAACATGAAAGATGTCATTCCCAAGAGATCCTTAACCTGTTTGTTTGCTAAGGCATCAGTAGATGAGTCAAGATTATGGCATAGAAGGCTAGGTCACCTAAATTTCAAAACAATCAATAAATTTGTGAAGGGAAACTTAGTGAGAGGGTTACCTTCTAAGGTTTTTGAAAGTAAAGAACTTTGTGTGGCTTGTCAAAAAGGTAAACAACATAGAGCCTCTTGTAAGACCAATAGTGTGAACACCATAACTCAACCACTGTTTATCCTTCATATGGACTTATTTGGCCCTACCTTTGTTAGAAGTTTGAACCATAAGCAATATTGCCTAGTTATTACAGATGATTATAGCAGATTTTCTTGGGTATACTTTTTGGCATCTAAGAGTGAAACTAGTGAGATTCTCAAGAGTTTCATAACTAAGATAGAAAATTAGTTGAACCATAAGGTCAAAGTAATCAGATGTGATAATGGAACCGAAGTTTAAAATGATGTCATGAATCAGTTTTGTGTGGCTATGGGTATAGAAAGATAGTTTAGTGTTGCTAGGACACCCAAAGCCAAAATGGAGTAGCTGAGAGGAAAAAATAGGACACTAATTGAGGCCGCAAGAACAATGCTATCGTAATCTAAGTTACCAACTACCTTTTGGGCTGAAATCGTAGGAACTGCATGTTATGTGCGAATAGAAGTAAGGTAGTGAAGCTCAACAAGACCCCTATGAGTGTACATTTACATGGTAGGAAGCCTATGATAGATTTCCTAAAACCTTTGGGTGTTCATACTATCTTGAATACCATAGACCACCTAGGCAAGTTTGAGGAAAAGGCAGATGATGGATACTTTATTGGCTACTCTTTCAATAGTAAGGCTTTTAGAGTATACAATAGGAGGACCAGGATAGTTGAAGAAAACCTACATGTTAGGTTTAATGAAGAGACTCCTAATGTTGAGACAAAAAGACCAGAGTGGCTATTTAATATTGATATGCTAACAAAGTCAATGAATTATGAGCCTATCAATGCAGGTACATCCACTAATGTTGATGCAGGTACACAAAAGAATTCTGATGCAGGAACAAATTCTAAGGAAGCTGAAACTTCAAAGGAATTCTATTTGATTGAGAAGTGGAAAGCTAGTTCTGTCAAACCCATCATTGAAAAGCAGAGTCCCTCAAATGGTGATGATTCAGATTCAGGGTTCAAGGGAGATCATCATCAAGATAAGGAAGAGTTGTTTCAAGATAACTCAGTGTCGGTAGAAGAAATTGAGAAGCAGAAGAAAGATGCCGAAAGCACTGCTAGGCCAAATTCTACCACTGCTAGTTCAACTGAATCCCCTGCTGCAAGTTCAGATAGCAGTACTTTCTTTGGAAATACTGCTAAGCCACTAGTTGATTCTGAAGAGTATCCACATGATCCTAACATGCCTGATCTGGAAGAAATGGATACTCCCACTGATGATGAGAACATGGATGACTTTTTCAATTATGCAGATGTTACAAATTTGGATTCAATTATCATAGAAAGTCCAATTCCTACCACCATGGTTCATAAGAATCATCCCAAAGAGCAAATACTTGGCAATTTGAATACCCAATGCAAACAAGAAGCAAGGCTAATAAAACCTTCCCTGAACAAGGTTTCTTTGCAAGGTCACTTCACAAAAGGAACAATCATCAAGACCTGCAAAATTGTTTGTTTGCTTGTTTTTTGTCACAGAAGGAGCCCAAAAGAGTTGAAGAAGCATTAGGAGAAGAAGGTTGGATTGAATCAATGCAAGAGGAGCTGTTACAATTCAAACTTCAAGAAGTATGGACATTGGTTGATCTACCTAATGGCAAGAGGGCTATTGGAAATAAATGGGTATTCAGAAACAAAAGGTATGAAAGGGGTATTGTGGTGAGGAATAAATCAAGGTTGGTTGCTCAAGGATACACACAAACTGAAGGTCCGATTATGATGAAGTATTTGCACATGTTGCCAGAATTGAAGCTATTAGATTGTTTTTGGCATATGCTTCATTCAAAAATTTGTGGTGTATTAAATGGATGTAAAGAGTGCCTTTCTGTATGGTACTATTGAAGAGGAGGTTTATGTTTCTCAACCTCCGGTTTTGAAGATCCCTGATCATCCCGATAAGGTCTCAGTGGTGAAGAAGGCTATGTATGGATTGCATCAAGCTCCAAGGGCATGGTATGATTGCCTTTCTACTTATTTGATGGTCAATGGATTCAAGAGAGGACTGATTGACAAGTCATTGTTCATAAGGAAGCACAAGGATGATATATTACTGCTACAAGTGTATGTTGATGACATCATCTTTGGCTCAACAAATAAGGAGCTGTGCAAGGATTATGAGAAAGTTATGCATGATAAGTTTCTGTTAGGATTTAGTAAATCCAGTCATTAAAGAGTCGGTCACCTCAAGTATATGTAATCGTTAGAAAGCTCGTAGTCGTAGATTATTTAATGTTAAGTAGTATATAGTTAAGTAACACCGGGAGGACGGACGGGTCTTTACCCACTGTATGCCTGATCCACAGCCCGTAGGTGGCGATTTGTGTAAGAACTATAAATACTCTCTACCTCCCAAGGTAGAGAGTTGGAGCTCATAATAATACTTTTACTTTCTCTCACTAAGTTCCCAAACCTCTAACTCTTTCTCTCTCTAAAACCTCAACTTATACGCCTATTTGTGTTTATGGTTTGATGTGTATGTGAAATCCAATATGTAACAATTGGTATCAAGAGCCATGGTTTGATCATCTCTCTTACATATCCTTGGATTTCTAGTGGTTTTAGATGGTTTTTGAGTTTGAAAAAGTTTAGTGGTTTTTGCATCATTTGGATCATTTCTAGTGTTAAAGTTTGAATTTTGGGTGTACTTTTGTGTTTAGAACCATTGTAAGTGCTTGGGTTTTGATTTGGTAAGCTTGAATCATTGTGGTTGAGCTTGTTTTGGATTGAAAAGTGTGTTTTTGAAGTTTTTCTTGCTAGCGACTTGGTTCTCGTAGTGTTTTTCATCGTAGCGACTTGCTTCAGTAAAAGGTAGCGAGTTGTAGTGTTAATTGTTAGCGATTTGGTCCTAGCGACTTGTCTATTGAGACAAGCCGACAAAAAGTACAACTTAGTAGATTCTCCACTACGGCTAGTGACTTGGTGAAGTTAGCGACTTGCTTTCAATTTTGTTAGCGACTTGTACTTAGTATTCTTAGCGATTTGGTGTTAGCGACTTGGACCTTAGCGAGTTGAGCTCTTTAGCTTAATTTGACTGTAGCTTAATTTGTATCTAGCTAGCGACTGGGTTTTAGCGACTTGGTCTTAGTGACTTGGTTCAGTGAAATTGAGATCTTAGCGAGTTGCTACTTAGCGACTTGGTGCTTAGCGACTTAGTTCAAGAATTCTTAGCGACTTGGTTGATCTTTTGTTTGTAATACGGTTTTCTTTTGATTTAGTAAAATCCCGTGAAAGAATCTATTTCCGGTTTAATCATTGAGTTATAAAATCCCGTGTAATCTTTAAACATGTCTACCAACGTATACCTACAATCATCTCCAGTTCGTTGTGAGGATGTTCAAGCAAATGTTCAGATACTCGTCCCACCCATGCTTGACAGAATCGACTACGACTCTTGGGCTCAACGATTCAGATTGTACTATCTTGGGAAGGAAAATGGGGTCAACATTCTCAAATCAATTGATGAAGGACCTTATCAGATTGAGACTACAAGAGACATAATTGATATTGCTGCAGATGGAACCATGATCTTTGGATTGGATAGACCAAAGACGTATGATGAGCTCAATGATAAGGAGAAAAAGAGATTCGATGCTGATATCAGGGCTTCAAACATTATACTCGTGGTCTTCCAAAAGACATCTACAAGCTAATCAATCACAACATAACAAGGTCATTTGGGATAATGTCAAGATGCTTCTCTCAGGTTCTCAATTAACTAAGGAAGACAGAGAATCACAGCTGTATGATGAATTTGAGCACTTCAAGATGAAACCAGGAGAGAGTATCTATGAATATTACGTGAGATTCCACAAGCTTGTGAATGACATGAGGAATATCAAAATGACTATGCCAAACATTCATTTGAACTCAAAGTTTGTGAACAACATGAATCCCGAATGGCACAAGTTTGTCACCTCTGTGAAGCTAACTAAAGGATTGAAGAAAACCAAATATGAGCAACTGTATGCCTTCCTTCTCCAGAATGAGAGACATGCTATGTTTGAGAAAAGGATTCTAGAATAGTTCAAAACCAACCAGGGAGAAACAAGTTCCTCAAATGACTCAACAACTTTTTACACAAATGTTGGTATTACTACCAAAGCTTCTCAAGTCATACCCATGGGTAATGGTTATTACAAACTCATCCCGATCCAAACATATAAGCCTCCCGACCCAAACACATTCATGGAAAAATTCATCAATCAACTATCTCTCATGGTCAGTCAAAACATGAACTCTCTTCTACACACCAACAATAATCTCGCACAAAGATCCAATCCACACAATCAAGCAACCGCCGAGATGGGAAGGTTATGGTGCAACCAGTTCAAGAAAGGAAGTATGAACAGGGAAGAGGAGGAGTTGGTAGAGGATATGTGGTAAATCAGAATAGGGGAAGGATTGGGAATCAAGGACAAGAAAAGCCGATCAAATGCTACAACCGTGGTGGTAATGATGGACATATAGCTAGAAACTGCACATCTCCAAAACGCCCACAAAATGCAGAGTACTTCAGAGACAAGATGTTACTTGTGCAAGCTCAAGATAATGGAGCTGTGTTGGATGAAGAGGAGTTGTTGTTTCTTGCTGAAGGCAATGCCAAGACATATGATGCCGATGTTGATGAACAGCCAATTCAGGAGATAGGTCATAATCATCAAAATGCATTTCAAGTAGCCGACGTGATGCATTTGACTCGATGTCGATGATGAACCTAATGCCAAACAATCTTCATGGCTAGCATCTCACCTATGGTCTCTCCAAAGGTCTCTTCACCACAATAGGTTGGCCCATCCAAAGATTCAATCATTTCAGAGGTATTAAAACTATATGATGATGTTGATGAGCAAAAGATGCATAATAAAGTACAATCTCTTGAAACTTATGAATCCGATATTGATGATGAGGGTAATAGTAATATTGTCCCATATGATCAATATGTGAAGCAAAGTGAAAGTGAGATTATACTAAGTAATGCATCTTCTAAATAATAATGATTATGTATTTTGATGAATACACCGATGTGCCCCTGATGATTCGTTACCTCCTGAATCAATGCCTATAAAGAACAAGTTGCCATTTATGAACAACATGCTAAGTTTGAGTTAACCACCCGTGAGCAGGAAATGGATGACCAAATGCGTAAAATTATTAGAAAAGTAATTTTAGAGAAGAAGTATTAAAACAAGAGTTAAACTCCTTACAAGAAAAGCTTTCTAAAACTGCTAAGGAAAAACAAGAACTTCAAGAAAATGTTAAAATGCTTAAGCAAGAATTCAATGCTAAGGAATCAAAACTTTTGAATGGTTTTTCTAATCTAAAAACTTTGAAAAACAAGCTTGAAAATAAGCTGTACGTACAAGGGAATACCATTCAGACTGCTCACTTGATCACTAAGCATAGAGTCTTAAGCTTAAACTTGTACGTACAAGGGGTTTTATCGTTATGAGAATTTGATTTCGAGTTCTGTTGCTCAAGATGTGTTTTATACTGTTACTAAGCACTCTATTACTGCTTCTCGATTTCATGAATTATCTATTGCATTGAAAGTTTCCCATGATCGTGTCATTGAGCTTGAAAACAAAAACTCATAACTAATTGAGAAAATTGATCGGGATGATCACGATAATTTGGTAAAACATCTTTCTAAACTAGAAGTTGAACATTTTAATTTACAACTAAAATATCAACATCTTAAAGAAAATGTCAAAACCTCAAATATCAAGACATCCTCAAATATTCCGAGTTTGATGCAATTTTTTCAGATAAACAAACGTGACGAATTGATTCAAGCTCATTGTAACACGATCATAAAGTTGAAAGCCCAAATTTCACAATTAAAGGGTGAAAAGAACAATGTGACTGGCTCCCAAATACCTCCTCCTTTAGATTCTCAATGTTCTCAAACTTTTCATCTTCAAAACTTGGTTAATGCTTTACAAAAAGAAAACGAGAGTTTTCTAGAAGAAAATGAAAATGTTAAACAACACTTTAAAGAGTTATATGATTCAATGAAAGTCACTCGTGACAAAAACAATGAAAAAATAACATCTTTACAAAAAGAAATTGAGAATCTGAGGAGTCAGGAAAAAGGGAAACTTCCACTTGTTTTTAATGAGAATGTTGCATCAAAGTCATTCTCAGACTGCAAATATATGTGGATCATAAATACATTCCTCCTCATCTTAGGAATAATGAACTTGTGTTTCATAACTATTGCGCTCACCTTAAGGATAGTCTAGAATGTCTCGTGAGATTGTGGAAGAGGATTTCATAAATAAGCCTCTTGATAGAGAAATTAGGTTTGCTTGCATTCAAGCCAAACGATCTCAAGAGCTGCTAGAATGTTTAATAGCAACATGTCCTAAATCCTTAGGTGCGAAAGGTAAAGCTGTGTGCCTTGTTCTATGCCTAGTGCCAAGCATACAAACCATTCTATGCCCAGGTTTAAGAAAGTGAACACTAATGTGCCTTCAAGTAGTTCAGATCCTCGCACTTCTAGTTCAGAATGCAAAAGTAGATCAACCAACTAATGTTCCCATAATTCCCTACAGAGTAATCGGTGACATTAAAGCAAGCGGGTCAAAGCCTCCAGGCAATACCAAGCAAGATAGGACCTCGCAAGCTAAGAATGTGCATTAGAAGAAAGTAGAAGATCACCTTAGGAATATTAAGTTTGAGTTGAATAAAACGAATCGTGTTGATTCTAGTATTAGCTATAAGCGCATCTGTAATTAATTCAATTCTACTATTTGCAAACCATGTAATGATGACTGCTTGATGTCTGTTAGTAATCATGAATGTGGTGTGAATGTTTTGTCTAATGCTGTCAAATGCCTTGTTAAAACTGTTAATGCTAAAAATCAAGCTAAGAATGCTAAACGGCAAAGGCGAAAGAAAGTTAGAAAACAGTGGAAACCCACAGGAAGGAAATTTAGTAATATAGGTTATCAATGGATACCTACTGGGCATAAGGTTAATGAGTATTGCCCTAAATTTGCTAAGTCAATGCCCACTAGAAAATGGATGCCTCGGTAGAACTATTCCCTTAAGAAGTGAACATACTTTGAATAGGTCAAATACGGACACTAGCACTGCATCTATTTCTAATGAGTACATTGTTTCTACCTCGATGTGGGTGTTCCAATCATTGTTACTAACCAAATGGAACCCATTCTTGCATGGGGATCCCAATTATCCAGTTATCCATTCTTGTCTGGTTCAACTGCAGATCGTTCAAATCGTTCGTGGTACTTGGACTCAGTCGTTCCAAGCATATGACTAGAGACCGTCGCGCTCATGAACTTCGTGAGTAAATTCATCGGAACGTGAGATTCGGAACGATCATTTTGGTGCTATTATGGGTTATGGAGATTATGTTGTTGGAAATAGTGTGATTTCGTGGTATATTATGTTGAAGGTCTTGGTCATAATCTATTCTTTGTCGGACAATTTGTGATTCTGATTAGAAGTGGCCTTAGAAAACATACTTGTTTCGTTAGAGAACTTGATGGTGTGGAACTTTTAAGAGGAACTCGTGGTAGAAACCTATACACCATCTCTATCGAAGATGTGAAGAAGTCTTCTCCAATCTGCTTGTTGTCAAAGGCTTCCAAAACAAAGTCATGGTTATGGCATCGTCGTCTCAATCACTTGAACTTTGGTACCATAAACAATCTTTCCATAAAGGACTTAGTAAGAGGATTACCCAGATTAAAGTATGAAAAGATCATCTTTGTTCACTTGCCAATTGGAAAAAGCACGAAATATGCCCACAAACCAAAACCCACAAACTCGAGAATGGAAGTTCTTCATACCCTTCATATGGATTTGTGCGGACCAATGAGAGTGCAAACGATAAATGGGAAGAAATACATTCTAGTCATTGTTGATGACTACACTCGATTTACTTGGGTAAAGTTTTTGAGGACAAAGGATGAAACTCCTGATGTCATCATCAAACTTATCAAACAGCTTCAGGTTCGACTCAACAATACTGTTAGAATTGTTCGAACAGACAATGGCACCGAGTTTGTTAACAAAGACTTAATTCAGTTTTATGAAAGTGTTGGAATCAGCCATCAAAGAAATGTTCCACGAACTCCTCAACGTAATGTGTAGTTGAAAGACTAAATCAAACTCTTGTGGAAGCCGCAAGAACAATGCTAATTTATTCAAAGGTTCCAATGTTTCTATGGGCTAAAGCCATTTCCACTGCTTGCTACACCCAAAATCGTTCCCTTATACACACCTCTCATGAAAAAACTCCATATGAACTTGTCCATAAACGAAAACCTGATCTCTCCTACCTTCGTGTGTTTGGTGCCTTGTGCTATCCAACGAATGACGGTCAAGATTTAGGTAAATTAAGAGCTAAAGCGGACATTGGAGTTTTTGTAGGTTATGCACCAAACAAGAAGGGTTACCGAATCTACAACAAAAGAACTTGAGATATCATGGAAACTATTCATGTCACGTTCGATGAGTCTGTCCGAAAATGGCTCCGGACAATCCAGCTTATGGACCGCGATCTCAACCTTCATCAAGTAGTCCTATCGTTCTACTCTTGTCTCTAATTCCTCCAAAGAACTCCTTATGTACCTCCATCAAGATGATTTAAAGAAATTGTTTGATCCAATGTTTGATGAACACTATGAGCCAAATGCTAATGAAATGTAAATTCCATCAACAGAGGTCGCTCCTATCCCTGTAATGAAGTCAACCCTTCAGTTTCAATATCATTAAGTCAAGAAGCGCCGCACGATCACTCGTCTCATCAACAAATCATCAATCATCGAATGTACATCATGGAATTGTTTCTTGCACCCATGATGAAGTTAATCCCTTTGCTACTCCGAAGATGCTCCATTTGAAAACATATTTGCTCCTGAATCATCATCAGAACCATCTTCATCGAGATATCGACCGCTACGCCGGTTCCTCAACAACAACCACATGAACACCTTAGAAATGGACACATGATCACCCATTGGACAACATCATTGGAAACCCCTCTCGCCAGTATCCACACGGAAACAACTTGCAACCGATGCCTTATGGTGCTTCTTCAACTCCAGACTCTAAGGTCGAACCAAAAGATGTTAAAACCGCCATGAATGAAGACACATGGTTCAATGCCATGCAAGAAGAAATTCATGAGTTTGATCGACTAGATGTATTGGGAATTAGTACCTCGCCTAGATTGTGCTATGATCATTGCTCTAAAGTGGATCTTCAAAGTGAAACTTGATGAGCATGGTGATGTTTTAAAGAACAAGGCTCGATTGGTTGCAAAAGGATACCGCCAAGAAGAGGGTATTGACTTTGAAGAATCATTTGCTCCTCGTTGCTCGTGATCGAGGCAATCGTAATCTTCTTGGCTAATGCTGCAAGTAAGAACATGGTAGTCTATCCGATGGATGTAAAGACGGCTTTTCTTAACGGAGATCTTAAAGAAGTCGTATACGCCAGCCAACCTGAAGGCTTTGTGAATACAGAGCATCCTACTCACGTCTATCATTTGAAGAAAGCTCTTTACGGTCTGAAGCAAGCTCCAAGGGCATGGTATGATACGCTATCAAAGTTTCTTCTATCTACAGGATTCAGCAAAGGAGCAGTTGATCCGACATTGTTCACCAGAAAGTCAGCAAACATTTAATTCACGTTCAAATATATGTTGATGATATTATTTTTGCCTCGACTGACCCCAATGAATGTGATCATTTTTCAAATGAAATGGGTTCCAAATTTCAAATGTCAATGATGGGACAAATGTCATTTTTTTGGGATTACAAATTTCACAAAGTCCCGGAGGCAGTTTTATAAATCAATCTAAATATGCAAATGAGATTTTAAAGAAATTTGGATTTGATTCTAGTGACCTGTTGACACTCCCATGATAGAGCGTACTAAACCGATGAGGACCACTCAGTGGATCATGGTAGACCAAACAAAATATCGTAGTATGATCGATCCCGATGTACCTCACAGCCTAGTAGACCGCATATTCGTTCGCTGTTTGCATGTGTGCTAGATATCAGGCTAAGCCTACCAAAAGCACCTTGAAGCGGTTAAACGGGTCTTCGGTATCTCCAAGGAACCATCAATATGGGACTTTGGTACCCGAAGGACACCGGTATGTCACTAATGACCTATGCGATGCCGATCATGCAGATGTCAAGATACACGCCGAAGTACGCCCTGAGGTGCTCGCTTTGGGTGATAAGCTTGTGAGTTGGTCTTCAAAGAAGAAAATGAGTACTTCTATTTCCTCTACAGAGGCTGAATACATAGCCATGTCATCTTGTTGTGCTCAAATCCTATGGATGAGATCCCAATTATCCGACTATGGCTTTGAATTCAACAAAATCCTCTCTGATGTGATAAAAAGTGCTATTGCTCTCTCATGCAACAACGTTCAACACTCAAGAGCAAAACATATCGACATTCGACATCATTTCATCAGGGAGCAAGTAGAAAACGGTGTGGTGGAACATTATTTTGTGAGGACCTGAATACCGCTAGCGTACATCTTCACCAAAGCTCTTCCTAGAGAACGCTTTGAGTTTATCCTCCCACGACTTGGTCTAAAGAGTCTTCAACCGGAAACACTTAAACGCCTTCAAGAGGAAGAAGAGGAGTAAAAGGTCTTTCTTCATCCATATCTTGTAAATATTTATTCCAAAAGCAAAATACAAAATTTCAAAACCTTCAAAAAGCAAATAGAAAAATATAAAACTTTCAAAAATCCATAAAAATTTGAAAAATCTTGAAAAATTTCAAAAATATTGTCATTTTGTCATGTTTTTCTCGATTCGAAAATATCTACGGTTTTTGTGTTGTCATTCAAAGAATGACACGGGACTTTAGATATTGTTCGAATGTTCAAAAAAAAATCAAAAAATCAAAAAATATTTTGGGAGAAAGTGAAACTATGGTTTATTGTCATTTCAGGCAGTAACCCGTTTTTCATAGAAAGAACAGAGCCATGTTTTATCTTGTTTTTCAAAACTCATGCTCTGATTCTTTAAAACAATTACTTACCATCTAATGAAAACTAATTGCTTTGTTAAATAACTCGAACTCTATTTTTGAAAATCATCAGGACTTAACTTTTGTCAAAATATCTATCTCTCAATCAACAACTTATGTCATTGATTGAGGGGAGAATGATTTCAATTAAATCAAAAGGTTGTTCGACATACAATTGTTTTCAAAAGATAATCATGCATGTTTAATCAATGGAGTGTAAAGTCTCAAAATCCGATCCTTATCAGTTAAAATGTTCTCATAATCAAGTCACAATTCTCCTCGAAAGCTTTCAAAATCAATTTAAATCTACAGAGATCACAAATCTCAAATGATTTGAAAATTGTGATCGGGGAGAATTTGTGATTTAAATTGGATTTAAAGTGATAATTTGATAAATGGTTTCGTAAGTGTTTAGCAAGCTTTCCTCCCCACATGTGCCAAACGATTTCAAATTTTCCATGCACATGTTGAGGGGGAGCATCTATTTTAAACCACAAAGAATTGAAACGTGATTGATTTGTATCTAAGTGCAGATTCCCTCTAATATGTGCAAAACTCTTTCAAACCTTGATGCACATGTTGAGGGGGAGCAAACTTTGAAAACCTCATCCTTCCCAATATGCTTTATCTACTTGATTTAATCGGGAAGTGATGTTGATATCTTTTAGAAAATGGTAATCAAAGAAGTTAATCCTTCCTCTTGCCTCTGTGTGCTAAAACGATTTCAAATACATGATGCACATGTTGAGGGGGAGCGGAGCTCTCTTTCTAAAAATATTAAAAACAATTCAGGTACAAAATGATTTGATAATATATCACAAGTATCTGGATTGATTTTCAAATGGTTTTCAATTGATTCCAATGGCAGATGAACAATACCAAATAGACCGACCAAATTTACTTTATGTATGGTGATATAAGGATGATAAGGTTAGGTATTGGTTCCCATGATCCTGAACCGAGGGATCTACCCAGGACAATCCACTAGATAGTGTAGAAGTCCTTAGGTTTGATGAAAAAAAGGAGAAAAGTGAGAAATGGGAAGAGTGCGGATCGATCGAGCTAGTAATCTGGAATAAACCCAACAAGGTTCTAGTTATGAAGTCTCGGTAGCATGAAGGGGTTGAAGAATGAAAAAGAATTGAATGTGAAAAGGTGAAAAGAAATAGCCCTCCAATAATTCAACCTTAGGCGTAAAACCGGTTCAATTCATATGCTACTGGTGGTTACCAAGGTAACATCGGTATTGAAGTCAAGACGCCATGGACCCATGACGACCGCACTACAACTTTCCAAGCTACTCAAGTTCCTCTTAAAAGGACTTGTTTCATTCTCTCGGGGAACCTACATATCTATCGACTTCTCTTAGAGTTTGTTGATATTGAAGAAAGAGACCCTCTCCCTAGTCTCCGGCATAGGAACCAAATGTGCACAATTGAGTCTAGAGACACGAGATCATCAAATAAATCTCATTAGAACACTGTTAATGAAGACTCTCTATTTCACACAATGTGGAAAGAGAGATTATATCTTATGAGTCCTACGCATTATCCTTGTGGTATTGCCGGAACATCCGAGTGATATGTTAACATATTCACAATGAAGATGGAAAGCCTTCTCGAGCCAACATCAAACAAGCTCCTGGTGGGTGGCATGTGAGATCTATCCAATAGATCAACCATGTGACAACCGAACGTAAACAATGGGGAGATTCAATTTTGAATCAATCCTGGTTCAGGTTATGGATTGACGGATACCTTTGAAAAACCGTCGTTGTGCTTAAAACTCTTTTCTTTAGCACATCGACCGTGTACTAATATTTCAAAATAAAAGGTGTTTATGATTGATAATTGATTTTCATTAAAACCTTCCTTGTATTGCAAAAACAATTTCTATTGAGCGATACACGATTGTTTTTAAAATCTCTTTTCATCAATCGTGAATCTCATTCGCTGTTCACTCACCGTGTTGTCTTCTTTGAGACGTTCGGTTTGAGAAAAGCTAGAGCACTGCGAAACCTGTCACAAGGAAATTCTTCGAAATATACCGATCACATGCAAGACTTGTAATGATCAACGGGAACCGTGGGCCGCGGTACCTCAATTCAACGAAAGTGATCAAAGACACTTTCGTGCGCTTTATTGCTAAATGTTTTATGCAAGTACGCCCGACGCTTGCAAATGATCGTAATGAAGCGGTCAATCCATAACCGCATGCTCACACATCACATTCATTTCAAAAGAAATCATGATTAGTGCATCAATGACTCTGATATTCTTACTCCATGCTTCTGCTACGCTGCCAATATCATGAATCAACGAAAGCTTCCGCTACTCGATGAGAAGAAATCTTGATCGAATGTGAGCATGTCGGTCCAAAAGTCACAACATCACATAATACCAACACCACAAAGGATGAGTCAGAGATTTATGATAGCTGATGATCTCAAAGCCGGCTCAAAACTCATTATCACGTGGATCAGTTAAAGACCTCCACTTGGATTAACCAAACATGCTAAAATGAAGAATCAATGACTACGAGCTGCAGAACAAAGAACTTTAACAAGAATCCAAGAACAATCTTATTGTAATATTTGTTTGTATTCAATGTATTTTTGAGGTGACCTCCCTTAGGGGGAGATTGTTAGGATTTAGTAAATCCAGTCATTAAAGAGTCGGTCACCTCGAGTATATGTAATCGCTAGAAAGCTCTCGTAGTCATAGATTATTTAATGTTAAGTAGTATTTAGTTAAGTAACACCGTGGAGGACGGACGGGTCTTTACCCACTGTATGCCGATCCACGTCCGTAGGTGGCGATTTGTGTAAGACTATAAATACTCTCTACCTCCCAAGGTAGAGAGTTGGAGCTCATAATAATACTTTTACTTTCTCTCACTAAGTTCCCAAACCTCTAACTCTTTCTCTCTCTAAAACCTCAACTTATACGCCTATTTGTGTTTATGGTTTGATGTGTATGTGAAATCCAATATGTAACAGTTTCAGATGAGTTCTATGTGTGGAAAACTAGAAGGGGGGTTGAATAGTTTTGCCGATTTTAAGTTAGTTTCTAAAAACTTTAGATTCAATGTTAAGTGAAATCTTATGGATGAAGAGAAAGTATAGATCAAAGAGTAATGCAAATAAATAAAGTAAAGTAAGGGATAGAAATGACACAATGCGTTATAGTGGTTCAAGCTATAAGGACACCTTCTTGCCCTACTCCACTCCCCGAGTCACCTACTCTAGAGTTCAAGCACTATGTCAACAAAATCCTTCAACTTGGCGGAGAAGCCTTCATAACGTTGCTTACACATTTTCCTGCATAAACCTAAATACCGAGTCCGTAACACGGAGGACCAAACCAACACGACTATTACACAACAAATATGTGAAATGTCAAGTACAAGATCTTCTTGCTACGAAATCTTGTGGAGGAACAAATAAATCAAGGACCCCTTGCTTGGATGACTTATAGAATGCTCGTGATCTCAGCCTTAGAAGGACCTATGTGAGAATCACAATAGAAGAAAGAAGAACAACTCTCAAGATCAAGTGATCTTTTGTTAGAAGAGTGTAAGAATATATGAGAGTTAGTAAGAAGAGGGTGAGTAAAATGAAGAAATGGCTCTATTTATAGGCGTATTCTGCCTTCAATGGCACGGATCCCACATATCCCTTGCATAAGGTATCCGTCTAGTGTAACTCCAGGGATCCGTGGGACGATCCTCTTTGCCTATGGGTTTTTGGGTTATGGGTCATGGGTCATGGGTTGGTCCATGGTTATTTATTTAGATACAATGTATCTAATAGATATAATGCATCTAGTCAATGGATCATGGGTTAAAACCATGGGTCACGGATATGCTCCATGGGTATGGGTCATGGGTTATGGTTTTTACCCATCCTATTAAACTATAACAACAAATGATTTATTACAATAATTTGTATTAAATGACTATATGTAAATGCTTTACAAAAATAACATGTATCCTTATAATTTTACTTATGATAACATTATATTTGTTATCAACAAAACACAAAGAGATCGCAAAATATTAATAAACTTTTTTACAGTTTATTTGTATTAACAATCTCCCCTTTTTGTTGATGACAAAACATAATGTTATGATGAGTAAAAGTTAAGATTAGATGTATGTTTTGAAAGCCTAAGTTTTACTTCTTCTCCCCCTTTTTGTCGAAACAAAAAGTCTCCCTAATGAAGAAATAAAATGTGGAAAAATAGTCCACGTATCTCTAACTCCCCTTTGACGGTAGCTCCCCCTAGAATGGGGCGTCAAGTGAGAAAAAAAATCCTACAAAGAAAAAGTTAGTAGTAACATGCATAAATAATCTTGTGATTGACGAGAATTAAGATTTGGAGCCAAGGTATGTAAACAATGCCTTGTAATAAAACAACAAAATGTAGTGGTATTTATGCCACATACAAGCATGTAAAATTAAGAACAAGACTTGTTCTTAAAAATGACTCCAAAGAAAAGTACTAAAAGTAAGAAGAATGATTCCTTCCATGCTTGCATAAGGTTATGGATGGAAGTTTTGGTGAGTGATGATGTTTGGAAGTGGTGGTGGAAAAGAACCTAGATGTTCTTGTAACACAATTGGAGCTAAAGGTGGTGAGGTTTCAAGGTCTTTGAAGATTGTGTTTGGAGATGTGGGAGGTGTCAATAAGACAAGTTCTTTTTGCTTTGTTTGTTGAGATCTTATTGGAGTCTTAAGGAGTTCCAAAAGAGTGACCTTAGGTGGGGATTTGATGGGTGATGAAGTTGATCTACTTGTTGGTGATGAAGGAGGTGCTATAATGGAAGCATCTTGTGGTGAATGAGTGGTTGGTGATGAACCATTTGATGATGGTTTTGCTAAGCAACAAGGTCGGATGCTAATCCGTGCGGTATTTCTAGATTTGGGTGGTGGTACTTTGGAAGGTAGGAGGATAAAGTTTTGGATTTCTTGAAAGGGATTGTTTGCACTAGGTGATTCATCTATATTGGAAGATCTTTTGGATGACATGATGATGTTTGTTTGTGAGGTTGAGAGTGATGAATTTGCAAGCATTTTGGGAATCCTATTTATAGAAAAATAATGCATTGTAATGAATGCTTGACCCAAAATGTGGATTAAAATCTAATGATTAGATATGAATTTAAGGCATGTAATCATGAGAACACAAGAATTAAGTAGCATACTCCAAAAATATGATAAAAAATGATGAAAAGTATTGAAGTTTTCATCTAAAGTGAGAAAAATAGAAGATAAATTTAGCTTCTGTCTCACGGTTCCCACGGATCATTCCCTTGAGGGAACCGTCCAGCATTAAGGCTGTGATCTGTGGTACTGGTGACTCGTACCAAAATTTTCCTTTTGGAAACATTTGTGCCTAGTGTGTGCCTATATGCAAACCATTTGGTGTTGCGGTTATCTCGACTCCTAAAAAGAAAGGAAAATAAACTAGAAGTGAAAAAGCACACTATTATGTGAGATAACCCGAGTGCTCCTAATTCATTTTTGCTTAAATGAATGTACCCGAAAACACATATTAGTTATGTGTCCTCTTTAGCATTCAAAAGACATGAGATGCAATGAAAACGGATTTTTACTTTGTATTAATAATGAAAAAGCTATTTGTCCTAGACGTGAGAAATGGCTTTTATGAAAGTGATACGGGAAGAGGTATCCTTTTAGAAAACATTTTGAAAAGAGATTTCTTTGTGTGAATAAAACGTTGATTCTAAAAAAAATAGGCATGCAATTACGTGTTTACAAAAGATATTTGTCTTGAAAAATAAGAGAAAACTATGAAAGTACGAGTTATAAGTAAAAACTTATCTTGGGTTTTGAAAATTCCCGTATTTCTTGTGAGTTATGCGTGAAATAGAGATCCTAGACTCAGAAAGAAGAAGGCTAGTGTTTACATACCTTGTAGAGTTTAAAAGCTAATTACAACGATTGTTCCATGAGACCAAGACCAAGACGAAGTAGGTTGAATTGTTCCCGCTTCAACGGTTTGGTGAGGACGTCGGCTATATTGTCTTCAGACGCTACCTTCTCAATAGAGATGTTCCTCTTTTGAACATTGTCTCTTAAGAAGTGATGATGAATCTCTATATGCTTGGTGCGAGAATGCAATACCGGATTCTTGCTTAAGTCGATGTCATCTTTGTTGTCACATAGAATAGCTATGTCACTTAGATGAATGTCGTAGTCAACTAACGCTTGTTTCATCCATAGTGCCTGTTGGCATGCTTTGCTGGCGCGAGACATATTCGCTTCGTTGTTGATATGGCTAATGCCGCTTTGCTTCTTTGAGAACCAATATGTTAAACAACATCCCATAAAAGTACATACCCCACTTGTACTTTTTTCGGTCAACATAATCACCGCATGGTCGAATCTGCATATACAATTATTTCTACCCCCGTACCCTTAGGATACCACAATCCTAATTGAGTCGTACCCTTAAAGTACCTAAAAATTCTTTTGACGGCTTCTAGATGTGATGTTTTAGGATCTTCTTGAAACCTAGCACATAGACAAACACTAAACATGATATCCGACCTACTAGCCGTGAGGTATAGAAGACTACCAATCATGCCACGATATTTTGTGTTATCAACGGATTCGCCGTCTTCATCTTTTGTGAGTTTAGTGTCGGATGACATTGGTGTCCTTATGGGTTTTGATTCTTCTAAACCAAATTTCTTTAACATCTCCTTAATGTATTTAGATTGATTAAAGAAGATACCATCTTCTACTTGTTTGATTTGTAGACGAAGAAAGAAACTAAGTTCTCCCATCATACTCATCTCGAACTCGTCATGCATGATTTTATAGAAGTCATCACACATGTCTTGACAAGTAGATCCAAATATAATATCATCTACATATATTTGAACAATGATTATATGTGACTCTCTTTTCTTAGTAAAAAGTGTGTTATCAACTAACCCCATGGTGTAGTTGTGTTTGATTAAGAATTACTTGAGTCTATCATACCAAGCTTTTGGAGCTTGTTTAAGACCGTAAAGGGCTTTCTTTAACTTATACACATGTTTAGGTTTTTCAAAATCGATGAAGCCCGTACATATACTTCTTCATTAATAAAACCATTTAGAAAAGCACTTTTGACATCCATTTGAAAAATCTTAAGATCATTAGCACAAGCATAAGCAAGAAGTATTCTTATAGACTTTAATCTAGCCACAGGGGCATAGGTCTCATCAAATTCTATTCCTTCTTGTTGATTATACCCTTGGGCAACGAGTCTAGCTTTGTTTCTAGACACTACACCGTTTGCATCTAACTTGTTTTTATATACCCATTTGGTTCCTATTATGGTTTGATTACTAGGTGGAGGGACGAGTGTCCAAACATCGTTAGAAACAAATTGACTTAACTCTTCTTGCATAACCATTACCCAACTTTCATCTTTTATGGCTTCTTGTGTGTTCTTAGGTTCTATGGTTGAGACAAAACAAAATAGGCTATTTTGGTTTTGGACTTGAGACCTTAAGGTTCTTTCGTTTAACTTTCCTATGACCTTATCTACTGGGTGATCTTTAGACTCTTTAATATTTATGATTTCAAGATTTAAGGTTCTTCTTCTTCGCTTATCTTTTCTTTATTACAATAGCTTCACTTTCGACAATCTCGTCATCGACAAGAGGTAGAGTAGGTTTGGGTGGACTCTCATCAAATTTTACGTTTAATGACTCTTCAACCTTCATTGTTTCTTTATTTAATATGACCTAAGCTTTACTATTAGGAGAGTAACCTAAAAGGTACCTTGTTGATTTAGGATCAAATTTGTAAGGTAATCTTTAGTGTTAAGTAGAAAACATTTGCTACCAAAGACTCTAAAGTGGTTTAGCGTAGGCTTTTTGCCCTCAAGTAACTCGATGGAGTTTTACCTAAAAATGGTCTAATTAAGACTCGATAAGTAGGTATTGAAGTATCAACGGCATTGCACCAAAATTTTGAGGTATGGATTGCTCATTTAGCATGGTGCGACTCATTTCTTGTAGGGTTCTATTCTTTCTTTCAACTACCCCATTCGATTATGGAGTGCGAGGAGCCGAGAAGTTGTGAGTAATACCATTAGCGTCACAAAAGGCTCCAAATTTCACTTCATTATCAAATTCCATACCATGATCCGTTCTAATAGACACTATAGGACTTCCTCATTGTCTTTGGATTTTCTTACTTAATATTTCAAAGTAATTGAACGTTTCAGTTTTGGTCTTTAAGAATTTAGTCCACGTGTACCTAGAGTAGTCATCCACTATAACCAAAGTGTAGTAGTTGCCTCCATAACTTTGGACAGCGGATGGACCAAATAAATCCATGTGTAGTAACTCTAGACACTTAGTTGTAGACACCATGTTTTTAACTTTGTAACTAGAATGGACTTGTTTTCCTACGTTACAAGCATCACAAAAATGATGTTCATATTTTAATTTTGGTAGATCTCTTAATAGATCTTTAAATGATAGCGATTGAAGAAGTCGCATATTGGCATGACCCAATCTTCGATGCCAGAAGGTTGATGTATCATCCATAGAAGTAAGACAAAGTTTGTCTTTAGGTTCATTACCGATTTTAATGACGTTGACTCTATGTTTCCTAATTCCTCTACCTATGGTGATACCGTTTTTCAATATCTTACTACTAGTTTCATTAAAAAGTACGTTTCACTTCTTATCACATATTTGTCCTATACTTAAGAGGTTAAAGTTTAGGTTTTCTACGTGACACACATCGTTAACGGTTAGAGATTTATTAGAAATCATACCTTTACCGATGATTTTGCTATTGCTATTTCCAAATACCACGTTTCCTCCATTGAAGGATTCATATGTGGAAAATAGATATTTATTGCCGGTCATGTGCCTCGTGCACCCGCTATCCTTGATCCACTCATCCGGATCTAGGTCGACCTTTAAGCACACCTATGAAAGCAATTAACTCAAAAGTTTGGTCCCCATTTGTTCATGGGTCCATTAGTGTTAAACATTCCATTCATGTTAGACATATATGGATAAGGTGAGTATGCGTTCCATGGAGGAAAGTTTTGAAATGGAAAGCCGTTTTGCATATTAGGATTCCATCCCATTCGATGGTTACTTCTCGGATAAACATGATGTGCTTACCGTGTGCAAGTTTCAAAAATTTATAAACACGATTTATCCGTCTAATACTATAAACACATACGAGCTAGTATACTCGTCGCAGGATAAAAGGGTAAGTCGAGATCTTCCCAAGTGGATTTTGTGTTTGAAATTGTTTTAAAAGATTAGTAACAAGAAAGCTTTGTCAAGGCTTCCTCCAAAAGTGATGTTCTTAGTGAAATTCAATATAAAGAAATATATATACTTGTGTGTAGTCTATAGGCAATCATAGTAAGTGTTCATGAAGGCTTGGTGTAAACTCTTGATGTGATGCACAAATCATAAGCAAATGATTTCCAACCATGGTTTGTTGGAATCACTCCTAAACCTTATTCAATTGTTAGTTACTCACATGTAATAGTTAGCTTATTATGGCCTTTATGTTTGTTATTAGCCTTAAGCTTATGTAGAAGGCCCATGAGCTTAGGCCCAAGCTCATAGGAGAAAGGAAGGGAACTAGGAGTGTTGCCCTAGATTCCCTCCTATAAATACCTTATGTAAACCTTCACTTGAGGGTTGGTTGTTCGTTTTTCTTTTCACATACACTCTACGCAGATAACCGTCTTATATTATCGTGGTGTGTTTGGTTCTTGTTCAATCCTTCTATCTCTCATATAAGCTTGTGTGGTAAACCTTGTGACCTAACAAAGTGGTATCAATGAGCCAAATAGTTGGGTGAACAAGTTTGTTTTTGAAGTTTTTCTTGGTCTTACTTAAAAAGTAAGTGACACTTTGTTCGCTTAAAACGATTTTTTACACTTTTTAATCCAAGATTCTTGTACTTTCAACGTTTTAAGGTGTTAAAATACTTGTTTTTGGCAAAAGTTTCAAACTTTATGCGTGGATCATTGTTTTGAGCTAGTTTTTATTCGGGTATTGTCATTCTACGCATAACTGTTTTAAGAGTTTTGGTTCATCAAGTTTCACACTTTTGTGTCTTTTGGTGTTATTGAAGCTATTTCATCACACAAAAACTGGTTTAGAAACATCTTTAAGCAATATCCAATTTACGAGTAATTTACACGTAGTAAAACCCTAAAACTACGCGTAAGTTATTCCTTGGTTTGATCTTCATTTTCGTGGTTTATTCCGTGTTTTCTTACTTGGATAAGTTGAAAATACGTCGACTTTGGATATCTTTTGCAATCGTGAAGTGTAAAAGATCACTTGGATAAAACCTAAAATTACGCATAAGCATAAGCTTACGCGTAGAAATCCTACGCATAAGATTTTTCTTACGCATAAGCCTAGTCTTACATAAGATAATGCCTTAACTTTCTACGCCTAACTTTTGTCTACGCATAACTTTAGCTGTCTTTTCTTACTTACGTAGCTAAATTCTACGCGTAACCTCTAATTGTTACGCGTAACTTTGGTGTTTTTTACGCATAAGTACTACTTGGATTATTGTGATTTCTACGCCTAAGGATACTTCATCAACAAAGGTTCATTCGACTACAAAGATCCATTTTTACCAACACAAGTTTATCAACATGTCACAACCACCATACTCTAACTATTTCCCTTACACTTATCCTCATCCTCAACATCAACAACAACTAACTCCACAACATCAACAATGGAATCAACAACAAGCAATTTATCAACAACAATTTAACCAACAACATACTCCACAACTTGCTGCAAATCCACAACCTCAAATGGTTCAACCACCACCAAGTCTTCAAGTTCAACCGTACACAAATGACTTCAATCAACATCCATCAAGGACCATTATGAAGGAACCTACTTGGTTTGCAAAGATGTTTGAAGCTTTAAGCAACCAACAATCAATTCATGAGGTTGGATCACTTGATAGACCTCCAATGCTCACCAGGGAAACTATGATCAATGGGTGATAAGGTTCTTTAGGTTTTGTGATCTAAAGAAGCCACATGGAAAGTTCTTAAAGAAGGTTATCTTGGAAGGTCCATTTGAGATGCCTACTGTCATTGTACCCGGGAGATCCAAATGCCATTCCACCAAGAGATGAACAAACGAACATTGCTACTGCGGGAGACTTGAATCCTCAAGAACTTCTACACTATGAAGCAGATGAGCTTGCAATGGAATATATCCTCTTAGGATTACCAAACCCAATTCTTCGTAGTGTTGATGCTCAAAAGACCGCAAAGAAAATGTGGGATCATATTCGTCTTCTTATGGAAGGATCTGTACTCAATCGGGAAGATTTGGAATCCAAAATTTACTTGGCTTATGAACACTTCATGATTGAACACGAGAGACACTAGAGTCCTATCATCACCGATTTTCGGACATCATCAATGATTTGGATAAACACAACATCATCATGCCAAGAATTGCGGTGAATACTAAGTTCCTAAGTAGTCTTGGTCCTGAATGGGAGAAGTATGTCATTTTTCTCGTCAAGAAAAACATGCATCAATCTACATATGGATTGTTGTACGATTACTTGAAGCCTCATGAAAAGGAAGTTGATAGGGAAAGGATTCTCCGTGCTCAAATTGCTCCACCACATCCGGAAAATCAACAACTTGCCTTATATGCTCAAAAAGCTTATTCTCCTCAACCAACTCAACCAATCGCTAAAATCACACCACATGATCCTTCAAAACCTCCATCTCAACAAACTCAATTGGTTCCATACAACAACAACAATGCTCAAGTTGAAGCTAATGAGGAATCGATCCGCTCGAAGCATTGCAACAAGGATTTGCTATGATTGCTAATGCCTTTAGCCGTTATACCAACAAATCCAACAACCGTATTCGCTCCTCATCTAATACAAGGAATCAAGCTGTTGTGAACAATAGACGAGTTGAAGTTCGTAATCGGGTTATGGTCGCCGATGGTGGTCAAGGGTTTAATGCCGTGGGTAGGAATAACAATCGAGCTCGGTGGTGGAACAGGAAATGCTCGAAATGGGTTGAATGGTCTTCGATGCTACAACTGCAATGAGAAGGGACACTGGCTAATGCATGCCCAAAGCCAAGGACTAGGGGCAGTGCTTATTTCAAAGAGGCTCTTCTTTGGCTCTTAAGGATGAAGCTGGTGGAACTCTCACGACAAAGAACGAGCTTTATGGCAAATGCCGACTCGATGATGATATGGAGGACTTGCGGGCCAATGCACAATTATGTTGATGGCTAATATGCATGAGTTACACATGTGACACAGGCCCAAGTATGACACTCGATGGCTTGTCTCGGTACCCGAACAAACCATATTTATCTCTCGATCTCATATCTCGCCAACATCCAATCCGCAGCTCGAATGTTCAAAATGAGCCATCCACATCTCATTCCGGCGATTTTCAACTAGACCCCGTAGTTATATTTGACGATCAAGATGACCAAACCGTTTCCCTTGATAATCAAATTGACTCCGTGGTTATACTTGAGGATCTAAGTAATGATCATGTTGAGACTCACGTTGAACACACCGAACTTTTGCCTCATCCGCATTTTTTGCTCTAATACAAGACCAACAGACCATAGTGGAAAAATGTCATGCCATTAATCAGGACTTGAAATGCAAAATGCACTGTTAACCAAGGATTTTGAATGTTTACAAAAGCAACTCAACTTTTTCAAAACTCAAGAAAAACGTGAAAGCGGTTTTGAAGCGGCCTTTGCCAAATCTTATCAAAACGAAAAATATTTAGAAAGACGTATGCGTGATCTAGCCGCTTCGAAGAATGCTTTGTTGTCTCGAAATAGAACAATCAAACATGAACATAAAAAGCAAATTAACGCTCTCACCTTGGAAAATCAAAAAGCTAAGGCCGAGTTGTTAACTTGTCAAAAACAGTTCTCTGCATACAAAAAGCATTCAACGAAACGAATAGATGATCATCTTGAAGAAATCATCGGCTTGCAAAACAAACTTAAAGAGTTTAAAACTGTTGTTTACAAACATGGCGAGTCGGTCACAACCATTGAAAAGTTTACTTTAAAACCCAATCCAAATGGATATGGACCGAATCTTGCTGATTACAAACCTAAGCTTTCAACCAAAGCATTCAAACCAAATCCCGAAGTTTCCAAAGGCAGAATATAAAGTTGATAATTCTGTTATGAGTGTTGTTGAATATCATCGTCAAGAGGAATTAGATGCATAAGACGAGAGTCGATCAAAATTAGAAAAAGTTGTTTACAACAAACCTTTTAACTATTCAAAAGCGTCACTTTCGTCACACCAACGGATTCTTCTAACACACCAAGGGTAATCATAAAAACACCTGAGTCTTCTAATGTTAACCCCAAACCAGATTATGCACAAACTTATGGTCCTTTACCTTCCATCAGTGAAGTAAACTCAAAACCTGAAAATCGAAAAATTCTTAGATATTTTGACCTTTTCATGGCTGACCTCAAAACTTTACAACATGAGATAGAATATCATTCCGAAATCAAAGTTCAACACTTTCAATCGCCTCTAGCGCGAGAACAAAGAGACATTTTTCTGAAAAATCTTTTACCAAATGTTAAAAATTTGAAAAGTTGTGCATTGTCTTGGGAAAAGGACTTTCATAAGGAACTTGGGTTAATGAAGGTCGTTTTGAAAAAGCGAAACATCTATTTCTAACACTAAACGTAAAAAGAAACTGTTGAGAAAAGATGTTGATCGACTCTTGGAAGATGTCATCCGTGTTGATGTCCATAATGTTGTGCTATTGAATTCTTTGTCATATGCATTTGATTATATCTCGCTAATTCGTTGATTCGTGGTAAATGTTGAGAACACCGATAATGTGCTTGGATCGAGTCCTTAAAAGTTGAAAACAAACGATTGTCAAACGAACTTTCAAATGCAATAATTATCCGCCTTAATTGGTGTCAAAAAGATATTCACGATCAACAACTTGTTTTTCAAAACAAAATCGCCCAGCTATGCAAAATCTTCGATCCTAAAATTGAGCAAATGGATGATCAAAACGTGTCTTTTAAGTGTCAAATCTCAAAATATGAACAAGAACTTGTAAAAGTTAAAAGGAATATGGTGTCATATTTGATTTACTCAAAAAGACTCGTGATGAAGCATCAAATGAACTTGATCATTATCTTGCACACACTAAAGAAGTTATGCATTTTGCTGGAAATGTTCGGTCTGAAAATCAAGATCGATTCACACTATCTTCAAGTTAAGAGAAATGTTAGGAAAGTATGAACAACTTCCGCCAACCATCATTAAGAGATTAGCCCCAGGAACACTTAGTACTCATGAACCTAGAATCCCTATTGCCAAATCACAAGTTGCTAACGTGCCTCCTTCTACTGAAACAGAATAGTTGCATCTTTTCCAAATGTCCGCACTTCACAGCCTAGAAGCACTAAATCGAAGAATAGGAAGTCGCGACCTAAGAAAAGATCAATCAAGAATGCTAAAGTAGAAGAACACCCTAGGACTATGAATAAGACTCACGTTGCCTCCACTATAGATATTGCGTCTCGCAAATGTAATAGAAATAGTGATGTAACGAATGCTAAACCTTAAAGTACTTTTGATATTCATCGATGCACCTTGTGTTATTTGTCGTAAAAGTATGAATTCCGATTGTCATGATAAATGTGTTGCTAAAGCTATCATCTCTCGTTTAAGGAATCCTAAGAACCGAATACCTCTAGGCCCACTAATCTTTCTAAGTCTGTGCTTGGTAGACCGCCCTCTTTAGATTCTAAGAACGCATTGCCTGTCCCTGAGCTCTGTTTCACCTCCTAGGAATGTAGTACCACCTAGTGCATTCACTAAGACTAAAGCAAACACTAGTTGGAGATGGCATAAATGGATATATAACACACTAGGATTTAAGTGGATACCTAAAGCTATTGATGTGCGTATATCTACTATCCTCGCTACGAACCCTCTAACATTTCGGTTCCACATCTACTTCTATTCCATCTCGGTCGTATGTGTGTAATGCGTGTGATACGATCATTCTCGGATTGTTGATAGCGGATGTTCCCGCCACATGACAGGCAATCTTAAACTGTTATCAAACTTTGTTGCAAAGTTCATTGGCATGTCAGGTTCGGGAATGATCACTTCGCAGCTATCATGGGCTACGGAGACTATGTCAATGGGAACATCGAAATCAGCAGGGTTTACTATGTGGAAGGCCTCGGTCATAATCTGCTTTCAAGAGGTCGGTTTGTGATGGAGATTTGGAGGTTGCTTTCCGGGAGAAAACTTGTTTCATTCGTGATCTACAAGGAAATGACCTTATGTCCGGATCGCGTAATTCTAGTCTCTACACTATCTCTATGAAAGACATGGTTGCTTCATCTCCCATCTGCTTACTTTCAAAGGCAACATCAACAAAATCCGGCTATGGCAGTCGTCTCTCACATCTAAACTTTCAAACCATCACCAACCTTGCTCGACACAAACTAGTTGAAGGACTCCCACGGTTTCGGTATTCTAAAGATCACCTTTCTCAGCTTGTGAACAAGGCAAAAGCACTCGTGCTCATTTTCCTTCAAAGGTGGAACACGCCTCGCATGTGCTTCATCTTCTTCACATGGATTTGTGTGGCCCGATCGCGCAGCAAACGATCAATGGCAAACGCTACATCTTAGTAATTGTTGATGACTATTCATGTTGGACTTGGGTCTACTTTCTTTGAAGCAAAGATCAAGCTCCACAAATGATCATCACCTTTCTCACGAAAATACAAGTTGACAATTTAAACACCGCTAGACTAATCGTAACGTGAGAGAGGCACCGAATTTGTTAATCAAACTCTTCGTGAATTCTATGAGAAAGTGGGAATTCATCGAACATCTATTGCACGTACACGAGAACAAAGCGAGTTGTTGAAAGCCGAAACCGAGCGTTAGTGGAAGCTGCAGAACAATGTTAATCAATGCTAAACTTCAGATTACTTATAAGGCGGTATCTCTTGCATGCTATACTCAAAACCGTTCTATGATTACAAAGCATACAACAAAACACCTTTGAGCTTGTCCATAGCGAGAAAACCGAATCTCAAACACTTTCATGTATTTGGATCTCTTTGCTATCCCAATAATGATCGTGATGACTTTGGAAAGCTCAAAGCCAAAGTGACATTGGAGTCTTTATGGGATCTTGTGATAATTCAAAAGGTTTCGAATCAGAATCGTCGTACAAAGCGAGGTGATGGAAGCGATTCATGCTCATTTTGATGAACTTCACGGAAATGGCTTACGAGTATAACGACTTGGAACCGGACCACGGCAGCTTAAACTTCCCCAAACCCCATCATCGGTGAACAAAGCCCCGACTTACTCGTCAACAAATGGAAAGGTTATTTGCTCCACGTTGTTCGGTGGCGATATTGATGAGCGTGCTCGGTGTATCATTGTTTCATTTGCTCAACTGATAATACTCTTATACGATACACCTTTACAACAACTCTTGTTGAAGAAGCACCACCGGTTGACTCCACCACAAGATTGAACACGCTTCCAACAATGATGATGAACGGTGATGATGTTACGAATGAAGTACCCCTGCGATTTTGATCCAAATCGCGTTCTTTAACCCGTTTGCTAATGAGGCTGGCGCACGGATGTCGCGAATCTTCAACAAACCATTTGAATCCTCGAAATCTGCACAATGTATACCAACATCAACCCTCCACACATAGATGGACCGAAGACCATCCTCGGAAACATTATTGGCAACGAATCAACGGTCGTTACAAGACAACGTCTTCACCGGATGGTGAACATTGCATTTATGCACTCATGCTGCCAATCTGAACCTAAAAACATCAAAGCCTGATGACAAAGACAAGCTGGATTGAATCCATGCAAGAAGAACTCAACCAATTCAAGCGTCTTGAAGTAGGGAAGCGGTTGAAAGACCAACGAGTCTCGTCATTGGTCTCAAATGGATTTGGAAAAACAAATTGGATCTTTGAAGGAAATGTTATCGAAATAAGTCGCGTCGGTGGCTAAGGGTTATCGTCGGGAAGAGAATATTGACTTTGAAGAATCTTTTGCTCGGTTTCGTCTTGAGGTACATTCGGATATTTCTAGCGTTAAGCTCATATGAATATGGCGGTCTATCAGATGGATGTCAAAACTGCGTTTCTCAATGGACAACTTAAAGAAGCGGTTTATGTCGTAACCCGAGATGGATTAGTTGATCACGAGTTTCGAATCATGTCTACAGCGAACAAAGCTCGTATGGTCTCAAACAAGCTCCTCGGGCATGGTGCGATAAGCTATCATCTTTCCTCATTGCTAATAATTTCACCAAAGGTTCGGTTGACCCAACTCTTTTTTATACAATATCACGGGGAACATATCTTAATTGTTCAAATTTACGTGGATGACATCATTTTGGGTCTACACATAAAAAGTTTTCAATCGCTTTTGCAAAACTAATGAAGAAAAATTTTGAAATGTCCATGATGGGTGAACTCACGTTCTTTCTAGGACTGCAAGTTCATCAATCACCCGTGGTATTTTCTTGAGTCAGTCCAAATATGCCCTTGAATTGTTAAACAAATTTGGAATGAAAACCAGTGACACCTATGCCACACCAATGGCTCATACCAAGAAGCTAGACGGTGATTTACATGGGAAATTGTGGACCTACTTGGGGTATCATGTATTAACAGGTATATCTTTGCTCTATGTATCGATTCGCGACAAGCCCGGAAACCCACCTCTCGAGGCTAAAAGAATCCTCCAGATACATAAAGGGAACCATTAACTTGGGGATCCGGTATCAGAAGGATTACGGTTTTGAACTAATCGCTTTTGAGGCGCGACCCGCGAGGATGCTTAGACTCAGGAAAAGTACTTGAGGCTTTACAATTTCTTGGTGATAAAGCGGGTGTCATGGCAATCGAAGCGAGATTGTACATCGTCCTCAACGAAGCGAGAATATGTAGCCGTATGTCGCGTGTTGTGCTCAAGTCATTTGGATGAGAACACAACTCAAAGACTATGGTTCGTATTTGTGAATCGATGTCTTTGCGACAATCAGTGCCATTGCAATCTCGTGCAACTTCGGTTCGGCACTTTCGAAATCAAAGCACATCGATCTTGATATCATTTCATCAAGGATCACGTGGAGCAGTGCTTGTTGAATTATATTTTGTGGTCTGAGAATACCAATTGGCGAGATCTTCTCACCAAAGCCTTGCCTCCGCTAGGTTTAATGAGTTGGTCCACCGGATTGGTATGAGGTGTTTGACTCATGAGGAATTGGATGACCTCTAAAAGATCTTAAAAACTGAAACACAAAATTTCTTTTGTAAATAATTTTTCAAAAACAAAATACAAAAGTATAAAATCCGATAAAACAACAAAAATATTCTTCTATCTATTTTCTTTCAACATTGCAAGTACATTTCTTCCGTCAACATTATAATCTTTCAAAATTGATATTTTTCGATCAAGTGTTGAGGGAAAAATAAATTTCGTTTTCAAAACATCAGTGTACTTGCATGTTATCATATCTCGGTTGTTTCTCTTATCAATGGTGGTAAATTTTATGGTTCAATGACACTCCTCGGACTAAAATTTATAACCTTTCATTATTTTCTTAAGTCGAGGGAGAGTGTCGTCAAGTTTCTTTCTTAAAATCTTTGTTTGGTAACCAAAATGGAAGTTAAATGGCTTTGTTTGAAAAAGGAAAAAGTGGAGGGACCAAAAGCGTAAAATGTTAAAGTTATTTTAATAAAA
>OU343216.1:48490197-48542514 GCA_910596185.1 Chrysanthemum makinoi | reverse complement strand
CTAATAAATATATGGAATATCTATATCCGTGAGAAACCAACTATCTTGAAATATAACCAGTGAGAATTCCTTCTTATTGAGAATCCATGTACTTATTGTGATTCCTGGCGAGAATCCATGTACTTATGAGATTCCTTGGCGTTATTTTGAAAAGAATTCCTACTACTTGAGAATTCCCAACAAAACCATTAGTTTCAAGTAGTGGTGAGTAGTTGCATAGATTGCCCTTCCTTATAATTTTGGAACCCATAGTGATCGAAAAGCTTTTAAAATACAATTTTACTTTAAAACTTTTATAAACTTAGCTCTTGATGCCAATTGTGGAAAACTAGAAGGGGGGGTTGAATAGTGATTGTACAATAGATTGCACTACCAGGCTTCGATGACGATCAAAGGTATGAGGGGTGTATGTTCTAGCCAAGACTTGCCTTTCACGAGAATAAAATCTGAAACACTACGTTAAGTGATTAGCGGTATGACCACTGAACCACCTCCGGCGTGAGAGTAAGTATGAGTTATGGTTGTATAAGTGTGTGTAAGTAAAGAGATGAGTGTGAATTTAGCATACCATAATCCATTGGCCGTCCAACCTATTTATAGTGAATGAAATAGGGTTGAGAGCACTTCTGCATGAATGTCGGAGATCATGGGGGCGTCCCATGATTGTGGGTAACTGTCACAATTCTCAATTTTTGGTCATTTCTCAAACTCAACATTCATCATACTAGCTCATGCATAGTTTTGCATTTCACATTAAACGCATAATTCCTTATTAAATAAACGCTATCGCGTAATTAATTATTTTGAACAATTGATCCGATACTTTCAAAAATTATCCCGATACATATTTTATACTCACATTAAGTTTATAAAAATATCATTTTAGTTTAGTGTTTTAAATTTATTTCACATATAAATTGTTATGTTTATATAATTACTGGTTTCTTAAATTCAACCCGATAAATATTTATTCACTCAAATCTTTCAAGAAATGTATTTTTATAATTTTTATGACCTCAATATATTTTATCTTGACCCGTTAAAACTTATTTTTATCTAACGCTACCCTAAATGCTTAAATATATACACAAGTTATTACTTATCCTTAAATAACTACACATTTATTTTCACTTATACATTTAATTACTACAAACTACTACTTGATCTTTTTCTTTCATGTGTGTCGACCTCCAATAGATGACACACCATTTTGTCTAAAATATCTACTTATAATTCATTATATTCATTTTATACTTGCAAAATTTACACATACTTGCTCATATCACATAGTGTAAAAAGAAAATATCTCTCTTCTCTCTCAACACCATAACCGGCCACACCATTGAAGCAAGAAGGATTTCACCAAAAATTTTCTAGTCAAGTATTTTACACTCTAGTTACACTCTTGATTAAGGTTTTGAAATAAAAACCTTGGGTGATTAGGAAAAACCTTTGTCCATTAACCTCATCAAGTTAACTAGTAAGCTTTTCAAATTCATCATCATATTTCATATTCATGGGTATATTCATTTCATCATATTTGAGAAAACATGCAAGTCTTATGGATGTTTATACCACTTTTTCATTGATTTAAAGTGTTATATAAATATTTCATCCTATAATTACTCCTTGAAGCATATCACTTTTCGTGATGCCTAGGAACCCATGACACCCTAAGAAGGTGTATGGTAGGATTAGAATAGCTTCGGAGTTGTTTTGAATTGGTTAGAATAGGTTTTGCGCGTGAAAAACTCATTTCGACAAGTTTTAATAAGGGTCTGTCCATATTTTTAAATTTGGGAAAATTCGACAGTTGGTAAAATATTTTGGGCTAGATATTTGGAAAATATACTTTAAAACAGAAAGGCGCTTGAACGGATTAAAACGGAGTTATAACGAAGAAGTTATGAATTTTTGAAGTTTGGCGACGAAAACTAATATTTCCAGAAAATTCATCATGTTATATTAACTTTTTACGAGTCAAAAATGAGTCTTAAGCGCTATAAAATGTGTGGACTTATCAAAAATATATTAGTATACTTTAATACGAATCTAAGGATGTAGAAAACGTAGAAAGCGGTTTGTAACGAGTAAATTACAAGCGATAAACAAAGTTGCCGTAACTTTATTCTATTAGCAAAAATTAATATATTTTCTATAAACACATTACGGCAACAAGTTGGAGGTTGTTTTAACATTAATGTAGAACTTTTATAACATGATGTCTTCTAGTAAAAGTAAGTTCGCCTGGCATATTTTCCAAAATGTCCAACCGTTTGTCAAGTGGAGTTGTAACGAATGAAATATAGTCACTCAAACTTTGCGGAAAACCACCCTAAACAATATTTTGGACACAAGTACTATACTTTACCTATATTTTTCTCCATGATCGAGACCTCTAGGATGTAAACTTAAATGCTAAAACTTTGAGTTAATGATACAAGCTTCCCAAAACCGTTGAGTTTGTTTACTAACATTCGATGTGCACCCTTTTTCGACTAGCTTTTAAGGCCGTATATTCACTTTCATGAAATTGTCAAGTAACATTATTTTACGACGAAAAGTTATAATTTCACAATAAATCACAAAGCGATTATCATAGGATGTTGATTCAACGTATATACTTGTAAAGTATTTATAAACATGACGAGATGTCATAAACATATATTTCGACGATAAATTCTATTTTCAAAAACGTACAAGTGGTATAGATTACATATGGATTTGCATGCACAACATTGTTTCATGACTTATATTAGAGCACATCATTCATTTTAGGTTGCGGATAGTTTCCGAGCCTCATTTTAGTGCACTTCATTTTGTTAGCATATCAATCATACCAGGTGAGTTCATACCCCGCTTTTACTCGTTTAAATTCCTATAAACTATTTGGGGTGAGATACATGCTTATTTATCAAAACATTTAAACTCTTTTGCCAAACAACATTACTTATACTTTAGACTTGGTGCGTGTAGTGACTAGACTTAAACAAACATCCCGTCATTTATATGTTGGAAGGCCATTTATTTGGATACAGCCCAACGTGAGTCGTTGGAGGAACATCCCATCATTTATATGTTGGAAGGCCATTCTTATGGATACGACCAACGTGAGTCGTTGGAGGAACATCCCAACACGAGTTGTTGGAAGACCCTTGTGGTGACATTTATACTTTTAACTACCTTATGCGCATATTCATGATTGTCATTCTATTTTAGGCAATGGGTTGTGAACACAGGTTGCAAGTTTTGTATGGGCGGAACTTGGAACTGAGTGGATTTACAATGCCTTTGCTGTGTGAACCTTTCTCAAAGTATTTCAAATCATGTTACTACAAACTTATGAACTCACCAACCTTTGTGTTGACACTTTTTAGCATGTTTATCTCAGGTCATAAGGCGATAGCATTTCATGGAGCTTTTGGGTCACATGGCATACATTGGAGTCTTGTGTTTTTATCTATTACCATTCGACATGTTTTGTAAACCCTTTTATGTATTATCAAACTTTGGGATCTCATGTTGTGTAAACTTAAACTTTATTTAATCGAATGGTAAACTTTCCAAAACGTCTCATTTTAGAGGTCGTTTTCTGTACCCATACTTTGTACTATGAAGTCATACCCCAAAGACACTATCGTTCCGCTGCGATATTTTGGGGTGTGTGCAATTAGTATCGAGACTTGGTTATAGAGAACTAGGTTGCATTTTAGTTCCTAGACTATAACCGCTTTCACGTCGATCCTTTCTTTTCCTATCGCCTTACACACCTTTTGTGCGCATATGTTTTCTTAAATATTCCTTCTAGAAACACCTCATTGGATAACATAGTTTCCTTGTACCGATAGAGGAGTCCCAAAATCTAGTCAAGTCATCAAAAATATGGAGCTCATTAATGAGCACTTATCTAACTTGATCTCGTGACAGTTCTTGTTTGATGAAGACACGAGATCGAGCTAAATAAGTGTTACTATATAGCTGTATAGATTTGATGATTTTGCCCGATGATGGGAGTTCTCTTGAGGATACTGATTCTTCTTTGGCGACCAAACCTCATAGTGACTTTAGCACCTAAGGGGATTTCCTATACACCAAGTGCGACTCTCCCTAGATACCTACCCTAAATCCTCCTCCACCGTTTAGAATCGGATGATAGAATGGCTAACTATTTCAGTAACAACAATCGCCGAGACATGTATGCTTGGTGGTATGTATACGTGTGAAATGAGGCAATTATAATTATGGTGGCCAACATAATTATAAATGCGTCACCACCCACGTGGACATATCGCGACCACGCATCGTAGATCGGTGTTGGACACCTTAGGAACCAATTTGTGGCGTGGTATTATGTTTGAGGACGTTAAGTATAGACATTGGGAATTCAACGTCCTTTCCTTGCAGAGATCATGGCACCAAAGAGGGTAACACGCAGTACTGGCCGAGGTGGTGCGGCAAGAGGGTGGAAGGACGGTGAGCATGGAGGTAGAGAAGGCGGTCGCGACATGGGTAACAATGACAACAACGCTGGCGGAAACCACGATTTTGCCGCCATCATCGTCCAACAACTTCAAATCTTGCTTCTCACTATTGTCATACAAGTTGGAAATCATATGAATAACTTCGGAAACCACGGGAGCGGAATGGCGACACCAACAATGTAGTTGGCGGTGGCAACATAACAACACCCCACCACCAACAACAACAAAAAGCGAATTGGATGCCGTATAAGGAATTTTCACATGCAAACCCGTGGAGTTTGATAGTATAGTAGGTGCTTTGGCGTATACTCGATGGGTAGAGAAGACGAGTCATGTGACACATCGAAATTGTCCGCGTACATCGAGAGGGTGAAGTATCTTGCTTGCTTGCTATCGAGGAAGGCATTGACATGGTGGAACCCACTATAGGCTAAGGCGGAGAAGCAGCTATAGGTATGACATGGGGCGAATTTAAGGCGTTATTGCAAGAAGAGTCTTGCCGGACAATGAAATGCTGGCTGGAACATGAACTTTATCACCACTCTATGATAGGAGGCGGTCCGCGCAGCCTACGATCGATTCCATGAATTAGCGGACTAGTTCCTCATATGGTTACCCCTGAATCCAAGAGAATCGTGAGGTACATATATGGTCTTGTGCCTAAAATCCGTGGAACTGTGAATGGTGAGCCGTCTACAATACAAAGTGCAATCTTGGCGAGGAACCACGACAGACGAGATGGTTAGAAATGGTACTTTGAAGAGCGTGACAGAGGAAGAAGCGAGTGGGTCGAATAGACAGAGATGGGCGTGTGCTAGCAGACAACAAAGGGCAAGAGTTTTTGTGGCAACTGGTACGAACAAAGAAAGTATCGGGTACACACCCCAAATGTGCTAAATGTGCTTATCATCATCCGAAGTCCAAGCCTTGCCGCTTATGTACAATTTGCAATCAGTAAAGCCATTTTTCAAGCCAGTGTAGAGAGCGTGCAAGACCGATAACAACGGTTAACACGGGCAACATGAGGAATAACCAAGGACTTGCTTGAGTGCAACAGCCCGAATCACTCCGGGAATAATTGTCCTCAGTTGAATAAGCCACCGATGCAAGCTCATCTAGCTGTGTCAATTGAAGGAAATAACAAACAACGTACTCAATATCAGTCCACCCAGGTCGAGCATTCTATGTAGGGGAGGCAGACCGCATCGTGTGCTGGTATGTTTTTCCTAGACCATTAAGTGATCCTTGTATTCAGTTAGTTCCTCATTAGATAAGAAACCTAGACATGCAGGTTTTGACATAAGCGCTTTTGACCATACACCACGATTGCGAAACCTAAGGGTAGACCTTTAAGTATCATCGATTGAATCACGAGGGCGTGATTCCGCTGACATGGGAAGAATGTCACAATTCTCAATTTTTGGTCATTTCTCAAACTCAACATTCATCATACTAGCTCATCCATAGTTTTGCATTTCACATTAAACGCATAATTCCTTATTAAATAAACGCTATCGCGTAATTAATTATTTTGAACAATTGATCCGATACTTTCAAAAATTATCCCGATACATATTTTATACTCACATTAAGTTTATAAAAATATTATTTTTAGTTTACCCAATGTTTTAAATTTATTTCGCATATAAATTGTTATGTTTATATAAATTACGACGGTTTTCTTAAATTCAACCCGATAAATATTTATTCACTCAAATCTTTCAAGAAATGTATTTTTATAATTTTTATGACCTCAATATATTTTATCTTGACCCGTTAAAATTTATTTTTATCTAACGCTACCCTAAATGCTTAAATATATACACAAGTTATTACTTATCCTTAAATAACTACACATTTATTTTCACTTATACATTTAATTACTACAAACTACTACTTGATCTTTTTCTTTCATGTGTGTCGACCTCCAATAGATGACACACCATTTTGTACAAAATATCTACTTATAATTCATTATATTCATTTTATACTTGCAAAATTTACACATACTTGCTCATATCACATAGTGTAAAAAGAAAATATCTCTCTTCTCTCTCAACACCATAACCGGCCACACCATTGAAGCAAGAAGGATTTCACCAAAAAATTTCTAGACAAGTATTTTACGCTCTAGTTACACTCTTGATTAAGGTTTTGAAATAAAAACATTGGGTGATTAGGATTAAACCTTTGTCCATAAACTTCATCAAGTTAACTAGTAAGCTTTTCATATTCATCATCATATTTCATATTCATGGGTATATTCATTTCATCATATTTGAGAAAACATGCAAGTCTTATGGATGTTTATACCACTTTTTCATTGATTTTAAGTGTTATATATATATTTCATCCTATAATTACTCCTTGAAACATATCACTTTTGGTGATGCCTAGGAACCCATGACACCCTAAGAAGGTGTATGGTAGGATTAGAATAGCTTCGGAGTTGTTTTAAAATGGTTAGAATAGGTTTTCTTGTGAAAACTCATTTCGACAAGTTTTAAAAAGGGTCTGTCCATATTTTTAATTCTGGGAAAATTTGACAGTTGGTAAAATATTTTGGGCTAGATATTTGGAAAATATACTTTAAAACGAAAACGTGGCCGCTTGAACGGATTAAAACGGAGTTATAACGAAGAAGTTATTAATTTTTGAAGTTTGGCGACGAAAACTAATATTTCCAGAAAATTCAGCATGTTATATTAACTTTTTACGAGTCAAAAATGAGTCTTAAGCGTTATAAAATGTGTCGACTTATCAAAAATATATTAGTATACTTTGATATGAATCTAAGGATGTAGAAAACGTAAAAAACGGATTTGTAACAAGTAAATTACAGGCGATAAACAAAGTTGCCGTAACTTTATTCTATTAGCAAAAATTAATATATTTTCTATTAAACACACATTACGGCAACAAGTTGGAGGTTGTTTTTAACATTAATGTAGAACTTTTTATAACATGATGTTTACTAGTAAAAGTAAGTTCGCCTGGCATATTTTCCAAAATGTCCAACCGTTTGTCAAGTGGAGTTGTAACGAATGAAATATAGTCACTCAAACTTTGCCGGAAAACCACCCTTAAACAATATTTTGGACACAAGTACTATACTTTACCTATATTTTTCTCCATGATCGAGACCTCTAGGATGTAAACTTAAATGCTAAAACTTTGAGTTAATGATACAAGCTTCCCAAAACCGTTGAGTTTGTTTACTAACATTCGATGTGCACCCTTTTACGACTAGCTTTTAAGGCCGTATATTCACTTTCATGAAATTATCAAGTAACATTATTTTACGACAAAAAGTTATAATTTCACAATAAATCACAAAACGATTATCATAGGATGTTGATTCAACGTATATACTTATAAAGTATTTATAAACGATGCGAGATGTCATAAACATATATTTCGACGATAAATTCTATTTTCAAAAGCGTACAAGTGGTATAGATTACATATGGATTTGCAGGTGCAACATTGTTTCATGACTTATATTAGAGCACATCATTCATTTTAGGTCGCGGATAGTTTCCGAGCCTCATTTTGGTGCACTTCATTTTGTTAGCATATCAATCATACCAGGTGAGTTCATACCCGCTTTTACTCGTTTAAATTCCTATAAACTATTTGGGGCGAGATACATGCTTATTTATCAAAACATTTAAACTCTTTTGCCAAAAAACATTACTTATACTTCTTTAGACTTGGTGCGTGTAGTGACTAGACTTAAACAAACATCCCATCATTTATATGTTGGAAGGTCATTTATTTGGATACATTAGCGTTGAGTCGTTGGAGGAACATCCCATCATTTATATGTTGGAAGGCCATTCTTATGGATACAGCCAGCGTGAGTCGTTGGAGGAACATCCCAAAACGAGTTGTTGGAAGACCCTTGTGGTGACATTTATACTTTTAACTACCTTATTGCGCATATTCATGATTGTCATTCTATTTTAGGCAATGGGTTGTGAACACTCAGGTTGCAAGTTTTGTATGGGGAACTTGGGCTGAGTGGATTTATGCCTTTCTTTGTGTGAACCTTTCTCAAAGTATTTCAAATCATGTTACTTCAAACTTATGAACTCACCAACCTTTGTGTTGACACTTTTTAGCATGTTTATCTCAGGTCATAAGGCGATAGCATTTCATGGAGCTTTTGGGTCACATGGCATACATTGGAGTCTTGTGTTTTATCTATTACCATTCGACATGTTTTGTAAACCCTTTATGTATTATCAAACTTTGGGATCTCATGTTGTGTAAACTTAAACTTTATTTAATCGAATGGTAAACTTTCCAAAACGTCTCATTTTAGAGGTCGTTTTCTGTACCCATACTTTGTGCTATGAAGTCATACCCCAAAGACACTATCGTTCCGCTGCGATATTTTGGGGGTGTGACAGTAACCGCTAGGGCTTAGTGACCCACGTTCTCAGACTTGACGGGGAAGCCAAGAGAGAGGGAGATCGTGGGTTTGACCAAGTCAGGAGGTTCCCTTATCCATCGTTCCTTCATTAGCCATACCCGAAGGGCAAGGCTTCGAATGGTGAATTCCCCTTAGGTAACCCGTGCTAACGAATGGTTTGGCCTATGGATATTCTGGAATCCTAACTTGGACCTTGAATAGAAGGGTTTGATACATCTGGAGGAGTGTCCTTCGAGGTACTTCGGACGGTACATCATCAAGCCCCAGTCTAAAGTGATGTATATGGCGAGGAGACATTGCTTCGACTTCATGCTTGAAAAATATCATCTGCTGCCAATTGCTTTAATTAGAGGATAACAATGTACCTAACTTAGCATTTAATGCTTAATTAATCTTCATTTGCCCTACAAGAATCATTTTTCCCAACTTACAGGAGACCAAAAGTCTTCTTTTTCAAAATTTAAAAATTTACATGGATAAGAGTAATTCTTAGGACACGTGTGCGGTGTTTAATAGATGCAAAGAGAGTATAAAAGGGGTAGTTTGAAACCTAACTCATTTTACTCTCTCTGTCTAATTCTACCTTGATAAAACTTCATCGCCATCACTCTGAAACAAAAGGTAATCCTTCCTTCTCACTGATAGCCTGTTTATTTTTGTTTAAAAAATAGATTCCAAGTTTATCATAAAGCAACAAAAGTGTATATTATCTGCAAAAGAGTTACATGATCACTTAGCTGATTACCCAAGCCCACTAGAGCACAAAGTGATGTTACCCAAACCTAATCAGGGTATTTTTTATGCTCCTCAAGGTTTACGTAGAGTACTGTACACACATGCATTTAGCCATTCTAACCTTAGGATTCCGCTGCACCCCTTGATATTAGAGTTTATGCAATACTACAAGGTTCACATCTCTAGGTTTAACCCGTTTGGTTTAGGCTGACCACATTCATAGTGATGTGTAAAGCATCTGACTATGAACCAACATTAAAGGTTTTAAGAGGATTTTTGAACTTGTATCCACAGGGGCAATTGGTTAACTTTAGCTAAAGGCCGAAGGATGTTCCAAACACATTTGGGAGGGTATATCAAACATAACGAGGTTGGAAGGTAGCTTTTCTATGTGCAAGACACCATTGTTCCCCTAAATATCCGAGGCTGAATAAGGAAAATATGTTTGATGCAAAAGCGGTACAATGACCCCTTGCCTGTATGAGTCGAAAGGGATCCCTGTTATCGGCGTTTGGCCAAATATCTGTGGATGTGCAAGTGTTCTGAAGCCATCTTATACATGGCTGGGATTGCCCTAGAGGGAGGTCTCCCGAAGCCTGTGATCATATACCAAGGACAAAGTATATTTATCTACTTTTATTTAAGTAGGACCAATGTAGCACTGATATTTATTTCTTCTTGTTTCTATTTTGTAGAAATGTCGTTCAGAAACTTCATGTACCAAGATTTGGATGAAGATTTAAGTTTTATGCCTGCGGAGAAGGTCGAAGAGTCTTATGGTGTTGGCTCTCCTTCGACATCTGTGAACAACAATGAGGTAGACACTCAGAATCTGTTCCTGTTGCATCGTCCCCCTCCCCGGCTGCGTTGGAGGGTCCATCTGGTTGAGAATGTTGCGACTCGGAAGATCTGCGGATGAGGATGTCAGTTATAGGGTCAACGAGGGATAGTGACAAATTAAAGAGTAGAAAGGGAACAACGACCATGGTACATTAAGTCTACCAACAAAGGAAGAATCCTCTCCCGCCTCGGGATCAAGGGTTGTGAAGCAAAAGAGTCTTTGAGGCGAAAGTTTGTGAAGTCGACCGAGTTACCGGATGAATCCGTTGAGGTTCATGGTAAGCGATTTTCCTTATGAAACATGTGAAGTGATAAGTATCAAAATTAACTTAACATTTATACATTGCTTTGATGCAGGCCTTCTGAGACGAAGGAGCTCCCCGATGCTTTGCTTTGTCATCAGTGTGAATCATGTTACCCCCCCATGGAAGGGTTTCTGGAACAATATGTCAATTGAAAGGGTTTGTGATATGCATGACAATGGTGTAGCGAGGCAAGCGGTGTTGGATAATCACTTGAATACCGGGACCAAGGAGTTGCTCGGGCGTGACCAAGGCTAGGCGAGGAGATGGATGTGATGTTGGAAAGGGAAAAACATAGGGATTGGGGTATCTTTGAATTGGAGGCTAAGTGTGATGAGATAGAGAAGTACACGGGTAGAATCCCTCGTTCAAGACCTCCGTCAAAAAATTGAAGAGTTGACAACCGAAATTGTTAGACTCGAAGTGGAGGAGGGTAAGGTAGCCACACTCATTGGTCAAAACGCTGTGCTTGACTCAAAGTGTGCTAGTGGGAGGGCGAAAAGGCTAGGCTCGGAGAAGCGAAGTAAAAGTTGAGGGAGGAAGTCGATGGTTTCGGATGAGGTATAAAATGTTGCAAAAGGATGTGCGGAGGTGCGTTTCAAAGGTGGTACCATACATAGCCATGGAGCTCTACCACAGTGATGAATTGGGAGCTCGGATGTGGAAGGTCATCAAATCAGCCATTTTTCATGGACTGTGCGTAGCGTTGGAGGCTGCCAAAGCAGGTGAGCCCGTGGACCTTTCAAGATTAAATGCTACCGTCCACCGGAATTTGAGGTATGATGAGGCAGGAAATGCGTTCGCGCCCAGAGTACTCCTTCCTTCTTTGAGGCTACCAAAGATCCTATGGCACCCTCGAAGAACTCCTTTCCAAGAAACCTGGAGCTGAAGCCTACCACTCCCACCAAGAAGACTATTTCTACCAAGCCTGTCTCAGTGCAACCATCCCCCACTCTATCTCTAAAAACACAGGAATGAAGGCTACCATGTCGGCAGTAATTTGGTTTCAAAGGGTGGCATGTACCCTTAAGACAATTTATCTTATTTGACAATGTTTGTCTTGTTCTCCAAACAATTTAAATGCTTTTGATGTATGGCCATGGGCCAAAACAATTTAATGGGGCTTAGGCTCCTCGATGCGGTACAAGGGCACTAGCCCTCATTTTGAATGGTATGGTGTAGGGAAATACCTCTACAGTTAGTTATTATTTATGTTTGTTTTGTTAACTTCTCGTGCATGCCATTTTCCGGCGCTTAAGTTTTACAACCTAAGGTTAAACAACCTCATTGTGTGTAAATTGCAACACCATGAATATAATGACCAAATTTGATCATTGACAGAGGGTCATGACCCACTCTATCTCAAATCCTTTAAGTAGTATGACTTTGTATATATTTTTACAAGCGCCAAAACTACTAGGAGAGTTAATGTGAATGTTAAAGTTGGCTTAAATGATAAGGCATGTATTAATCCTTGAGCCATTTTATTTGACATTGAAACTCATTAACGACTTGGCTGAACAAATCTTTGTGTTTAAGAAGCGAAGCAAGAGATTTGTGGGAAATGTCTTATTTATCATTGAATTGGTAGGGAGGATTACATCATTCTTGAAATGAAAACTAAGAAAACTACCAATAATGTTTTTTTTCCTTGAGGCTTCTAATTACAAGAAAAAGTAAAAGTACTTCTTAAACATAGAACTTTCGAAGGTTCGTACCATTCCATGTCCTGTCGATGGGTTCTCCAAGAAGAGTGGCCAGTTTGTAGGCTCCGTTGCCGTAGGCCTCGGCTACCATGTAGGGTCCTTCCCAAGTTGGTCAACTTTCCACGACTGGTACTCTGCTTTGCTTACCTTTGTTGGCGTAGCACATATTCTCGAGCTTGAAAGTTGAAGGTCTGACCCTTTTGTTATAGTAGCCTTCGATCTTGTGTTAGTGTATTGCTTCTCGGATGGAGGTTATTTCTCGTCTTTCTTCTAGCGGATCAAGGTTTTCCACGATCCTTTCGTCATTTTAGGAGGCATCATACGTTGCCACACGCTCTGTGTGTTACAATTAGTTCGAAGGGATGACACGCTTCGTTACGTAGGTTAGGTGAAGGGGTTTCACCATTGTTTGACTTAGGGTGTATACGATGAGCCCATAGTACCTGAGGGAGTTCGTCCACCCATCCATGGTGAGTTAGTCCGCCTTTTCTCGATCCCTTTAATGATGTCTCTATTTGTAACCTCCACCATTCCGTTACCTTGTGGATGATAAGCGGATGTCGGGGACGTTTTTATGTTAAGCCCTTGACGAAGTCGTAGAAGACTCCTTATTGACGCTTTCCATTATCGGATATGATGATGTGGGGCACTCAGAATCGCACAAAATGTGCTCCCATACAAACTTCTTGATGCGTATCCCATTACGGAGGCTAAGGGTTTAGCTTCCACCCACTTAGTAAAGTGTCGATTGCTACCAACATGAATTTGACTCCTCCGGGCGCTATAGGTATAGGTCCTACGATATCGATGCCCCATCTGAAGGGCCATGCGGATGTCACACTTTGTCATCTGCCCGGCATCTTTGGAGCGTTTGAGTGTATCGACAAGCTTCACATTTGAGAATGATTTCTGCTGCATCCCTGTGCATCGAAGGCCAATAATAGCCCAATTAAATTATCTTCGAGAAAAGCTGGGGGTCCGCATGGAGGCCGCGAGGATCCTTCGTGAACTTGGAGATAATGCTAGTAGCTTGCTTGGGTCCCACACATCTTAACCAAGGTGATAAAAATGACCTTCTATATAGGGTTTCCCCTATTAGCGTCTTGCTTGCGGGGACTTAACCCGAACCTTCCTTGCTAGCTTGGGATCTTCAAGGAGAATACCACTTATCAAATATTCCCTTATGGGAGTTATCCACGTCTCTCCTTCTTCGTGAACCACATCCGCAACTTCTTTTCGAACAATGGATCTTTCAGGAAGGACTTCCACAAGTACTTCTTTAGTGAGATGAGCGAAGGAAATTGAAGCTAGCTTGCTTAGTGCATTTGCCTTCTTGTTCTGATTCCTACAAACATGCTGGATGGTGTAGGAGTCGAAGCTCTCTAGCATTTCCTTTGTTTTTCCAAGTCTTGTTTGATGATGGGTGCCTTGCTTCATATGAGCATGTCACTTGGTTTGCTACCAATTGGGAGTCTATGCGATGAGAGCTTTGACCTCCATATCTTTAGCTAGCGGGAGCTGCTAGCGATGCTTCATACTCCGCTTCATTGTTTGTGGCTTCGAACTCAAAAATAAGAGCATATGTATGCTCCTTCCCATCGAGGCCGACCGCATTAGGCACGCTCCCGAACCATCGAATTTGGATGCTCTGTCTGTGTAAAGCTTCCATTCAGCCTGTACTTGAATGAGGTTGGTTTTGGGCTCTTCTTTTTCTACGTCGGGCTCGGAAGGTGTTTCTGCCAAGAAATCTGCGAGAATTTGGCCTTTAATAGAGTTTCGTCCCTTGAACTCTATTTCGTGCTCTCCCAACTCAATAGCCCATTTAGTAACCCTTCGGACTTTTAGGGTTTCGACAAGATGCATTTTGAGTGGCTTGTCGGTTAAGGCTGTGATTGGATGAGCACGGAAATAGCGTGGAGCCTTCTTGCTGCGTAGATTAGGGCTAGTATTAACTTCTCTAATCTTTGTAGGACCACTGTTGACAATGTAAATGGGGATCTGCGTTTGTCTCGTACGCCATAAAAATTGGCTAATACTCTCCATTGAGGATGCTAAGTACATGAACAACACTTCACCTTTGATTGGTCGTAAGTGTTGGAAGGATTTCGATGAACTCCTTCATCTTACGAAGGCGCGGCGCCGGCATCGACTCCATTGAAAAGTTTTCTTATCCACGCATCCCTTGAGTGTTTTGAAGAATGGTAGGGACACATCAGACCCCTTCGACAAAAACCGGCAAAGCTGCCGGCTTCCCATTAAAGCTCTGCCGTCTTTTAGACACTTAGGGGCTTGGAGATCTGAAATTGCCTTGACCTTGGAGGGATTAGCCTTTATCCCCTGCTTAGTGATCAAATGCCCTAGGAATTGCTCCTCTTCGACACCGAAGGAGCATTTCTTAGGGTTCAGCTTCATGTTAATCACCCGAAGTTGGTCAAAGGTTTCTTGTACATCGAGGGCGAGGTCCTCCTCCGTCTTGCTTTTGATAACCATTTAATCAGCGTATGCTTGAGATTTCGCATATTTGTTTGTTGAAGGCTTTATCTATGAGCCGTTGGTAAGTGGCCCCTGCGTTCTTTAATCCGAAGGGCATCTTTCTGTAATAGTAGACACCTTTGCTCGTGTAGAAGGCTGTCTTTTCTTCGTCCTCCTTTGCCATGCGGATCGATGATACCCTTTGTAGAGCGTCTAAGAAGCATTTTAACGGAAGCACATAAGGATTCTACCTTCGATCAATTTACGGTAGGGGTAGCAATCCCGGGCATGCTTTGTTGATGTCGATGAAGTCAACACACATCGCTACCCTCCGTCGCTCTTTTTAACCATTCTTGGGTTGGCTACCCGGGTTTGGTACTTAACTTCCCTTAGGATGCACGCTTGTGTGAGTTAGGTCCACTTCTTTGCGGCGCAACATTTCTTTAGGGGCTAGGCTCCTCCTTCTTCTGTTTTATCGGCTCAATGTGTTTGTACTCATTGAGTTTATGCTCCATTAGAAGGACTGTCCGTCGATCAACAAAGTTCTCGGTACCTGTCATGTCGAGAATATTTCCAAGCAAAAATATCAAGGTTAGTCATAGCAGTTCCACGAGCCGCCTTGAAATTAGCGCCGGGAGTTGCTTTCCTACTACCACCGTTTGTTCGGGTAGCTAGGATTAACTACAACTTCGCTCCTCCGCATCTGTCGCGACTTAGAATTGCTATCGGAGGCTCCTCCGATTCTTCTTTGATCTTTTTGACACCATATACACCCTTATCCGCCCCATAATTAGAATGAGCAGTTCCTACTCGAAGGGTTTGGAACTTAATAGCGTATGTATGGTGGAAAAACAATGCCCATCTTTTGCATAGTTGTTCTCCCTATTAACAAATTATAAGGAGAGTGGGCGACTATAGCGAAGGTGAGTGTTTACGTGTGCGGGGATAAAGGGCCTTCACCTATGGTCATTTCCAACGGTACTTCTCCCAAAGGCCATGAGTGCTCGCCGGAGAACCCTACTAGTGGTGTTTTGAGTCCACCTTTCGGTGGCGTATGGATGACTTGAGCTTTAGGAAACAATGCTCATAAATGATCTCGCATGAGCTTCCATAATCCATATATGCTCGATTCACCTCCTGTTTGAGATTAGTACCGACGATGACCACGGGGTGGAGTTGAAGGTGTCTGCGCCCAAGATATGAGGGAAGGTTTTTTCCCCTACGCTTCCCGACTCCCGTCTGCTTCCTTCCTTTTCAAGGTAGGATCGTGCACAATGCACCATTAGTATCGAGAGCTTACGTGGCGTAGACTCCTTCTTGTTCCTCTTCCATTCACCTAGTTGGGTGTCGGAGAACTTGTCCTTCCCCTTTTTGATGCCTTTAACCGGATCGCTAACTGTCCAGACAATACTGCCTCTTTGATCGGCTTCTTTAGTTCTCTGCAGTTGTTCGTGTCGTGTCCATGGTCTTCATGGAAATGGCAATACTTGGACATGTCTCTGGCATTGCTTCGTGCTGTCATCCGAGGTGGTGGATCGAAAGACTTAGTGGCTTTCTTGGTAGCCAGAATCTCCCTAGGAGATTTGACTAAGTTCGCCAAGAATCCGTGGTTTAAACCTTTGTTGTATGGAGTGAAGTGATCCCTGTTCTTCTTCTTGTTCTTGGATCCTTCCCATGAGGACCCACGAGAGAATTTGTTAGAAGCTTCCTTTTGCTCTATAGGAGCCCCGTTTGCTGCTACCTCTTTGGATTCAATCCAAGTGTAAGTCTTCTCCATCAGTGCCTTATAAGTGGTGGGAAGATCGGTGGACAAGAATTCCACCAAGCCGTTCAAAGGCCATGTACAAAACACGAAATCCTCGATCTTCGTGCAAACCCAGAATTTGCAAAGTTTCATCGGTGTACCTCGTAACGAAGGCTCTTGTACTTTCGTTGTCCCTTTGCTTGATGGTGTGCACGGCTAGATGGGTCTTGGTGTACTTCTTACGTTGGCTAAAGTGTGATCGGAACTTAGCCTTGAGGTTGTCTAGACTTACAATGCTTCCCAACTTCTGTCCATTCCACCATATTCTCGCGGAGTCTCGGAGCGTATAAGTGAACATGTGGCATGCTACGGGCATGACCCACTTTTGCATCTTGATAGCGCCCTTGAATAAATGGAGGAAGTTATCAGGACCGCCTTTCCCATCGTAGGTGCCTATTTGAGTAGGCATCTTTACACCATCAGGTAGGGGGTAGTCTTCGATCCACTTTGCGAAAGGTGTGCAAGCTCCAGAGGCTTAGGCATAGTAAGGGTTGTATGGAGGTGGATAAACAGGTGTAGGATTATACGGGTTAGGAAATGGCTGTGCGTAGGTAGGGTAAACAGTAGAAGGTTGGTACGAAGGGTTTACACCCGTCGATTGCGTAGGAACATGTCCATAGGGCATTTCTTGGTAATTCGGTTTGGGAGTGAGCCATTGGAGGGTAAGTGTTGTAGGTTTGGCAGGTAGGTAGGGGTTCATTCTTGGAGGGTAAGCGACTCATGCGAGTATGGAGGATGGCCTCCGATATTGAAGCATATGAAGGGGTATTGGAGCCCCATCCCTCTATTCCTAAATGAGCAGCTAGGGAGGGGTAGGTTTACTCTTCCATTCCCTACCGGGTTGCTTCCTCCGTTGGAGTTCTCGCTCCTTCTTTCACCATGCATTCTTTCCCTTCTTCCCGGATCTCCTCCGGGTCCTTCTTCAAAGCCTACAGTCCTTCCGTTTGGCCTTCTGATGGAAGGAGAACCATTTCGCAGGGCCGAGCACCCCCTGCTAACAGGTTGAGGCCTCTCCTCTATTTCAATCTCTTCATCATACTCCTCGCTGGAGTATTCCAACTCTCTTCGCATTTCAGTATTGCGAACCTGCCTTTTGTGAGCCCTAAGTAAAGAATTCAAGGCTTCAAAGTTTGCCTCAACAAAGGCGGGGCTAATATAAGGGATAGGGTTAGCAGATGTTAAGGCGTGATGTATTGGAGTAGTTTCTAAACGAGATCGTGTGGTAAAGGTTGAGGCCGTTATGGGGGCGAGATTATCGGTGTTAGTTGTGTTGAGAGGGACTAGGGTATAGAAACCTGGTGGAGGTGTATCTTCTCTTCCTGGTTCCATGCCGGAAATGTAGTGTAGTTGGTTAGGGTTTTAGGACTGGGTGATTACGGGACTAATAGTAGTGGTCCCACAGATGGCGCCACTGATTGTACAATAGATCACACTACCAGGCTTCGATGACGATAAAAGGTATGAGGGTGTATGTTCCAGCCAAGACTTGCCTTTCACCTGAGAATAAGAAATACAAAACACTACGTTAAGTGATTGCGCAGGGGTATGACCCTGCGAACCACCTCCGGCGTGAGAGTAAGTATGAGTTATGGTTGTATAAGTGTGTGTAAGTAAAGAGATGAGTGTGAATGAGCATACCATAATCCATTGCCCGTCCAACCTATTTTTAGTGAATGAAATAGGGTTGAGAGCACTTCTGCATGAATGTCGGAGATCATTGGGGCGTCCCATGATTGTGGGTAACCGCTAGGGCTTAGTGACCCACGTTCTCAGACTTGACGGGGAAGCCAAGAGAGAGAGGAGATCGTGGGTTTGACCAAGTCAGGAGGTTCCCTTATCCATTGTTCCTTCATCAGCCATACCCCGAAGGGCTTAGGGCTTCGAATGGCGAATTCCTCTTAGGTAACCTTCGTGCTAACGAATGGTTTGACGCCTATGGATATTCTGGAATCCTAACTTGGACCTTTGAATAGAAGGGTTTCGATCGTCTCGGAGGTGTCCTTCGAGGTACTTCGAGGGTACATCAAATAGTTTCGCCGATTTTAAGTTAGTTTCAAAAACTTTAGATTCGTTAATATGTGAGATCTTATGGATGTAGAGAAAGTATAGATCTAATGATAAAGCAAGTAAATAAAGTAAAGCGAAGGGAAAGAAAAGACACAACCGATGTATAGTGGTTTGGCTACAAGGACACCTTCCTTGCCCTACTCCACTCCCCGAGTCACCTACTCGAGAGTTCAAGCACTATGTCAACAAACTCCTTCACTTAGCGTAGAAGCTCACAACGTTGCTTACAATTTTTTCCGCTACAAAGCTAGATACCAAGTCCGTAGCACGGTGGACCAAACCAACACGACTATTACACAACAAATATGTGAAATATCAAATACAAGATCTTCGCTTCAGAAATCTTGCAGAGTGACAAATCAATCAAGGACCCCTTGCTTGGATGACTTGTAGAATGCTCGTGATCTCGCCTTAGAGAAGGACCTATATGAGGATTACAATAGAAAGAAAGAAGAACAACTCTCTAGATCAAGTGATCTATATGTTAGAAGAGAATGAGAGTGTTTGAGAGATTTAGTAAGAAGAGGGTGAGTTAGAATGAAGAAATGGCTCTCTATTTATAGGCAAAATCTTCCACTGTTCCCGGATCCCACGGATCCCTTCCACTTGGGATCCGTCTAGTGTAATCCTAGGGATCCGTGGAGCGCTCCTCTTTGCCCATGGGTTTTTTGGTTATGGGTCATGGGTTATGGGTTGGTCCATGGGTTTTCTTTAGATTCAATGTATCTAAGTATACATTGTATCAAGCCAACTTGGGTATGGGTTAAGATCCATGGGTTATGGTCCATAGGTTATGGTTTTTACCCATCCTAATAAAATATTACAACAAATGCTTAATTACTACATTTTTGTATTTAAATGGCTATATGTAAATGCTTTACAAAAATAACATGTATCCTTATAATTATACTTAAGATAACATTATATTTGTTATCAACAAAATACAAAGAGATCGCAAAATATTAATAAACGTTTTTACGGTTTATTTGTATTAACAAACGTGTTTGGTCCTTCGTCTAATAATGTTTACATAAGAAGCATAAGAGTTAAGATTATTTGGTTCACATTCTCCTCCTTAATTTTGATCGTTGCTTCGTCCTAAATCTTGAACTCCGAGCATTTGTCGCATAGTCACGAACTTCAATCTTGGTAGAGCCTTTGTTAGAATATCGGCTCTTTGTAGTTCTCCGCTGATGTGTTCCACATTGATGTGCCCGGTCTCTACGCTTTCACTAATGAAATGGTAGCGAATATCGATATGCTTGCTTCTTCCATGAAAAACTGGGTTCCTGATGAGTGCTATTGCTGAAATGTTGTCGACCTTCAGCGTTATCCTTTTATCTTCCCATCCAGTTAATTCACTAAGCAATCGCTTTAACCATAAGGCTTGACATCTTTGCTGCGGTAGCGCCATGAATTCTGATTCACATGATGATAGCGCCCTTTGTTGGTTGCTTTTGAGTACACCGGTAGTAGGTGACTCTCGAAATAAAATACTATCCCGGTAGTTCCTTTTCCTTGATCGGTGTTGATTCCATAACTCATCGTACGTAACTGTAATCTTGCGCGGCGCCCTTCTTGCTTGTATATTATGCCATGCTCCTTTGTTCCTTTGATATATCGGATTACTTGCTTTACCACCTTCAGGTGATGATCCTTCGAGTCTTGCATGAATCTGTGAGTAGTCCCCGAGTAACTAAGATCTGGTCTTGTATGCGATAAGTACACGAGACTTCAATTAGGCTTCGTAATAAGTTGCGTCAAGCAGTTTCCATTTCCGCCTTGACCAACTTAGTACACGTATCCATTGGTATCTTCATTATCATTATTATGCCGCCATACTTGTTTCCTTCAAGATCTTGTTAATATAACCTGTCTGCTTAATTGTAATCTCTCCTCCTGTCTGTGTGACTTCTATCCCAAGATAATAAGCTAACAATCCTAGGTCGCTCATTTCAAATTTATCCTTCATATGGGATTTGAATTCTTCTATTACCTTCCTTGGAGTGCCTGTGATTATCAAATCATCTACGTAGACTCCAACTATAAGTGTAGAATTCTTGTTCCTCTTTGTATAAACTTCTTGTTCGATATTACATTTCTTAAAGTCTAAAGACTTTAGAATTTGATCAAGCTTCGCATTCCAAGCTCTCGGTGCTTGTCTTAAGCCATATAATGCTTTATTAAGCTTATAGACTTTTCCTGAATTTCCTTGTTGAATAAATCCTTCAGGTTGTGTAACGTAGACTTCTTCCTTCAAATCTCCATGTAAAAATGACGATTTTACATCTAAGTGATGTACTTGCCATCCATGATATGCTGCTAAGGCTAATATCAACCGAACTGTCTCTATCCGAGAAACTGGTGCAAATACTTCATCGAAGTCTATTCCTTGTTCTTGTACATAACCTTTTGCTACTAACCGTGCTTTGTATTTGATGATATTTCCTTTTGCATCCCTCTTGGTCTTGTAAACTCATTTGAGTCCTATTGCCTTTTGATTTTCTAGCAATGCAGTAAGAGTCCATGTATTGTTCTTGTTGATTGAATCCAATTCAATCTCCATGGACTCAATCCATTTCTCGTCTGTTAATGCTTCCTTATAGTTACGGGGTTCTTCTTCCATAAATAATAAAATTTTTGGTTCAACTCTACATGCATACTTGTATATTTCCGTCATGTCTTTGTATTCACGTACGGGTGTATCATCAAATCTACCTTTTGAGTTCTCTACAGAACTAGTAGTAGCTTCTTCTTCCTCTTACGTATTGTGGGTCGTAATTGTATGTGGAGTGGTGTGATTGGTGAAACTGGATCGGGGATCGATCTTGTTCATGATCGTGTTATCATCATTTTCGTGTTGGTGGTGTAAGGTTTTCATTGTCAACTCCTTCTACCACAAAACTAGTCCAAAATGTGTCTTGTGTACTCGTATCCTCTTCATCTTTATTCCAATCCTACGGTTTTGTTTCCATAAACTTTTCGTCCCTACTAACATGTTTCTTCTTGGCTATTGGATCATATAACCTACATGCTTTTGATCCTTCCTCTACTCCTAAGTAGATAATTGGTATGCTTACGTAGATCCAACTTCTTTAAGTGAGGTATCGTTATCTTTGCATAAGCTATGCATCCGAATATTCTTAGGTTTTCAGTTTGGTTTTGTTGTAGAGTGCCTCATATGGAGTTTTATCTGTCGGGGCCTTCGTAGGTACCCTATTGAGTATGTAAATTGCATGTTTAACTGCTTCCGCCCAAAAAGTTAAGGGTCACTTCATCGCTTTCATCATACTCCTTGTAGTTGATAACACTGTCCTATTTCTTCTCTCCACTAATCCATTACATTTGTGGGAATGCAGTCTTGTCAGCATGGGTGCTATTCCGTTTTCCTTACAGTACCTTGTGAATTCATTTGATGTGAATTCACCACCTTTATCCGTTCTTAGCATCCTTATTTTCAATCTCATCTCCATTTCTATCTTCTGTCTAAATTCCTTGAATGTACTAAATGCCTTATCTTTCGATGTCAGAAAGTAGGCCCACATAAAACGTGTACAATCGTCCACTAACAAGAAAATGAGTTTCTTGCCTGAGTGTGTGGCTGGACTTATAGGACCGCAAAGGTCTCCATATACTAAGTCCAACGGGTTCTTTGATCTGAATTTAGCTTGGTTTGGAAATGGTGTTCTATTGTGTTTTCCTAATAAACATGCGTCACAAATCTGCCCGGCATGATTTATTCTTGGAATCCCTTCTACTAGACCTTTCCCAGTCATCTTGTTAATATCGTCAAAGTTCAGATGACCTAATCTAGCATGCCATAACCGTGATTGGTTATCTATATTTGCTAAGAGACATATAGGTGCTTCTATCTGTAACTGAATCTTGTAGATTCGATTCTTAGATCTTTCAACCTTCATCAGCAACTTCTTGTTCTTATCATACAAAGTCAATTTATCTCCGTCCATAATGACCTTACAACCTATTTCCGTAAGTTGTCCTAGACTAAGTATGTTTCTCTTGAGGTTTGGTATGTAGTATACATCGATACTACCTTACGTTCTGGTTCTTACAACCTAATAATATGGACCCTCTACCCATTATCTGTACATACGATCCATCTCCAAAGCGTACTAGTCTGTTACGCTTTCATCAATATCCCTAAAATGACTCTTTATTCCCGTCATATGGTTATTTGCACCATTATCTAAATACCATATGCTTGCGTCTGCTGTAGCATATTATCCTGGTTGAATTTGTTCTTCATTCAACAACACTTCCTCGTGTTGATTTAGGTGCATAGTCATTAATAGTGATGGTTCATCGTCTTCTAAGATAAGGTTTAATTGTTCTGAGTTCTGATGTTCCTCTACATTTCCTTTTAAGATGTCCAAGTTTATGACACCTGTAACATTTTACCTTACTTACATCCCACTCACTTTTATTCTTATCCGAACTCTCTTTGTGACTTGAGTTCCCTCCTTGTGAGTTGTTTCTATTTCTATTATTCTGCCAGATCCCTCGTGAGAAATTTGATTTCCCTCCTCGTTTGTAAAAACTTTCTTATTTCCTGAGTGTTCGCCATGTGCGAATAATAGGTTTTCCTGGTTTTCTACTTGTCCTCCTTTCCGGAGTTTTATCCTTACCTCAAATGCCTTGAGTCTTCCACTGATCTCATCTAAAGTGATGTCGTCGAGATCACTTGTCTGTTCTATGGATGCTACTATCTGAATGAACCTATCTGGTGTGGAGTATAATAGTTTTCGAACTAAACGTGATTCATCCAAAGTTTTCCCTAATTCTTTTGCCTTCGTGGCATAGCCGTTCAGTTTAGCCGTAAATGCATCCACCGTCTCATCTTCCTTCATCTGAAGTGAGTTAAACCCAATCATCAATGATTGTAACCGTGCTTTCTGCACTCTATCTTCTCGAACGTGTCTTTTCTTTAACGAATCCCATAATTCCTTAGTCGTCTTACAACCCGCTACTTGTAAAATTACATCTTCAGTCAACGCTTGATATAGGAAGGCAGTCGTTGCCTTATCCTTCTTATCATCTACTAGCGTATCTATCTTAGGTTCTATTGCCTCCCATAAGCCATGTGCCTCTAGTATAACCTTAATTTGTATAGCCCAAACTGTGTAGTTTGTGGTTTTCAACTTAGGGCATTGATATTGTGCAATAGGTGTTACGGGTTTTGGTGTAGTTGATGTGCTTGGTATATCGTCGACGGTCCTCTTGAAAGTGCTAAGTATCTTCACTTTCTAATTTTAATGAGATTTATCCTTCCTAGTGTGGTCTTTCTATAAAATATGGGAATATCTAATCTTCCGGGAATCCTAGTAATACGGGATCAATAAATAGTTTTCGGGATTGCCTAATAGTATGAAAATAACTATTCTATACTATTCTAATATAAATGAAATCCAGAAAGTTTAACTTGTGACCTCGATGATGTGATGAACACAAGTGTATTCCCTTTGTCTTGCGTTAGTAAGAATCGTTTACCAACGTCTTGTCTTTATTCCCAAGTTTGGTTCCTTTCCTTTTTCCTTGCCTCGCACCCTTGATGTCCTTTTTCCTTGTCTCAAATTTCTTTACCCTTCAAAAACAAAACACCAAGTTTCTTCTTTTTTTTGTCGAATTCCCTTGTCCGACTAGTATTCGAAACAAAAACTTGCGTTTTGTTTTGTTTTTTTTTTGTTCGAATTTCTGTTTTGAACCAAGGAAAGTCTCGGCTTCCTTTTTCTTTTTCGAACTTCCACACTAAACACGTCTCCTTCCTTGTACATTATTTGATTCTTTTCTCCGAGATCAAACTTCCCACGTACAAATTTTTGGTACCAAAATGGTAACCAATCACCGAAACAAACTAGATGTTTGTTTCTGATTTTCTTCCCGTTGTTGTTTTTCTTGTGTCGTCCCGACACTACTCCACACAAAACCTGAGCGCTCCTTTCCTTGTCTTATCACGTACGTCTTTCTTCCACAACAACGTTTTCCCCGCGTGTTTCCCGCATTTTTCTTCTACTTTGAGTGTTGAAATTAACCTGTTTCACAAAGTATTTGCCCACTTGCTCTCTATCCCGAACAAAGTGTAAGTCTTCCTTCCTTCCCTATGTTGTCGCCAACAATGGTTTCCCCACCAATCCGTTTGGTGTAAACGTTTGCAATCCCTTACGTAAATGATCGTGCACTATCTTTTACGTATGCTTATTCACATCTTGTTTCTCTTGGAAGTAGAGAGAAAACAAAAATCTTGTCGAAAAAAAAATGTTTCCTGCGTACCCTTGGGTTTGTCTCGCGCATGGAATCCAAAACGCGTTGCGTATAACACTGCTCTTGATGCCAATGTTGTCCCACGTATAGATCAAAGTATATAGATTGCAAATGTATCGAAAATGAATAAGTAAATTTGTCTTTTAACTTCTAAACAATACATATGTACGAGTATATATACTATCCTAACCGGTGTGATCCAACCGTTGTGATGGTTAGGATTTGTAACCATTTTGTAACCACCAATATGGTTACAAACTTCCTACTTAACGTGTTTGGTCCTTCGTCTAATAATGTTTACATAAGAAGCATAAGAGTTAAGATTATTTGGTTCACAAGCTTAAGCTTTTAACTTTGCTTTCAACTAACCTCTCTGTCTTAGCAATTTTATGATTATTGACGAGCACATACGTGTTGGAAAATTTAGTGCACTTGTGGGATTAGTTCACACCTGGTAATGGGTCAGGAGGTACGGAGTGTACACCCATAAGGTCCCGGAACACCCTGACTCAAATAGTGGTTTGTGCAGGTTGTGTTTCCCTTGCTAGTGCTAAGTTAGCGATAGGTAGTGTTTCCACTGCTAGTGCTAAGTTAGTCTTGGATAGGCGTGTTACCCTTGCTAGTGCTATGAAATCTTTGCTAAGTCTTGAAATTAACTTGTATGAGGCATTGACCTATTCAAGTGGCGGTTACAAGCTGCATAATGACCACGTTTAATTGGTCAGGTAACCACTAACGGCTATAATGGGGATAATTATGAGGCGATTAATGGGGCGATTAATTCTCATAATTCCATTTGACTAGCTAAGAGTAATCTCCTATAAATAGGATGTCTGATCGTGCATGAAGAATATAGAAAACGATTAACACTTATAAGCGAAAGGGTTATTGATTTGTGCCTAATTCAATAACAAACATTTGGTCTTATCCCAAGTAGATATTCGTGTAACCCAGGCATTAGGGTCGAATAGTTTACTTTGGAAAGTGATCACATGATTCCAAGTGATATCCGGTAACCACCTAGTGGTATTGCTACTGTCTTTGATTATCTAACCCTGTTCTGGGAGAATATACACCAACAATCAAAGTAAACTATTTTTGTGATAATCAATGACAACTGCTGCAATGAAACACATGGCTTCAAACTTTGCTAAGCTGGATAAGTTTGAAGGGGTGGATTTTAGGAGATGGCATAAGAAGATGCACTTCTTCTTTGTCAAGCATGAGTGTGGTGTATGTGCTAACCACTCCTATTCCTGATGATGGGGATGATGCTACGGTTGAGCAAATCAGGAGGAGGAGCAAATGGGAGAATGATGACTACATATGGAGAGGTCTTATTCTCAATGGTATGTCTGATTCTCTGTTTGATATTTATCAGAACTTTGAATCTTCCAAAGAGCTGTGGGATTCCTTGGATGCCAAATATATGGCTGAGGATGCATCAAGTAAGAAGTTCCTTGTTAGTAATTTCACAAATTACACAATGACTAATTCAAGACCGATTATGAAACAATACAATGAACTTCTTGGAATACTTAGAAGGTTTACACAACACAAAATGCACATGGATGAGGCTATTTCAGTCTCTTGTTTCATTGACAAACTCCCTCTTTGGAAGATTTCAAGCATACCTTGAAACATAAGAAGGAATTAACTTCTGGTTGAGTTGGGCATGTCTAGCGCATTGAGGAATCTCTCAAAGTGTAGGATAATGACAAGCCAAGGAGCAGCAATGTTGCTGGTGCATCTGTTGTCAATATGGTTGATAAGGTTTTAAAATGTACCTTTTTGAGGGGTCGTTTAAGCCCTTATTTGATCACTTTTGTATTCGTTATTACTTAATATCGTTCTTTTTCACTTTTTAGGTATCTTGAAGGCAAAATGCTAGAATGACACTTATTCGGACGAAAAGTAGCGAATATCGAAGAAAATGGCCAATGTCAAGAATCGAGACACTCATCTTTGCTTTGGGCTGAAGGAGGCGGCGTCGGGCACAACTAGCGGCGCCGTTGGACAACTTTGTGACGACTTCGGTAGCCAAATTGCTCATTTACAAGTGGCGGCTTGGGTTTTAAAAGAGTAGGCGTGTGACTTCAGACGGACCTAGATTTGATCGAAGGCGTCGAGGCTGAAGGGGACGGCGTCACAAGCATAAGGTAGTATGGCATCGCAAGAATAACGTGGCCAAGACGAAACCCTAATACGGCGACCCGGCGGCGTCACAAATTAAAGGGTGACACCGTGCATTTGTAATCTTATATATACAATCCGAATTTTTAGTTTTCGGATGTGTAGTCTTTGGGTAAAACCTAAAGCTGAACCAAAGTTGTCTTGTCTGCAGGATATTTTAGGGTTCCATAACCTATCTTACATCAAGATAAGTGTTTTACTTCATTAATTCAAGTATGTCTTCAATTGATTGTGTGTATGCTTGCATGTTTCCCATGTCCGGCTAATTTACTTGTGTGTTTGCTTAGGGAATATGAAACTTAATTATTGAATATTGATTGGTTGTCTCTTATCTTAATTGTTAATGATCTAGTATTGCGATAGGTCATCCATTGTGTAGTTAATGCTTGATTAATCTTTGTGAACCTTAGCTTACAGTTACCTAGAGTCATTGTAGGCTAAACCATCCGAAGAGTACCTTAGTGTTAAGTTTATAAATCCTAGAGATTTTGTAGGCAATAACCTTTGGTAGTTTCAAAGAGTTAGGGATAAACGCATACCCTACGACCTTAGACACACAAAGCGATTAAGAATAAGGGCGTGACAATTCAACCATCAATAGGAGATAATTAAGGAGTAATAAAACCTAAGTAAACACTTCTTTAAATCATCATCTGGCACACAATAATTAGACATAGACTACCCACTAGATTAGATAATTAGGCAGCGTAGAGTAAGCGGTAGAAATACCAAAACCCCCAAATCCAAACCCGAGATTCGTACCTTTCCATTTCTAAAAACATAAAAGATAAAAAATAATCTTCCTCAACCCCAACCTTAGCGTAGTAACTTCTTACTAAGCATTCCTATTCCCTGAGAGCGATATCAATTCCTTGGCACCCTAATACTACACTACGATTAGGTTCAACTTTGCCTAGGGTGTTGAAAAACTTGCTTTCGACGAAAGGAAGTTCCTTTGACCCGAATGGCGGCGTGTAGCGTTATCAATGGTGAGCATAACAACTCCACCGGTACAATGAAACAAAGGCAAGCGCAAATATCATGATAACACAAGGGCATATCCAAACAAGAAGGCAACACCTACTTGTTGGAAATGTGGCAAATCTGTGCATTAAAGGGACTGCAAAGGTGTTAAAGTTGGTGGTAAATCCAATGGATCAGGCACTAATGGTTCAGGGTGGTGGTTCGACCAACTCGAAAGGTCGAATATGTTTAATAAGTCTTTTGATTTATTATGTTACATATTTATCTTAATCTTTTATGGGGATGATGATGTTGCGTGGTGGGTTGACTACGGTGCAGCAGTTCATGTGTGCAAAGATAGAAGCTGGTTCAAGACTTATGAGTCACTGAACAACAGCCTTGGTGCATGGTCGTGGTTGTGTAGACCTTAGATTTAGTTCTGGAAAGATTGTAACTTTGTTTGATGTTATTCATGTTCCTGATATCAGGAAGAACTTGGTTTCAAATAGTATTTTGAATAATCATGGATATAAACAAGTTATTGAATTTGATAAATTTGTTCTTTCTAAGAATGGTGTTTTTATTGGTTTTGGTTATTTATGTAATCAAATGTTCAGGCTTAATATTGCCACTGATAGTGTTAATTCAGCCTTTGTAACCATCAGCGTAGGCTGAGGCCGACTCTACCCTTTGGCATGCTAGACTTGGCCATGTTCATTATAATAGGATGCAAGATATGTCTAAGGATGGTCTAATCCCGCATTTGACATGGACACCGAAAAGTGTAAAACTTGCATGTTGACCAAGATAACCAAGAAACCTTTTCAAGGTGTTAGTCGTGAGACTAAGCTCTTGGAGCTAATATACGATGACACAGTGTGATTTGCATGCCACTCCCTCTTTGGGGAATAAGAAGTACTTTGTGACATTTACTAATGATGCTTCTAGGTTTTGTTATGTTTATCTATTACATACTAAGGATGAAGCATTAGATAAATTCAAAGTGTTTAAAAGTGAAGTTGAATTACAACTTGGGTCACGATCAAAAGATTAGGGTGATAGGGAGGTGAGTACATGGATACTGTATTTCGGTCTGTTGGTATAATCCATGAAGCTTGGCCCTTATACTCCTCCGGCAAAATAATGGTATTTACGAAGGAAGCAGTCTTGAAGGAGATGAGTTAATTCCATGTTGTCCTATTAGGGGTAGAGTCAAGGGTTACGGGGTGAAGCTATGTTGTGACTTGCTATTTACTAAATAGAGTTCCCAAAAAGGAACAATGTTACCCCTTATGAACTCGGACTAAAGGAAACCCAACTGAACTATCTCGAGGTTTGGGGTTGTAGGGCTGTTGTAAGACTCCCTGATCCAAAGCAAAAGACTTTGGGTGAAAGAGGCATTAATTGCATCTTTGTTGGATATCTTGAGCATTCCAAGGCTTTTAGGTTCTATGTTATTGAACCTAATGAATACGTTTCAGTTAACTCCATAATTGAATCAGGGATGCAAATTTGATGAAAATAGATTTTCATCGGTCCACTATCCTAAGTCGGAGAATTCCTAATGGAACTCATGACACTGTGTATGAGAGGTCCACGATGCGGAACCATCGGTGGTCCACGATGAGGTTGTGGTTCAACAACACGAACATGCTCAAAGGAGCAAAAGGGAGGACTCAAAGTCATTTGGACTGAGTTTCAATTATACTTAATTGAAGGAACCAGGGGATGAGGTCTCGAGACCAATACTCCTATTTCTTCATTGTTGAGGATGATCCCAAAACATTTGAAGAAGCAATGAAGTCCTGGGACATTGCTTTCGGAAAGAAGCAATCAATGATGAGATGGATTCCATCATGGGCAACAACACTTGGGTGTTGATTGATCTACCACCAGTTGCAAACCTCGGGTTGCAAATGGATTTTCAAAAGGAAAATGAAGGTAGATGGAACTATTGAAAAATTCAAGGCTAGATTAGTCATTCAGGGCTTTAAACAAAAGTCAGGAATAAACTATTTTGATACTTATGCCCATGGCTCGTTATGTCGATTACCATAAGGCTGGCGATTACTATAGCATCTATTCACAATCGATTATTCATCGGATGGATGTGAAAACGACTTTCTTGAATGGTGAATGGATGAGGAGGTTTATATGAACCAACCTCGGGGCTTCATCATGCACAGCAATGAAAACAAGGTGTGTAAACTGATTAAGTCTCTTTATGGACTTAAGCGGGCACCTAAGCAATGGCATCAAAAATTTGATGAAGTGGTTTTGTCTAGTGGTTATGTTCTTAACCAAGGTGACAAATGTGTATATAGCAAATTTGATGAATCTGGTAAAGGAGTCATCATTTGTCTATATGTTGATGATATGTTGATCTTTGGCATACGACCAAAATCAGGTTGACTGACAAAGGAATTTTTGTCATCAAGGTTCTCCATGAAGGACATGGGGGAAGCTGATGTTATCCTTGGTATAAGGATTAAACATGAAAGTAAAAGAATTTATATCTTTCAGTCTCATTATATTGAGAAGGTGTTGAGGAAATTCAATTACTTTGATTGTACTCTAGTGAGTACACCTATGGATACTTGTGAGAAGTTGATGCCTAATAATGGCAAAGTTGTATCTCAATTTGAGTATTCTAGGGTAATTGGCTGCTTGATGTATGCCATGACTTGTACAAGACGATATTGGTTTTCGGTGGGAAAATTGGCGGGTATACTAGTAATCCTAGTGCTCATCATCGGCATTCCTGATTCACAGTCTTGAAGTATTTGAAGAGAACTATGGATTATAGTCTCTCATATCTGGCTATCCTTGATGTTGGAAGGATACACTTATGCAAGTTGGATCTGCTGCGAAGACAATTAGATCTACCGATGGTTGGTATTCCTACTTGGTGGAGGTGCAATTTCTTGGGCATCCAAGAAGCAAACTTGCATCACCGGTTCAACAATGGAATCTGAATTTGTGGCCTTAGCATTTCTTGGTAAAGAAGAATGGTTGAAAAACTTGCTTCTTGAGATTCCATTGTGGCCTAAACCTATAGCACCTATTTCTATCCGTTGTGATAGTGCGGCTACATTGGCTAAGGCTTATAGCCAGATGTACAATGGGAAGTCTAGACACTTAGGTGTCAGGCATAGCATGATTCATGAGCTTATCATGAATGGGGTGGTATCTATAGAGTTTGTTAGATCTCAACAAACTTAGCGATCACTTGTGAAGGGATTAGCTAGAGACTTGGTTATAAAGTCTGCTAAAGGGATGGGTTTAAGTCCAACTTAGTTACTGAATGCTAGGACACTTAACTCCCTCTGAGGAAACTTGGGAGAGTTCAATGTAGAAAGTTGAACATTGAGTGGACTGGGTACATGTTTTATATATATCCCAAGGTTGTGCTCGGAACACCTGCGATAAGGAGGATGAAGTCTTTACTTCTTAATGGTTAAATTTTCTTTGAAAAGGTGCTTGGCGAGAGCATGAATAAAGAGGAACCACCTATGTGAATGTTGAAGTTTTCTTTGCCGGGGGCTTTGGACTTTTGGCTCTTACAACATTTATGAAATTGGATATGGACACATGGCTTGTATAGTGTCGAGGAGAACATTAAGTGTTTGAAAACTTGTGTGTATTTTATCTTGAGGTATTCAAATGGGTTGAAGGGTTCAATTCTTAGAACACCACGATTCTCGAATATTTGAGCGTGTAATTTACTAAGATGGAAATTCAATCCTCAGGATATTTTCGTTTATGCACATGTTTTGTTTGATGTTTGTTTTTTCATGCAAAAGAAGTGAACTAAATTTGGGGAGGATTGTTGGAAAATTTAGTGCACTTGTGAGATTAGTTCACACCTGGTAATGGGTTAGGGGAAGTGCAGTGTACACCCATAAGGTCCACAGAACACCTGAATCAAATAGTGGTTTATGCGGTTGTGTTTCCCGCTTTGCTAGTGCTAAGTTAGCGATAGGTAGTGTTTCCTTTGCTAGTGCTAAGTTAGATGCGGATGGCGGTGTTAACTGCTAGTGCTATGAGTACCGCTAGTAGTGAAATTAACTTGTACCGGGCATTGACCTATTTAAGTGGCGATTACAAGCGCATAATGACCACGTTTAATTGGTCATGTAACCACTAACGGCTATAATGGGGGGATAATTATGAGATTAATGATTAATTCTCATAATTCCATTTGACTAGCTAAGAGTAATCTCCTATAAATAGGATATCTGATCATGCATGAAGAATACAGAAAACGATTAACACTTATAAGCGCAAGGGTTATTGATTTGTGCCTAATTCAATAACAAACATTTGGTCTTATCCCAAGTAGATATTCGTGTAACTCAGGCATTAGGGTCGAATAGTTTACTTTGGAAAGTGATCACACGATTCCAAGTGATATCCAGTAACCACCTAGTGGTATTGCTACTGTCTTTGATTATTCAACCCTGTTCTGGGAGAATACACACCAACAATACGTACGTACACTCACACATGTAAGCTTTCATGTAAAACAAAAGAAAGTATATTGGTGCACCTATATATAATTCTACCATTAAATCAGCAGCAAAAATGGTAGTATATGCAACTGATTTTGTTTGCATCGGATAGAAACATTATACAATAATAGTTTTGAGTGTTTTTAAATGAGTTGTTTTGGGACAAGAACTAGTTATCTTGAGATGCTATAGGTGGAAAAAAAAAGGCGAGTCAGGTTACATTTGATAAATGGGTCTTTACTAGGTTGGGTCGGGTTCAATTAAAAATATAATAATGACCGATCTACCATTCATTAGATTACACAGTTTCAAAATTTTAACGTTACAAGGTAAGAAACAAAACTAACCCAAAACGATCCATGTCTGGTGAATTGGATCAGAATTGCCATCTACCAACCATTGTGTTGGTTGGTAAAAGCTTCACTGTTGGGTTTTGGCGGTAAAACTGTTAACAACGATTAGAAAAAAACTGTTTAGGGGTGACGCCCCTTGACCCCCGCGTCTTTGTCGTGGCGATATCAAGCTAACTATAACGAGTGGGCACTCTTCACCTCATAACTCATCGATCTTGAGTTAAACTGGTATAAGGCCCGTTGGTCTCAAGTAAAACAAAATCACCTAAAATAGCTGATAACACTAATTACCAACATTATATTGTGTCAGAAGACTCGATCAATTTCAAAATCAAGCCTTCCCATTGGTTATCTTCTTAATCAAATACAACAATACTGATAACTTTAAATTTTTTAAAAAAGTGACTAAGTGAGAAAACAGTAGCGGTTTTATTAACTTTGTTAATCTTTAGTATTTTAGTTTTGTAGTAGTATAAATTATGATAGAATTTTGACACCTTTTTATAAGATTTGTTATGTAGTCCTTTTAATAATTCTAACTAACTATTTTATTTTGATATATAATCTGAAATTAACTAAGTCCATATATAATAGGTAGAAGTAAAAGTAGAAACTAATTATAATGTAAGTTCGATCTAAACACAACAGTTCTTTTTACGTGATCTTTTGACACTACTTAACATTTCTGTAAGTTTCCAACGGATTTGTGATGGAAATGGTCTGTCGGTGAATCTTGGTCGGTAGTTCTTATCTGTTGGAATTCTGTCGGAAACTCCGACAAAAAAATTTGGTCAGAATTATGTCAGTATCTTTTCCATCGGAAATCCGTCGGTAAAAATTCTGTCAGAAATTCGTTGGTAAATATTCTGTCAGAAGTCTGTCGGTAAATGTAGTCGGTACATAGTCACATTTCTGTTGGAAATTGTTGTCGAAATATCATCAAAATAAGCCAAATAATTGGACTGATTAATGTAATCATGTATTAAAAAAAAAGCTAAAATGAAACTCATAAACAAAAAGGATAACATATCAATTACCAAATGTCATTATTCACACATAAGCATTCAAAACATACTAGATGAAATTAAGGTGTAAAATCCAAATATTCATAATAACTAGTTATAATGTCTAAGCACGGGCATGGTTGGTTTTTTTTTAATGTTTTAATAATAAATAACTTAATATTTGTTTTTTTGTTTTTATTATGGTTCTTAGTTTTGATTATAATTATGTTTTATACATGTACGTGATTTATAATTATGTTTTTTGTTTTTATTATGGTATTTTCATAGACATTGTCATCTTTATTTACAAAATTTCGCTACCGCATGTTGTGTTCGTGCATGGATAATTTAGATCTATTTATTTCTTAATCTTATTCTGAAATTTACCCTTTTACTTACATAGCTGAAAGGTTATTTGCATTAGACGGGTGGCTCAAGCTCGGTTGCAAGCTTAATTAACTTCGTTAGGATTTTTATCATATGTGTAGTTATAATAATCATAAACGCACATGGTGGTGAGGGTTTTTTTAATGTTTTTGAATAACTTATCCAAAGTGTTACTGTAATTTTTTTTTCTTAGACTTGAATAAACTTATGTTGATATTTGATAATTTTTATTTTTACATATTTAGAAGTATTTTGCATGAATTACTTGAAGAAGTATTGTTTTTTTAGATACTTTATAAAATTATGTCAAACACTCGAGCTCGAAGCCGATTAAGCTTTTGAGGGCCGGAAAAGATGCTCCTAGTTGAGCCTTTGATAGTTGCTCTTCATCTTCTGGTTCTTACTTTGATGACATTAAACATACAACATGTGTATGAGTAAGTATTCCTAAACATCATGTTATCAGTTGTTGTAACTTTGTTAAAATATATATATATATATATAAGCAGAATAGTATGAAGAATAAGTAATCCCAAACACCCCCTTTATTTCTTAGTACATGAGGAATAAGTAGAAAAATAAAGTATTCACAAACGCCCTTTTATCAGTTTTAGAGTTGTACTTAATTCACTTAAAGTAGAAAGTGTTTCTAGGCCGATCTTTTATATGTAGTTCACTAAAAATTAAATTCCAAATTAAAAAATAGAGAATTTTTTCACGAAAGAAATGCAACTGGTTTCCTTTCGTCTCGGTCAATACTGGATTACAAGTTTAAAACATATACTTTATTAATACCCACTTGCATAAGTTGAACCTGTGCATTCTTCAATAACGCTAGCTATGTTGCAATAATCAGTTTTGGTTCATCCATTACCTCAAACCAACAATGCACGTTTGACCTGCTTCAACTAACAATATATCCACTTTAAGAATGAACCAGTTTGACGTCCAAAAGCTTAACTTTAACTCCTTTTTAACGTGCTCATTGAAAATTAATAATGTTGATGTTTAAAAGCAATACAGTAATTATGCTTCAATAATTGGAACCAATGAACGCATCATGTTATTCCCTAGTTTGTTTCCTTAAACTATATTATGTTTCAATTAGTCGCATCAATATTATTAGTTTTAAGGGAAAAGGCAATGCAACCTCAAGCCCAAGAGCCCATTTCCTCTAAACTTGGTCTCTCATGTTTTTCCATGTTAATCTATGTATCTAGTTGCGTGTTGTGCTAAATATGAAGCAACAACCTCATTTAGAATGGTAGTTGTTGCACAAACCTATAACAAACGTTAAAAGGTAAATTACAAAAACGTCAAACAAATTCAATTATTAAATAAAGTGGTCCTTGTAACTTAAAAGTAATTATCACTTCGATTATTCATAACATATAAGCTCTTGCTCTAAATGACTACATAATAATTACTAACGGTCCTAACGGACTCATTTACGAATATGAAACACTCTTAAAACACCCAATACAACAGTTTTAATAAGACACCCCTTAAATTAAGCCAAAAATAATCCCCTCCCTTCACCAAGGTGTTTGGATAAACTTATGCCCAACAACGTTTGCATTCAAATTTGCCTAGAGGAATCATACCTGAAGCATAATACACACTATTGCTCATTCGCACCTCACACAACTAACATTAACCTTTACACAAACATTTAATTTTTACTAACCAAAGATGTAGCTTGTTGACATGTCATACCTTCCTAAAGAAATCAATAAAGCCACCCCAACAAATGCCATGATTAACTTGATTCGTTGTAGACAACAGAAGACTAAAGATTACCAACATAAAAATAAAAAAAAAACTATTAGTCCAAATCGATTATATGAGACCATAGTAAGAAATTTGTGCGAGTATTTGATGCTCAAAAGAAATTGAGTGCCAAACAAACAAAATCAAGATGGCAAGTAAACAACAATTTAATATTTACTATGAATTTACGTTCATAATCCCTATAACAACAAAAGCTAATGAGTTCATGCTTCTAAAAATATACACTCTAGAAGTGAAAATAATAGATGCAATATCATAAGCCTAAAATTTGAGACTATACCAATAAGCTCCGAATACACAAAAACCATAACGAATGTCTTTGGTAACTGACAATAGAATAAACCCCTGAAATTTTTTGCCTCCAGCTTGATTTGCAACATAATTCACCATGTGCATTTATGTGTTAATGCTGCAAATGGAAAACAAATCAGGATAAATGCGAACTTTTAGCATTAGATAAAGCAAAAGGAGAACATAAAATAAGCTTTGATATAATTTTATGAAACATTTGGACCTAATTATCATAATAGAAGATCACCACTGGAAGCTATTTTATAATGATTGCATTCAGGAGCTAAATCTTGCCACGATCTCAGCTGCTCATAAGCTTCTCGTGTAGGCGAACCCGAAATCTATTTTTAGATTTCACATCATATTTAACGTATTAGAAAATTTAATCATGGACATAGAGGCTTACTGCGGTATGAGATTTGCAGATGGTTTAAACTTATCGCGTATAAGTTCCTCTTTCGTAACGACTTAACATTTGCTTGATTGAAAGAAAAACATGATCATGTTAAATAGTTTAGGTAACCCTGCAATCTGTTGAGTTTATGATATATAAAATACAATAAAACATAAAGACTTCAAGAGTACACAGCGGAAGACTTAAAGATCATAACAAATAAATTAATTAGCGAAAGTATGCGTAGCGATTGCCTCTTCGAATGTCAAATCCCTCGAGCAAAGCAAAACAACCCTCGAGCAAAGCAAAACAAAGAAGTACTTATTGGTGTAAGAATAATGTCTTAAAACCACGTTCTTGTACCTGCGAATTAACCAACGAATCCAGCGATTGCTAGATCTAACACAAGTCCTCGTTTAAGAAAAACGAAACCAAACTCCCTTACAAATGGGGTGCTTGGCAGAATATTAGACTAGAGAGGAGAGGGAGATCTAGGGTTAATTCAATGCACAGTGTGTGAAACCACGGACCTAACCCTCTTTATATACTAGTAGGTAAACTTTGGGAACAAGTTAATGAATTAGGCCTTGGAGAGGCCCCTATGGCCGACCACTATTGAAAGCCCAAAGCCAAACCCATAACTTTTCCAAGTTTTCCATTTCTAGTCTTTTCTCTTTTCATTTAGCGATTAGTTAGTCATTTTTCCGTTAAATACTTAACGATCGTTAACCGGACTTAATGTGCAATAATTAATCGTAAACATAAACATTAATTATAAACTTTAATTCTCATTAAGCTAATGTGTGATCATGGTCACGAGTTGAATCGGACATTCACATGTTTGTAAATATATACATTTCCAACAGCTCCCACTTAGATATGTTTACAAAACGTGAAATGACATTGGTTAGCGTCTAGCAACACGCCAATGCCCCGGTACAACTCGTGTATGGTTTTCCGGAGAAAAACCAAGTTTGATGATTCATCATCATATTCATCCTTTTGTTTCTAATACCATGTTAATAAGAATATGGATCTAACTCATTTCTTAATTAACTATTTTGTTTCTCACTTTATATGATTTATTAAGATTACCAATTCTTACGAGCAGAAGACCTTGGGTATGGCCATACAAACATCTTAACAATCCTACGAGGGGCCCGATGGTATTATACTTCAAAATAAATTTGAAGAAACAAATCCTATTTTGACTACAGCGGGATTCATAAATTTACAACACTTACGAAAACAACCCTTATAACTACGATTCGTTGTAGCGTTAGATTGCTTCACAAAAATGCACTACATCCATGACATATCTCTTGTATCTCAAGTCAGAGGATAAATATCCATGATATACTTAATGGCGAAGATCCATAAAGTATTATCATGCTTTGGTGGAATAAGTCCTATATTCAATTCATTGAATATCATCCGAAATTAGTCATGCTACGCATCAATATACTTTCAAGTATATTCTAACTAATACTCAAATTTGTCTTAATTCAATATCATTCCCATGTTATTGATTGACAGCGGACTATTTAGAATAACTTAAGTTATTCAAGGATTTAAACATGCAAATATAGGATAACATCATAATAAATGAATAATAAACATAACAAAATACTTTATTTCATTTCAATAATAATGTTTACAATATCCTTTTATCTAAAATACTTAGTCACAGATGGGCATGAAACTACTAGCTAAATGAAGTCCAAACTTATCAGACAAATGATTAAGTTTTTCACGGAGTAAGGCCTTAGTTAATGGATGCGCTAGGTTATCATCACATGTGAACTTTGAGTAACTCAATTTCACCTATCTCGACTTGCTCTCGAACATAGTGATATTGTCTAGGATAGTGTCTGGTGCCCTTCATGACTCCAGGTTCATGGGCAAAAGTAATACAACTGAATTGTCACAATATACTTCAATAGGATTTTCAATCGGCGGCATAACACCAAGCCGAAACAAACTTCCTTATCCAAGCGGCTTCCATGGCTGACCAGGCCGCGCTAAGTACTCACTTTCTGTAGCAGGACATTGCAAGTGTTTATGCATTTCTTACTCTTCAATCCACGACACCTCCATTGATGACAAAAATGTAACCCGTTTGAGACTTCATTATCATCTTTGTCACACTTCGGAATGCATCGCGATAACTTTTAACAGACGATTCGCCTACGGATTTCCTCCATACACTATGAACATATCTCTTGTAGGCCTAAGGTACTTGAGAATATGCTTAACTTATCGATCCGTTGAATTTCACCCGGATTACGTTGATACGGTAGTCAAGTTTGAGCAAACACCACATCGGGCCTTGTGCATCGTACGGCGTACATGATAGATCCTCTGGCCGAAGCATAAGGAACTTTCTTCATCTGCGCCACCACCTGCGGTGTTGAAAGACCTTGGTTGCTCAAACCATGATTTACTTGCATTGGCAAAATCCCTTCTTGGAATTTTGCATATTGAATCTCTTCAATATTTTGTCAATGTAAGCACTTTGGATTAAACCAATTAGCCTTGATCTATCTGGTAGATCTTGATTCCAGGATGTATCTTGCTTCCCTAAGTCCTTCATGAAAAACATTTACCAAGATAGGCTTTCACCTCATTTAGACTTGGTATATGATTTCCTATGATTAATATGTCATCGACATACAGAACAAGGAAAGTAACATGACTCCCACTAGCTTTGTGATACACACATGGCTCATCAGATTACGAGTAAATCCAAAACTTTTGATTTCCCCATCGAATCTTTTATTCCATTACCTTGATGCTTGCTTTAGTCCATAAATGGACCTCTTAAGCTTGCATACATGGTTAGGAAATAATGGATTCACAAACCCTTTGGTACGTGCCATATAGATGTCTTCATCTAGGCGACCATTCAGAAAAGCGGTTTTGACATCCATTTGCCAAATCTCATAGTCATAGTGTGCTGCTATAGCTATGAGAATCCTAATAGCTCTTATGTCCTTCTGGGGAGAGAATGTCTCCTCGTAGTTAATGCCATAGGTTTGAGTAAAACCTTTAGCCACTAGACGAGCCTTGTAGGTGTGTACATTGCCATCCATGTCAGTTTTCTTCTTGAAGATCACTTACTTAAGCGATTTTTTATTGGGAGGAAGGTCAACTTCAATCCAAACTTCATTATCTTTCATGGATTGCATTTCCCCATTCATAGCAATATGCCATTTATCCTTTTCAGGATCGACCATGGCGACCTTATAGTTGGCGGGTTCATTAAGATCCCCAACCATATTTTCCTCCACCTCTACGTTAAGACATAGGCGAGTCGGTGCGTATAGTCCTTCGGACCTACGAATGGGAACAACCGGGAGGAGCACCTAAGCTTTCGAGTTCTTCTTGAAGTTGGCTAGTATTTTCAAAAGGTGTTGTATCTTCTTGATCATATTCGGATCATATACTCTCCCATTGAGTTCTTGAGATATGAGATTCCTTTCAAGGAAATCTCCATACCTAGCCACAATGACTTTATTCTCGGTGGGTAGTAAAAGTAGTAACCCATAGTTTCCTTAGGGTATCCTACAAATACACTTAACAGTCGGCTTGGAGCTTATCGGTGTGTCACGTTTAACAAGCGCTTCACATCCCAGGACCTTTAAGTAAGAAAAGTTGGGAGCTTTTTCAGTCCATATTTCATATGGAGTTTTAACAACCTTCTTTGTTGGAACCATATTCAAAATCTTGAATAGCGGTTTCAAGGCATAATCCCAAAAGTAAAGGTAAATTAAGTAAGTTCAAACATTGATCGTACCATGTCAAGTAAGATACGATTTCTCCTTCGGATACACCATTTTGTTGTGGAGTATAAGGAGATGTGAGTTCTTTGGATAATTCCACACTTTCGGCTAAGTAATCTTTGAACTCTTGACTTATATACTCACCACCTCTATCGAAGAGCTTTAATCTTCTTACGAGTTGTAATTCTACTTCACTTTTGAAAACCTTAAATGTTTCAAAGACTTCATTTTTATGTTTAAGTAAATAAACATAACCATAACTTAATGAAATCATCCGTAAGGTTAAAGTAGCACCACGTTTTGACACATGTCTAAGTGGACCACACACATCAGTGTGTATCAATCAAGTAGATCAGAAGCCCTTTCCACTTGTGGTGAAAAAGGTTTCCTTGTCATCTTCCAAGCTATGCAAGACTTCGCATTTGTCAAATGATTCATCATTGACCGTTTGTAAAAGCCCATCGTGTTGCAGCTTTTCCATTCGTTTCTTGCCAATATGGGCAAGGCGACAATGCCAAAGATAAGAAGAGTCCCAGTTCAACTTGCTCTTCTTATTGCTAATGCTATACAACGAATTATTTCCTTTGGATATACAACCATCCATATCAATTTCAAACACACCAAGAATAGGAATTGCATTAAAGTAAAAAAACATTATTTAAAGAAGCTGAAATTCCATAACTTGTAAAAGTGTGCACAAAACCAATATCTTTTAACAAAAAAACTGAAATAACACCCCTAACAATGGAGGGTGCATAATGACAATTATTTAGTTCTAAAATTTAGCCCGAAGGCAACACTAAATCAAAAGTCCCTATGGCCCGGCGGCAATTTTACGCACGCTTTCCATTTCCACGTACAAGTATTTTTCTCCCACGGCAATTAACTTCTTTGCCCTCTAAGTCCCTGCGATGTATTACGAGATGTAGTACCACATCTGTATCATATATCGAGGAGTTTTGCTATGAGGAAAGAAATAATTCAAACATAAAAATACACGATGAGCTAGGCACCATCTTATTTTTTTATTACGAAGGCACTCATTGAGATAAAGCGGGCGGTTCAGCTTCCGGTGACCGGTGAGATTCTTGGTGGTGGAGTTAAATCCTTCTTAGGATTCTCTTTTTTCTTTCGGGGTTTTCTTAGGAGTGGTGGGATGACAACTTGCTTCCCCTTTCCTTTTCCTTTCCTTTCTTATCTAGCTTACGGCTTAGGCTTATTTACCCTACCACACTTGTATTGCAGTCTGGCCAGTGTAGGAGCCTGGCAATCTCTTCGTAGTCTACAAGCATTGCATCTAACTCATTCCTTGTCTTCCCATGCAATGCATGTTAAAATTTCGGACAAATCCCTAAACCGATCTGATTAAGGGGTGATTGATGAGGCCGACACATACATCATTCGGTAACCACGCCGAGCTTCTCCGATTGGTCCAAGTGATGTTTCATCTCTAGGGCGTGGTCGAGGCAGATTTGCCAACCTCTTGCTTGCAACTATGAACCTTTTCAATAAGTTCATACGGTTAAATTTCTATGGCGGTGGCTTCTCAAACATACGTTTGAGTTCATCTAACGTGCTCATAGGCGGATAGTGCTCAAATTGTTTTTGCAATTGGCAGACATCCCAAAGCATTAGCGCCACATCATTGTGCTTCTCATATTCAACACGATATGCCTCTTGTTCAGAAGCGTTTGCGTGTTAGGGAGAACATCGAGCGAGAGGTGTAGTCAAAATTTCAACCCTTTTGGCAACACGAAGGATGATCCTAAGTGAGCGATGCCAATCATTGAAATTAGGGCGGTCGGCTTGTCCCTTCCAATCATATCTTTGAAAGCGGCACTCGGTAAGCTCATAGTGTTTTCAGATTGAGCCATCTCTGAGAAAAGTTCAAAAACCATAATTAGTATTTTGATAATTTTCCTTTTCAATAAACAATTAAATACCCAAGGTTCATATTCATATAACCAATTAATATTTATTGAAAACTAGGATCTAAATTGTCATAATTTCATTACGTCAGTTGATCTGCTAGTAATGAACCTTATACAAAATGGTAGAGCAATTGCTCAATTGCCAATTTCAATTGCAATTCCTAGATTTATGGGATTTACATATAGCCAATATCAATCGCCATGTAATCATGTTTTATCCCATCGTATGCCTTGAGTTGCGGTTCTCCTTTGCCTAACTCAATTAAGTTGTCCAACTTAAAAGCGCAAAATCGTCCATGCCCGTTCTCCGACGACGTGGACATTTTACCCTTCGATTAAGATCTAAGTCACGTTCTCATGCAAATAGAAAGTAATCTTAGGTGTTTCCGTTTACGTTGGATGGCATATAACTTAAATTAAAGGGTAATAGTTTTGATGTTAAATCAAATATATACAAAGATGTCATGCATTCATCTTTGTAGCATAGTTTTATTAAAACATTTATATCTTGTTTTAATGTATAAGCTTTTCATCATCAAACTTTAATCGATGTATTGGGTTCACCAATCAAGGAATTTAGTGTTAATTATCATCCATTATACCGTACTTTTGCATAAGTGTAAACACTTAGTGTTTAGGATAATTACCACGAAATTGGCGCATGGAATTAAAACTAATTCGCCCTTAAGATGAGCTTGCACATTTAATGGCTTACTTAGTAGCTCCACTTTCGAACTTCACGAGAGGACGGACAGTGCAGCTAAAGCACAACCTTAGACATCCTTTCGGTATTTGTGGCTATGCACTTCTTTAAACCCCTTTTGTTAGTTCATTCTCATGGGTGAGCCGTTCAGACCATTTGTACCAAAGTCATCAATCAATTAAACGATTATGATTACTAGTCTTAAAATACATGTTTCACCATTGTTTAGGAATTCGGTTTTTTTCTTGTAAAAATACCCTTGTTACACATAACAAACAAGCAAGTATTTATAAAATAAACAAATAAACAATGAATGCATAACAAATAAAAGTCATGCATATCAAATAGCCACATGCAAACGGTTTGATAAATCCTATTAATAACCAATTCTAGATTTGACAATATGCATATATTTAATTAAGACTTTCACTCGTTTTCATCTATGTACAAGGTGAACCACATGCATCGATTCATCGATTTCGCAAGTCAAAATTAAATACATACCACATAGCACATAATTGATTAAATTAATAATTATTGTGGTCTTCCCCAATTTTAGATCTATCAAAATTAGTGTATATCACTTAAACAAGAAAGACATACAATAAAAGCGGATCCATGATAAAACATGCAGATAATTATCATGGACATAAAATTACACATAACAATTAATGCAATTAAATCAAAGTTACGCATATACACATAAAGTTGCATGCATCTTAGGGTTTCTAATTAAAACAATAGTTTACAAAACCCTAATTAGGGCACCATAAAAACGCCCCCTCAAAATTGGGGTTTAGGTTTTGCAAACCCTAGATCTAAGCATACAAATAATAACACATTCATGTTTATATTTAATTATGTGTTTAGTAATTATTACTTGTTATACAAAGCTCGTGATGCCCTTTGTTCAATTTATGATATATAAAATACAATAAAACATAAAGACATCAAGAGTACGCAGCGGAAGACTTAAAGATCATAACAAATAAATTAATTAGCTGAGAAAGTATGCGTAATACCTCTTCTTGAATGTCAAATCCCTCGAGCAAAGCAAAACAACCCTCGAGCAAGTAAAACAAAAGTACTTATTGGTGTAAGAATAATGTCTTACAAGCGTTCTTGTACACGAATTAACCAACGAATCAAGCGATTGCTAGATCTAACACAAGTCCTCGTTTAAGAAAACCGAAACCAAACTCCCTTACAAATGGGGTGCTTGGCCGAATATTAGACTAGAGAGAGAGGAGATCTAGGGTTAATTGGTCACAAATAATGTGAAACCCGGACCTAACCCTCTTTATATACTAGTAGGTAAACTTTGGGAACAAGTTAATGAATTAGGCCTTGGAGAGGCCCCTATGGCCGACCACTATTGAAAGCCCAAAGCCAAACCCATAACTTTTCCAAGTTTTCCATTTCTAGTCCGTTCTCTTTTCATTTAAGCGATTATTAGTCATTTTTCCGTTAAATACTTAACGATCGTTAACGGACTTAATGTGCAATAATTAATCGTAAACATAAACATTAATTATTAACTTTAATTCTCATTCGCTAATGTGTGCAATCCCGTGGTCACGAGTTCGAATCCGGACATTCACATGTTTGTAAATATATACATTTCCAACACAATCATCTATTTTCTACAGTTAGCCTGTAAGATTGCTGAACTTTTCTACTCTAATGCTTTACGTAATTTTTTGTTAATCTGAATCACCAAATTAAATCCATAACTTATAAAGAAAAGTCCTCATACGTATAAAAAAAGAAAAATGCAAAGAACTGATGATTGTGGACACTCTTTTCTACATAAATATCAGTGTGTGATTACTAAGGATTATGAAGGACTTACTGATGCAACAACATCATGCTGGAGAAGATTATACAGATCATAATGTGTGGATACCCTTTCAAGAGGAGTGTCAAATGTTAATGATCTTCTACTGCTTAACTGTCTCATTTTATGGCTAGGCCTAAAATGTCTAACAAAATGAGTTCCTAATAGATGTGTATATCAATTGGTCATTTGAAGATTTGGGTTCATAGAGAAGCATTATACCTGGTGCATTTTCTCATTTTATTGACTTCGTGTTATATATTTTCTCCGATGATGAGCAAATCGCATAATCCCAATTTCAATTTAAGGTAATATTTTCGTAATCAATAGTATTAAGCATGAGTCATTATAAGAGTTGTAGGTTTCCAAAGTGATTTAGCCCAACCAACTACTAATAATTCATAATAGGCATAATTTCATATATATCATTCCCTGAATGAATAATTACATGTATATCCTTTGTACCAGTTTTTGAAGCATAATATACAATGCTTTTAATGCATCAGAAGGATATATATGTAATTTTTGAAATTTCCAATGATATATATGTAAAATACAATGCTTTTAATAAGAAGGTTGTTTTGAAGCTAAAGTACCAATATATTTGAACCTATTATATAGACAAAGAACTGATAATTACGTGAAACGGATTAGCGAGTAGCTACAAAAATTTTGGGTAATATTCCGAAGGCTTAAATACATGCTATGAACAAAAATAGATAATAATTAGTAAGATAAAACACTAACATAAGCCATTTAGATAGCAGAAGGAGCAATTGAGTAGTATACATAAGATTAATGTGGTCCAGCAAAATCATAAATTAGAGTTTTGCTCATGTTATATGTACAAAGTCATAATTGAGAGTAAGAAATTACTCTTACTCATACACATGTTCTGAACTTTTAATAAAAAGGGCTAATAACCTATTAAAGCATCATACTTGTCACAAATGTCAGTTCGACGTAGTGAACAAAAAAAATAGCTCTTCTAGACATTAAACTTGACATTTTTGTCTTCAATTGAGTATTATGACCATTTTACCCTTCCAAATTACATAAATGGTCCCTGTGGGTTTGCGAAAATTGCATCCATCGTCCCTAGGCTAAATTACATAAATGGTCCCTGTCATTTGGAAAAAATTGCGTCCATCATCCCTTACAACAATTACATCAGTTCACATAACGGATTCCATAACAAAAAAAACAAATCAAAAACAACAACAAAAGTTTAAGAATGTCTATAAGCCAACAACGCTACGTGTTGTATGTGCCATAAAGAATGAATGATATATTACTAATTCCACGTTACATAATATCTCATCACTGTTAATCTTGCTCATTAAACTCATTTGGAAATGCCTAATCTTGCTGGGATTCGAACTTCATTTAGTCTAGCATCTGCAGCGCTATCCAACCAAGGAGATAAAACATATTTCGATCTATCTGAACAAGAAGACTTCCACAGCTCATCTTCATAACCGTCATCATCAGTACCATCGCCGTCATCATCGAGAGCGATGAATAAGAGTAATGGCATTTATGTCCAAAATGCCTTGTGATTCGTCAACCTCATTGACATCATCATCAACTAATCCTTTAAAAAACGGATGATCTAACAACTTATCAGCAGATAATCTATGCACAACCTTTTTAGACAAACAACCCTTCAAGAAACTCATCATTCGATATACTACTAGAGCTAATAACCGAATCAATTTCATTCTCATAACCAACACGTCTCAAAACCTCATTCTTACCCAAATCTTTATATCTGAGCCAAAGTTTTTTCAGTCAACATCTCAAACACAATACACCCAAATGCCCAAATATCGGTGGTGGCGTTTGAACACCATTAATTACCTTACGGTGAAATACACGGGTTGCCCTCCATACTGACCGGATTACTAATCTTAACTTTTCGCCGCACCCTTTTAGCCAAACCCAAATCACCAATCTTAGCAATAAAACCATTATTATTCTTATTAGCAACAAGTTCTTCCCTCATGGTTTATGAGCGTGACTTAACCCTTTAAAACCGATGTAGCATAGCGGCTTAACATCGGTTTCAACAACCCTTTACCATAGACTTCTTAATAACATAGGCTAAGGTTCCACGGAAACAAACTCAATAACATATTATAAACTATACAATTATTCTCAATAGTAATCTCTTCCCCTAGAACAACTTTACAACCTCTGTTTCTATTCCATTACTATCACTCCGACATTACAACCTCTGAAACAACTTCATTCTCATCATTAATGGCTTCAATACCTTCAGTGACACTCATATTCACACCAATTGAATCGATTGCAAGCATTCAATTCCATATCACTTGTACCAAACACTCCTCCATCCATTTCCCCCTCATTTCCCCCTATTTCACTAATTTTCCTTTGATTACGAACCCTAACCTCCTCTTTAACCACAGATTAGAGCAACTTCATTCCGTTTCGACTAAGATTACTCATTACATGATCATTATACTTCTTTGGAACCTTCAATTGTCTCTTAGGCGATCGTTTTTATTGACATATTAACATGAGCTAAAAATCAAATGAATTCTAAAATTAGGGTTTAAAAAAAATCACAATTACATCGAGGTAGAACAAATTAAACTATTCTCTTGAATCGATTGAATCAGATTTGAAATGAAAATTGCAAAGAAAATATGATCGAATTGTGAGTTTTTGAGTTTTTTCATGGTGAAAACTTGGGGAATTCTAAGGAAGAGTAGTTGTGTGTGTGTTAAAATGATTTTTTTTGAATGGCAATTGTGGCTACATGGCTCTTAGCCCAGAAGGCGTAGCGAGCCCACACAACCAGGTTGGGTCCATGTAAGGCAATGGCACCCTTCCGCTTGCCTTTACATGGGGAGGAAACCCCTATCACCCTAGACAAGATTCGAACTTGAGACCTTGCCTAGGAGGGTAAAACCTCCATACCGCTAGACCAGAGGCCCTTTGGTGTGTTAAAATGAGTTAAAAATATTAATTGGGTTATTTATATACTTGGGACAAAGGATGCAATTTTTATAAATTTAAGGGTAAAATGGTCATCACAAATTTATTTTACTTAATTGAAGACAAAAATGTCAAGTTTAATGTCTAGAAGAGCTATTTTTTGTTACCTCACGTTAGGCCGACATTTGTGACAAGTATGATGCTTTAATAGGTTATTAGCCCTAATAAAAACACTTAGTTACCACATACGTCATTCTTGGTTTAAAATTAATTCATCTATAGGAAATTACTTGCTCTTCTTCAAAGGTTATGTAAAAATTTGGTATATAATGATTTAACATATCGGTTTTGAGTTACGGCATATTCCTTGAATTCCAATATATGCGCAAATTGATTTTCAAGCAAAAACTATAGTATTAACATCAAATTTGAGGTGAAGAGAGCTGAATCGGACGATGAACCAACTTATGTTCATTAGCGTCATTAGCTAAGTTGCTTACAATGAAAGCTTCTTCCATTTTGCATTAACTTGACCTTCCTCCCGACTAATTATAAACAGCGATGTATTAAGCAAACATTAACATTCAACATATCAAACAATTTTATCTTTAAATTAGAAAGATAAAAAATATACCATCTTTACACAATTGCTTGTGCCACATGTTTATCAGCAACCCTAATCAAAATCACAACACTTATTAAGCCACAATATGACATGAAAAGAACAATTATTTGTTTACTTCACAACATTTGAACTATTAAAACCAAGTTTCACAAAAAATTTTAGTCATGTAAGTGTAATGGTTAATCTTTAGTATTACTATATTAATTATTAGACTTTGCTAATGGACTCATTCACTTAGCTTGTGTTAAGCGGTCAACATATGAATCGAGACCCATGACTCCACTATCTACCTCACAATCCACTTTTTGTAACTTAATACCTTTGATCATAAGTTTCACATCAGTATCACCTTAGTCATGTAATTGTTGGCCTCAATGGGTGGATCTATGATCTTTTCTAACTTATGTCAAAATTATACCAAGTACAAATGAAACAAAGATTCTGTAAAATGCTTTTTTGTATTAATCAAAATGTCATTATATGTTTGAGTACAATCTGCTATCTATTTATACAAAGTGAATGGGTACAAATGAAGAGTCATGTTGGTTCATGAGAACTACTTGAGATATGTGGGTTGGGGCATAAGCGCTATATACTTGGTTATCTTGTAGCACAGGTGTTGACTTTCTTCTTTGACTTTTGGGTTGACGGAGTGGTATGGGTGTTGACTTGGGTGATTGGGATTAACCAATATTCTCCCCTTAATCACAATTCCCAATAACGCTTTTTGTAGATCTTTGACTCGATTAGTTGTCTCATTGTTAGGAATCGATCTTGGTAGTGCTTTTGTGGAATGCGTGGATATACGAAATTCTTGACTTATAAACTCGACTTGTAAATCTTCTCTTCGCGCATTCGTATAAAGTGATATTTTTTGTCAATGTGCTTACTCCTTCCATGAAATACGGATTCTTCATTGGTTAGATGGCGACTTGTTGTCGACCATTATTGTAACCTTTTCTTCTTGTGTGTGTGTAAGCTTGCTTAGTAATCTCTTTAACCATAACGCTTGTGTTGCTGCTGCTGTTGCTGCAATGAATTCGGATTCACATGATGATAGAGCTACTATGGCTAGTTTTTGTGTACTCCAGCTGATTGGTGATTCACAAGGCGGTCACGAGTTTTGGATGCCACGAGCAGTGAAATATGCCCCTACTTGTAAACAAACAACACATTTTATTTTAGGGGTTTGGAACCTGATCAAGCCAGGCGGCTCATCGCCGCACCGATTTTTATTTGATAAATAAAATTTTACAATATGAGGCAAAAACATCAATTAACTTGATAAACTCCGAATAACAAGTTCAAAATTGATCACCTTAAACGTGTCTTCATGTGTTTCTTGAAGCAAAAACATCAATTATCTTGTCATAATCGACATTTGATATCATAAGAATCCCTATTACGTAAGTTCGTACATAATGTTCACAAGAAAAGTGTCTACAAAATTTATCTTTTGAATAATATATATTAGTTTTCTAAAACACATTTGCTTACAAGCAACTCTTTAATATTCGAACCTAAACCATCCCAAATTGTTACATCAAAAATATTGTGATTAACTCCATCACAATAACAATTTTGAGGACTTTCTATGATTTTCTTTTTAGGATTTTCATTATCTTCGCTAACATTAACCTCACGGTTTTTAGATTTTAATTGTTTATATGATTTTCATTATCATCATTAAGACATTAACGTTAACCTTATCATTTTCGAAGTTTTCATTATGTATATGATTTTCATTATCTATATTAACGTTAACCTCATCATTATTTTCTTCAATGCTATTATTATTATTATTATTATGTTCTAATACAAACCCATCCATAGAACCAGTGTAGAGATTCGGTTCTGTTGATTTTAGTTTCCTATTTTGGGCTTTTGGCGGGTTCGAATGACACAGCGTGACAAAATAGAGTGCAAATTATACTAAGCAAAAATAATAAATATGGAACAATATCGTATGAAATTGATGAAGGAAAAAGATAACAGGTTTATTCGTTTAATGCTCATATAATAGTGTGAAGTGAGCTTTGTTTGGGTTGAAATTAACATAGTATAACTACACATGGACCTTAGCATTGATGCCCCTTCTTTTGGTACGCCGCAGCCATCTCCCATGTGGCCCATAGCCAAATCCGGGCATGGTGATTCACCGTAGTAGAATATAATTCCAGTAGTGCCTTTTCCTTTTTGAGTGTTGACTCCGTAGCTCACGTCACATAACCTTGAAGTTGGTTTCCTCCATTATGTTTGTAGGTGATTCCATAGTATTTTGTTCCTTTTACGTGTGTACCTTATAGCTTTCATATGTTGTTCATTTGGTTCTTGCATAAAACGACTAAGTAATCCAACCAAAATAACTTAAGTCGGGTCTTGTATGTAGCAGATATCTTAAGCATCCAATTAAACTTCTATATTGAGTTGAGGTGACGTTGTTTCTTCATTGTTCTTTGTTAGTCTTGTTCACGGATCCATAGGTATTAGAGTTTAGTTTGCAATCTAGCATTCCAACTTCCTTTAGGATCTTGCTTGCGTAAGTAGTTGCTTTATTGATATGTCATCTCGGTTTGTGTGACTTCAATTCCTAAGTAGTAGGATAGTAATCCTAGGTCACTCCTCTCGAATTTTTCTTCCATTTGAGCTTTGAACTTGTCTATTTCTTCTTTTGGTGTGCCAGTGATGATTAAATCATCTACATAGACTCCTACTATAAGTATTGAGTCATTTGATTTCTTCATGTAGGCGACTTGTTCCAAAGCATTTCTTGAAATCTAAAGACTTTGGGGTGTTGTCTAATTTAATGTTCCAAGCGCGTGGTGCTTGTCTTAAACGATATAAAGCTCTTATGAGTGCGTAGACTTTTCCATTATCTTCTTTCTTTACAAATCCTTGGGTTGTGTAACATACACTTCTTCTCAAGTCTCCATGCAAAATCAGATTTGGCGTTGATCTTGTCGTCGAGAAGCGTTCGGGGTCAAGGAACTTCCTTTAAACCGAGCAAGTTTTTCAAAACCCTAGGCAGTGAACCTAATCGTTGTAGTGTAGTATTGGGTAAGCCTGGTGTGTGATATGGATTCTCTAGGGAATAGGAATGCTAGCAAGAAGTGTATTCACGCTAGCGATGGGGTTGAGGATGATTCTTTTTTATCTTTTTTATATATTTTTAGAAAGCTAAGGGTAAAATCTAGGGGTAATTGGTTTGGGGTGGTACTTACTACCGATTACTTCTATTCTTCAATTATCTAATTCTACGGGTAGCTATGTCTTTTTGATGTGTGCTCGTATGATGATTAAAATGTGTTTACCTAAATACTATTACTCCTAGTTATCTTTTTATTGTTGGTTAAATTGTCACGTCCTTATTCTTAACGTTGTGTTTCTAAGGTAAATTGGGAATATATGCCTAACTCTTTGAAATTACCTTTGTTGTGTCTCACGAAGTCTCTAGATGAGTTATT
>OU343216.1:48376634-48490097 GCA_910596185.1 Chrysanthemum makinoi | reverse complement strand
AAAGCTTTTCGTAGATTGAGTTTGGCATTAGATTGATACTTGCGCCAAGATCGGCCAAGGCGGAGCATTGAACAATTCCTTGAAAATCACATGGAATGAGGAATTTGCCGGGGTCACCTAACTTTACGGGAAGTTTCTTGAGGATAACCGCAGAACAATTCTCATTCAGAGATGTCGTAGCAAGCTCATATAGTTTCTCCTTGTTTGTAAGCAATCCCTTAATCGTAGAAGCAAGTTTGGGCATCAAGAGAAGAGCATCCGCAAAACTGATTTCCACATTCAAGTCTTTGAAGATTTGGAAGAACGTTTCCATTTGATGATTCGACTTCTCACGAAGAGTTTGATCTTTAAGACGAGACGGATATGGGATAGATGGTTTTGGATTAGCTTTCTTCACATTAACGGAGCATCTTCGGCTCAGAATCTTGGACAACCGTGGTTGGACATTCTCAGTACTCCCTTATCAAGTAGGAAGCACCGGGTCCTTTGTCACCCCGGTCTCACGGTCTACCACATGAGAAGAAGAAGTGTTAGTGGTAGGAACCGTGGGTCCATCGTAAGCAACACCACTTCGGGTAGTGATTGCTTTCATGTCACCTCTCGGGTTTGGAATCGTATTGCTTGGAAGAGAACCAGAACCCGAGGGTTGAGAATAAGATGTGGACGGTTGACTGGCTTGAAAAAAACTAGCCATCATATTCTTTATTTCAGACATCTGTTTGTTGCTTGTAGCTTCCATCTCCTTTTTGAAGTCCGTCCTCATGCCGTTAATTTGATTTTGCAAACTTTTAATGGTGTAATCAGAGTTCTTCATGTAAGTTAGAAAATCGTTGTTCAGGGCGGCCTGAGGAGGTGCTTGATAAGATTGTTGAGGAGGAGGTGGTTGTTGGTAAACTTGAGATGGAGGAGCTTGGTAGTGTTGATTTCCATGATTAAAATTAGCTCCTCGGTTCTGATTAACATGATGATTACCATTGAAACGATTTTGATTCTGGTTTTGTTGTTGAGGTTGGTTGAAACCAGGAGGTCCGAGATAATTGTTTGAACGGTAGCTAAGAAGATTTCGATCTCCTTGCGGTTGATTGTAGTTTCCTGTAGCAGTATAAACATTCTCATGTGCGTAGCCACCGACGGCTGGGCACTCGGAATAAGAATGTGGACCTCCACAAGTCTCACAAATCGGGTGTACCGCTTTCACTTGTTGGTTCGATTCGATTGTTCATCCGAGTAATCCGTAAGATATCATCGATCTTTTTGTTCATGCGCTATTTCGAGAGAAGAAGACGTATTTGATCGAGATGATGCACCCCTTTCGGCGGTAGAATCCCAATAGTTATAATGAGCGGTCATGTTCTCAATAAGATCGTAACATTCCTCGGAACGTCTTTTCATGAAAGTACCACCGCAGAAGCATTGATTGTTTCACGGTGTCTCAATGTTAAACCATTATAAAACGTATCAATTTGAGTGACAAGCAACATGTTATGATTAGGACATCGATCAATCGCAAGCTTATATCGTTCCCAAGCTTCAAACAAAGATTCGTCAGGATATTGCCGGAAATTACTGATATCGTTCCTCAATTTCGTCACCATCGATGGTGGAAAGTACTTTGCCCGAAACTTCGAAACCATTTCCTCGAAGGTATGAATCGAATTCTTCGGGAGTCGATCAAACCAAGACGTGGCATGATGAGTCAAAGAGTATGGGAAAAGATACAGACGAAGTGCGTCATCGGAGACCCCATTCTGTTTCATACTCGAGTGCGACGGTCAAAAATTTATCAAGATGTTTGTTTGCATCGTCATCTGATAAACCATGAAATTGACAACTTTTTTACTTGTTCTATCATATGATGTTTCAAGCTAAAATCGGTAGCTTGAAAATTAATCGGTGCAATTGGTCCTCCCCTCTCGTACATTGTAGGTTGATATAACTCCTCCATCGTTCGGAGATCGGGAGCTACATGTTGATTATCGGAGGAGGATTAGGACCGGGGTTTGGTGGTCCGTTGGGAGCAGCCATATTACGTAACTCGGTACGTTCGATTCTTCGAAGTCGTCTAGATCGAGATCGAAAAGTCGCGCATGCACTTAAAACCAAGGCAATTAAAATGATACGGTATTCGAAAACACAATGAACTTAACCAATAATCCCAAGTGAATAAATCACTTCTACAAGACAAACGCACAAGCGAGCGGAGAAGCTTATTTAGGTCAGCGCGAAGCTTATTAACAACCCGCTTCTTTACAAAGCCGCAATTTAATGTCGCCGCCCTTATACCCACCACACAGTTTGTTTATCCGATAGAGATAAATAAATTCACAAGACACAAAGGCAAGTTTTTGATCTTTAGTTCGGGAACTTATTAATGATAACACCTCCGTTGGGAATGTTATATAATTGGTGTCTTCTATTTATTAGCAAAAACACAAGAGAAAATCTTTTTGTATTTTTAATATGATATATATATACAAAAGAAAAAGGAAAATATTTTTTACTTTTTTATTTTATAGAAAAATAGTAACTTCACGAATGAAGGATCTCGAGTCACTAATCGTCAAACCTCAAACGATATTGTCGTGACACAACCTCCCCGGCAGCGGCGCCAAAAATTGATTCGGTGCCCGAAACACGTCAAGCTTACTCACACAAGCTAGCCACTTGTGAATGGCTAACCGTAAGAAACTTAAAACGGCTCGGACACTGATTTGATAATGAAGGCTTAGGGTTGTGTGTGGATAAAACCTCAATATCGATATCAAAAATAATCACGAAGATAGATTCAAATTCTCTTAGGAAAAAGAATAATAAATCAAATCCCGTGTGTGATCGTGTAATACGGATTAGTCAACCCGAATCGTTTCCCAACGAGGCGTGAATTGCCAACGTCGTTCTTGGTTTGGAATTTAATGCTCGATGTCTTGGATTAATGATTTTGATTTTATTAAACTACGGGAATGGGGAAAGTAATTAAGGTAAGTTAATCTACGGGAAATCCTAAGTGCGAATTAAACTAAAACGTAATTAATAAAACGTAAATAAAAATGCAACTACGTCTAAATTATAACCTAAAAATGCCTAAAACTACTTTTATACTAAAAATGTAATATGAAAACTATTTTAGAATTAAAACTATTTTTTAGGATTTTTCTGAATTTTATTAAAATTAAAAACTAATATTTAACTATTTAAACTAATTTAAAATACTAAAAATTATAAAAATCAAAGAGAAAAAAATGAATCTGTTTTCTAAAAATCACAAATAACTCAAAAGACTTTTTAAAACTATTTTTGTATTTTTCAGATTAATTTTCTATTTTCTACAATTTTAAAACTATTTTAATCTAATTTAAATTGTGAAAAATACCAAATAAAAGTGGAAAAATAAGGAAAAATATTTTTTATGCTTTTTATATTTTTCTTAAACTGAGAAAATTAAAAAATTATTTTTTGGAACTTTTTCTCAATTATTTGCAATAAAAGCTATTTTAAAATACCTAAAAACTGATTTTAATTGAGAAAAATAGTAAAAGGTGACCAAAAATTGTGAAAATCTCAGGAAAATTCTAAAAAGATGTTATAAATCTATGAAAAATAAGAAACAAGCAGCTTATGTGTAAAATATAGAAGTTGTAGTGCAAACTGTTTCTAATTAAGCTAATGAAAATAAGCTTAACAATGAGATAAGCTATCAAACAGTTACTAAAGCTAAAGTGAACTAAAATAAGCTACTAGCAGCTAATTATACCTACTCCTAACAAGCTACAAGCTCAGATCAATGAATTAAGCAAACTGCTTATCTAATCAGAACAGCTAATGACCCCTTAGGTTTGAGCTTGTGCACAAGCTTAATTATAAGCTCTAAGTTAAAAACAGTTATGCAAACCTTAAGTCCACCTGACAAGCTACAATTAAGCCAAGTTACAAGTTCTAACTCTTTGAAATGAGTACAATGCAAAGTCTTCAAGTAACCTGTTTCACACTCAGTTAGTACTGAGTGTGAACAGGGCACAATGAGCTTATTTGAACAGCTGATTTGGGGCTTAAAATGACTAGATCAGTTTTGACAAAAAGCAGTTATCACAACTAGACCAATTGAATATGTAATTTCCAAAGTTTCAATTACTTAAACTTGAAAATGAATCAATGAGAGATTCCCAAAGTTTGATGAAAATCAGTTTTTACACTTGTTGACTTTTGAAGAACAGATTTGGAATTTTGACTTTGTTGAGATTTGATCCAAAGTAGTGAACTAATTATGATGTTCTAAGACTAATGATGATTATGACAAGCTAGATCTACTAGTTTTAAACTAATATGCAAATTTATACTAACTGATTTTAACAGTAACAGATTCTAAATCAGTTCCAAATTGATTTTTGACTAATGAGTATAACTGCTATAACCAAGACCTTGAATCACTATCAAATACCTGCTTAAGCATAAAACAAATATTATTATCTGATTAACTACTCTCTAACACAGTTTTATCAGCTAAACCAAACACTAATTATACTACTGATTTGAGAACTAAAAACAGATTACCACTATATTATACTAAACTATCATTAAACACAGATCAATCAATACTAATTATAACTAAACAACAGATTCAACAACAGATTCAATGAATGAAAACAGGTTTAAGAACTTACAATTCTCCTAGCCACTATGGCTTGCAAACATGAAACATAGAACCTCTAACCTAACAAACCCCTAACCTACTTTAATTCCAGCTCAACTTTAACCCAATAACAGCATCTGCATCATCCCAATCCAGATCCAACACCAGCAGATCATAACCAGAAACTGTAGCAACTGTAGTGAACTTAAATTTTTTTTGTGATTTGAATGTGAAACAAGAATAAGCTCACAATAAGCTATATTAAGCTTATATGAACCTATCAAAATAGTAGATCAGTATGGATCACTCCACAAAACAGATCTAATATGATTTTTATTTTTTCAATGATTTTATTTGATTTTTTTTGTATTTTTGAGTTTTTGAAGAGTTAATCTAAAAACAAGTTTATAATGTTGAAATAAGCACTAAACACAGATTATAAGAAGATTCAAATCATAAAACTTAAAACAAAACTTGAGAATGAAAACTTGAATTTTATTAAACTAAATCACTTGAATACAAAATACGAATTACAATCTTTAAAACATTAAAATGAAAACTACTATACTACTGAAAACTAGTGAGAAGAAAAATGAAAAGATACAAGATGATATTAAAGATGAGATTCATTGTGAACGAAATAGGGTCCTATATATAGCTAAGCTCAAGGTCTTGGGAAGCTTCTCGAATTCCTCACTTGTGCTTCTTTTGAGCTCGTTTTCACCATAAGATCAAATTCCACGCATCCCACTTGATAACAACCCTTGGATTAGATCTGATGACCTGTTTCCACCAATGGGAGAGCAGCACGTGGCCTATAGCACACGGATGGGTGACTTGGCAACGCCCATGTGTCAGAGGTGTCAGGGCAAAGTACGAGAGTACCCTTAATTGTGGTGAATTTTGATCAATTTAACGCGGGGTAATTAGGGTTCTTAGTAGCTGGGTAAATTGGGCAAGAAAAAGGGCGGGGTTTAATTTTTTATTATTGTTTGGTAATTTTGACCGGGTCTTGGTTCGTTGACTCGGGTAATAGTAGCGGGTTGGTTGAGTTATCCGGGTAAGACTATTAAACCGGGATTGGGTATTGGGCTTGGAACCGGTTCTTTCATTTTGGGCCAAGAGGTATATGTTGGGGTTTGGACTTAACTTAAACCCAAGATAGCTTTAAGGGGCCAAAAGTGAATAATCTGAAAATTCTGAAACCTGAGGGATTATTTTTGCCAAATATTGAAAGTGCAGGGACTAATCTTGTCATTTCTTCAAACTTGACTGAAACTTCAAAAATCATCTTTAGAGAATAAAATCTTCCAAAATGCACAATCCCGACCTTCCGGCTCAGCTTAAATTCTCTTGATCTCTCGTGCTTCGATTTTTACATCGATTTGGCTCCTTTTTGTGTGTTTTTGCATATCCGTTACCAAGCCAAGCACAAACTCAAGAAAACCACAAATATTAGCAATAAACGGCTTTTTCTTGGTTATTTTGGGTCAGATTAACTAATGAAAAGATATGTGTTTAAGCACATATCAATGTCTCCGAGAGATTGTAGAAGAGGATTTCATAAATAAACCACTTGATAGAGAAATTAGGTTTGCTTGTATTCAGGCCAAACGATCTGGGGAGCTGCATAGAATGTTTTACGAGCAACATGTCCCAAATATTTTGTGAAAGGTAAAGCCGATGCCTTGTTCTATGCCTAGCATTAAGAAAGTGAATTTTAATATGCCATCGGCGACTCAGATCCTAACACTCTATGCCCAATGTTAAGAAAGTGAACTCTAGAGTGCATTCAATTAGTTCGGATCCCCACGCCTAGTTCAGGGAATGCAAAAGGTAGCTCAACCAACTAATGTTCCCATAATTCCCTCTACAGGAGTAATCAGTGACACAAAGGCAAGCCGGTCAAAGCCTTCAGGCAATACAAAGCAAGATAGGACCTCGCAAGCTAAGAATGTGCAATGGAAGAAAGTAGAAGACCACCATTGGAACATTAAGTTTGAGGTGAATAAAACGAATCGTGTTGATTCTAGTATTAGCTATAAGCGTACTGTAATTAATTCGAATTATGCTACTTTTGGCAAAACATATAATGATTATTGTTTGGTTTCTGTTACTAATCATGAATGTGGTATGAATGAGATGATCAATGCTGTTAAATGCCCTGTTAAGATAGTGAATACAAAAGTTCAAGCTAAGAAGGCTAGAAAACAATGGCGAAAGAAGGTTAGAAAACATTGGAACAGGAAGGAAATTTAGTAACATAGGTTATCAATGGATACCTACTGGCCGTAAATTCAATCTTAATGAGATGTTCCCTAAATTATCTAGAGCAATTCCCATTAGAAATGGATGCCTACTGGTAGAACTATTCCTTTAAGAAGTGAACATACTTTGAGTAGGACAAATACGGACACTAGCATTGCATCTATCCCTGATGATTCCATTGAGTCTACTTCGATGTGGGTGTTCCAATCACTGTTACTAACCAAATGGAACCCATTCTTGTATGGGATCCCAATTATCGATTATCCATTCTTGTGCGTGTTCAGTTGCGGATCGTTCAAATCGTTACGGGTAATTTTTACTCGACTGTCGCTCCAAGCATATATGGCGGAGACGTCATGGCTCATGAACTTTGTGAGTAAATTCATCGGGATTAGATCGGGAATGATCATTTCGTGCAATTATGGGTTATGGAGACTATGTTGTCGGTGATAGTGTTATCTCTAGGGTATATTACGTTGAAGGTCTTGGTCATAACTTATTCTCTGTCGGTCAATTACGTGATTCCCATCTAGAAGTGGCCTTCAGAAAATATACTTGCTTCGTTAGAGAACTTGATGGTAGAGAACTTTTAAGAGGAACACGTGGGTCAAATTTATACACCATCTCTATCGAAGATATGATGAAGTCTTATCCAATCTGCTTGTTGTCAAAGGCTTCTAAAACAAAGTCATGGTTATGGCATCGTCGTCTAAATCACCTGAACTTCGGCACCATAAATGATCTCTCTAGAAAGGACTTAGTAATAGGCTTACCTAGACTAAAGTATGAAAAGGATCATCTTTGTTCAGCATGCCAATTGGGAAAAGCAAGAAGTATGCCCACAAACCCAAACCTACAAACTCGGTTATGGAAGTTCTTCATACCATTCACATGGATTTATGTGGACCCATGAGAGTGCAAAACATTTACGGGAAGAAATATGTGTTAGTTGTGGTTGATGATTACTCTCGATTCACTTGGGTTAAGTTCTTAAGGACAAAGGACGAAACTCCAAATATCATCATCAAACTTATCAAGCAGTGCAGGTTCGACTTAACAAAACTGTCGAGAATCATCGAGCAGACAATGGAAATGAGTTTGTCAATAAAAAACTTAGTGAGTTTTATGAAAATGTTGGAATCAGTCATCAAAGAAGTGTTCCACGAACTCCTCAACAGAACGGTGTAGTTGAAAGACGAAATCGAACTCTTGTGTAAGCCGCTAGAACAATCTTTGATTTACTTAAAGGTTCCAATGTTTCTCTGGGCTGAAGCCATTGCCACTGCATGCTATACTCAAAATCGATCCCTTATTCACACTTCTCATGGAAAAACTCCATATGAACTTGACCACAATCGAAACTCTAATCTTTCATTTCTTCGTGTGTTTGGTGCATTGTGTTATCCAACTAATGAGGGCCAATACTTAGGAAAACTTAAAGCTAAAGCGGACATTGGAGTATTTGTAGGATATGCACCTAGCAGAAAAGGATACCGAATCTACAACAAAAGAACCCAAAATATCATGGAAACAATTCATGTTACGTTCGATGAGTGACGGTCCAATGGCTCCGGACAACCCAGTTCGGACCGCATCATCTAGTAGTCCCATCAGGTTCTACTCTTGTATACGATTCTTCGCCAGCAACTCCTTATGTACCTCCTTTAGAAGATGACTTGAAGAAACTGTTTGATCCAATGTTTGATGAACACTATGAGCCAACTACTAATGATCTGTCAATTCCATCAGAGGGCTCATATTTCGTCAATGAAGTTAATCCTTCATTTCTATGTCATTAAGTCAAGAAAGCGCTGCTTTGATCATTCTGTCTCATCAACAAATCATCAATCATCGAGTGTACATCATGGAATTGCTTCTGGCACCCTTGATGGAAGAATCCTTTGCTACTCCTGAAGATGCCCCATTTGAAAACATATTTGCTCTGAATCATCATCGAACCGCATCTTCATCAGGAGAAATCGACTCTGCTACTTCAGTTCCTCAACAATAACAACACGAACACCTAAGAAAATGGACACATGATCACCCATTGGACAACATCATTGGAAATCCCTCTCGTCCAATATCCACTCGCAAACAACTTGCAACTGATGCCTTATGGTGCTTCTTCAACTCTGTACTATCTAAGGTCAAACCAAAAGACGTTAAAACGCAATGAATGAAAAGCAGCGGTTCAATGCCATGCAAGAAGAAATTCATGAGTTTGATCGTCTAGATGTATGGTAATTAGTACCTGCTCCTGACTGTGCTATGAACATTGCTCTAAAGTGGATCTTCAAGGTAAAACTTGATGAGCATGGTGATGTATTAAAGAACAAGGCTCGATTAGTTGCAAAAGGATACCGTCAAGAGGAAGGTATTGACTTTGAAGAATCATTTGCTCCAGTTCTCGTATCGAAGCAATCAGAATCTTCTCGGGCTATCTTTGCAAGTAAGAACATGGTAGTCTATCAGATGGACGTAAAGACGGCTTTCCTTAACGGAGATCTTAAAGAAGTTGTATACGTCAGCCAACCAGAAGGTTTTATGAATCCAGAGCATCCTACTCATGTCTACCGCTTGAATAAGGCTCTTTATGGTTTGAAGCAAGCTCCAAGGGCATGGTATGATACGCTATCAAATTTTCTTATATCCACTGGATTCACAAGGAGCAGATTGATCCGACATTGTTCACCGAAAGTCAGGCAAACATTTAATTCACGTTCAAATCTATGTTGATGATATTATCTTTGCCCCGACGACACCAATGAATGTGACCGTTTTTCTAAGGAGATGGGCTCCAAATTTAAAATGTCAATGATGGGACAAATGTCATTTTTCTTGGGATTGCAAATTTCACAAAGTCCCGGAGGCATTTTTATTAATCAATCTAAATATGCATATGAAATTTTAAAGAAATTTGGATTTGACACTTGTGACACCGTTGACACTCCCATGGTAGAACGAACCAAACTGGATGAGGACCACTCAAGGATCATGATAGATCAAGCAAAATATCGAAGTATGATTGGATCCCTGATGTACCTCACAGCCAGTAGACATGATATTCTGTTCGCTGTATGCATGTGTGCTAGATACCAGGCTAAGCCTACCAAAAAGCACCTTGAAGCGGTTAAACGGGTCTTTCGGTATCTCCAAGGAACCATCAACATGGGTCTTTGGTACCCGAAGGACACCGGTATGTCACTAACAGCATATGCAGATGCGGACCATGCAGGGTGTCAAGATACACGTCGAAGTACGTCTGGAGGTGCTCAATTTTTGGGTGATAAGCTTATGAGCTGGTCTTCAAAGAAACAAATGAGTACTTCTATATCCTCTCAGAGGCTGAATACATAGCCATGTCATCTTGTTGTGCTCAAATCCTATGGATGAGATCACAATTATCTGACTATGGCTTTAAATTCAACAAGATCCTCGTATTGTGATACAAAAGTGCCATTGCTCTTTCTTGCAACAACGTTCAACATTCAAGAGCAAAGCACATTGACATTCGACATCATTTCATTCGGGAACATGTGGAAAAAGGTGTGGTGGAACTCTATTTTGTAAGAATTTGAATACCGTTAGCGGACATCTTCACCAAAGCTCTTCCTAGAGAACGTTTTGAGTTTATCCTTCCACGACTTGTTCTAAAGAGCCTACAAGCCGAAACACTCAAACGTCTTCAAGAGGAAGGCGAGCAATAAAATGGTTTCTTTCTTCATCTATTTCTTGTATATATTTATTCAAAAAGCAAAATACAAAATTTCAAAACCCACAAAAGAAAATATAAAAATATAAAATTTTCAAAAATCCATAAAAATTAGAAAATCTTGAAAATTTCCAAATAAATATTGTTATTTTGTCATATTTTTTTATTCGATATCATCTACGGACTTTGTGTTGATATTCAAAGAATGTCACGGGTTTTTAGATGTTCTTCGAATGTACATAAATTGCTTAAAAAAAATGAGGCGGAGAAAAATGGTGGTTTATTGTCATTTCAGGCAGTAACCCGTTTTAAAAAGCAAAGAAAAGATCCATGCTTTATCTTATTTTTCAAATCTCATGCTCTGATTCCTAAAACAAATATTTGTCACCAAAAAGACAAAAGTTTTCTTTCGAAAATATCTTTCCGTCTATTGATTCTTCTGAAAAATATTTTTCATCTAATGAAAGCAGAGTTGCTTTGAAAATACCTCGTACTCTATTTTTGAACATCATCCGGGCTTATCTGTGTCAAACTCTCTAACGCTCAATCAACAACTCTTGTCATTGATTGAGGGGGAGAATGATTTCAACTCAATCAAAAAGGTTATTTTTCAAATAATTGGCACGTAAATGAGCAAGGTTTACTTTTGGAAAATCAAAATGAACAATGTTTTATATAATTGATTCAAAACCTTTGCTAATGTTATGTTTTCAAAAGATACTCATGCATGTTTAAACAATGGAGTTTAAAGTCTCAGATTTGATCCTTATCGGTTAAATGTTTTCATAAGCAAGTCACAATTCTTCTCAAAAGCCTTCAAAAATAATTTAAATCTATAAAGATCAAAAATCTCAAATGATTTGAAGATTGTGATCATGGGAGAAATTGTGATTTAAATTGGATTTAAACTGATAACTCGATAATTGGTTTTAAAAGTGTTTAGCAAACTCTCATCCATTCATGTGCCAAACGATTTCAAATTTTCCATGCACATGTTAAGGGGGAGCATCTATTTTAAACCAAAAGGGATTGAAACGTGATTAATTTGTTCCAAAGTGTAGGCTTTCCCTAATATGTGCAAAACTCTTTCAAAACTCGATGCACATATTGAGGGGGAGCAATTTTTATTGAAAACCTCATTCTTTCCCGAAAATATCTTTAACTGTATGTGAATCACTGATTTTAATCGGGAAAGTGATGTCGATATTTTTAGAAAGTATTTATCAAAAGAAGTGAATTCTTCCTCTTGCCTCCATGTGCCAAAATGATCTCAAACATATGATGCACATGTTGAGGAGGAGCCGTTTTTCAAAAATATAAAAACGATTCGGTACAAAATGCTTTGATAATATATCACAAGTACTTGGATTGATTTTCAAATGGTTTTCAATTGGTTCAAATGGCTGATGAACAATACCAAAAGACCGACCAATTTAATTTTATGCATGGTGTTATAAGGATGGTTAGGTTAGGTATTCGTTTCCACGATCCCGCCAGAGCCGGAGGGATCTACCCATGGATAATCCACTAGATAGTATAGAGTCCTTAGGTATGATGAAAAAAGGAGAAAAGTGAGATATGGGAAGAGTGCGGACTGAGATAGAGCTAGAACTGGAATAAACCCAACAAGGTTCTAGTAATGAAGTCTCGGTAAGCACTGAAGGGGTTGAAGAATGAAAAAGAATTGAATGTGAAAAGGGTGAAAATAAATAGCCCTCCAATAATTCAACCTTAGGGCAGAAACCGGGTTCAATACATATGTTGCTGGTGGTTACTAAGGTAACACTAGTATTGAAGACAAGACGTCATGGACCCAGTGACGCACTGTACTACATCTTCCCAAACTACTCAAGTTCCTCTTAAAAGGACTTGTTTCATTCTCACAGGGGAACCGACATTATCTATCGACTTTCTCTTAGAGATGGTTGATATTGAAGAAGGAGACCCTCTCCCTAGTCTCTGACATAGGAACCAAATGTGCACAATTGAGTCTAGAGCCTGGAGATCATCTATAAATCTCATTAGGACACTGTCAATGAAGACTCTCTGTTTCACACAATGTGAAAAGAGAGATTATATCTTATGAGTCCTACGCATTATCCTTATGGTATTGCCAGAACATCTGAGTGATATGCAAACATATTCACAATGAAGATGGAAAGCCTTAGAGCCAACATCAAACAAGCTCTTGGTAGGTGGCATGTGAGATCTATCCAATAGATCAACCATGTGACAACTGAACAGAAACAATGGGGCGATTCAAATCTATGAATCAATCCTGGTTCAGGTTATGGATTGACGGATTCCTTTGAAAAACCGGTCGTTGTGCTTAAAATCTTTTCTCTAGCACATCGACTGTGTATTAATATTTCAAAATTAAAAGGTGTTTATGATTGATAATTGATTTTCGTTAAAACCTTCGTTGTATTGCAAAAACACTTTATTTTGAGCAGTACTCGATTGTTTTTCAAATCATTTTCCATCAATCAGTGAATCTCTATTCTCTGGTTCACTCACTCCGTGTTGTTTTCTTTGAGATGTTCCGGTTTGAGAACAGCTAGAATAGCTGCGAAACCCTGTCAAGGAGATTCTTCAGAATTATACCTGATCACAGGCAGTATTTGTACTGATCAACGGGGAACCGTGGGCCGTGTACCTCAATTCACGAAGTGATCAAAGACACTTTCGTGCACTTTATTGCTAACGTTGTATGCGGTACACCCAGCTTGCGGTGATCGAATGGAGAGGTCAATCCATAAGCCGCATGCTCACACAACACATTCATTTCAAAAGAAATCATGATTAGTGCATCTATGACTCTGGTATTCTCACTCCATGTTTCGCTACTTTCTGCTTGCAAATATCATGAATTATCTAAAGCTTCCGCTACTCGATAAGAAAAATCATGATCCAAAATGTGAGCATGTCGGTCCCTTTGTCACAACGTCACATAATGTCAACTCCAGAATGGAAGAGTCAAAAATTTATGCAAGCTGATGATCTCAAAGCTGGCTCAAAACTCATCATCACGTGGATCATTTAAAGACCTCCACTTGAATTATTCATACATAGATAACATGAAGAATCAAATACTACGAGCTACTGAGCAAAGAACTTAAACACGAATTCAAGAACAATCTCAATGTAATATCTTTTTGTATTCTGTGTAAATTGAGGTGACCTCCCTTAGGGGGAGATTGTTAGGAATTAGAAAATTCAGTCATTAAAGTGTCGGTCACCTCAAGTATATGTAATCATTAGAAAGCTCGTAGTCGTAGTTATTTAATATTAGTAAGAAGTTAGTTAAGTAAAACCGTGGAGGACGGACGGTCTTTACTTTGTATGCCTGATCCACAGCCCGTAGGTGGCGTTTATTGTAAGACACTATAAATACCCTCTACCTCCCAAGGTAGAGGGTTGGAGCTTCAATACCATTTTTCTTTGTTTCACATAGTTCCCAACTCTCTTCCATTTCTCTCTCTAAAACTTTCTCTCTCTAAAACCTTATATACGCCTCTTATGTATTTGGTATGATGTGTTTGTGAAATCCAATATGTTACAATTGGTATCAGAGCCATGGTTTGATCATCTCTCTTACATATCATCGGATTTCTAGTGGTTTTATATGGTTTTTGGGTTTGAAAAAGTTTAGTGGTTTTTGCATCATTTGGATATTTTTTCGTGTTAAAGTTTGAATTTTGAGTGTACTTTTATGTTTAGAATCATTGTAAGTGCTTGGGTTTTGATTTGGAAAGCTTGAATCACTGTGGTTGCGCTTGTTTTGGATTGAAAAGTGTGGTTTTGAAGTTTTTCAACTTAGCGACTTGTGTCTTGGAGTGTTTTTTTTCGTAGCGACTTGCTTTAGTAATTTCCAGCGAGTTGTAGTTTAAGTCGTAGCGACTTGATCTTAGCGACTTGTCTATTGAGACAAGCCGACAAACAGTACAAGTTAGTGGAGGTTCCACTTCGGCTAGCGACTTGGTTGGGTTAGCGACTTGTTTCTATTATTTCTAACGACTTGTCCTTATTGTTCTTAGTGAGTTGATTCTTAGCGACTTGGTTACTTAGCGAGTTGTTCTTTAGCGACTTGTCTGCTTAGCGATTTGGTGCTTGAGCGACTAGTGTTCAGCGACTTGGGTCTTAGCGACTTGTGCTTAGCGACTTGATTCCATGGCGACTTGAGATTTAGCGAGTTGCTACTTAGCGACTTGGTGCTTAGCGACTTGGTTCAAGGGTTATAGCGACTTGGTTAATATTTGTTTCTAATACGGTTTCTCTTGATTTAGTAAAATCCCGTGAAAGAATCGATTTCCCGGTTTAATCATAGAGTTATAAAATCCCGTGAAATCTGTAAACATGTCTACCGAGCGTGCCTACAATCATCTCTCATGTAGCTGAGGAGGGGCGTTCAAGCGGTGGTTGAGAACTCATGGCTTAACGAATTGGTTGTATTGTCAGGGAAAGGAAAATGGAGTCAACATTCTCAAGTCAATTGATGAAGGACCTGATCAGATTGAGACTACAAGAGACATAATTGACACTGCTGCAGATGGAACAATGATCTTTGGATTGGACGACCAAAGACGTATGATGAGCTCAGTGATAAGGAGAAAAGAGATTGATCTTTGATATCGGGGCTTCAAACATTATACTTGAGGGTCTTCCAAAGACATTTACAAGCTGATCAATCACAACACTGAAGCTAAGGATGTTTGGGACAATGTCAAGACGCTTCTCTCTGGTTCAGAACTTACCAAGGAAGACAGAGAATCACAACTATATGATGAATTTGAGCATTTTAAGATGAAACCAGAAGAAAGTGTTTATGAATATTACATGAGATTCCACAAGCTTGTAAATGACACGAGGAACATCAAAATGACCATGCCAAATATTCAGCTGAACTCAAAGTTTGTGAACAACATGAATCCTGAATGGCACAAATTTTTCACCTCTGTGAAGCTAACCAAAGGATTGAAGAACACCAACAATGAGCAACTGTATGCCTTCCTTCTTCAGAATGAGAGACATGCTATGTTTGAACGAAGGATTCTTGAACAGTTCAAAACTAAACCGGGAGAAACAAGTTCTTCAAATGATTCAATAGCCTTTTACACAAACTTTGGAATTACCACCAAAGCTTCTCAAGTCATACCCACGGGTAATGGTAATCATAAACTTATTCCCGATCCAGGGTTCAAGCAAAGCGATGCTGATGAGTCATGGAACACTTCATCAATCAACTGCTCTTATGGTTAAACAAAACTTGACCCTCAATCCACATACCAACAGTCTTCACACTAATAATGAGACCGAGCGCATCAAATCTACACAATCATGCTGTTGTCAGAGATGGAAAGGTTATGGTGCAACTAGTTTAAGGAAGGCAGTATGAACAAGGAAGAGGTAGAGTAGGTGGAGGGTATGTGGCTAATCAGAATCGTGGGAGAAATGCCAATCAGGGACAAGTAAAGCCAATCAAGTGCTACAACTGTGGTGGTGATGGACACATTGCAAGGAACTGCACATTTCCAAAACGCCCTCAAAATCAGAGTACTTGAGGACAAGATGCTGCTAGTGCAAGCTCAAGCGATTAGGCGGTTTTGGATGAGCAAGAGTTCTGTTTCTTGCTGAGGGAAATGCCAAAACATATGATCTTGATGTGGGTGAATAGCGATCACGAGGGCATAGGACAGAATCATCCAAATGCATTTCAAGTAGTGATTGTGATGCATATGACTCGGATATCGATGATGAACCTCTGCCAAGAAAATCTTCATGGCTAGCATCTCATCTATGTTCTCTCCAAAGATCTCATCCCACAGCATTTGGTCCATCCAAAGAATCAATCATTTCAGAGGTATTAAAACTATATGATGAAGTTGATGAGCAAAAGATTCATAATGAAGTACAATCTCTTGAAACATATGAATCAGATATTGATAAAGAGGGTAATAGCAATATTGTCTCTTATGATCAATATGTGACGAAAAGTGAAAGTGAGATTGTACCAAGTGATGCATCTTCTGCAGTCAATGATGACTATGTTTTTGATGAATACACTGCATGTGCCCCTGATGATTCTGTTACCTCTGAACTAAATGCCTATAAAGAACAAGTTGCTATTTATGAACAACGTGCTAAGTTTGAGTTAACTACCCGTGAGCAGGAAATGGATGACCAAATGCGTACAATTATTAGAAAAAGAAATTTTAGAGAAGAAGTGTTAAAACAAGAGTTAAACTCCTTACAAGAAAAGCTTTCTAAAACTATTAAGCAAAAGCAAGAGCTTCAAGAAAATGTTAAAGTGCTTAAACAAGAATTTAACGCTAAGGAATCAAAACTTTTGAATGACTTTTCTAATCTAAAAACTTTGAAAAACAAGTTTGAAAATAAGTTGTATGTACAAGGGAACACCATTCAATTTGCTCACATGGTCACTAAGCATAGAGTTTTAAGCGATAAGCATAGTATTCCCATTATTAAGGAACCCAACCATGAGTATGGTAAGAAAGCAAGAGAAGCTCAGAAGGTAATCTATGATGGCAATGAAATCCTTAAGCCTAGATAGAAACCTAGTTGCTTGTTGAGTACTGAGGAAGATAAGCAATTAGAAGAGGTTACTAGGAAGAAGTTGGATGAAAAACTTAAAAGCCCGTCATGCATAGAAAACAACATCAGTTTCAAAACACCCAACTATGCTAAGGAAAATTGGATGGCATTTAACAAGTTTAGACCTCAAACACAGCTGACCCCTGAACAAGTGTTCTGGAAAAAGGATATGGACATAAAAAAGCTGATGAGTTTTTTGAACAGAATCCCCCATGTAGGAGAATGCTTCCAGCCACTGTATATCCCCCCAATACACCAATGCATTTAGTTCCTAGATCTATTCCCACTAAGAGCAAGACCTTAATCAGTCAGTATGTGATTTATCAATTATTTGTTGATTTTGAGAAAACATGTAAGAAAAGGATCACACCTACTGGGATAACTGAAGGGGAAAGGGGTTTTGAGCAAACTAAAGAATGCTATTTAAGTGAAGTCATGCCTTTCTTTAAACAATTAAAAGGTCAATTTGAGAGTCTTAAAAAGGGGATGGATTCAGATATGAAAGAAATGTAAAAGGAATTTGATGCAATGATAGTTGAGGTCAATGACCATGAGCGAGAATTAAAATATAATGAGATTGAGAGGAAAAACTTGCATACCTTAAATGAGAATCTGATTTTTGAATATATCACTCAAGATGTGTTTTACACAGCCACGAATTGTTCAATTAATGCATCCCAATTTCATGAATTATCTGTTTCCCTAAAAGTCTCCCATGATCGTGTCATTGAGCTTGAGAAAACTAACTCTAAATTGCATGAAAAATTTGAACGGGATGATCATAATAACCTGGTGAAACATTTTTCTAAATTGGAAGTTGAGCATCTTGCTTTGCAATTGAAATATCAACATCTAAAAGAAAATGTTAAAACCTCAAATATCAAGACATCCTTGGATGCTCCTGAATTTGATGCAGATTTTGAAATCGATGGCGTGATGAACATATTCGAGCTCATTGTAACACGATCAGAAAAATGAGAACCCAAATTTCACAATTAAAGGGCGAAAAGAACAATGTGACAAGCTCCCAAATGCCTCCTCCTTTAGAATCTCAGAGTTCTCAGACTTTTCATCTTCAAAACTTGGTTAATGTTTTACAAAAGGAAAATGAGAGTTTTCTAGAAGAAAATGAAAAGGTGAAACAACACTTTAAAGAGTTATATGATTCAATGAAAGTCACTCGTAACAAGAATAACGAAATAATAACGTCCTTACAAAAGAAAATTGAGAATCTGAGGAGTCAGGTAAAAGGGAAAATGCCACTTGTCTTTAATGAGAATGTTACATCAAAGTCATCTGCAGACTGCAAATATACTGTAACTGTTAAATACATTCCTCCTCATCTTAGAAATAACGAACTTGCATTTCATAACTATTTCACTCACCTTAAGGATAGTCTAGAATGTCTCCGAGAGATTGTAGAAGAGGATTTCATAAATAAACTACTTGATAGAGAAATTAAGTTTGCTTGCATTAGGGCAAACGATCTCAAGGGCTGTTAGAATGTTTACGAGCAACATGTACCAAATCTTTTTGTGAGAAAGGTAAAGCCGTGATGCCTTGTTCTATGCCTAGCATTAAGAAAGTGAATTTTAATATGCCATCGAGCAGCTCAGATCCTAACACTTCTATGCCCAATGTTAAGAAAGTGAACTCTAGAGTGCCTTCAATTAGTTCAGATCCTCCTACGTCTAGTTCAGGAATGCAAAAGGTAGCTCAACCAACTAATGTTCCCATAATTCCCTCTACAGGAGTAATCAGTGACACAAAGGCAAGCGGGTCAAAGCCTTCAGGCAATACAAAGCAAGATAGGACCTCGCAAGCTAAGAATGTGCAATGGAAGAAAGTAGAAGACCACCCTAGGAACATTAAGTTTAAGTTGAATAAAATGAATCGTGTTGATTCTAGTATTAGCTATAAGCGTACTGTAATTAATTGAATTCGCTACTTTTGGCAAAACATGTAATGATGATTGTTTGGTTTACATTTACTAACCATGAATGTGGTATGAATGAGTTGATTAATGCTTTGTTAAATGCCTGTTAAGATAGTGAATACAAAAGTTCAAGCTAAGAAGGCTAGAAAACAATGGCGAAAGAAGGTTAGAAAACATTGGAAGCCCACAGGAAGGAAATTTTAGTAACATAGGTTATCAATGGATACCTACTTGCCGCAAATTCAATCTTAATGAGATGTGCCCTAAATTATCTAGATCAATTGCCCATTAGGAAATGGATGCCTACTGGTAGAACTATTCCTTTATGAAGTGAACATACTTTGAGTAGGACAAATCTGACACTAGCATTGCATCTATCCTGATGATTCTATTGAGTCTACTTCGATGTGGGTGTTCCAATCACATTACTAACCAAATGGAACCCATTATTGCATGGGGACCCCAATTATCGAGTTATCCATTCGTATGTGTTCAATTGCGATCGTTCAAATCGTTCGTGGTACCGGACTCAGGCTTTCAAGCATATGACTGGAGACCGGTCGCGGCTCATGAACTTTGTGAGTAAATTCATCGGGACTGTTAGATTCGGGAATGATCATTTCGGTGCAATTATGGGTTATGGAGACTATGTTGTCGGTGATAGTGTTATCTCTAGGGTATATTACGTTGAAGGTCTTGGTCATAATTTATTCTCTGTCGCTCAATTCTGTGATTTTGATCTAGAAGTGGCCTTCAGAAAACATACTTGCTTCGTTAGAGAACTTGATGGTAGAGAACTTTTAAGAGGAACACGTGGGTCAAATTTATACACCATCTCTATCGAAGATATGATGAAGTCTTCTCCAATCTGCTTGTTGTCAAAGGCTTCTAAAACAAAGTCATGGTTATGGCATCATCGTCTAAATCACCTGAACTTTGGCACCATAAACGATCTTTCCAGAAAGGACTTAGTAATAGGCTTACCTAGACTAAAGTATGAAAAGGATCATCTTTGTTCAGCATGCCAATTAGGAAAAAGCAAGAAGTATGCCCACAAACCCAAACCTACAAACTCAGTTATGGAAGTTCTTCATACCATTCACATGGGTTTATGTGGACCCATGAGAGTGCCGAACATGTACGGGAAGAAATATGTGTTAGTTGTGGTTGATGATTACTCTCGATTCACTTGGGTTAAGTTCTTAAGGACAAAGGACGAAACTCCAGATATCATCATCAAACTTATCAAACAGCTGCAGGTTCGACTTAACAAAACTGTCAGAATCATCCGAACAGACAATGGAACTGAGTTTGTTAATAAACAACTTAGTGAGTTTTATGAAAGTGTTAGAATCAGTCATCAAAGAAGTGTTCCACGAACTCCTCAACAAAACTGTGTAGTTGAAAGACGAAATCGAATTCTTGTGGAAGCCGCTAGAACAATGTTGATTTACTCAAAGGTTCCAATGTTTCTCTGGGCTAAAGCCATTGCCACTGCATGCTATACTCAAAATCGATCCCTTATTCACACTTCTCATGGAAAAACTCCATATGAACTTGTCCACAATCGAAAACCTAATCTTTCATTCCTTCGTGTGTTTGGTGCATTGTGTTATCCAATTAATGAGGGCCAAGACTTAGGAAACCTTAAAGCAAAAGCGGACATTGGAGTATTTGTAGGATATGCACCTAGCAGAAAAGGATACCGAATCTACAACAAAAGAACCCGAAATATCATGGAAATAATTCACGTTACGTTCGATGAGCTGACCGGTCCAATGGCTCCAGGACAACCCAGTTCTGGACCCGCATCATCAAGTAGTCCCATAAGTTCTACTCTTGTAAACGATTCTTCGCCAGCAACTCCTTATGTACCTCCTTCAGAAGATGACTTAAAGAAACTGTTTGATCCAATGTTTGATGAAGACTATGAGCCAACTGCTAATGATCTGTCAATTCCATCAACAGAGGCTACTCCTTTCTCTGTCAATAAAGTTAATCCTTCAGTTTCTATTTCGTTAAGTCAAGAAGCGCCTGCTGCTGATCACTCTGTCTCATCAACAAATCATCAATCATCGAGTGTACATCATGGAATTGTTTTTGGCACTCTTGATGGAGAGAATCCCTTTGCTACTCCTGAAGATGCCCCATTTGAAAACATATTTGCGCCTGAATCATCATCAGAACCATCTTCATCATGAGAAATCGACTCTGCTACTTCAGTTCCTCAACAACAACCACACGAACACCTAAGAAAATAGACACATGATCACCCATTGGACAACATCATTGGAAATCCCTCTCGTCCACTATCCACTCGCAAACAACTTGCAACTGATGCCTTATGGTGCTTCTTCAACTCTGTACTATCCAAGGTCGAACCAAAAGACGTTAAAACTGCAATGAATGAAGACAGCTGGTTCAATGCCATGCAAGAAGAAATTCATGAGTTTGATCGACTAGATGTATGGGAATTAGTACCTGCTCCCGACTGTGCTATGATCATTGCTCTAAAGTGGATCTTCAAGGTAAAACTTGATGAGCATGGTGATGTATTAAAGAACAAGGCTCGATTGGTTGCAAAAGGATACCGTCAAGAGGAGGGTATTGAATTTGAAGAATCATTTGCTCCAGTTGCTCGTATCGAAGCAATCAGAATCTTCTTGGCTAATGCTGCAAGTAAGAACATGGTAGTCTATCAGATGGACGTAAAGACGGCTTTCCTTAACGGATATCTTAAAGAAGTTGTATACGTCTGCCAACCAGAAGGTTTTGTGAATCCAGAGCATCCTACTCTTGTCTACCGCTTGAAGAAGGCACTTTACGGCTTGAAGCAAGCTCCAAGGGCATGGTATGATATGCTATCAAAGTTTCTTCTATCCACTTTGGATTGACAAAGGAGCGATTGATCCGACATTGTTCACCAGAAAGTTAGGCAAACATTTAATTCACGTTCAAATCTATGTTGATGATATTATCTTTGCCTCGATTGACCCCAATGAATGTGACCGTTTTCTAAGGAGATGGGCTCCAAATTTCAAATGTCAATGATGGGACAAATGTCATTTTTCTTGGGATTGCAAATTTCACAAAGTCCCGGAGGCATTTTTATTAATCAATCTAAATATGCATATGAAATTTTAAAAAAATTTGGATTTGACACTTGTGACACCGTTGACACTCCCATGGTAGAACGAACCAAACTGGATGAGGACCACTCAGGGATAATGATAGATCAAACAAAATATCGAAGTATGATTGGATCCCTGATGTACCTCACAGCGAGACCTTATATTCGTTCGTTTTGTATGCATGTGTGCTAGATACCAGGCTAAGCCTACCAAAAGCACCTTAAAGCGGTTAAACGGGTCTTTCGGTATCTCCAAGGAACCATCAACATGGGTCTTTGGTACCCGAAGGACACCGTTATGTCACTAACAGCATATGCGGCGACCATGTAGGGTGTCAAGATACACGTCGTAGTACGTCTGGAGGTGCTCAATATTTGGGTGATAAGCTTGTGAGCTGGTCTTCAAAGAAACAAATTAGCACTTCTATATCCTCTATAGAGGCTGAATACATAGCCATGTCATCTTGTCGTGCTCAAATTCTGTGGATGAGATCACAATTATCTGACTATGGCTTTGAATTCAACAAGATCCCTCTGTATTGTTATAACAAAAGTGCCATTGCTCTTTCTTGCAACAACGTTCAACATTCAAGAGCAAAGCACATTGACATTCGACATCATTTCATTCGGGAACAGGTGGAAAAAGGTGTGGTGGAACTCTATTTTGTAAGGGATTCGAATACCGTTAGCGAGACATCTTCACCAAAGCTCTTCCTAGAGAACGTTTTGAGTTTATCCTTCCACGACTTGGTCTAAAGAGCCTACAGCCGGAAACACTCAAACGTCTTCAAGAGGAAGACGAGCAATAAAAATGGTTTCTTTCTTCATCTATTTCTTGTATATATTTATTCAAAAAGCAAAATACAAAATTTCAAAACCCACAAAAGAAAATATAAAAATATAAAATTTTCAAAAATCCATAAAAATTAGAAAATCTTGAAAATTTCCAAATAAATATTGTTATTTTGTCATATTTTTTTATTCGATATCATCTACGGACTTTGTGTTGACATTCAAAGAATGTCACGGGTTTTTAGATGTTCTTCGAATGTACATAAATTGCTTAAAAAAATGAGGCGGAGAAAAATGGTGGTTTATTGTCATTTCAGGCAGTAACCCGTTTTAAAAAGCAAAGAACAGATCCATGATTTATCTTATTTTTCAAATCTCATGCTCTGATTCCTAAAACAAATATTTGTCACCAAAAAGACAAAAGTTTTCTTTTGAAAATATCTTTCCGTCTATTGATTCTTCTGAAAAATATTTTTCATCTAATGAAAGCAGAGTTGCTTTGAAAATACCTCGTACTCTATTTTTGAACATCATCCGGGCTTATCTGTGTCAAACTCTCTAACGCTCAATCAACAACTCTTGTCATTGATTGAGGGGGAGAATGATTTCAACTCAATCAAAAAGGTTATTTTTTAAACAATTGGCATGTAAATGAGCAAGGTTTACTTTTGTAAAATCAAAATGAACAATGTTTTATACAATTGATTCAAAACCTTTGCTAATGTTATGTTTTCAAAAGATACTCATGCATGTTTAAACAATGGAGTTTAAAGTCTCAGATTTGATCCTTATCGGTTAAATGTTTTCATAAGCAAGTCACAATTCTTCTCAAAAGCCTTCAAAAACAATTTAAATCTATAAAGATCAAAAATCTCAAATGATTTGACGATTGTGATCGGGGGAGAATTTGTGATTTAAATTGGATTTAAACTGATAACACGATAATTGGTTTTATAAGTGTTTAGCAAACTCTTCTCCATTCATGTGCCAAACGATTTCAAATTTTCCATTCACATGTTAAGGGGGAACATCTATTTTAAACCAAAAGGGATTGAAACGTGATTAACTTGTTCCAAAGTGCAGGCTTTCCCTAATATGTGCAAAACTATTTCCAAACTTGATGCACATATTGAGGGGGAGCAATTTTTTATTGAAAACCTCTTTCTTTCCTGAAAATATCTTTAACTGTATATGAATCACTGATTTTAATCGGGAAAGTGATGTCGATATTTTTAGAAAATATTTATCAAAAGAAGTGAATTCTTCCTCTTGCCTCCATGTGCCAAAATGATCTCAAACATATGATGCACATGTTGAGGGGGAGCCATTTTTTAAAAATATCAAAAACGATTCAGGTACAAAATGCTTTGATAATGTATCACAAGTACTTGTATTGTTTTTCAAATGGTTTTTTCAATTGGTTCAAATGGCTGATGAACAATACCAAAAGACCGACCAATTTAATTTTATGCATGATGTTATAAGGATGGTTAGGTTAGGTATTCGTTTCCACGATCCCGCTGATGGGAGGGATCTACCCAGGGACAATCTACTAGATAGTATAGAGTCCTTAGGTATGATGAAAAAAGGAGAAAAGTGAGATATGGGAAGAGTCTTGGTGAGATAGAGCTAGATCTGGAATAAACCCAACAAGGTTCTAGTAACGAAGTCTCGGTAAACACTGAAGGGGTTGAAGAATGAAAAAGAATTGAATGTGAAAAGGGTGAAAATAAATAGCCCTCCAATAATTCAACCTTAGAGCGTGAAAGGGTTCAATACATATGCTATTGGTGGTTACTAAGGTAACACTAGTATTGAAGACAAGATGTCATGGACCCAGTGACTTAGCACTACATCTTCCCAAACTACTCAAGTTCCTCTTAAAAGGACTTGTTTCATTCTCACAGGGGAACCGGCATTATCTATCAACTTTCTCTTAGAGATGGTTGATATTGAAGAATGAGACCCTCTCCTAGTCTCGGCATAGGAACCAAATGTGCACAATTGAGTCTAGAGCCTCGAGATCATCTATAAATCTCATTAGGACACTGTCAATGAAGACTCTCTGGTTCACACAATGTGAAAAGAGAGATTATATCTTATGAGTCCTACGCATTATCCTTGTGGTATTTCAACATCGAGTGATATGCAAACATATTCACAATGAAGATGGAAAGCCTTCAAGAGCCAACATCAAACAAGCTCTTGGTTGGTGGCATGTGAGATCTATCCAATAGATCAACCATGTGACAATTGAACAGAAATAATGGGGCGATTCAAATCTATGAATCAATCCTGGTTCAAGTTATGGATTGACGGATTCCTTTGAAAAACCGGTCGTTGTGCTTAAAAATCTTTTCTCTAGCACATCGACTGTGTATTAATATTTCAAAATTAAAAGGTGTTTATGATTGATAATTGATTTTCGTTAAAACCTTCGTTGTATTGCAAAAACACTTTATTTTGAGCAGTACTCGATTGTTTTTCAAATCATTTTCCATCAATCAGTGAATCTCTATTCTCTGGTTCACTCACTCCGTGTTGTTTTCTTTGAGACGTTCCAGTTTGAGAACAACTAGAACAGTTGCGAAACCCTATCAAGGAGATTCTTGAATTATACCGATCACAGGCGTTTGTATTGATCAACGGGAGAACCGTGGGCCGTGTACCTCAATTCAATGAAAGTGATCAAAGACACTTTTGTGCGCTTTATTGCTAACTGTTGTATGCAGGTACACTCGACGTTTGCAGCTGATCAGAATGGAGAGGTCAATCCATAATCCGCATGCTCACACAACACATTCATTTTAAAAGAAATCGTGATTAGTGCATCTATGACTGACGATATTCTCACTCCATGATTCTGCTACGCTGCTGCAAATATCATGAATTATCTAATGCTTCCGCTACTCTGATAAGAAGAAATCATGATCCAAAATGTGAGCATGTCGGTCCACTATCACAACGTCACATAATGTCAACTCCAGAATGGAAGAGTCAGAAATTTATGCAAGCTGATGATCTCAAAGCTGGCTCAAAACTCATCATCACGTGGATCATTTAAAGACCTCCACTTAAATTATTCATACATAGATAACATGAAGAATCAAAGACTACGAGCTACTGAGCAAAGAACTTAAACAAGAATTCAAGAACAATCTCAATGTAATATCTATTTGTATTCTATGTAAATTGAGGTGACCTCCCTTAGGGGGAGATTGTTAGGAATTAGAAAATTCAGTCATTAAAGTGTCGGTCACCTCAAGTATATGTAATCATTAGAAAGTTCGTAGTCGTAGTTATTTAATGTTAGTAAGAAGTTAGTTAAGTAAAACCGTGGAGGAAGGACGGGTCTTTACCCACTGTATGCCTGATCCACAGCCCGTAGGTGGCGTTAATTGTAAGACACTATAAATACCCTCTACCTCCCAAGGTAGAGGGTTGGAGCTTCAATACCATTTTTCTTTTTTTCACATAGTTCCCAACTCTCTTCCATTTCTCTCTCTAAAACTTTCTCTCTCTAAAACCTTATATACGCCTCTTATGTATTTGGTATGATGTGTTTGTGAAATCCAATATGTTACAGCATGCACATTTGAATCAAAATGATCACCTTTTATCAAGTTTCATTATTAAATCACAAATTCTCCCCCGATCAAAAATATCAAACCCTTTGAGATTTTGGATCCTAAGTGATTTAATAAGATTTAGAAAACATGGGAGAATATGTGCCTGGTTTAAATACTCATCTTGTTTTTGGATAAATGCTCCTCCTCAATATGTGCATTGTATATTTGAAATCGTTTGGCACATGGAGGCAGGAGTACGCCTTTAAAGGACTAAAACCAATTCCATTTAAACAAATTTGAGATTTAAATCACGATCTCTCCCCCGATCAAAAATTTCAAACCTTTTGAGATTTGTGATCCCAATTGATTTAAATCATTTAAAAGATTTTGGGGAAAGAAGTGGCTTGATTTAATTTTGAAAAATTGAATGATGAGGACCAATTATGGACATTAAAGATTGTTAGTGTCAGGTATGATAGTTTTTAAGAGATCTTTAAGTAAAATAAAACAATTTCATAATCAAACAAGAACATAAAAAATTTCATTTTGAAAGATCTTTTGGCTTTTAAAGAAAATCATACCATGACATAACATTAAATCTTTAGATCACCACTTATTTCGTAAAAGCGGACTTGATTGATGAAATATTGTTTGAAAATATTTTATTTTAAATCACTTTCCCCCTCAATCGATGAAGTGTAATCGATGATTGAGTGACTTAGGTTTTGATAAAATGAAGTCCGGTGATTTTCAAAATTAAGTTCAATTTATTTTCAAAAACAATATTTTTCCATTTTCAAAACAATATTATTTAAAAAATTGTTTAAAAAATGGTATCATCACAATTTATCTGCGAATCGTTAGGTGGTTGAGCTCTTTTTGTTGTTGTTGTTGCTGAGGTTGGAAGAAAACCATCTGGCTGATGCATTGAGACCTTTTACGTTGCATTTTTTTCATGCCAACTCTCTAGAGGCCAAATTAGCTCCGTTTCTTCATTTGATGATGAAGAAAACCATCTTCTGATGCAGGCAGACCTCTAACGTTGCATATATCATGCCAACTCTTCATAGAGATCCAATTAAGCTCCGTTTCTTCTTTGTCGACCCAAGAGATAGTTACCCTTTCCATTCGGCATCCAATCATCTTCATTTGTGGGATCCGGATCGAGAACGTTCTTATAAGTCATGATATCTGCATATGTTAGCGGACACAAACAGATATATGGTGGTCGACAACACCCAAACAGCAATCGACTAATAAAAGTCAATTCAACATATCAATCAGATCATGTAAAGGCATGGGAATAATGTGTTCATCAAACTCTAATCATCTAATCCTAACAATCATATCCTGGGCACCTAGTCCTTCAACGTAGGTTAACATCATTTTTTAGTTAAGCATTTAGGCTATTTAGATAAGCCCGATAGATGATGTAAATTTGAAAACATTCTCCCCCTCAATCAATGACTCATTTTATGAAAAGATTAAAAGCACGGAATTCATTGATTGAGTTTGCAAATTTATGAAAACTCCGATATTGATTGGTTTTCAAGCAACTCATTTACCACCATTTTAGAAAACAACAAATATTTTTCTGAAGAATTTTAGAAGGAAAAACATTTGTGTAGGAACAACAGTCCTTCGACATACTTTCCTCAAATTGTTTTAGGATAAGTGCACGATATATTTGAAAATTGGTTTAGCGCAACACTTTCCTTCTTTGAGGAGCGGGTTGCTATCGGAAATAATAGTAAGCCATTGTTTAAGCACGGGTTACAGTCTGAAGTAACTGTAAGCCATAGTTTTGAAGAGCGGGTTACAGTCTGAATTAATTGTAAGCCATAATTTTAGACATGTTTAGAAAATAATATTTACACCGTCTGCTTGAACTTCATCTATGGTCACGTGCCATTATTGAATGACATTTCTAAGACCATAGATGTTATCGATACCAGAAGACATGTCTTAAGAAAGCAATATTTTTGGTATTTTTAAATTTTCTGATTTTTATGGGTTTTTGTTGGTTTTATATTTTTCTATTTGGTTTTCTTTGGTTTTATATTTTGTATTTTGTTTTTTGATAAATATTTGCAAGATAAAGAAGATGAATAGTTTAAGAAGATGATGATCTGTAGAGATAAGGATGTCGCGCGAGCACGTCGTAGAAGGTAGAATTCGTCATCTCTTAAACTTCCACCACAAAGCTTTTCGAGGATCCGGAATAGAAGATAGAACATGAGCCTTTAAGAAAAGAGACTTTGGCAGCTTCCCCTCAAAACCGAAAATCCTTTAGCCGGCGGATTCGAAACTCTTTTCAAGCTTGCCATAGCGGTATGCACAAAGAAGCACACCATTATCATCGAGTTTGCTGCTCCTTTTAAGAAAGATCGACGATTCTCCGTCCAGGGTTATATCATTAACAAGAACAGCAACGTATCATCCCACTCATAAATAATCTTCTCAAATTTCATAACCACTAAAGTCTAAAGCAATCCATACCAAAAAGTTGTCAAGAAACCACTTCCCCCAAGTAGATGAATTGATGCAGCCAGTCTCTTAGAATAGAGCTTACAAACCCGAATACACATATACCCAAAGACAGAGAAACTTATAACATCGAAGTAGTAGATTAAGTCCGATAGCCAAGAATAACCCCTTAGATGAATACTTTTCTCTCCCCTGATGATAGTGTATGAAGCTCAAGAACCCGAAGTACGAATGCCCAGCGAGAGAATGTACATAACATTGAAGAAGCAGGCCGAATCACTGATTATCTCTGCGGATGACAATCTCTGTGGATGTCAACTCCAGAATAAGTGATTATATCTCTGAATCACTGATTAAGCAATCAAGTGAATAGTGGCTGAGTCCCCAATTACACAATCTCTCTCCTGATGATTTCGATAGCATGAAATCATCACACTTGTGTACCTCTTTTATCACCGAAACTAACTCTTCCATCTCTCTCCCCATAGTTGGAATAAGAACACTAAAAGCCATGAGTCAAACCTTGAGTGTCTCTGCGGTAATGACATCTGTCTTCCTGGATATCTTCAATCACTTAGAAGTATTAAGTTCATCAAGTTTACTCGTGTTTAGATACGTGTCTCCTTCCCCCTTGCTGGTTTTGATGCTTCAAAATCAGCAACACATAATAAGCCCGTACACTAGAAATCTGTTGAGAAGAACACTTGAACTTTTGTGAGAATCAACTTGCTGAAGAATGTAAGCAAGTCTAATTGGGGATTAAATCTGACATTTCACTCTCCCCCAATTAGTGCTCTCCCTAAACCGACAATCTGTTTGATAAATGCCCAGATTAAGAAGAAGTCTTTAGATAATCAAATGCAACTCGTCTTTAGTCATCTAACATGCAGCAGAAAATGTAGAACCGACTGTAGACTCGACCTTCTTCAATATTGTCCAATTGGGGAATAGAAAGTCAACATCTTCAACTCACCAAATGCATTTCCGTTAACTTTGAAATAGCAAATCCCCTTAACTAAAATCCCTCCCAATCAAACAAGAATAGAAAGATGTTCATCAAAGAAATCAGCCCAGCAACTAGAAGCACTTTGTCATTAAACTCATTAGTCATTGTATGAAGATGTCACCAAGCGGCTCTTAAAAAGAAACACCATGTAAAGTTGACCCGATAGAAGAAGCTCGGGTTCTTACATGATTTTGGGCGTTTTGACCATTTGTTCTCAGAAATCAATCAACCATGCGTAAATTCACACTTCTTCTCCTCGAAAGAATTGCATACGGAGTTGCCATTCTTGATTGAACAAGTGAATATCTTTAAAATGTAGTCTCTTCACACTTCTCCCCCCAAAGGTTGCATATGATGTCTCCATCATCATTATAATTGAGCAAGTGGAAAAAGAGAAAAATCAACAGTAGTTCGGTTCACTTGATGACTGAAGCGCATGGAAAAAGCATGAAGCATGTTGATGAGAATGGTCATAAATAAGAAGATTTCTCTTCTTCCGAAGATAAAACGCATGCTGAAGCATTACCTTTTCTTTTCTTTGAAACACGAGGCTTGAACTGTTGTGTTCAAACGTCATAAGAAGATTTCTCTTCTTTCGAAGATAAAGCGCACTGAGACGTACACTTGTCTTTTCATTAGAGAACGAGGCTTGAATTGTTGTGTTCAAATGTCATAATCTCTCTCTTTTCATCATCTCTTGGCAAAACTTGTAATCACCCCATTATCATTCAGTAGGCTCTTTGTCGTGACAGCTGATGGAGAAACCCAATATGATGAATTTGACCCTGAAGTAAACTAACCCGAACTTGTGACTTAAACTTGCACAAATGTAACAAAAGAGCGTACCTTGAGAGATTTCATCCTCCACTTGAATCTCTAAGTACTCTATACTCTTCAATCAACCAACCATCAAGTATAAGACGTACATCACCTCTTGAAAATCCACAATTGAATGTGACAATGAGCACTACAACGTAACTCCTTAAAGTGATAGTTATTTTGTGGTGATAAGAGCCCAATTCCCCCAAGTGGTAAAAAAAAGGAAAAAGTCACCCAACAATAACTAGATTTCCAAGTCTTTGTTTTTTATAATAACTTGAAAAAGGATCATGAAGAATCTTCATCCAACCATCCCCGATACCTTCAGATACAAAGTACACTCGCCCGTGATATTTCACTTCAACCTCAAATAAATAATAGTGAATTAACCCCGTTGTCACATCTTCTAGTTAAAAGCTCAAATCTAGCCTCCTTTGACGTTTTAGGTGAACTATGATAATGGTTTTCATCCCGACCATGGTTAAAAGCACATAACCCCGTAAAACCATGTAATAACCAAACTGCCATGAAGACAATCCAAACAAACACCCAATTCATGAAGTACACCCTTTTATCCCTTCTTCGAAGTAGAAACTGTAGCACCAGCATCAGATAAGATCCCGAAATACACTTTCCTTTCTCCAAGATGGTTCTATCATTATGGGATTTTACAATTCTATGGTTTAAACAGAGAAATAGTTTCTTTCACGGGATTTTACAAAAACCAAGAATAAACCGTAAGATAGATCTGGAAATGCACTTTACAATTACCAGGATGTTTCCATTGTCACAGGATTTTACAATTCTATGATTTAACCGGAAATAGGTTCTTTCACGGGATTTTACAAAATCAAGACAAAACCGTAAACAATATCAGCTTGAATGTTTTATGACGACTTTGTTTTGGTGAGTATCGTTTTTCGAGGAACATGCAGCGGTTCACTGTCCAACATCAACAACATCATCAACAATTCTTTACCCATATGTAGACAACTTCACAAACCATACTAAGTCGAGTAGTATACACTACTTCCCCTGAGGTTGACCGGAAAGCATTAAAGTACACGTTTCTCCCCCATGATGGTTTCAAACTTTCGGAAGCATCATTAACGTGGATGACCATCTGTACGAAAAGTTCTTGTCGTATGCAAACATCTTGAAAAATCATGAACACTGAAGATTCTTGAAAGATTTTGCTTAGACTGTGAAGTATCATTAACATTCTGTGGCGTCGAATAAATCATGAGAATTGTTGATCACATCCCATCCAACAAACCCTTTGTTAAACACATCATTCACGAATTCTGTAGAATTTGCAGTGACTATAGGTGAAGTAAACCGATATACCAAACTTGAGCATGAAATAGAATTTCCCAGATTTGTTACTTAAGCTTGTACTAATCCTTGTGAAAAAGAAACGTTGTACCCCATTGTACAAAACCTCTTGGCGTATCCTCAACTACGTGAGACACCGAAGTGATAGTTACGTTGTGGGTTAGCGAGAAGGATCACGGAAGTAACTAAATAGGCAAGTCTTTATGCACTCTATAAATGCCCAAACAAGTCATCTTCGCAGAATGGTAGAAAGAAAGAAGACGAAATAAGTAAACGTGCCCAAAAAACCTCACTTCACTTTCGGATAAAATATCAAATTCAAACACCGTAGTCAACCTTGTTTAAATATCGATTCAAGTAGTGAAATAGTATCTTCGTAAAATTTTATCATGACCAAAAAATACCAATATCTTGTATACCTAAAGTTATCAAAATATTATATCCAAATAATTTTTATATGAAAAATATTCAATTGCATATTTTCGTTTAACCAATAGGCACTTTCTGTTGACTTAAAACCAATAGGCAATCGATATATCAATTAAACGCATAACACATATCATCCAAATCAACATGTGACATGCCATTCCAGCCAAGAAGAATCATATAGCCCAAAATAAATAATATAATCGGTCCAACGTGCAAACATGCTACCCGATCCAAATCTTGCCCCATCCAAAATGATATACACCGGTATTAAAATGATACCATAATCCCACGCATATCTTAACCCTAATTCACACATACATTGTGAAAACCGCCCCAATCATATCTTCTCTCTCTCATCAAGAACTCAGATCCAATCTCATCAAAAAAATATAAGCATTCATCGTCTAATCTCATCCATCATAACATCGCATTAAAGCACATAAAGAAAAACACATAAGCATCTTTCTCTCCTTATCATTAGAACGGCTGAAGAACAAGAATAATAAAGTATACGCTTCAAGATCTTTAAAGAGGTCTCGGGTAGGTTTAATTTTTGTGTTTTTCGTTTAGTTTGAACCGATTTAAAGAACAAAATAATAACAGATTTGTTATGGTTTTTTCTTTTAATAAATCGGATAGTAACAAGAAACGGTTGGTTTCTATATTGATCAATGATGATAAAGTTCAATTAAAAAAAATCTTTGAAAGATTAAAAAAATCGAACGAATCTGAGATTAACTTTGATTTGATTTCGAGTTTGCTTGAAGTTAGTTGAAGAGTGAATGATAGGGTATGATAGTTGTGTTTAGTTCTCGGATATGTGAGTTGATAGACATGGCTACGTGGCGTGGTATACTTCTCCTTTGATTTCATTAATTTTTTCATTTTCATTCATGTGAATATTGATGGGTGATGATAGGTTAGTAATACACTGAGGTCGATTAGTCTTGTTGGTATTAATTGGTCTTGTCCATGGTCAACAAGTCGCTTTTGACTCAATAGTCAAAACGGTTTAGTCAAGTCGCTTTACATATTACATCACAAATCGCTAACTTATAAACATAATGTTAGCCTTAATAGTTTTTTATTAGAAGTGATGGTCATTCACATTTAGGAACTTTGTAACGTGTGTTAGATATCGTGCTAGAATAGTCAAAGGGCTCATGGATTGGGCTAAGCTAAATGGTTAGACGTTTAGTTAAGTTAGCCTTGTATAAGTTCATGTAACCCAATCCATGTTCAAGCCCATCTCACGACCCTATGGCCAGCCTTGAGCATCATCTCTCTTTACTATAAATACCCACCAGTATGTGTTTGAGGGGTGTACTGAGTGTGTGTGTGTGTTTTCCTTGAAGCAATATACAACTTATTGTTTTCATCTTTCTTCTCTCTATCTCTCTAACATACATACGAATTCATATTCAAGTCACCAAGTTCTTATCTTCATCTTTTCCTTTCCTATTATTTACGCATAAAGTGTTGGTTTAACGAGGTATACTTGTGTTCGATTAAATTGGGTATTTGTGATAAGGTTGATATATATAAGGTCATAACAATTGGTATCAATGCTTCAACAATGGTTTAGGAGTGTTTGTGTTTGTTTGTGTTGTCTGGCGTAACTTCGTTATCAAGTTGTCAGCTTAAAGCTTTAATTTTTGCACTTAAAAATTCAAGATTCTTGTGGTTTAAGGTTTAATTGGTGCTAAAGTTTGTTTTTGCAAAAGTTGAAGCTGTTTGGTTAAGTTTTAAACTCATTTTTGGTTCATTGGTCATTTCTACTTCGTAACTTTCTAAGCACTTTGGGTGAAAAAGGTCAACATTTTGGGTTATCGAGTGTTTTAAGGCTATCACGTGCAAGAGAAATCGTTTGAATCATTGGAAATTTCTTGCTACGTGAAGTCAAAAGTCAAAACCTAGTTTTCTACTCATAACTTTTTGGTGAAGAATCTTAGAGCTATAGCGATTACTCAGTGCTTCCTCACGGATAAGTGTGTGGAACACTTAGACTTGTGGATATCCCTTACAACTTGTGGCGGTGTAAGTTTTTGGTTCTTAACCATAGTTTATGCATAAGCTAAAAACTTCACGGTAACTCACGCATAACTTCACAATGCAGCGTAGGTTTACAGTAACTTTTGTCTACGCATAAGCTTAAGGTTACGCGTTAGATCTTGAATATACGCTGGAATCCTCGCCTAAAAATCCTACGCTTTAGATCCACGCATAAGATCCTACATAGCACCAACTCTACTTTCGTAACTTTTGGCGGAAAACTTGAATAAAATTTAAATTTTTGAGGAGACTAAGCGTTCAATTTTACCTTGGTCGAATTTTGGTTTAATTGTGAAAATTTTGGTCAAACATTCAAATTTTTGGGCCTAAATTCAAATTGCGGTCATGCTCATTTCATGACCTTAGAATTGATTTTTATAGTGAATTTCAAATTTTGGGAGAAACATTTTTTTCTGAAGAACAGATTCCGCGAATGCGACTTCGAGAAAAACCTCAGCAGAACTTAATCTTCATCAACCTCAACTCCTTTATCGTTGAATGATCCTACAAACTTTATCATAACATACCTTAAATGTGGCAACTCATTAAGACATTCATATGCGTAGGTGCGAAAACCGACCTCTATGTTGGCAAAAGGTGGTTATCTTCAATGGACAGTAGGCCATAGCAACATCAAGACTAAACCTAATGGCAAACTTCATGATTAAATCCATTAGGGATGGACCCTTCAAGCCTCGACAAGTTCATGTACACGGAAATCTTGATGCAACACCTGCGTCCACCATCTCTCATCTTCAAACTTGTCGAGAATACGAAGAGGATCGAGAAACAAGTCGATCTGCAGATGACATGGCAATTCATATTGTCCAAGCTCAGGTTTACCAATAGACATTTCCTACGGTGAGCGAGTTGTGAAAGCGCTTTCGATATGTGAACGTGTTGAAGCGACTATGTTATGGAGCGAAATTGGTAAACAAGACATGGAGAACAAAACGCTAACGGAATGGGAAGTTTACATCTACACCGGAAGAATCATTGATCCTACCATGAAGGTTTTGCACTTTGATGAATGAGCTTGCTCGAAACAAGTTGGCACTTGGAACTATCGTTCAAACATCAAGTTCTGATAATCTTTCAGGAAGAATGGGGCGATATGTCACTATTGTCACCAACAAAAGACTTACATGGGTAAACTTTGATCCAACTAAACGATTTTCACGAAACAAAACCAAAATTTGAAGCGAATGAAGTCGGGGAAAGAAAGATTGGCAAAGAATCATGATCCATTGGCTCTTATTGCGAAGACTCGGCCGGTGAATACACAACAACAAGCTTCATCATCTTCCAACAACAATTTGCGTGATACATTCCACAACCACAACAACAAAACTATCCACCGAGGAATAACAACATTACGGGAACAAGGAATCACGTCTTGAAATGGATTTGAAGAAGCTTTGGCTCAAATATTTCTCTTTATTGGGTAAAGCATTGAAGTGCAGCTATTCCACCAACTAAACAATAACGTTTCATCAAACACTACGCGGGCAAGTTACTGTAGAGAGATGAATATGGGTCATCAAGACAATGGTTTGGAGTTATTAGGAATCAGCGAGGATATGCTCTTTGGATTTCGCATGGGTATCGAGTTCCGTATGGGATGTCATTGGTCAACATGTTGGAAATCGGATGGAGACGAGAATGTTGGGAATAGAGCGATGGGTATCGAATGCTTGATGTTTCAGCTCGATGATTGAAAATTATGGAAATATGAATCGGGGGTATCGGGTTACGATGTTCTTGCTATGAAGAGTGGGTCACATGGCAAGGAATTGTCTACTAGTAGAAAAAGAAGGATTTTCGCATTATCTTAAGCTATCCTGATTGCTAAAAGCGAGAATCACGGAATGCGGTTGAGTCTTTGAGGAACATGAATTTTTCGCTAACTATGGATGATTTGTAAGACCGAGAGGACATCAATGCAGCTGCGCGTCTTAAACGCAAAAAATCTTCGGAGACTAAAATGCGATACTTGACTCGGCTAGCATCTCACGTACATGAAGCAAATGCATTATCTAAAGGTACAATCATTGATCCATGCTATAACAATGTATAGCGTGTATTTCTTCGGCGACGTGCAATGGCCTTCCGACACCTCTTTATGATACATGCACAGCGACAATCAGGAGTTGTAGCAATACAACTCACGAACTCCAGAGATGTGGATCTAGTGGAGGCGTAATGGCACAAAATCTGAGGCGATGAGAAACGAACTTGCGAATCATTAATCATAGCTGTTGCATTGAAATTGAGAAAAGTTAGTAAGATCAAATGTCGCGAGGTTAAAGTAGCGAATAAAAAAGAAATTGACGGCCCGAGCTTCAGAGTTACAAGAACGCATAAAACCATGAATTTCATACAGCAATTTGAGATAGAAATTGGTTATGAGATTCTGTTTTAAGAGAAAAACAATTGCAACTCAAGTATGACACACTTGATGTGAATTTGAACTTGAAAATAAAATCTTTAAACAAGGAAATTTCTGATCTTGTAAGTTATAACTTTTCACATACACATCAAACCATAACACAAAGTAGCATATAGATGGAATTCTAGAGAGAGAAAGTTAGAGGTTTAGGGAACTTAGTGAGAGAAAGTGAAAGATATTATTATGAGCTCCAACTCTCTACCTTGGAAGGTAGAGAGTATTTATAGTCTTTACATAAATCGCACACAGCGAGGTACGTGGATCGGGCATACATTGGGTAAAGACCCGTCAGTCCTCCACGGTGTTACTTAACTAAATACTACTTAACTTAAAATAACTACGACTACGAGCTTTCTAATGATTACATATACTTGAGGTGACCGACTCTTTAATACCCGGAATTTCTAATTCCTAACAATCTCCCCTAAGGGAGGTCACCTCAATCATGTACTAAAATTACATTGAATACAATCAGATATTACATTAACAATTGATCTTGCATTCTTGATGTAGTGCTTTGCTTGAGCTTCGTAGTCATTGATTCTTCACATTGCATGTTTGGTTACTTCAAGTGGAGGTCTTTTCCTGATCCACGTGATAGTAAATTTGAGCCGATTATAGAGATCATCGGCTAATCAAAGATCTCGTGACATCCATTGTGGTGTTGGTATTATGTGATGTTGTGACATTAGGACCGACATGCTCACATTCTGATCATGATATCTTCTCATCAGAGTAGCGGAAGCTTTTGTTGAATCATGATATTGGCGGCGTAGCGAAGCTTGGAGTGAAAATATCCGAGTCATTGATGCACTAATCATGATTTCTTTTGAGTTGAATGTGTTAAGTGAGCATGCGGCTATAGATTGACCGCTTCATTACGAGTTTTACAAGCGTCGGCGTGTACGCATACATTAGCTTATAATAAAGCGCGAAAGTGTCTTTGATCACTTTCGTTGAATTGAGTACCGCCCACGGTTCCCGTTGATCGATACAAATCTTTGTGATCGGTATAATTCGAAGAATTTCCTTGCGAGGGTTTTAGCATTTGCTCTAAATTGTTCTCAAACCGGAACATCTCAAAAGACAACGAATTGAGTGAACCGGCGAATTTGAGTCCACGATTGATGAAAAGATATTTGAAAAACAATCAGTATTGCTCAATAGAAATTGTTTTTTTGCAATATAACGAAGGTTTTAATGAAAATCAATTATCAATCATGAAACACCTTTTGATTTGAAAAATTAGTACCGCGGATGTGCTAATGAAAAGAGTTTTTAAGCACAATGACCGGTTTTTCAAAGGAATTCGTCAATCCATAACTTTGAACGAGGATTGATTCAAAAATTGAATAAGCCCCATTGTTTACGTTCGGTTGTCACATGGTTGATCCATATAATAGATCTCACATGCCACCTACCAGGAGCTTGTTAGATGTTGGCTCCTGAAGGCTTTCCATCTTCATTGTGATGTGTAACACATCACTTTCGGATGTTACGGCAATACCACAAGGATAATCGTAGGACTCAAGATATAATCTCTCTTTCCACATTGTGTGAAAGCGAGAGTCTTCATTGAAAGTGTCCTAATGAGATTTATTGATGATCTCGTGGCTCTAGACTCAATTTGTGCATATTTGGTTCCTATGTCGGAGACTAGGAGAGGGTCTCCTTCTTCAATATCAACAATCTCTAAGAGAAAGTCGATAGATAATGTCGGTTCCCGTGAGAATGAAACAAGTCCTTTTAAGAGGAACTTGAGTGGTTTGGAAAGTTGAAGTGCGGTCGCGTCACTTTGGGTCCATGACGTCTTGTCTTCAATACCGTGTTACCTTGTTACCATCGTAGCATATGAATTGAACCGGTTTACGCCTAAGGTTGAATAAATGGAGGGCTATTTGTTTTCACCCTTTTCTCATTCAATTCTTTTAAATTCTTCAACCCCTTGGATTGCTTACCGAGACTTCATAGCTAGAACCTTGTTGGGTTTATTCGATTACTAGCTCTATCTCGAGTCGCACTCTTCCCATTCCTCATTTTCTCCTTTTATTATCATACCTAAGAACTCTACACTAACTAGTGGATAGTCTCTGGGTAGATCCCTCGGTTATTCTGCGGATCTTGGGAACAAAAACCTAACCTTATCATCCTTATATCACCATACATAAAGTAAAGTTGGTCGGTCTATTTGGTATTGTTCATCAGCCGTTGGAACCAATTGAAAACCATTTGAAAATCAATTGAGATACTTGTGATATATTATCAAAGCATTTTGTACCTGAATTGTTTTGATATTTTTAGAACGAGAACTCCCCTCAACATGTGCATCAAGTATTTGAAAATGTTTTGCACACGGAGGCAAGAGGAAAAATTAACTTCTTTGATTACCATTTTCTAAAAGATATCAACATCACTTCCTAATCGAATCAAGTAGATAAAGCATTTTGGGGAAGGATGAGATTTTCATGATTTTGCTCCCCTCAATATGTGCTTCTAGGTTTGAAAGGAGTTTTACACATACTAGAGGAACACGCACATTGAGATAAATGATCACGTTTCAAATTATAGGTTTGAGATAGATGCTCCCCTCAACATGTGCATTGAAAAATTTGAAATCGTTTGTCACATGCGGGGGAAGACATCATGTACATTCTTATAAAACCATTTACCGAATTATCAGTTTAAATCCAATTTAAATCACACATTCTCCCCGATCACAATTATCAAATCATTTGAGATTTGTGATCTCTTATAGATTTAAATTGATTTTGAAAGCTTTTAAGGAGAATTGTGACTTGATTATGAAAGCGTTTTAGCTGCTAAGGATCGGATTTTAAGACTTTAAACTCCATTGATAAAACATGCATGTACATCTTTTGAAAACAATTTAATGCCAAATAACTTTTAATTTAATTGAAATCATTCTCCCCTCAATCAATGACATAGGTTGTTGATTGAGAGATAGATATTTTGACAACTAAGTCTAGATGATTATCAAAAATAGAGACGAGTTATTTTTCAAAGCATTTAGTTTTCGTGAGATAAATGTTTATAGAATCCGAGCATGGAATTTGAAAACATGGTAAAACATGGCTCTGTTCTTTCTTTTAAAACCGGGTTATTGCATGAAAATGACAATAAACCATTGTTTCTCTTTCTCCCAAAAATATTTTTTGATTTTTTGATTTTTTTTTTTTTTTTTTTTTTTAGAATTCGAACAACATCTAAAGTCCGTGTCATTCTTTGAATGACAGCACAAAGACCGTAGATATTATCGAACTGAAAAAACATGACAAATTAACAATATTTTTTTTGAAAATATTTTTGATTTTTAGATTTTGAAGGTTTTTGATTTTTATGGATTTTGAAGGTTTTATAATTTTGTATTTTGTTTTTCGAATAAATATTTACAAGAGACAGATGAAGATAGACCTTTACTCCTCGTCTTCCTCACGAAGGCGTTTGAGATATCACGGTTGAAGGCTTTTCAAGCCAAGGCGTGGAAGAATAAACTCAAAACGTTCTCTTGGAAGAGCTTTGGTGAAGATGTACGCTAGCGATATTGAGACCTCACAAAATATAGTTCCACCACACCTTTTTCCACTTGTTCCCCTGATGAAATGATGTCGAATGTCGATATGCTTTGCTCTTGAGTGTTGAGCGTTGTTGCTTGAGAGAGCAATAGCACTTTATTATCCACGATCTGAGAGGATTTTGTTGAATACAAAGCCATAGTCGGATAATTGAGATCTCATCCATAAGATTTGAGCACAACAAGATGACATGGCTATGTATTCACCTCTGTGAGAAATAAGTACTCATTTGCTTCTTTGAAGACCGACTCACAAGCTTATCACCCAAAGCGAGCACCTCGGATGTACTGCCGGCGTGTATCTTGACAACTGCATGATCGGCATGCATAGGTAGTTAGTGACATACCGGTGTCCTTCGGGTACCATAGTCCCATATTGATGGTTCCTTGGAGATACCGAAAGACCCGTTTAACGCTTCAAGGTGCTTTTTAGTAGGCTTAGCACGGTATCTAGCACACATGCAACGGCGAACAAGATGTCACGGTCTACTAGGCTGTGAGGTACATCAGGGATCCAATCATACTACGATATTTCGTTTGGTCAATCATGATCCATGAGTGGTCCTCATCTAGTTTGGTTCGGTCAATCATGGGAGTGTCAACATGGTCACTTGAATCAAATTCAAATTTCTTTAAAATCTCATTTGCATATTTAGATTGATTTATGAAAATGCCTCAGGGACTTTGTGAAATTTGTAATCCCAAGAAAAATGACATTTGTCCCATCATTGACATTTGAAACTTTGAACTCATTTCATTTGAAAAGCGATCACATTCCATTGGGTCGGTCGAGGCAAAAATAATATCATCAACATAAATTTGAACATGAGTTAAATGTTTGCGACTTCTGGTGAATAAGGTAGGATCAACTGCTCCTTTGCAGAATCCGGTTGATAGAAGAAACTTTGACAGTGTATCATACCATGCCCTTGGAGCTTGCTTTAAACCGTAAAGAGCCTTCTTCAGACGATAAGCGTGAGTAGGATGCTCTTGATTCACAAATCCTTCAGGGTTGGGCGGCGTGAAGCGACTTCTTTAAGATCTCCGTTCGGAAATGCGTCTTCACATCCATCGATATACTACCATGTTCTTACTAGCGGCATTAGCCAGAAAGATTCGATTGCCTCGATTCGAGCAAGCTGAGCAAACGATTCTTCAAAGTTTATACCCTCCTCTTGACGATATCCTTTAGCAACTAATCGGGCCTTGGTTTTCAACACATCACCATGCTCATCAAGTTTCACTTTGAAGATCCAGTTAAGGGCAATAATCATATACGATCTGGAGCGGTACTAACTCCCATACATCAAGTCGATCAAACTCATGAATTTCTTCTTGCATGGCATTGAACCATTTGTCTTCATTCATGGCGGTTTTAACATCTTTTGGTTCGATCTTAGATAGTGCGGAGTTGAAGAAACACCATAAGGCATCGGTTGCAAGTTGTTTCGGGTTGATCTAGGGGCGAGAGGGATTTCCAATGATGTTGTCTAATGGATGATCGCGAGTCCATTTTCTGAGGTGTTCATGTGAGTTGTTGAGGCGAGGTAGGCGAGTCGATGTCTTCGAAGAAGATGGTTAGATGATGATTCAGGAGTAGCAAATATGTTTTCAAATGGAGCATCTTCGGGGGTAGCAAAGGGATTAACTTCATCATTGATGCCAGAAACATTTCCATGATGTACATTTGAAGAATGATGATTTGTTGATGAGGCTGAAGGATCGGCGGCAGGTGCTTCTTGACTTAAAGATATTGAGGCTGAAGGATTGTCTTCATTCACAGGAATATGAGCATCTTCTGTTTTAGGGATCAACACCTCATTAGTAATTGAATCATACAGTTCATCAAACATAGGATCAAACAATTTCTTTAAATCATCTTGAGATGGAGGTACATATGGAGTTTCTTGAGAAGAGTTTGGAACAAGAGATGAACCAATAGGATTGTTTTGAAGTCGCGGGTCTGTTGGGTGTCCGGGAGCCATTTGACCGTCACTCATCAAGCGTGAATGGTTTCCATGATATTTGGGTTCTTTTTTATAGATTCGGTATCCCTTTTTGTTTGGTGCATATCCTACAAATACTCCAATGTCGGCTTTAGCCCTAAGTTTCCCTAAGTCTTGACCCTCATTAGTTGGATAACACAATGCACCAAACACACGAAGGAAAGAGATTAGGTTTTCTGTTGTGGACAAGTTCATATGGTGTCTTTCCATGAGCGGTGTGAATCGGGGAGCGATTTTGTGTGTAGCATGCGTGGCAATAGCTTCGACCAGGAGAAACATTGGAACTTTTGAGTAAATCGGCATTGTTCGGCGGCTTCTACAAGAGTTCGATTTAGATCTTTCAACTACACCGTTCTGTTGAGGAGTTAGTGGAACACTTCTTTGATGGCTGATTCCAATGCTTTCATAGAATTCACTAAGTGGTTTGTTAACAAACTTCGGTTCCATTAATATCTGTCGGATAATTACGCGGTTTTGTTAAGTCGAACCTGCGGTACTGTTTGATAAGTTTGATGATGATATCTGGAGTTTCATCCTTTGTCCTTAAGAACTTGACCCCGGTGAATCTAGAGTAATCATCAACTACAACTAATACATATTTCTTCCCAAAGATATTATGCACTCTCATTGGTCCACATAAATCCATATGACTTGTATGAAGAACTTACGTGTGAGAGTTAGTAGGTTTGGGTTTATGGGCATACTTCTTGCTTTTTCCCAATTGACATCTTGAACAAAGATGATCCTTTTCATACTTTAGTCGAGGTAAACCTACAACTAAGTCCTTTCCGGAGAGATCATTGATGGTGCCGAAGTTCAAGTGATTGAGACGTCGATGCCATAACCATGACTTTGTTTTAGAAGCCTTTGACAGCAAGCAAATTGGAGAATACTTCATCATATCTTCTATGGAGATGGTGTAAAGATTTGAACCACGAGTTCCTTTTAAAAATTCCTTGCCATTAAGATCTCTAACAAAGCAAGGTATGTTTTAGAAGGCTACTTCTAGATGAGAATCCGCGAATTGACCACGGAGAGCGATTATGACCCAAACCTTCCACATAGTATACTCTAGAGATAACACTATCACCAACAACATAATCACCATAACCCTTAATTGCACGAAATGATCATTACCGAATCTACTGATCCCGATGAATTTGCTCACGAAGTTCATGAGCGCGACCGGTCTCAGTCATATGCTTGGAGCGGCTGAGTCGGTACCACAAAAGCGATTTGAATGATCTGCAGTTGAACACAGACAAGAATGGATAAGCGGATAATTGGGATCCCCATGCAAGAATGGGTTCCACTTGGTTAGTAACAGTAATTGGAACACCCACATCGAAAATAGAAACATCCATATCGGTAGAAGCAATGGAATCATTGGGAATAGATGCAATCTTTGGTATGCGTATTTGACCTATTCAAAGTATGTTTACTTCTTAAGGGAATAGTTCTACCGGTAGGCATCCATTTTCTAGTGGGCATAATCTTAGCAGTTTGAGAACAAAGCGATTATTCTTATGGCCAAAAGGTATCCAATAATAACCTATCTTTATAAAAGTTCTTCTGTGGGTTTCCCTTGTTTTCTAACAATCTTTCGGTTTTGCCTTTTTGCCTTATTTGCACGATTATTAGCATTAACAATTTTAACCGGGCATTTGACAGCATTAGACAAAGCATTCACACCACATTCATGATTAGCAGCGAGAATTCAAGCGGACATCATTACAAGGTTTGCAAATAGTATCGAAATTGAATTAATTACGATGCGCCTAAGGCTAATACTAGAATCAACACGATTAGTTTTATTCAACTCAAGCTTAAAGTTCCTAGATTGGTCTTCTACTCTCTTCCAATGCACATTCTTAGCTTGCAAGGTCCTATCATTCCTTGTATTGTCTTGAGACTTTAACCTGCTCGCTTTAAAGTCCTGATTACTCTGTAGAGGGAATGGGAACATTAGTTGGTTGATCTAATTTTGCATTCTGAACTTGATGTGCAAGGATCACGAGAAGTACTAGAAGGCACATTAGTGTATACTTTAAGGCGTGATTTGAGCTTTTGCAGGCACACTAAAGTTCACTTTCTTAGCACTAACATATCAGGAATCTGAACTACTTGAAGGCACATTAGTGTTTCCTTTCTTAAGGCGGGCATAGACGGATTTCTGCTTGGCACTAGGCATAGAACAAGGCATCACAGCTTTGCCTTTTGCACCTAAGGTTAAGGATTTGGGACATGTGGCAATTACACATTCTAGCAACTGTTGAGATCGTTTGGCACAGGCAAGCAAACCTAATTTCACTATCAAGAGGTTTGTTAATGAAATCCTCTTCGACAATCTCACGGAGACATTCTAGACTATCCTTAAGGTGAGCACAGTATTCATGAAAAGCATGTTCATTATTCCTAAGATGCAGAGGAATATATTTAAGCATCCTGAGTGTATTTCTTGATCTAAGGGTGACTTTGAGACAACATTCTTATTGAAAACAAGTGGCGGTTTCCCATTTCCACGACTTCTCAGATTCTCAATTTCCTTTTGTAGAGGCGTTATTTTTTCGTTGTTTTGGTCACGGGTGACTTTTATTGAATCATATAACTCTTTAAAATGTCGTTTAACTTTTTCATTTTCTTCTAGAAAACACTCGTTTTCCTTTTGTAAGGCATCAACTAAGTTTTGAAGATGAAAAGTTTGAGAATTCTGAGAATCTAAAGGAGGAGGCATTTGGGAGCTGTCATATTGTTCGTTTGACCCTTTAATTGAGAGATTTGGGCTTTCAACTTTCGATCGTGTTGCCTTGAGCTTGAACGTTCATCACGTTTGTTAATTTGGCGCATCAAACTCGGAGCATCTGACGATGTCTTGATATTTGAAGTTTTAACATTTTCTTTAAGATGTTGATATTTTAGTTGTAAATTAAAATGCTCAACTTCGAGTTTAGAAAAATGTTTAACCAAATTGTCGTGATCATCGAGTTCAATTTTCTCGTTTAGTTTAGAATTAGTTTTTCAAGCTCAATGACACGATCATGGGAGACTTTCAGGGCCACAGATAGTTCATGAAATTTGGAAGCATAAATAGAGCAATTTGAGCGATGAAAAAGATATCTTGAGCAACATTGATAATAAGAGTCTCATTTAGTGTATGCAAGTTCTTCCTCTCAATCTCATTATATTTTAGTGCGCGCTCATAATCACTAACTTCAACTACCATTGCATCAAATTCCTTTTCCATTCCCTTGATATCAGTTTCTATCCCCCTTTTAAGACTCTCAAAGTGATCTTTCAGAAGTTTAAAGAAAGGCATGACCTCGGTTAAATAACATTCTTTCATTTGCTCAAAACCCCTTTCTCCTTCCGTTATACGATGGGTGTGATCCTTTTCTTGCAAGTTTTCTCAAAATCAACAAATAGTTGAAATATAACATATTGGCTAATTAAGGTCTTGCTTTTAGTGGCAATTTTTCTAGGAACAAGATGCATTGGTGTATTAGGAGGATATATAGTCGCTCTAGGCATTTTCCATAGGGGAGGGTTTGTTTCAACAATATTATCGACTTTACGCTTATCTAAATCCTTTTTCCAGAAAACTTGTTCGGGAATCAACAATGTCTGAGGCTTAAACATGTTCAAGGAAATCCAGTTTTCCTTTTTGTAGTCATGGGGAGTGATAATTATTTTTTTTCTTTGCATTTAGGATCATCTAATTTTTGTTCATCCTTTCCCTAGTGACTTCATCTGATTTCTTATCCTCCTCAGTGCACTCAACGCAACTAGGTTTCCGTCTAGGTTTAAGAATCTCATTGCCATCATAGATCACACTTTGAGCTGCTTTTGCTATCTTTCCGTACTCAGGGTTGGGTTTATCTATAATGGGAACACTATGCTTATCGCTTAGGACTCTATGTTTAGTGACCATGTGAGCGGTCTGAATGGTGTTTCCTTGTATGTACAACTTGTTTTCAAGTTTGTTTTCAAAGTTTTCAGATTAGAAAAATCTCTCCAGAGTTTTGATTCCTTTGCATTAAATTCTTGCTTAAGCATTTTCACATTTTCTTGAAGTTCTTGTTTTTGCTTAGCTGTTTTAGAAAGTTTTTCTTGCAAGGAATTTAATTCTTGTTTCAATACTTCTTCTCTAAAATTACTTTTCTAATGATTTATGCGCACTTGGTCATCCATTTCCTGCTCACGAGTGGTCAACTCAAATTTAGCACGTTGTTCATAAATAGCAACACGTACTTTATAGGCATTTAGTTGAAATTACGAGAATCATCGGGGCACATGCGGTGTATTCATCAAAAACATAGTCATTGTTGATTTGCGAAGATGCATCACTTGGTACACCTTCACTTTCACTTTGTTTCACATATTGATCATATGGGATAATATCGATATTACCCATATTTTCAACATTTGATTCAATAGTTTTAGTTGAATGTACTTTGTCATGCATCTTTTGCACATCGGATATCATTATAGTTTTAATACCTCGAGATGAGTTTGTCTGGGATGGGCCAGCTAGTGGTGAAGAAGAGACCTTGGGAGAACCATTGGAGAAATGCTAGCCATAAAAATTGTGTGTGTCGTAGGTCCATCATCCACATCAGATTCGTATGCATCACAATCAGCGACTTGAAAGGCATTCTGATGATTGTGACCTATCTCTGAATAGAACGCTCATCCACATCACGCATCATAGGTCTTGGCATTGCCCTCGGCTAGAAACGGCAATTCCTCTTCATCCAAGCAACACCATTGTCACGAGCTTGTACCAGCGCGGCATCTTATCTCTGAAGTAATCGGCATTCTGTGGGCGCTTTGGAGATGTACAGTTCCTTGCAATGTGTCCCTCACCACCACAGTTATAACATTTGATTGGCTTAGCTTGACCTTGGTTACCATTCCTTCCTCGATTATGGTTGCCAACATAACCTCTACCGGCTCCACCTCTTCCACGATCATCTTGTCTTTCTAAGCTGGTTGCACCACGATCCTTCCATCTTTAACAGTGGCTTGATTGTGTGGGTTAGATCTTTGTTCGAGGTTGTTGTTGGTTTGTGGGAGAGAATTCATGTTTTGACTAATCTGAAGAGCTAGTTGATTAATGAAGTTACCGCGTGTGGATCGGCATCGGCTTGTTTGAACATAGGATCAGGAATGAGTTTGTGATTACCATTACCCAGGGTATGACTTGTGAAGCTTTGGTTGTGATTCGATGTGTTTGAGTAGAAGCGGTTGAGTCATTAGAGCGAGCTTGTCTCTCCTGGTTGGTTTTGAACCGATTGAGAATCAATTTTCAAACATAGCATGTCTCTCATTCTGAAGGAGGAAGGCATAGAGTTGCTCATAGTTTGTATTCTTCAATCCTTTAGTGAGCTTCACAGTGGTGACAAACTTGTGCCATTCGGGATTCATGTTGTTCACAAATTTTGAGTTCAGCTGAATGTTAGGCATAGTCATTCCGATGTTCCTCATGTCATTCACTAACTTATGAAATCTCACATAGTACTCATAGACACTCTCATCTGGTTTCATCTTGAAGTGTTCAAATTAGTCATAGAGTTGGGATTCTCTGTCTTCCATAGTTAATTGAACACGAGAGAAGCATCTTAACATTATCCCATCTTGCCTTTGCATCGGTGTTATGATTGATCAGCTTGTAGATGTCTTTAGGAAGACCTTGAAGAACAATGTTTGAAGCCCCGATATCTGCATCGAATCTCTTTTTCTCCTTATCCTCAAGCTCATCATACATTTTAGGTCTGCGTCCATTCCGTAGCAGGGTACCATCTTCATTAGTATCAAGTATGTCTCTAGTCGTCTCAACTCGATATGGTCCTTCATCAATGGATTTGAGAATGTTGACACCGTTTTCCTTCCCAAGGCGATTACAATCGATTCGTTGAGCCCAAGAATGCGTAGTCGGTTCTGTCAAGCATGGGTGGGCGAGTATCGAGCCATTTGCTTGAACATCCTCGACAGCAGTGGAGATGATAGTAAGGCGTTGGTAGACATGTTTAACGGTTTATCACGGGATTTTATAACTCTATGATTAAACCGGGAAATAGATTCTTTCACGGGATTTTACTAAATCAAGAGAGAACCGTAAACAATCACTCAAGTAAGCTGAAGAAGATAATGCACTAAGTAAGCTAGAAGATAATGCACTAAGTTAAGCTAGAAGATAATGCACTAAGTAAGCTAGCAGCAATTAGCTACACCACTAAGTCGCTAGAGTCCCAAGTCGCTAGACAAATGCAAGTCGCTAGGTAGTCACTCGCTAAGCCTCAAGTAAGCTAGCAAAATTTTGGCTGACAATTACAGCTACTCAAGTAAGCTAAAGATACAAGTTAAGCTAAGAGCAACTCACTACCGACCAAGTCGCTATCACCAAGTAAGCTACCGTAGTGGAGAGTCCACTACTTATCTTGTAAATCGCTAGATCTAAGTAAGCTAGGTTTAGAAGCGTAACTTCGCTACAAATTTGTAAAGCAAGTAAACTACTGAAGAAACTAATCCGTGAAGTAAGTCGCTAGCATGAAAAACTATATAAACATCACTTTTCAATCCAAAAACAACCCAACCAAGATGATTTCGCTAGAGTCCCAACACCAAATGATAACCTACACACTTGTGATGATTCTAAACATAAAAGTACTAACAAAATCGAACTTTAACAGAAATCAACCAAATGATGAAAAAACCACTAAACTTTTTCAAACTCAAAAACCACCTAAAACCACTATAAATCCAAAGATGTGCAAGATATGATCTAACCATGGCTCTTGATACCAATTGTAAGTTATAACTTTTCACATACACATCAAACCATAACACAAAGTAGCATATAGATGGAATTCTAGAGAGAGAAAGTTAGAGGTTTAGGGAACTTAGTGAGAGAAAGTGGAAGATATTATTATGAGCTCCAACTCTCTACCTTGGAAGGTAGAGAGTATTTATAGTCTTACATCAATCGCCACACAACGGTACGTGGATCGAGGCATACATTGGGTAAAGACCCGTCAGTCCTCACGGTGTTACTTAACTAAATACTACTTAATTTAAAATAACTACGACTACGAGCTTTCTAATGATTACATATACTTGAGGTGACCGACTCTTTAATACCGGGAATTTCTAATTCCTACAGGTCTAAATGACCAACTTTCTAGAAAAAATCAGCATTTTTTGATCTTGAAAAGAGAAGAAACCGATTCTTTGATTTTTCAAAATGAGAAGATTCTCTTAGCGATGAAATTACGGATAAAAATGAAACTATCAAAAATTGGATAATTTTAGCCTTTGTGGTCATTCCTTCAAAACAAACAAGATGCTTTCTAATCAAGCAAATCCGATTTTTGCACATAAAATGGCTCTTTGGTAACAACCACTTCCTGGATTTCCTCAAAAAGCTTAGAAATCTTTCGAATGTGTTGTGAACAATGGAAAACCTTTGCATGAACATAATTGTGCATGATTCTCTTGAAAGCGTTGGAACTATCGAGGAGAGTAGATCAAAAATGAAACAAAAGAATCGGATCTTAAAGATTGATTATAACAAATGGAACAAAATTAATGGAATTACTTTTGTTAATCAAATAGAAAAGTCAAAGTTTTCCATCATACCAAGTGTTTCAAACAAAGTGTCAACCTGTTTCAAATCGATTTCAAAACTAGTTGTAGTTTCCAAATCTCTTTTCGAAAATCGAACAAATGTCTTCAAACAATCCTTTTAACACAAGTGATGCGAGAAGCATTTTTAGATGGCGTTAAAACTAGAATTGTGTATCTTCAAGGCTGTCAAATCTAAAACCAATATTACTACATACGGTTTACACTTTTCGTCATGATGACAAAACTAAAAGTTTTTGACTTCAAATTGAACCTCCTCAGATTAGCGGCATCGGTCGCGAGGGTAATTCATTGAACAAGCGTTTTTGAAAGAAAGCGGTGACTTTGTCAGGACCATAAATCCACGGTAAAGCAAGCTAATGAAAGTGTTGAACACATCAATGTTTTGGAAAATTTGAATGATTCTCTTTGTGAAGATGTTATGACTAAGATATCATGTCCATTATTTACAAACATATTCGGTGGCGATCATGAAAGACTCGGTCTGAGACCTCCTTAATTGTTTCAAAGTATGAAAAAGCTCTTGAAAAACTTGAAAAGCGTGTCCTATTTTAAACAACTTGATCGAAAAACCGAGGAATGAAGTATGACAAGTGTCGTATGGCGTGCCTACAAGGACATGCAAAGAAAATGATCTTTTGAGAATTCAATTTGGAAAGTCTCAAGGAAAGGCTGTGGATACTAAGTTTAAAACCATTGGTGAGGAAAACAAATGTTCCCAAACGGTTTTCAAACCAAAATGTCTCTTTCTCGGTTTCCTCAAAAGTCAATGAGAAAATGATTTTTCAAAAGCATTCATCCAGACTTTGCCTATCAAAAGACAATTATCAAAGCTTTGAAAAACTTGTTTTTGAAAAGAAAAAAGTTATTTCACGGCATTTCTAGGAATAGCACGGAATGTGACCAAAAATCGAGTTAAAGAATCATTTGGTTCTAACAACATGGTCAACAATCACTATCTAGAAGAAGCTAGGAAAGAGACGCGATTTCGAAAAGGCGAATTCTAGGTGCAAGATCAAGGGTGATGAACTCTCTGATTTCAAGGCAACTGTAGTAGTAGTAAACCATTACCTAGGAACACTCTACAAAGACTAGAGTTGGCTTGCATCTAAGATTAGTTCTTGAAAAGAAAATGCTTATGCCCAGAAAACAACACTAGGAATTCTAAGTCTTTTCAAACAAATCAATTTCCAAAAAACGTAGTGACAAAGTTAAAGCTATTTATTTTAAACAAGAATATCGAATTTATTACGTACTACATGTAAAAAATGTGTCTTTTCAGCTAATCATGAGGCATGTGTCTTACAATATCTCAAGAAAGATAATTCTCGTGCCAAGGCACAATCCACTAAGACACCAAATAGAAACAAACCCGTTGACATGATGATGACGAGGAAACTTAATAGGTGGATCTCTTTAGGGCGTAGTTTTCCAAAAATGAGTCTTCGCGCATCGATGAAAACAACTCTAGATCTTACCTTAGGTGGATTCCCACGGGCAAAGATTTCAACAAAATAGGTCTTAGATGGATTCCAACGGAAGATTTTTGATACTTGCTCCAACACGGATAATAGTGAAACTCATCAATGTTAAGGAAGTCGAATCCACTACAACCGATTGATAGTGATCACCCTGGCAGGTGAGGAAACATGTACTTCTAACACTTGTTTTGTGAAAACTCTTGTTCTTTGGTTGTAGGTGATTCAAATATCTCGAACCTTGATTCAAATGAGAGGGTTCCATTACACATACTCTTCTTTATAAATTCTCTCACATCTTACATTTTGATTTTCCATTTCTTTTTATAAAACCAACAAAGCAAAATAAAAATGATATAAAGCTGTATAAATAAATAATGTATAATCATTCATGTGTGTGTCGTTCTCAAATTTCTTCATAAAAACATAATGGCTTTGGTATACTTGATGCAAGCAGGACTTCAAATGTAGCTTACGGGCACATGATTCGGGACCCAGCTTCAAAAAAGAAAGGAAAGTGCTTAAAATCAAAGGTTTTAAATATCTTTCAAGCCTTATTCTAAAAACATATGATGGCTTGTAAGTATTTGTTGCAACCCGATCTTTAAAGAAAGGAAAGTGTTTAGCGCAATCGATTTTCATAAATATAGAACTTATCCTAAAACAAATGAAGATAATCCTTCTCTAATTATCTTCAAAAGATTTTCAAAATCTTCATCATCTTAGCATTACCATTGATTGAAATTTTTCAAAAATATTTTTCAAAATCTCTCACATTTGGTACCAAGATAACTCCCTCTAAACCCTTTATTGATTCTAAATTTTTACGTATGAAAAATATGCACCGTTAAGGGGAGTATTAAACCAAATTGTTCCAAATTCATGTTAAATCGGTTTTCTCAAATGCTTTTCAGAAAAACATATCTTTTTAATCATTTTGTTTCAAAAACATCATAGATATGCTTATTTTTGAAGGGGAAAATGTGATTAAAATGTCAAAAAAGTTTAATGATCGGTATTTGAATCTCAAAGAGCTAGGCACAAATTCGAGACCAATGAATTGACGAGTAATCAAAGTACCATTTCGAGAAACTTGTGATAGACATGAACTTACATGGGTCTAACCTCCTTTTCAAGGAGTTTTTACATCTTCAAGGTAGTTATTAGAGCTAGTTGTCACCTAAGCGGCAATGGAACTCTTTAACTAAGCTTAGCATGTAAGTGTCTCGAGTGGGGTATTTTCTATCATGGCCGTCAATTCAAAAAGTGCAAACTCACCCTCGTGTGCAGATTTTTGTTAAAACTTATCGACACATGTGAAGAGTTTACGAAAATAAAAACTTCAGTGTTTCAAACATGTTTTCTATCATAAACACTCTAGAGATTTTCAAGAAAAATGGTTTTTGGCAACATGGGACGGTCATGGAGTTATAAGGTGTCTAAGGATAGGAAATCCGTCTATGATCCGCCAGAGGCGGGAGGATCTACCCAAGGACAATACCCATAGTTAGTATTAGAAGTCCTTAGGTATGATTGAAAAAGGAGTAATGTGAGAAAGGAGAAAGAAGGGGTTGAAGAATTAAAAAGTAATGAAAAAGGGTGAAAAGAATAGCCCTCCATACTCAACCTTAGGGCGAAACAGGGTTCAATACATATCCTCTTTGGTTGTCACTAGATGACAGCGGTATTGAAGACAAAGGCGTCATGGACCCGTGGCCTTTTGCACTAAACCTTCTACTTCAATTCTCTTAAAAGGTTTGTTTCATTCTCATTTGGGACCACATAATCATCGACTTTCTTAGAGATCGTTGATATTGAAGAATGAGACCTCTCCTAGTCTCAGCTGGGAAAAACCAAAATACTAATTGAGTCTAGAGCCACGAGATTCATCAAAAGATCTCATAGGAACACATGTCATGACATAAACTTTTGTTCATCATTAGGCACAAAGTGATATATTCTAGAGTCTACGAGATCTTAGCTTCTCTGCTTGAAATTTATTTATGAGAAGTTCATTACGTGATCTTGATGATTGAATGGAAATTCCTTCGATTCAACATCAACGACCACGACGAGGAATTAACCGGTAACTCCTCGTGGATTAGCTTGGTGTGTCTCAAGCGGTCACAGAGTGGGTGGGGTGATGCGGTGTACCTGTGACTCATACGAGCTGCAGATGCCGGTATATCGCCTTATCTCACTTGTGGACTCGGTTCGAGGAGCGGCCCTTGTGAGAATTAGAGGCGTGTTTTCACACTATCTTTGTTAACACCCTCGAAATTCAAACTTGTAAGTGCAGGAATCCACTTATTACTAACTTTGTTTTATGTTTTCTTCTTATGGAAGCGGGCCGGATTGATGCGTGTGAGACTATCCACATGCTCATGCCAACAACACATGAAAGTTCTCATCAAAATCAAATGGAACACAAAGTTAAAGATGATTCTTCGTCAATGTCAAAGAATCTACAAAGTTTAAGAATCTAGAGAACTTCATCTCATCGAACTTCAAAATCAAATAGAAGTGTGAGCATGGTGGAGAAAGGCGTGGAGATACCAAACCAGAAGTTGACAACGGCAACCACATTATCTCGATCACAAAGCATGAAGGAACAAAGAATCAAGACTATTCTATATCTACACACAAAGTTCGAGCTCAAGAAAAGCAAAGACCTAATCAAGTGGAGCATCATTTGAATGACCACCCCTTAGGGGAGATTGTTAGCCTTAATAGTTTTTATTAGAAGTGATGGTCATTCACATTTAGGAACTTTGTAACTTGTGTTAGATATCGTGCTAGAATAGTCAAAGGGCTCATGGATTGGGCTAAGCTAAATGGTTAGGCGTTTAGTTAAGTTAGCCTTGTATAAGTTCATGTAACCCAATCCATGTCCAAGCCCATCTCACGGCCCATGGCCAAGCCTTAGGGCATCATCTCTCTTACTATAAATACCCCTCAAGTATGTCATTTGAGGGGTGTGCTTGAGTGTGTGTGTGTGTTTTTCCTTGAAGCAATATACAACTTATTGTTTTCATGTTTCTTCTCTCTATCTCTAACAGTATCTACGAATTCATATTCAAGTCACCAAGTTCTTATCTTCATCTTTTCCTTTCCTATTATTTACGCATAAAGTGTTGGTTTAACGAGGTATACTTGTGTTCGTTAAGTGGGTATTTGTGATAAGGTTGATAAAAGTAAGGTCATAACACATAAGTCGCTTTTGACCATGTTCTGAAACAAGTCGCTTTGAATAAAAGTAACACAAACCGCCAGAACAGGATAAACCACCAAAGTATACATTGAATCTGGACAAGTGACAAATCACTATCAATTTTTGACTTTTTCCGGCGAGTTATTCCGACCATTTTTTCGACCAGATTCAAAGAAACCCAGAAAAATATCAAAAAGATGCAACCTTTTCGACCCATTTTGATCTCTAAAATGACCAGATGACCCATTGACTTCACTTTTGGTACAAAAAAAATCGTCACACAAAACAAAATGATGATATTAACATGACTGTTTGGACCAGCAAAATGACCAAGACAGAAATGTATACATGTTGGGACCATGACAAATTTTTTGACCAAAGATAGGATACAAAACAATCTGATATAAACTGCTTTACCACAATAATAGGAAAGACAAAATATTTTCCGGCCAAAAAAGTAAAAAAAACAGTCTAAAACATGTATAAAAACCACCATAAATCGACACAACACAATAACCATGGCTCTGATACCAATTGTTGGATCGTAAATATTGTGTTGTAATGATTCGGGTGGCCTTGGATGGTGATGAATCAAGTATGCCATGGTTTAGAGAGAGAAAGAGATGAGAGGGTGTTCTTGGTAGAGAGTTGTAATACAAAAATGAAAGGTTAGATTATGAGAAGCACCACCCCTTCCAAGGATGGAAGGGGTATTTATAGTTACAAATACTACGTCCTCCTATCGGACTGTGGATCAGACATACAGTAGGTAAAGACCCGTCCTTCCTCCACGATGATACACTAAACTAAACTACGCTACAAACTAACTAATTAACTACTAAATAACGTAAATAACGACACGTCTACGAGCTAACATATGCTAGACCATAATTGGGGTGACCGACACTTTAACATGGAATTTCCAATTCCTAACACTTCTCGACATTGCTTCGTCAACAACTCACAGTTAAGGTTGTACCTTATGTACTGTTGGTGTTGTACCTTATCCTCTAATTTGGTACCCCTATCGGTAACGTTCTAGCAACCTGTTTTAGTAAAGTTGTTCACCAAGGTTATCTTGTAGATATTGTTCCGTCAACGTTGCTCTAACAACGTTAAACCCTCAACTCTGTTTTATCAACAGTAGTCTGCTGACGTCATACCCCCGATTGTGGTACTACCTACACTGTCCTATCAGTGTTGAACCTTACACTCCATCGATGCGAAGTTCTTTAGTGAACCCAGCAGAGCCATTGACGTTTACTCATGTTAAGGAAATTGGTTTATATCGATTATTAGCCGAACATCTTTTAGAAATTAGGACTTTGGATCCGAATATGACACCTTTCTGCGTTAGGTGTCAAATGCACAACTGTGAATTGGTGATTGGACTTTAGAAATCAATACTCCCCATCGAGTAGTACTTTCGCCTCTAACCTAGATATCATACTAAGTCAACAAGTGATTTCTAGTAGCAATCAAAACTTTCAAATAAAGTCGTCTCGAACTTCCTAGGCTTCTCGTCTGTAGAGATTCGTGCCTAATGGAAATCTTGAAGTCCTAGGAGTAACCTAAACCCGCGTTCCCTAGGGCAACCACCTATCGTTCTCTCGTTCTTGAGACACACTGCTATCCTACGTCCTAAGCCGAACGATAAGCTGCACCATAGACGAAACCTTGATAGAAGATTTCGTGCCTTTACCTGAGTGGTTATTGGTAATCCTACCCAACCCATTCACCTCCCGCTAATCAGTAAAATGGAAAGTATGGACGACCCTGCTCGCCTCTCCTCATGTAGTTATGAAAATACTAGAGAATCCCTCCATCCTCTTTTAAGTAGGTGAGAGAGTACTCTTTCTCTCCCTCTGGTAGAGCGGCTTTGCTCCGATGAGCTAGCCCACACTTCTGAACTCTAGCTTCTCACATTTTGTCTCACAGTAGAACACCAACCGACAAGGGAAACCTCCCCTTCATCCGCTTTTTCTATCTTAGAATTATTCTGTTAGTACACACCTGATCCTTCCTTAACTTTTTCCAATCCTCTTTAAGGAGGAAGTGCGATCGGAAGGTCTAAGCTAACAAATAGATTTCTTCTTCACACAAAAGGAAGCGTGTGCCTTAGGAAATGCTGATTTCTATTCTTTCAGATCGTGGCAATTGCCACACATCCATCACTTCCTAGAGCCGAGAGAGTAGGTATGGATATGCTTACAGTGTATCATCTCCAGACTAACGGCCGAAGTGAAGAAACCATGCGAACCTTAGTAGAACACGATGCATGTCCATCAAGATTGGCAATGGTCGGATAGACACCTTCCATTGGCCCTATTCTCCTATAACCATACATATTGCTTTAGTACTTTGAAGGCACCGTAAGAAACCCTCTGTGGTCATGAGTGCCAAACCCGATTGATGGGTAGAAATGGAAATACCCAACTTAGCAACCCCGAACCTAATTGAGAAACTGTCAAGGAGGCCGTTCTAAGTTGAGACGGATGTGCAAAATACTCGCAAACCATTAGGAGAACACAAACAAGCGTAAACCTTTTGACTTCTAGAATATGACCTAGGTTAAGCTTAGGGATTCACCATGAGAATGTGTGAAGCGTTTGGTAAACGCGGAAGCTTAGTCCTTGCTGTATCATTCATTTCGAAATCATTGTTCAAGTTAGACCAGTATCTCAGAGCCTTGACCTATCGTTAAGACTCAGCAGTGCTCTTGACATTTCGTGCGTAATAGGAAGAGATGACTCGCCATTGAGGCAATCGTTATCCTTTGGGCAATCCTAACCTTTGAACGTGTAAACTTTGTTGACCTATAAAAATCGTAGACCATGTAATCGAGCGACATTAGTAAAGTCGCATCTCTATCTTCGAAGTTCGTAGAAACTCACAGTAAGATCAGAAATTCACGTATGGAACGTGAAGATGAATCCTCGTGCTTATGCACTCGCCTCTTTTAAACCTCAACGAGTAACTTGAATCGAATCGCGAGGACGCGATTCCTTTTAAGGAGGTGAGACTATGACAACTCGTAAATTTCTCAATGCGTTGTAATTGGTGAAACATCGATTTGAGCGATCGTTTTAATTAATTTGAGATACGAGTCGTATTATATATCGTTTTTATTGGAAATATTATTCTAAAAGCATTGGCGTAACTCTCGAGTCTTAAATCCTTCGTATACCAAGTTAAATGTGCCCCGAACATTATATATCTATAGATTGAGAAAGTTACGGGTATGGTCCCTTTGGAAGTTACACATCCGCCCTTTTAGTTTCTATTTTACAAGTTAGATCCCTCGTGGGAGTATATATATCCACACCCCTCACACTCTCCTCATTTTATCCACCAATTTTCTCTCTCTAATAAAAACACACAACTTCTCTCTCTCTCCCTAGAAATATCCGGCCACCACCAACCCCTAGGGTTCCGGCGCCGCTACCGGAGTCCGGCCAAATTTCGGCGACCACCAAATATTACACCTCTCATCCCAGATTATAGATCGTCACTTTGTGGTTCTATTTTCATAGCATACGCACCACAAAGCTCCCAAACGCGCCCTAAATCTAATTTCTTAGATTCAAATCTTAGGGTTTTGTGTTAAATCATGTTCAAGGCCTCAAGTGGTTATGGGTCTTACTCGTACGAGACACCACCATCAAGGGAGGACGTGTGTTAGTAACACACAACCCTCGTTTCCTCTCTTTTCTCCCACGGTAAAATGAAACCCTAATTGATATTGTTTATTTTTCTGTTTTGAAATTGATTATATGTATATACATATTAAGTGTTGTAGTCGTGGATGGATTCAAGCATAAAACAAGGTTTATAAACGTTTGAAAACTGATTCGTATGGCGCTCAAAGAAAACGTGATATGATATAAATTTGTGGTGATAAAACTGGGAAAACAAGTATTATAGTTTCGTGTGGTACAAAGAAAATCAATTAAGTGGTGATTATTGTTTAAAGTTGGCTGTGAAAGTTAGAATGGGGGTCGGGTCAAACTCGTTTGGGTCGATGACAGTTGGAAACGGGTCGGGTAAGAACCAGTATGACCCGGTTTGGGCCATGGGTGATTAAGTTGATTTCGCGTCAGTTTGTTAGAACTCAGATTGGCAATAGTGTTGGTGTTGTGTATCTCGGTCAACGAGTCAAAGGGTGGGGATGATTAGTCATTTTGAAGTTAAATTGAGTCATCAAGTCAAGTTGGCTTGGGTGAGTTAACTCAAAGGATTACGGGTTCGATTTCATTTTGACATGATAATAGCTATATGTCGTAAAAGGGTTACTAAAATAAGTTAACGATTGCAACAATAACGGTAATTAGTAAAAGACATATTAAAACGAACTAACTTATACTCTTAACGAACTAATTAAATATCAATACCGAAGCTAAGGAAAGGGTTAGAAGATGTAAGTTAAACGGTTAACTTGTAATACATCAATGTGTAAACTTGGAAAACATAACTATATAATTTTATGTGACGAAACCGGAATAAAACTATCGGAATGAACGATACTAGACTCGATCGAATAGTGAACAAGTTATTTGTAATATGGTGAGATAAACATTTAAGAATTTAATATATTAATAAAAATTGATATCGATATTTCGTATACGTTATAGGAATTAACTACGTTTTATAAACTTGGGATAACTAGTGATAACAAGTTATATTAATTAATAATGTGTACTTTATTAAATATTTTGGGTTAAACGAGTATAATATCTTAAACTCGGAATTGAGTTTAAGATATTTGTCTCTTGATATGCTTAAGTATCCTCTTTTCACATTTTCACTAATAATGAGGCACCGAGTTATATATTGTGGATGAATATGATTTTATTCAATAATAATATCTTATTGATTAAAGATAGTAACTTATGTTTTATAAATATGAGTTAATCTTTATAAACTTGTCGAGAAATATTATTTTTGATATGATAACTTATTAAAGACATAATGTTTTGGGAACATTGGATAAACAAACGTGTCATTTATAGAACACTGCTTAATATACTTTATATGAAGTACTTTCTTATAAACTTGAATAATTACGAATAACGATTGAGAAACCTTTTTTTGATTTAGTGATAAATGGAAACTTATCTTTTATCGATAACATGAATGTTGGGATTATGGGGAAACAAGTTAATCTATTGATATTTAATAAGATGTCGTCACTTCCTAGTCTTTGACTAGCTTGAGTATTGTCAGTATTTCTTGACCTTGTTAATGTCTTTTCCTTTTTGGCGTGAGTTATGGTCTGTATGTCTCGATTATGTCGATGTCTTCTCTTCTTTCGCGTGAGTTGTGCGTCGCATCTATGTTTCTTACCACCACACAAAACGTTAAAACTAAACTTTTGAGATATTAATTATAAACTTTTGGGAACGATAATGGAATTTTGAAAGTAACGACATGAATGATCCACGAAAACTACGACACAATACTTTTATCAACTTCTTTATCATATGAGCTATATTTTAAGATTATCGTATACGCATTAGGTTGCGACACTTCTATTCTATCGTACTCGTCGTACGTTCATTTGGATGTCGTGGAGATTAGCTTTAGATGCCAGTCATGTCAATAGCGAATAGTGCATTGCTGTGGCTAAGGTGAGTTTCATAGCCCCATTTCTATCTACATTTTTAACTAAATTGGGGTGAGAATCATGCTATTATTTTTGGACCTTTAAAACTATTTGGATTTCCTTATGTGCTTGACTGTTTAGTTAGATGTGCGGTAGTCGTTGACTTTGACTAGGGTAGAAATCCTAATTGCTATAACTGTTGCCTAGCTAAGAATAGACTTCTACCTCGACCTAGTCCAGGGTTGGCAATTTTTCTAGATTTTTCCACGGCAGTCTTTGGACTAAGTTGGGCAGAGTGATCCCTGGATGCGGGATATGGATTGTGATCCGGTTAGGATCGGTTTGCGAACGATGTTTATCTATCTTAAGTCTCGCACATCAAATCAACTCCTACAGGTCCACTATGTTTTAACTGAACTTAAACCTATGAACTCACCAGCGTAAGCTGACCTTTTAGCATGTATTCTCAGGTTTAAGGCGATAGCTCACTTTTGGAAGACGCTTGGCAAGGGACATGGTCATAGGCGAATCTGATGAATAAACGGGACCGCTTTAATTATCTTTTGGGCCTACTTCCGCACTACTTTCATTAATGTAAATTTAATGTTTTCAATTAATGAATTTTATTTTAATTAAATGGGATAAAAACCATTCTTTGTACCTTATGTTGTGGTACCATGATTGTAGCACCCAAAGGTTCGTATACTTCTGCTGGACCCAAATTTTGGGGTGTTACAGTCGTTCTCAAGAGCTATGTAGTTTTATATCCTATTTATGTCTAGTGTCATGGTTTTAAAAGAGAATAATAGTTTAAAGATTAATTAAGCCCTGATAAAGAAATGAAATTGCGGAAATGAAATGAAGTTGTAAACAGTAGGGAGAAAGTGTGCTAGCCTAATTATTCATCTTATCATGTTATGTCTATGTTTTCTAATTAATACTTCCTATCGCTTCAAGCGGGGTTTAAACTTCATGAGACTCCTTTGGTCATAATTCGCACGGCCTATTACACATAGATACCTACAGGATATCAAGGTATTACCCTTGGATTGATGAGGTCCCCGGTAATCTATGCTAAGTCATTAAGTTCCCTACATGCAAGATTCATAACAATGTGTGCCCTTGACCACTAGGATCCTAGACGGACATCCCTAACTCCTTAAGTTCCTCCTCCGAAGGTGATCCTTTGGTCAATTCACACGAGTGGGATTGATAGTCCTTTGTTCAATTCTTATCTACCCTCGCAACCTACCTCCCTAGGGTCCTTTGGTCAATTCTCCTAGACAAGCAAGTACAACTGGGCTTAAAAACTACCAAAGCAAAGGTGGCTACCAACGAACTATGCATGCATACACTAGAAGCAATAATAGATGTGCGAAAACATAAACAAAACAATTAAGGAATCATAACTAGGCTAGTACCAAGGTCCTTAGCCGATCATATTAAAATGAACAATCAATTCAATGTTTGACATAGTAAATGAAGATATGAATCAAAATGTAAATGAAATAAGAAATGCTAAAGCTTATCGATGAAATGTTGTGACTTTTCCCTTCGAAATGGCTCAAAATGTATCTGTGTAAGATTGGCCTTGTGGAACCCCTTTGCATTCTCTGACTTTTGGTGTTGTATGAATGATTGCCCTAATCGCTCCCTAAAAGGGGAGGAAGAGAGACGACGTGAAATGCAGAATCTAGGGCTTGTATTTATTGGCCCGATCCCATTATGGCGTAACCTTATAATGTGGTTGATTAAGCTCTGAGAACTGTCAAGTTTATTACACAAGTCAACCACTTGTGAATGTTCAACCATAATAAAATTCAAACAGTCTAACACCAATGCAATTTCCCTTGGAATATAGTGGATTCAGGGTGCGTTAAGTCCACGGAGGATTAATGGTGCTTAAAAGCGTTAGGATGTCGAATGATCACTAAGGATAATGATGCGTAAGGATTTTGATTGGTAATTACACTACTGATTGATTGGAATGGTATTTGGATAAAGAATTATAAAGCACAACAATCGATTAAACAACGTGAATGCGTATGTTTACTAAATTCTACGTAAACGTACAAAATAAAACGTGAATTTTAATAAATAAAAGACCCACAAATATGAAAATGATATTTTTACAATTCTAATAATAAAAGAAAATTATTAGAAAATTAAAATTATTTTATAACTATTTATTTAATTATTATTAATTAAAAACTATTTTTAACTATTTAATAATAACCTAAAATATAAGAAAATATGAAATAAAGCTAGAAAAGTGAAATTATGACTTAGAAAAATCTAAAATATTATAAAACTTATTTTAAAATTGAAAATATATTTTTTATGCTTTTATTTATTTATTATTAATTATTTAATACTTTTTAACTATTTTAAATTCTAATAAATACTAAACAGGCTAAGAAAATTACGAACTTTTTATAAAATTATCCTATGATAATAGAAAACTAAGAAAATTATAAAAACAGAAAGTGCTTAATAATAAGTTGAAAAAGAAAATTAAAAAACTAATTTCTATTAAATAGCAGCTATCACTATTTTTAAAATGATGTTTTTGTGTTTTCTTTTTACGAAACTCAATATGTACAGATTATGAACAAGTTTAATGAAAACAAAAACTTACAAACTAAGAAATAAGCAAATTGAGAGCTTATTATCTCAACAGTTAAGCTTTTGAGCTTAATTTGATGTTTAAGCTCAAACAAGCTTCACAGTTGGAACAAAAGGTAAAATAAGACACAAATAAGCTAAAGCTACTTATATGAAGCTAAAAAGCACAAAGGACTACAGCGATAAGCTTAAAATAAGCAAATAAGCAATTGTACTAAACCAGAAACCAAAAGCAGTCCTGAAGGATTTTTGCAAGCTAGATTAAGCTAGGGGCAAAAGCTCCAAAGCTCAAAATAAGCACTGAGACAACAAGATGGCTAGGTGAGCTTCTCAGAAAACCAAAATATACAAGTCTTGACCCACTATTAAGCTCTGTGTGAGCTTGTGAAAATGGCTTGAGTACCTGGGTATCGGTTTACACTGAAATGGGACAAAGAAAAAGCTATAAGCAGCCCTATCAAATAAGCTATAGAGTTGAAAATAAGCATTGGACTAAAGAGATGGGTAGTTTGGCTTTCCAAAAAGCCAAGGTTCAAACTCTAAGTCCAACTAATAAGCTCTGTGTGGGCTTATTAAAATGCAGAATAACACAAACTCCCTTTGGTGGGGAGGTTTTGAAAAAGGGCTTAAAATAACTAAAATTAAGCGGTTTAATAAGGTAGCTAGAGATTATAAAAAATACTATGGTAAGATGAGCAACTAAATATTAATATCCCAAAAGCTCAAATCTTGAAACTTAATATTAAGTCCTATATAAAATTATCTATTTTATTCAAAGCGACTAAACGAAAATTTGACTTTTAAGTTATACTATTAAGTTGACTTAAGTGAACTTTGAATTGATTCTACTTACTGATTTTGTTGTAATAACCTAAGATAAGATGAAATTAAGCTAGGTTACTAAGTTTTAAACAACTATGATGAATTTTGTTTCCTAAATCCTAACAGTTAACAACCTAGGTGAGATTAAAAAAAGATTTTGACTTTTTAACAAGTGAGGTCTGGTTTTTATTGTTGAAATGAGTTATTAGAACCTAATATGACATGTAACAAGCAAAAAAAATGACTTGAACACCATCTATCTCAGTTAAACAAGCAAATCCAAACAACACTTTTATAAAACTGTTTTGAAGCTTTTCAAAGCTTAACAACGATTTAAGCCATGAAGCTGATTCACACAAACATATAATGATATAAAAAGCTGATTTGAGCACCTAAACACTAACAATAACAACTGAGACCTATGAATCACTATTATGCAATATTACTAGTGAAAAAGAGAAAACAAAGCAACTACAAGAACTGATGAACAAGCAGTAAATTTTAAGCTATAACTTAACTAACATAAACCAAATAAGCATAAAAAACAAAGAAACACATGATAAGCATACTACAGTGAATGGTCAAAATAAAGAAATAAGCTTACAATTTGCAAACAGCTTACAACACTGAGATCAAGGACTGAAATCACAACCTACTGACTTCCCAGAAGCTCAAACCCAAGGCAATCAATATTCACCCTGCTCCAGCTTTGATCTTCATTTCCATTGATTTTTTATTTTTCACTAATTTTTTTGGTATTTTTGGTAATTTTTCTTTTTGATACTAAACTGAGTTTTAAAGGTTTATAATAGCGTATTAAGCTATCTAGGAGCTTATGTGAGCTTTTAGGTCCATACTAACAACTACAAACAACATTAGGCTAACATGATATTTTTGAACTTGAAAATTTGCATAAACTGAAATTGAGGCGAAAATGAAATTGATTATTGGAAATAGATTCAAATACACTGGAAATACTTAAACAAGTCACTTGAAAGCTAAATTTTACACTGGAAAGCTTAAAGTAATTAAAACGACTAAGGAATTTAAAAATTACACTAGATAATTCTCTACATTGCACCAAGCTTGCTTATAAAGATCTTTTTAGTCCACTTGGAGACCTCTGAGACTTTCCCACTTATTTCCGGCCATTGGATCCATCAAACTCATCATATTCGTCCATTTGGCAATTTGGCGGGAAAAAAGTCTTGAGCATGTTTATTGCAATTAAGGAACTTTGGGAGGATGTGGAGGTGGAGGGGAGTGGTTAAACAGCTGGGGAGTGAGGTGGAAAGGTGGTGGAGGGTGGTGGTGGTGGTGAAGAAAACCAGGGTGGTTTGGGTTTGGGTGGGGCTGTGAGGGAGATGTACAGTATAAGCGGGTTTGACTTTTGTTGACGTAGTATTAATAGAGTGGGTGAGTTCAAAATGGGTTTTGGCAAGGTCAAAATGGATGTGGACTGGCTCAGGGGTTCATGGTTCATGGTTCAAGTGGTGTGGGCTTGGGTTTGCATTTGGGCGGTGGGTTTTGATTTGGGTTTTGGGTTATTAATAATACAAGGGTCCGTTTGGTATAGATTAAGCACAAGGACCATTCATGTAATTTCTGAAAATCTTGAACACGCCACTTTTCCAAAGTTAACACAAGGATCAAATTTGCCATATATGAATAGTACAAGGACCACATTTTATTATTTTCACTTTTTAAATATCTGAGGACCTTTTATGACAATTTTTAAACTTTAGGGACCTAAGTTGCAAATATGCAATTTTAACTTCAAAGGACTATTTTTGACAACTCATGAATCCCTAGGGACTTTAAATAACATTTTTCTTTATTTTCATTTATTTTGATTTACCGGGACTATTTTGACAACTTTTGAAACTTGGGGACTAAAAGCGCCAATTATGCAAACTTGATACGTTTTTCATCTGATTTTGGCATTTTTGCATTTAAAACACATAAAACACTTATTTGTGATATTTTTATTATTTTGATGCTTTGACGGGTGTTTTTGGATGCTTTTGACAGTCTAAATGGTACAAAAATGATGAGTATTTGCACACTCATCAATCCCCCACACTAAGATATTGCTAGTCCCTAGCAATCTTTTTGAAACTTTAATGGATTTTATCTCTTTACCAAAAGCCATTACTTATGGAGTAGCCAATTGTTTCAGTTCAAGTAAGAACCTTGGCACAATGATAACCAAATGATTTTGAGCAAATCACCAACTTTCAACGATTTTGATTTGTCTTTACAGAAGCCGTTTATACGGACTAGCAACTCTTAGATAAATTATCAATATTATCTTTGGTGAGTCGATTACCAACTATGGTTTTCCAACTGCCTTTACCACAAGCCATAAACTTGCGGGCTAGCCAACTTTTTACAAATTAAAGATATGGTGGTGAAGACACCATACAATTTTGGGCAAATTGCAAGCGTCCATGACTGGTTTGAGATATCTTTACCAAGAGCCGTTTGCTCCTGGATTAGCCAATCCTTTGGTTTATTAGACATGGCGGACTGATAACCGTAAGCTGAGTAAGTGCAAAACACTTACTCCAAAAAAAATTTGGCCAAAAATGGGGGAATTGGGTGGTATAATTACATGATAAAATTCATGAGAATTCCCCCCACACTAGAAATGAATATTGCCCTCAATATTCAAAGTACCGGCTGTTATGCCGAAACATAGAATCATAAAAGGGAAATACTACGGCCATTATTTAATTTTTGATATATACACATTTATTTTTTGATGAAAACTTATATACAACAGCGGGGGGCAACTCCCCCACACTAGGGTGGTAGAAAGTAGAAAGAAATCAGAAATATGGGTGAAAACCCATATAGTGTGCTACTGTTTTTGTTCCTCGAGTCGCTAGCTTGACTCGACCCCGCATTCATTGGTTCATGGGGAAAGTTTGTAGATCCGGGACAACCATGGGTGGAATGTCCTCTCCAAAATAGTGTTTTAATCGATGACCATTCACTTTAAAATTTGGACCATCGGGTTGAGATAACTCAATGGTTCCATAAGGAAATACTTTAATGATGGTGAATGGTCGGACCAGCGAGATTTTAGTTTTCCTGAGAAAATCTTCAATCTTGAATTGAAAAGAAGGACTCGGTCACCGACGTTGAAAACGTGGTTCTTGATTTTGGAGTCATGAATCTTCTTTGTATTTTGTTTGTAGATCAAAGAGCTCTCGTATGCTTGATCACGGAGTTCATTTAATTCATTCATTTGAACTTTTCTGTGATCACCAGCTATCTGAATATCGAAGTTTGCATGTTTCAAGGCCGGTATGCTTTGTGCTCAAGTTCAATCGGTAGATGACACGCCTTTCCGTATACTAGCTTGTATGGAGTACACCCGATTGGTGTTTTATAAGTGTACACGGAAGGCCAGAGTCGTCATCCGGTTTATCCGACCAGGATGCACGGTTTTCGCCTCTGTCCTTTCGAATTCTTTTAATCCCTCGGTTAGAAACTTCCACTTGCCCACTTGTTTGGGGGTGGTATGCGATGAGAGGCGGTGGGTTACACCATACTTTTGCATGACTCTATCAAAGCGGTCATTGCAAATGCGTCCGATCACGATTATAGCTCGTGGAGTTCCAAACCTAGAAAAAAGAGATTTTAAGAATTTCACAACAACTCGGGCATCATTAGTAGGTAAAGCTTTCGCTTCAACCCATTTTGACAAATAGTCAACGGCCACGAGTATGTATTTGTTTCCTCGAGATGATGGAAATGGCCCCATAAAGTCAATGCCCCAGATGTCAAATATCTCACATACTTGAATGGCATTTTGCGGCATTTCATTTCTTTGAGAGATATTTCCGTGACGTTGACAAGCGTCACAGGTTTTGACAAAATCGTGGGCATCCTTGTAAATCGTGGGCCAATAAAACCCGGAATCAAACACCTTCTTGGCAGTGTAGTTTGGACTATGATGGCCCCCGGTGGGTCCAGCATGGCAAGCTTTGAGAATGTCAATAGCTTCCTGTCCATAAACACATCGTCGGATGACTTGATCCGCACAGATTTTGAATAAGTAGGGGTTCGTCAGTAATGTTTAACATCTTTGAAGAATTTGTTCTTCTGTTGGGTCGACAATCCTTTTACTATGAAGTTACCCGCATGGTAATTTGCGAAGTCAGCAAACCATGGGGTAGTAGAATTTCCACGAAAAGAAACCGCATTGAGTGTCTCGAGAGGAAATGTTTCATTTATTTCCTTTCTCTAGAAAACATCTTGGTGAGGGTTTTCTAGGCGTGACAGATGATCGTGCAGCTAGGTTCTCGGCTCCTTTTTATCACGTATAATGATATCAAATTCTTGGCGGAGGAGAACCCAACGAAGCAATCTCGGCTTTGCATCTTGTTTTGCAAAGAGATATTTGAGAGCCGAGTGATTCCTTATACACCACACATTTGGTCAAGATTAAGTATGGCCGAAACTTCTCAAACGCATACACCACGGCTAGTAGCTCTTTTTTTGTGGTGGTGTAATGGGTTTGAGCTTGATCATAGTCTTACTCAGCGTAGTGGATAGGCGAAAATGCTTGGTTAGCGTTGCCCTAGGGAACTGCCGATAGCAAAATCACTTGCATCGCACATGAGTTCAAAGGCAAGTCGGTCGGGCGGCGAGAATGGGTGCCTCGATAGCTTTTTCTTTAATGTTTCAAAAGCTTTGATGCACTCGGTGAGAAGATAAAAGGAGCATCTTTTTCAAGAAGATGGGTCATAGGCCAGGCGATCTTAGAAAAATCTTGTATGAATCTGCGATAAAAACCGGCATGACCTAAAAACTCCTAATACCTTTGACGGTAGTAGGATGAGGCAATTTAGCAATAACATCGACTTTTGCTCTATCTACCTCAATCCCATTTTTTGAAATCTTATGGCCAAGGACTATGCCTTCTTTGACCATAAAGTGACTCTTCTCCCAATTTAGACAAAGATTGGTGTCTTCACACCGTTTTAGCATTTTATCTAAATGGGAGAGACATGTTTGAAATGAGTCCCCAATGACCGAAAAGTCATCCATAAACACCTCCATTGTTTCCCCGATCATGTCGTGGAAAATGGCCATCATACATCGTTGGAGCGTGCGGGAGCATTACATAGGCCAAAGGCATCGTCTATAGGCAAAAGTTCCGTATGGGCGGTGAATGTGGTTTTTCTTGATCCGTGGATCAATGGGGATCTGAAAATAACCCGAGAAACCATCAAGGAAACAATAGTATTCGTTCCCTGCTAATCTCTCAAGCATTTGGTCCATGAAGGGTAGAGGAAAATGGTCTTTTTGGGTGGCGTCATTCAACTTACGATAGTCAATGCAAACACGCCATCCCGTTACCAATCGAGTTGGAATTAATTCGTTTTCTTCATTTGTGACAACAGTTATGCCACCCTTTTTCGGAACACAATGGATTGGGCTAACCCAAGGACTATCTGAGATCGGGTAAATTAATCCTGCATCAAGAAGTTTGAGAACCTCTTGTTTAATAACCTCATGAATCTTAGGATTCACCCTTATCTGATGTTGGACTGCTGGCTTGAAGTCATCCTCCATCAAGATTTTGTGAGTACAAAACTCAGGGTTGATACCCTTAATGTCGGAGAGTTTCCAAGCAATTGCTTGCTTGTGTGACTTCAAGACCTTTATGAGAGCAGTCTTTTCATCATTACTCAAATCTCGAGCAATAATGACGGGTAATTTATCATCACCCTCAAGAAATGCATACTCGAGATGAGGTGGTAAGTCCTTAAGTTCGACTTCAGGAAATTCTTCAGTTTTCTCAATTGACTTGACTTCCTTGTTATGAAGCTCGACGGGAGGGAGTGATGAAGGATCATCGTTGAGCATCTTCTCGATGAGAAGAATATCTCCCTCGATGTCAATTGGAGCGTGATCAATTTCCCATGAAACCGAATCACTAGACAAGTATTCTTCAATCTCTTCTAAAATGAAGTCACTTTCCTCAAATGGAGTGAGAGAAGGAGTAGAATTGGCAATGATGGGTTGAGATGAATGAGTGAGATTATCACTCGAAGAATTATGATTATAACCGAGAACTTCTTGAGAGTACTCTTCAGAATCAACATCAATGATATCTATTCGGTTAACCGACTTAGAATCATAGTTTGCGAAGTACCTCGAAGTTTGATCAAGGTTAAAGGTGACAGCTTCATTACCCACACGTAATGTGATTTCTTGCTCAAATACATCAATGAGAGCACGGCCTGTTCTCAGGAATCCTCGTCCAACAATGAGAGGAACCCGTGGATCAGCATCGAAATCAACAACTACAAAGTCAGGTGGAAAATGGAACTTTCCTACTTTCACAAATACGTCCTCGGCGATGCCAAGAGGACGGGATATTGTACGATCTGCAAGCTCGAGAGTCATGCAGGTAGGAGTAAGGTCCGGAAGAGAAAGTTTCTTCCATACTGAATGAGGCATCAGATTGATGCTTGCACCAAGATCGGCGAGGGCAAAGCATTCAACCATTCCTGGAAATACACAAGGTAAGAGAAATTTTCCAGGATCTCCAAGCTTCTCGGGAAGCTTCTTTAACAGAACTGCTGAGCGGTTCTCGTTCGAAAGGAGTTTTAGCCATTTCAAACAGTTTTTCCTTGTTGCTTAACATGTGTTTGAGAGTTGATGCGAACTTGGGCATCAGCATGATAGCATCCGTAAAGCTTATGTCAAAATGTAGTTCTTGGAAAATTTGAAAAAATTTGTCCATTTGATGACTTGCTTTTTCGCGGAGCTTTTGCTCATTCAAGCGTGATGGGTAAGGAATAGAAGATTTGGATTTGGGGTTTTCAACGGGAGCTACAGGAGTTTCAAAAACAACTCCTGGTTTGGATTTGGGTTTCGGGACAACTTGAGGATGGACATCGTTGGTACCTCCGTTATTAGTAGGAAGTTCCTTGTCCTTTGTCGCCTCGGGTTCACTTTCCACTACCTTTGGGAGAGAAGAAGAAGAAGAGGTAGTAGGAATAGCGGGTCCATCATATGATACACCACTTCGGTTGTGATCGCCTTTGCATCGCCCCTCGGGTTAGCGATCGTGTTGCTCGGAAGTTTTCCCGAGCCCGAGGGTTGATCATTTAAAGACTTCTTAATGTCAGAAATCTGGCTAACCAACAACTGTTCATTTCCTCTTGGGATTTCATGAATTACTTCAATAGCTCATCGGATGATGGTCGGTTGGAACAATGGCTTGAGTTTGATTAGGAAAATTCTGGCCTCTATTGTTTAGATTAGGGCCTTGATTTTGAAAATTTCCTTGGTTAGGATTCATATTCCCATGAAATTGATTCCCTCGATTGAAATTGTTTTGATTAAATTTTCCTTGATGTTGGAAACCTTGATTTGGTCCGGGATAGAAATTACCTTGGTTTTGATAACCTTGGTTCATTCTAGGTTGGTTCTGATTCCGGTTTTGCATGATAGGATTCTGGTTAAAACCGGTGGTCCCTGATAACTATTAGCACGGTAGTTTGGTTCATTTTGAGGACGGTATTGATTACCTCCCTGATGTGAAGTACCAGCTATAGCATTGGCTTCAAACGGACTACCATCGGTGGCAGTACAGTTGTAGTATGCATGAGGGCCACCACAAGTAACACAGACCTCGACTTTCTTCACTTCACCATGTGATGGTGTCTGTGTGAAAGTGACTTTCTTTTGGTTTCCAAGAACCAAAGCCTGAACAATATCCGTGAGTTTGTCAATCTTAGCATCGGTGCTAGATGTACTCACGTGAGATGAAGTAGAAGGTCCTGCATTAGGCTGAGACTGATATGTCTTTGTTCGGAAAGAGGCGGACACAGGACTTGTTTTTAATGATTTGCAAGGCTTCTTTTGTGGTCTTGCTCAAGAAATTACCTCCCGCGGAGGCATTTAAAGAGTCTTGGTTAGTTTGGTTCAGACCATTGTAGAAAGTATCCATTTGCATTAACTCGGTAAAACCATGATGTGGACACTTTCGAAGCAACTCTTTGTAACGATCCCATGCCTCACCGAATGATTCATCAAATCTTTGAGCAAATTTCATTATCTCATTCTTAAGACTTGTAGTTTGGGATGGAGGATAGAATTCGTTAACAAACTTAGTGACTAAATCCTCCCATGTCTCAATGGAACGAGGGGTTGTTTCTCAAGCCAATTCCGGGCTTGTCCCTCTAAAGAGAATGGGAACAGAAGAAGCTTAATTGCTTCATGTGGGACGTTCTTGTATTTGATGGTCGATGCAATCTTGTTGAACCATCGAATATGTGCATGAGGATCATCCCGCTCAAAGCCATAAAATTGGCTTTGGGTCACCAGATTAAGCAACCCGGTTTTGAGCTCGAAGGTATCGACCCACGATGGCGGGACAATAATGGCATCTCCGTAACCCTCGATGGGTGCTTGGAGAAGCTCATTCATTGGTTTATCTTACGCCATTACGACGGGGGTGGTGGTACTAGGACGTTCCTCGTCCGCGGTGAAGGAGCAGAACGTCCTCTACGCCTACGTGGAATACTTGCAAGCTCAGAAAGTGGACTTGTGGAGCTGGAAGAACGAGTACGCATGCACTAAGTTTAAAAATCAGTTTTCAAAACAAATGCGAGGCAAAACGACAAGTGAACTTAAACCAATAATCACAAATGAAATGGCTTCTTTGAAAAAGGTACACCAAATCACAAGGACACAAAGGCAAGTTTTTGATCTGTAAGATTGGGAACTTATTAATGTTCACCCCCAGTTGGTAGGTGTACTGCCTTGATTTGCGGTGGTTGATTTTTATGTATTTAATAAGTACCACTAAAAAGACGTAGGTATGGATTTGTGCTAAGGGTTTAAAAACTTTTGGAAAATATTTTTGGTATCGTCTCGTTTAACCAAATCGTATCTCTTTAAGAATCACCTTAAAGAAAATACAGGATAGAAAACGTTACGATTCATTTGGATGTCGTGGAGATTAGCTTTAGATGCCAGTCATGTCAATAGTGAATAGTGCATTGCTGTGGCTAAGGTGAGTTTCATAGCCCCATTTCTATCTACATTTTTAACTAAATTGGGGTAAGAATCATGCTACTATTTTTGGACCTTTAAAACTATTTGGATTTGCTTATGTGCTTGACTGTTTAGTTAGATGTGCGGTAGTCGTTGACTTAGACTAGGGTAGAAATCCTAATTGCTATAACTGTTGCCTAGCTAAGAATAGACTTCTACCTCGACCTAGTCCAGGGTTGGCAATTTTTCTAGATTTTGCCACGACAGTGCTGGACTAGAGTCGCTGGGCCCGAGTGATCCCTGGATGCGGGATATGGATTGTGATCCGGTTAGGATCGGTTTGCGAACGATGTTTATCTATCTTAAGTCTCGCACAGCAAATCAACTCTTACAGGTCCACTATGTTTTAACTGAACTTAAACCTATGAACTCACCAGCGTAAGCTGACCTTTTAGCATGTATTCTCAGGTTTAAGGCGATAGCTCACTTTTGGAAAACGCTTGGCAAGGGACATGGTCATAGGCGACTCTGATGAATATACGGGACCGCTTTAATTATCTTTTGGGCCTACTTCCGCACTACTTTCATTAATGTAAATTTAATGTTTTCAATTAATGAATTTTATTTTAATTAAATGGGATAAAAACCATTCTTTGTACCTTATGTTGTGGTACCATGATTGTAGCACCCAAAGGTTCGTATACTTCTGCTGGACCCAAATTTCGGGGTGTTACAGTCGTTCTCAAGAGCTATGTAGTTTTATATCCTATTTATGTCTAGTGTCATGGTTTTAAAAGAGAATAATAGTTTAAAAGATTAATTAAACTGATAAAAAAGAAATGAAATTGCGGAAATGAAATGAAGTTGTAAACAGTAGGGATAAAGTGTGCTAGCCCAATTATTCATCTTATCATGTTATGTCTATGTTTTCTAATTAATACTTCCTATCGCTTCAAGCGGGGTTTAAACTCGCCAGACTCCTTTGGTCAATTCGCCTGACCTATTACACATAGATCCCTACCCGATATCAAAGGTATTACCCTTCGGATTGACGAGGTCCCCGGTAATCTATGCTAAGTCATTAAGTTCCCTACATGCAAGATTCATAACAATGTGTGCCCAGCCACTAGGATCCTAGACAGACATCCCTAACTCCTTAAGTTCCTCCCTCCGGAAGGTGATCCTTTGGTTAATTCACACGAGTGGGATTGATAGTCCTTTGTTCAATTCTTATCTACCCTCGCAACCTACCTCCCTAGGGTCCTTTGGTCAATTCTCCTAGACAAGCAAGTACAACTGGGCTTAAAAACTACCAAAGCAAAGGTGGCTACCAACGAACTATGCATGCATACACTAGAAGCAATAATAGATGTGCGAAAACATAAACAAAACAATTAAGGAATCATAACTAGGCTAGTACCAAGGTCCTTAGCCGATCATATTAAAATGAACAATCAATTCAATGTTTGACATAGTAAATGAAGATATGAATCAAAATGTAAATGAAATAAGAAATGCTAAAGCTTATCGATGAAATGTTGTGACTTTTCCCTTCGAAATGGCTCCGTATGCTGTGTAAGATTGGCCTTGTGGAACCCCTTTGCATTCTCTGACTTTTGGTGTTGTATGAATGATTGCCCTAATCGCTCCCTAAAAGGGGAGGAAGAGAGACGACGTGAAATGCAGAATCTAGGGCTTGTATTTATTGGCCCGATCCCATTATGGCGTAACCTTATAATGTGGTTGATTCGCTCTGAACTGTCAAGTTTATTACACAAGTCAACCACTTGTGAATGTTCAACCATAATAAAATTCAAACAGTCTAACACCAATGCAATTTCCCTTGGAATATAGTGGATTCCCGGGTCGTTAAGTCCCACGGAGGATTAATGGTGCTTAAAAACGTTCAGATGTCGAATGATCACTAAGGATAATGATCTGTAAGGATTTTGATTGCTAATTACACTACTGATTGATTGGAATGGTATTTGGATAAAGAATTATAAAGCACAACAATCAGATTAAACAAACGTGAACGCGTATGTTTACTAAATTCTACGTAAATGTACAAAATAAAACATGAATTTTAATAAATAAAAGACCTACAAATATGAAAATGATATTTTTACAATTCTAATAATAAAAGAAAATTATTAGAAAATTAAAATTATTTTTATAACTATTTATTTAATTATTATTAATTAAAAACTATTTCTAACTATTTAATAATACCCTAAAATATAAGAAAATATGAAATAAAGCTAGAAAAGTGAAATTATGACTTAGAAAAATCTAAAATATTATAAAACTTATTTTAAAATTGAAAATATATTTATTATGCTTTTTATTTATTTATTATTAATTATTTAATACTTTTTAACTATTTTAAATTCTAATAAATACTAAACAGGCTAAGAAAATTCTGAACTTTTTTATAAAATTATCCTATGATAACAGAAAACTAAGAAAATTATAAAAACAGAAAGTGCTTAATAATAAGTTGAAAAAGAAAATTAAAAAGCTAATTTCTATTAAATAAACGCTATCACTATTTTTAAAATGATGTTTTTGTGTTTTTCTTTTTCTGAAACTCAATATGTACAGATTATGAACAAGTTTAATGAAAACAAAAACTTACAAACTAAGAAATAAGCAAATTGAGAGCTTATTATCTCAACAGTTAAGCTTTTGAGCTTAATTTGATGTTTAAGCTCAAACAAGCTTCACAGTTGGAACAAAAGGTAAAATAAGACACAAATAAGCTAAAGCTACTTATATGAAGCTAAAAAGCACAAAGGACTACACCGATAAGCTTAAAATAAGCAAATAAGCAATTGTACTAAACCAAGAAACCAAACAGTCCTGCAAGGATTTTGCAAGCTAGATTAAGCTAGGGGCAAAAGCTCCAAAGCTCAAAATAAGCACTGAGACAACAAGCTGGCTAGGTGAGCTTCTCAGAAAACCAAAATATACAAGGCTTGACCCACTATTAAGCTCTGTGTGAGCTTGTGAAAATGGCTTGAGTACACTGGGTATGCAGTTTACAGAAATGGGACAAAGAAAAAGCTATAAGCAGCCCTATCAAATAAGCTATAGAGTTGAAAATAAGCACTGGACTAAAGAGATGGGTAGTTTGGCTTTACAAAAAGCCAAGGTTCAAACTCTAAGTCCAACTAATAAGCTCTGTGTGGGCTTATTAAAATGAGCAGATAACACAAACTCCCTTTGGTACAGGGGAGGTTTTAGAAAAAAGGCTTAAAAACTAAAAATTAAGCAGTTTAATAAGCCAGCTAGAGATTATAAAAAATACTATGGTAAAGATGAGCAACTGAATATCAATATCCCAAAAGCTCAAATCTTGAAACTTAATATTAAGTCCTATATAAAATTATCTATTTTATTCAAAAACTAAACGAAAATTTGACTTTTTAAGTTATACTATTAAGTTGACTTAAGTGAACTTTGAATTGATTCTACTTACTGATTTTGTTGTAATAACCTAAGATAAGATGAAATTAAGCTAGGTTACTAAGTTTTAAACAACTATGATGAATTTTGTTTCCTAAATCCTAACAGTTAACAACCTAGGTGAGATTAAAAAAAGATTTTGACTTTTTAACAAGTGAGGTCTGGTTTTTATTGTTGCAATGAGTTATTAGAACCTAATATGACATGTAACAAGCAAAAACAATGAGTTGAACACCTTCTATCTCAGTTAAACAAGCAAATCCAAACAACACTTTTATAAAACCGTTTTGAAGCTTTTCAAAGCTTAACACTGATTTAAGCCATGAAACTGATTCACACAAACATATAATGATATAAAAAGCTGATTTGAGCACCTAAACACTAACAATAACAACTGAGACCTATGAATCACTATTATGCAATATTACTAGTGAAAAAGAGAAAACAAAGCAACTACAAGAACTGATGAACAAGCGGTCAATTTTAAGCTATATCTTAACTAACATAAACCAAATAAGCCTAAAAACAAAGAGAAACACAGTGATAAGCAGTACTACAGTGAATGGTCAAAATAAAGAAATAAGCTTACAATTTGCAAACAAGCTTACAACTGAGATCCAAGGACTGAAATCACAACCTACAGACTTCCAAAAGCTCTAAACCCAAGCCAATCAAATATTCACCTGCTCCCGCTTTGATCTTCATTTCCATTGATTTTTTATTTTTCACTAATTTTTTGGTATTTTTGGTAATTTTTCTTTTTGATACTAAACTGAGTTTTAAAGGTTTCTAATAGCTGTATTAAGCTATCTAGGAGCTTATGTGAGCTTTTTCAGTCCATACTAACAACTACAAACAACATTAGGCTAACATGATATTTTTGAACTTGAAAATTTGCATAAACTGAAATTGAGACTGAAAATGAAATTGATTATTGGAAATAGATTCAAATACACTGGAAATACTTAAACAAGTCACTTGAAAGCTAAATTTTACACTGGAAAGCTTAAAGTAATTAAAACGACTAAGGAATTTAAAAATTACACTAGATAATTCTCTACATTGCACCAAGCTTGCTTATAAAGATCTTTTTGAGTCCCTTGTCGACCTCTGAGACTTTCCCACTTATTTCCAGCCATTGGATCCATCAAACTCATCATATTCGTCCATTTGGCAATTTGGCGGGAAAAAAGTCTTGAGCAGGTTTATTGCAATTAAGGAACTTTGGGAGGATGTGGAGGGGGAGGGGAGTGGTTAAACATGGGAGTGAGGTGGAAAGGTGGTAGACAGGTGAGGGTGAGCTGGTGAAGAAAACCAGGGTGGTTTAGGTTTGGGTGGGACTGTGAGGGAGATGTATAGTATAACTGGGTTTGACTTTTGTTGACCCGTGGTATTAATAGAGTGGGTGAGTTCAAAATGGGTTTTGGCAGGGTCAAAATGGATGTGGACTGGCTCAGGGGTTCATGGTTCATGGTTCAAGTGGTGTGGGCTTGGGTTTGCATTTGGGCCAGCTGGGTTTTTGATTTGGGTTTTGGGTTATTAATAATACAAGGGTCCGTTTGGTATAGATTAAGCACAAGGACCATTCATGTAATTTCTGAAATCTTGAGGGACTGAACCTGCCACTTTTCCAAAGTTAACACAAGGATCAAATTTGCCATATATGAATAGTACAAGGACCACATTTGATTATTTTCACTTTTTAAATATCCGAGGACCTTTTATGACAATTTTCAAACTTTAGGGACCTAAGTTGCAAATATGCAATTTTAACTTCAAAGGACTATTTTTGACAACTCATGAATCCCTAGGGACTTTAAATAACATTTTTCTTTATTTTGATTTATTTTGATTTACCAGGGAGGTCTTTTAGGACCTTTTCCTGTGACACTTTTTTAAGCAGCGTCCTAAAAACACATCAAATATGACAAGGTAGTTTATGAGTCCTATTATCATAGAACCTAATAGGACATTTCATGTATTGGTCTCATTAGATGAGTTTTATAGGACACTTACTCATTTAAGTCTCGTTATGATATAACATAATACGACACTTGATATTTAGGTCATATTATCTTAAGTTTTATAGGACTCTAAGATGTAGAGGTCATATTATATATAATCTTATACGACGCAAGTATATGCGTCCTATTAGATTCGATTTTATAGAACACTTAAATGGTTTGGTCGTATAATGAATAATTTTAATAGGACATTTAGTATACATGTCGTATTAAATAAGTTTTATGGGACACTTACTTAATTAGGTCTTATTATGAAAGAAACTTGATATGACACTTGATATTTAGTCTTATCACTTGATGAAGATAATGAAGACATTGAAATTCCATCCCTTCCTAAGGAACCTCATGCACAACCTAGTTCTACTACTCAATCTCCTCCACACCCTGATTCACCACTTCTTGCGTCTTCCACATGGACGCTTGATGATGTTCAACCCATTACTGAGAAAGTGCTTGATCAAAACTTGGAACATTATGCTAGTTATATTTTGGGTGTGAGTGAAGAAGCTTCATAAAGGAGGCACTCAGAAGTTGCAATCTCTTATTCTCTTTTGCATCACAGACTGAAGAAGATGCACAAGGAGACTAGGAAGTTCTTTGATGACACTAACACTGACGTAGAGGCTCTGACCACGTCCAATGATGAGTTGTACAAGTTTCAAGAAACGACCATCATACTAGTACAAAAACGGGATTTGGTCACACATGGTCGAAATGGAACGGCCACACATTCGCATATATGTGTGGCTGAAGGTACGAAAATTAACAACATTTACTAATTAGCCACACATGAAAATTTTGATTGTGTGACCATTAGAACTGTATTGCCACACAATCGAATATTGTGTGGCTAAAGGTAACTGGTAATTTTGTTTCTGATCATTTAGCCAGATTTGAATTTGGAATGCGTGACAAATACAAGTAACCTTGATGCATTAGTCACATGAAGTAATTTTTTGTGTGTCTAAATCATAGAGTCAAGTTTTGTCACGCATTATTTAAGGGTGATTGATATGTTTTGCTAAGTCTTTAGCCACATCTGAAATTGTAACGCGTGACAAATGAAAAGTAAGGTTGAAGCATTAGTCACGATATACATATAAACAATGACAAATATATGTCACACACTTGAACAATGTGACCAAATGCCATATATGGTCACACTAAACGTTTTGTCACACATTCGTTAAGTGTAGCCAAAATCCAGTACATATGGTCACGTAAGTAAATATGTGTGTTTAAAGTTTAGTTTGCGTTAGCTTTCCAAAAGCTAATCTATATAGTCACATTTACTGCTAACACTGTGACCAAATGCCATATATGGTCACACTAAACGTTTTGTCACACATATTATTTAAGTGTAGCCAAAATCCAGTACATATGGTCACGTAACTTAATATGTGGCCATTGGATGATCAATAGTCACACAAAATACACGTTTCTTCACTTTAAACACCATATGGTCACACTTATTAACACTTTTAGCCACTTAATGGTTAATTGTATGTGACTAAATACCCAAAACAAACATTCTTTGTGTGACTAAATGTTAGAAAAGGCCACACAAACATAAAATTCATGTGGGCATGGATGATCAATAGTCACACAAAATACACTTTTCTTCACTTTAGACACCATATGGTCACACTTATTAACACTTTTAGCCACTTTATGATTAATTGTATGTGACTAAATACCCAAAACAAACATTCTTTGTGTGACTAAACGTTAGAAAAGGCCACACAAACATAAATTTGATGTGGCCATTGGATGATCAATAGTCACACAAAATACACGTTTCTTCACTTTAAACACCATATGGTCACACTTATTAACACTTTTAGCCACTTTATGATTAATTGTATGTGACTAAATACCCAAAACAAACATGCTTTGTGTGACTAAATGTTAGAAAAGGCCACACAAACATAAATTTAATGTGGCCATTGGATGATCAATAGTCATACAAAATACACGTTTCTTCACTTAAAACACCATATGGTCACACTTATTAACACTTTTAGCCACTTTATGATTAATTATATGTGACTAAATACCCAAAACAAACATGCTTTGTGTGACTAAATGTTAGAAAAAGGCCACACAAACATAAAATTCATGTGGCCATTGGATGATCAATAGTCACACAAAATACACATTTCTTCACTTTAAATACCATATGGTCACACTTATTAACACTTTTAGCCACTTTATGATTATTTGTATGTGACTAAATACCCAAAAAGAAACATGCTTTGTGTGACTAAATGTTAGAAAAGGCCACACAAACATAAAATTCATGTGGCCATTGGATGATCAATAGTCACACAAAAAACTATTCTGTTTTTCATAAACATAACTAACTACGAATACTAATTAACTTAGGTCTGTCAGGCTTAACTTTGTACTGGCAGCCTTAACCACTACAACTAACCTACCAGACTTAACTTTGTACTGGCAGCTTTAACCACTAAAATTTTCTGCTTATAAGCAGACTACAACACAAAATATATATAATTTTTTTTGGTGCAAAGGTGAACTTTTATTAATTAAGGAGACTTTGTACAATGAAATAAGCAACACACACTGATATGGACAAGTCCCATATCAAGTTGCATACAAGACACCTCTATCCAATATCTGATATAATTGTTCTTATAAGTCTGATAACAAAAACAAACTGCCCATATCATACAACCATGGACAGATGACAACCGGCACAAAACCATCACAAAAAACACCTTTTAATGCACCACTAGGAACCATACACTTCCAGATAAGGGCAATACCAAGTAGTTTACATTTCCATCTCATGAATGGCTTTAACTACTTGTGAACACACACCCTAAATGAAGCCAACCAAATCCTACACAATCCAAAATACTGTTTATAAACATGTCTACCAATAACATTTGATAACGACTGGAATTATGTTTTAACACATGCTAAATACTGGAATTATAACTGGGGTACGAGAAATCACCGAAGCTTGGTCGTCGCTGACAAAGTCAACAAGATTGAATCTGACCATTTTGTTTGGTTCCCACTGACACTCCTGAACAATCTCTCTCCATCTGGCGTTTATGGTAACATGGTTCTTACTTCTAGGCCTATCGATGTGGTGTTCCAGATTCACGTTCACATAAAACTCCGTTTCTTCCCGGTATCTCAGCAGTGCGTTATGGTACTTCCACATGTTATTTTGCTTCGTAAACAAATGTGGTATGTTCTGCATTAAAAAGAACAATGTAGTATGCTCAACAAAAGTATGTCCATGTGTTGAAGTATATATTAGTTTTTGCGAAAGCAGATAATGACTGAAATGGTCCGATTTGTATCATTACTTACCAAACGACTCCTGTCCGTGACATATGCCAGGATGGGCGCGTAAAAACAATCCATTTCACTTTCATGCTCTTTACATTCGTTCCATGCACATATGTGTTTCATACGGTTATCTGCAATCGGAATTTAATAAAAATGGTAAATAATTTAAAAGCTATTATATGGAAAGGATTATTTTTAAAATAAAATCATAGATTATGTCTACACTTTTATTAACATACCTTCATCTACGGGGTTTCTCATGAACAGTATTGTACGATTTAGCTCCATACGTTGTACAAGTTCAGAACGCATCATCAATCCATGTTCAGCAAATGACATCAGGGAAAGATTATTGTTTAGTAGATTTGTGATAAAAACTCTTGTGCCAGCAAACAGGTTTTCATCGTGAACCAATACATTCCATCTGTGTCCACCAAACTCATGCACATGTCTGTCTTCCTCTAGTATTTCAATTTAACAGTGAGTGATAGTTGCTACGGGCACGCCAGCAACAAGAACGTCAAATTGGTTATTGTCAGTATTGTCCTGGAAATTTCAAGGAATGACCTACGTACATTTAGTTTAAAGAAAACATTAGCGGGTCAAATAATTAAAATAATCCCCATTTTCAACAAACTTATACAATGTATTGATTAACATTTTTTTCTTACCAGAGGTTGTGCAGGATATTCATCCAACGTAACCAGGAATCTACGTTGTCTGTAACCTAAAAGAGCCAGATCGTATCCAGGGCATTCGTGCCCTGCATCGTTGTACCCTGTTACATAATAACAATCTTCTTCCTAACGAATTAAATGGAATGTGGCCACATTGATGTATTGGTTGTGATCAATAAAAGCTCGCCACTCGGACCCATTCAAAGTAATGCGAACACCAACCAATTTCCAGTAAACCTTATGTTTGGTTCCCCCATTGTGGATTATGTATATCCAGCGCTTCTTGGGGTACAATGTTTCAGTAAACAAAGTAGGAAGCATCTTAAATTTACAAAATAAGCACGTATATTAATTTGAGGGTTACATTGATAAATTTATAACCTTAAGTAAGTATTCTAAGTACAACTTACCTGCAATGTCCTAATGTTTCTGCGGTTTGCCTCCACCAACAATTGGATGCTCATTCTATTTTAAAACTACAATCGTCTTAATGGTCAATAAGGTTTTCACATATACATAACATTTCCACCAACTAATACAAGTCTTAGATGATCAATACATCTTTATCATTATGGTGTCAAACAAAAAATGATTGAAGATGTATTACTACATATTTAACTATGTTTCAAAAATCAATAATCATATAGTCCTTTTAGAGTAAAAATCTGTATTTTTTACGGTTAATCATCTTACCCCATACGTTTGTTAAAATCTAGTAACAAATTCATAATCTACCCAACATATCATACGCCATTGCTTCATCCGATGTTTAAACCTAAGCTCAGATAATTAATTACATAAGGTGTAGTGCTTAACCAAATCATATAAAAGCTATACTAACCTAATGATTAAACATATGTTTACAAGTTGTCTAATTATTTTAGGACCACCTATTTAACAAATAGCTGCTACGTATTCCACAATCCACGTATTCCACAATCCATATATATCCATGATTCTTTTTATTCAAATCATCCTATATTTACATGTCACACAATATTCTAAAGAATTAAATCGCATATATTTCTAATAAAATGGTTGTTACATTATGGTCAAAGGATACTATATTCTTTAGGATATGTTAAACATTACAAAAAAATACCAAACATGCATTTGTAACCATCAACATATCAGAAACATGCATATCAATCACTTTACATTTGTAGTTCATGGTTAAAAAAACAAAAACAAAAAAAACAAAAAAACAAAGTGTAACATTACCTGATGATGCGGTTGTTGTGTTGAAGAAGATAGAGTTGATTTTTTTGCGTAGACTTTGTGATTGTAGCCGTAATATATCACGGTTCTTAAAACTTGCAATGATTACTATTAATTAAGAGAAGGATTTTTGTTTTATTTTGTATTATGGGAGCTTTGCATATATACCCACTAAAACTCAAAAAGTTGAGTATTTCCCCATAATAAAAGTTTTTAATGCATGATGTACAATGCAACTTAAGCATGTTTTTGGTATATATGCAAATATGTAAGTTTTAGTGGAACAATAAATAGTATACGTACCAAAACGGTACATTTGAAAAAGTACGCAGCTATTTTATGACCTAAACCCTTGATTATATACATACAAAAAATTTGGTAGAATCACCTTAAAAATTCAGTACCTTAACATACAAATAAAAAATATTTCATTAACATACGAGATATCGTAACTTGTATCAATGTGTAACCTAAATCACAACCATACGCAATGTCGTAACTGGTAATTTGAATAACAACGTAATATTGACATAACAATGTATCTCCTTTAAACAATCCCAAACATAAATATAAATTTTAAGACACGTATAAATATACAAGTTACCCATTTAATAAATCAAAGCGTAATCAAAGCGTAATCAACACTTTAAAGACAAATACCTAATACATTATTGTGTAAACCGTAACTATTATTCTCGAAAATAAATACATATGTCGAATACAATATTGGTTAATCGAATATACAATGTAGCAATTGAATTACTGCCAGTTCATCAACGTTTGCAATGTTTTTATACGATGTTTCCCGTCCTTGAATGTCACGTTCACTGTGACGATAAAAAACCTGTGGAATCCAAGTAAAAAAAAAGTTAAACATTGCAATAGAGTATATAATTGTAGGTACTTTTTAAATAAGAAACATATTTTTTGTGGTTTGATATTTTCTTGGTCAAACTTGTGATGTTCATAAAATTTCTGTATCACATTTTTTTTTTGAAATATATACATATATTTTTTTTACTTGTTTTCCTATACGTTTTTTTTTAATAACATCTGATGGTTTTTTTTGGGGAGTACACTTGAAAAAAAAGGCCAAGTATGTGATGTTGGATAATTAATGCTTGTTCATGGGGAAGCCAAATCCATCATTAGTTAGTATTGCATTTGGTGGCTCTAGGGTGGCAATCAAATCAAATAGCTTATAAGTCATTTACAATTAGAGTTTATCAATCATAACCAACAAATATTTTTCACTTTAAACACACACACATACCAGATATTAGGTGTTCTAAAAACCAAACACACACACACACACACAAAAAGATGACTACACCAATGCCTTTTTGCAATGAGTTAGCTGTTGCTGCTGGTTCTAGTTTGGTTAGGGATATGATGGTTGTCCGATTTCAGAGGGAGCTTACTGTCACCATGTTGGATGAAGAAGAATTAATGAAAAAATCCCAAGACATAAGGGCTCGTGTTGCTGAGAGGGATTGTGCGATTAGAGAGTTGGAGCTTTTGTTTACTTTTGATTCTTGTGTTCAAAGCATTTCACTGTTGAATAATTTGCAAAACGAAGATTTGACAGAAGCTGCAACGATTTTGGTGAATGTCATGAAGAAGCAGAAGCGGCGGGGAGCTTCGTCATTCGATGAAGTTGAAGTCTATGGTGTACTGATCTGGTTTATTTTGGTGTTTGTGAAATATATTTTGGGTTTAAGTTATGGTGTAAATGGGCGGGGTTGTGGGAATATGTTGGCTAAGACTTAGTAATGGTTATGTGTATGGATCTTTTAATATATGCTCTTTTCTATTTATGTTTTAGCAGTAAATGAATTTTAGATTTATGATGTCTAATTAATCTTGTTGGAACATACCTGTGTTTTCATATATGTTGTAGTATGCCGGGTTGGTATGATGGTGTTGTTGTTCCATAAGTGGTTGACTTTAGTGCTAGGTTAATGCGATACCTGTTACAAAAAACTGTTAGTGTATAAGCACAAAAAAAAAACTATTAAAGGTTTTATCGATATGATAATTGAAATTTTAGTTTAAATGTAAAGGGTCATTCAAATGGAAACTTCGAACTTGAATGTGACAACAAAGAATGGGACAATCAGTTTTAGAGAGGCAGTTAGTTAAATATAGTAAATGTAAGTGTTTAACCAACAAAGTAGAAAAAGCCCACAACGTAAAGGGTCATTCAACTTAGCACTACGCGTACTAATTTAGCACTACCAGTACTAACTTAGCACTACCAGTGCTAACTTAGCACTACCAGTACTAACTTCTGAATCTCTCCACTATAGATTCGGGATGTTCAGGGACCTTATGGGTGTACACTCCGTACTTCATGACCCATTACCAGGTGTGAACTAATCCTACAAGTGCACTAAAATTTCCAACAATCCTCCCCAAATTTAGTTCACTTCCTTTGCATGAAAATCAAACATCAAACAAAACATGTGCATAAACGAAAATATCTTGAGGATTGAATTTCCATCTTAGTACATTACACGTTCAACCAACAAAGTAGAAAAAGCCCATAACGACACATGTATGACTGTTTGAGTTACTGCAACAGTAGTAAGAAACAAAAAATGAATATATGTAAAGATACATGGAAACAGAGTGTAATGTTTGGAGTGAACTAAAAGGACGTATGCAAATAGTAATAAATTTGGCTTTTACTTGCATGCTATTTGTGTTAGATACCTTCCAAGCGAATCAATATGAAATCTGCAGAAACAGTAGTGATTCTGTGTATTTTGTTTTCATGCAAATGGTATTCAATGTGTAATTATAAGTTATACATGTGCCTACTGTGTTTTTCACTATGAAAAAGATATAGCCTTACTTTTCCTATTTAAGAGGGTCTAAGTGGCCATTTTTTATAACTGATGTCATAACTTGTAATAAATAAGGAAGAAAACACAATGTCTAGACGCCCTAAGTGTGATCAGCTTAGAGCATAAGCCAATTCGAATAACTGGTCTAAGATGCTAGTGTTGTACTGTCGCCAAGCTGCAGGTCAGGACATTCAAATGTCACAACAAATGAATGTCCTATGCGCTAGCTTGGTGAGTGTTACTTGTGAGAGGCTTACTTTTATTCAAGAGTTAGAAACAGTTGGGAACATTTATGCCCAGAAAACTGCAAAATATCTAAGAAAAGCTCATCCAAATGCGCATTTTGGCAGCTGGATTAGAGCTAAATTTTCGCAATCATGATGTGTTCATTCAGAAACTTAAGGGCTTAATGGATTGGTAAGTGTGCTTGCATAGCTGGGGGAAATTTGTTGTTGGTTATGATGTCTTGTTTATCTGGTCTTTGCATTTACAGATTATGTACTTGTCTTGAATTTTATTTTGAATGTTGTTGTAATATTTGGTTTTAGCCTTTGGCCAGTGGCTGTAAGATATTTTATCATATAAAAGCCAGTGTTTGTGTTAACTAATTTTACGATGCTTACCTTTTACTGTGTTTGCATTCCATGATCCAGTCTGATACAACATCCTCTTCACTGGTTCAGGATTAATCTGTTGAAATGCCTCTCTTTATGGAGTCTGTTTACCTGTTGCTGCAAGTAAAAAGGATGAGTAAAATTTCCATATATGAATCTAAATTTTCAAAGTAACAAACACTATTTGTTCATCTGTCTAGCAAAATGTCTGCTGCAGACCATTGCACGTACAAAGCCTGCTAGGTGCAATATCTGATTGGACCAAGCATAAAATAATTGCAACTTTGTGGCACTTTCAATGAAAGTATTATTATTCGATGTCAAATTCCAGCCCATTCTACTACGACTATATACACAGATGCTTAACATCTTCGAGCCAATCATGATTCATTGGGACGGGTGTATGCTAGGGACCAATGATTATATGTAGCTTCTAACAGAAACTATATATACATGTGACGCCAACGGACGCCAGCCACAATGAAACATGATTAACCTGAAGAAATTTACCAACTTCATTAAAGTACAAGGTTGTGATAATATTATGAATATAAAATAAAACGGTCACAAACATGCGACATAATCGTCTATACATTGCTATAAACCAGGTCAAGATATGGGAAATCTCAAGTTTAAAACTACCAGTCATAATTGATCAAAGTGTTTATGGTCATGGTAAGCTTAACAAACAGATAATCCATTAGTCACAAAATACAGGCTCAGATAGGGTAGCAGTTTGAAAAAATTGGATTGCCAACCATGGCTGCAACCTTAACATGCTGCCAAGCCAATATATGGGCATTATCATTTTGTAAAATACCCGTCAGAATTCATCATAGCCTTGATTTTGTTGGTAAGCTTACACCGCGCTTACAGCAATAAGAAAATAATCAATTTTAACATTAAAACTGAACCAAAGTTGAGATGTGCAAACTAATTGTCCATCTAATCACATAACCTTCACCAAATCATGATAAAATCATCATATAACACATTTGCTAACTTGGTCATTCATTCATCAGAATCAAGAACCCAAATCCCAAATTGCAACAAGCATAGATTTTGACAAGTAGGTCGTCATTAAAACATAAAATATTGGTCAAACAATTATCAATTTATCAAAATGAAACATAAAAATCAGATATATACCTTTATAATTCTTTGATGAACATGTATTCATCGCTTTCAACCCCAATACAACTATACGATTATCAACTATATATGATCATTTCATCAAAATTGAATCATCAATTTGAATACACGAACACAAGATGTCTTAAATATATGTTTTAATTTGATAAATATGTTGTATATTAGAAACCCCTAATTTCACCTGGAAACCATATTTTGTTTTTGCAAGTTTTCAGAACTGTGTGTTTGACCCATGTGTGTGTGAGAGAAAACTAAATATCATTATATAGTTTAAACTATAAAAGGAAAAATTGCATAAATAAAAGCATATTAAAACATCATTATATAGTTTAAACTAAATATCATTATACGCTAAACTATTATCATTATATAATACGCATCAGTACCATTGTCATTGTTAATAACTACATCAATCTAACATCACCATCATAAACCATATGCACCATCTACCCTCAAAAGACAACCATACACAAATCACCAAGATGACAAAACATAATACACATACATAAACATATGACCTAATCATAAAAATCCATGATGTTGTTAGGAATTGGAAATTCCATATTAAAGTGTCGGTCACCCCAATAACGGTCTAGCATATTTTAGCTCGTAGACTTTTAGTTATTTACGTTAAGTTGTAGTTAATTAGTTAGTTTGTAGCGTAGTTTAGCGTAGTGTAACACCGTGGAGGAAGGACGGGTCTTTACCCACTGTATACCTGATCCACAGACCGTCAGGAGGTCGTGTATTTTGTTACTATAAATACCCCTTCCATCCATGGAATGGGTGGTGCTTTCAATCTAACCTTTCATAAATTACAAAGCAAGTCTCTAGCTTGAACACCCATCTCTCTACTTTCTCTCTCTAAATGGCTAACATGTATTTTCATCATCCAAGACCACCCGAATCATCAACACAATAAACATTACGATCCTAACAATTGGTACCAGAGCCAAGGTTTTGTGTTGTGTTGATTTATGGTGGTTTTTTTTACTTTGTTAAACCTGCTTTTGCATATCTTTTGGTCGGAAAATTTATTTTTTCATGATACGGTACAACAGTTTTTAACAACTTTATGCATTCTTTTGGTCATAACATGTATTCTTCTCTTGGCCAATGGTCCAAACTGGTTTTTTCTTTTCACATCAGTCCTGTGTCAATATCTTTGTCCAAATAGTTCTCTTGAGACTATTTTGTTTTGTACCAAGGTATATCAGTGAATTATTTTTGTGGGTCATTTGGTCATATTTATGAGGTCAAACCATTTATTTTCGTGGTCAAATGGGTCAAAAGGTTACATTTTTATGCAAGTTTTCTGGGTTATTATGATGCTAGACGGAAAATTGGTCGGAAAACTCATCGGAAATTCTTGCTAGCGACTTGTTATTTAACAAGTAGCGAGTTGAGTCAAAAAACTGCCTAGCGACTTGTCTTTACAAGTCGTAGCGTCTTGGTGCTAGCGACTTGGTGCTGGCGACTTGACTCTTGACTCAAAAAGGTTAGCGATTTGACTCCATATGGCGACTTGACAGAAATGAAGAAGAAGAATGACAATGCAGACATGTATTCCAAATACCAAACAACAAGACTCAGGACCTCAGTACCAATTCATCATCAGTCCATGAATACTTTATCAGATCCAAACATTATTTCAACAACCAACTCAACTTCTATTTCTATCCCATCTCAAATGACTCGAAAATGAAATAATTAAAACCAATAACATCAATCTCAGAATCGTTCAAGTGTTTGTACAAATCATAACAAAATGTGTACACTCGAACATATTTCATCACAGATCCATTGGTTATTATGAAATCGAAATGCAATTTAAAGTTATGTGATCAATTTCTGTCTCATGGACCTAAAACCTTTTATTATTATTTGAATATAAAAAGAAGTTGCTAACAATCATGTTACAACTCTCTTTTTGATTCGTAAGCATCATGAAAAAGAGGGGGAAGTCTCAGCCTCTTGATAACTTTTCGAATCAAATAAATAGATGAAAACCATTTTTAGGTTAACATCTTATTTGAGATTCGTGGTTGTGATTTAAAAAAAAAAAACTTATTCGAATCTATATCTATGTTAAATCGTTCTTGTTTCATGTCAACACTTACCTTTCCATGACCTCGTCTCTTTACCATCTCTGTGGCCACGTTAATGACCCTCGAGTCATCCCTGTGGCGAGGTCATATTGTACATCAACGTTATAAGTTGTTCTTGGGAGCATATGAGTTATATGTGTTAAGATTTGTTGATTATTGAAAGGGAGGCGTGAGATTTCTTTTGGTTGAGATGGAGATTTTGCAATAATAATGGTGGCTGCGTTTTTGATTCATAGTAATATTAGGGTTTGATGTTGTTGGTGAGAACTGATGTTATGAAGGAGGCGGATAAATTGTTATGTGTGTGTTTAGGAAATGACCTAATAATTAGGGTATGTCTAACTTATATATCCTGTTGGAATCACTCCTAAACTAGAATTAAAGTGTTAGTAATTAATATGTAATAGTTAGCTTAATTATGGCCTTTATGTTTTTATTAAGCTTAGGCTTATGTAGAAGGCCCAGAACCCTAGGCCAAGCCCAATAAGGAAAGGATGGGAACTTGGTGTGTTGCCCTAGTTCCCTCCTATAAATACTCTTGTAAACCCTCACTTGAGGGTTAGTTGTTCAATTCACTCATTCACCTTACGCATAACTTTTCTCTATTCTTATACGTGTGTGTTTGTTATTGTTCAACCGATCATCTTATCTTCTATTTCTTCTATTGATGCTTGTGTTACTAAAATGGGAACCTAACAGTGGTATCATTCGCCAAATAGTTGGGTGAAAAGCTTTTGTTTTTGAAGTTTTTGATTTACGCGTAATACGGTTTCCAACTTTGCCACGCTTAAAACTTATTTTTACATTTTTAATCCAATATTCTTGTACTTTCAACGTTTTAGGTATTAAAATATCTGTTTTGGCAAAAGTTTCAAACTTTACGTGTGGATCATTGTTTTTAAGCTTGGTTTTAAACGTGTAGTTTCTTCTACGCATAAGGTGTTTAGAAGTTTTGGATCATCAAGTTTCACACTTTTGTGTTATTTTGGTGATATTGAAGCTGTTTCATCAAAAAAATCTGGTTTAGAAACATCATTGGGCAGAAATCATTTTTCGGTTACTTTCTACGCGTAAGAAAACCCTAATCTTACGCGTAACTTTTCCGTGGGTTGATCTTCAGTTTTCGTGGTTTACTCAGTGTTTTCTTGCTTGGATAAGCCTGAAAACACTTCGACTTTGGATATCCTTTACACTGTGATAGTGTAAAAGAATTTTTGGGCAAAACCCTATTTTTACGCATAAGCTAAAACTTATGCGTAGAACTCTTTACGCCTAAGATTTTTCTTACGCCTAAGCCTTGTCTTACGCATAAGCTAATCCTACGCATAAGTTTTCTACGCCTAACTTTCTGTTTACGCCTAATCTTAGTGTTTCTCAATTCTTACGAGTAAGCTAATCCTACGCGTAACTATTGCTTTTACGCGTAAGTTTGGTGTTTTTACGCCTAAGTGTTACTTTGCCTAAACTTGGTTTTTCTACGCCTAAGGATACTTCATCAACAACGTTTCATTCGACTACAAAGATCCATTTAACAACAGAAGTTTTCAACATGTCACAACCACCATACTCTAGCTACTTTCCTTATACTTATAATCAACAACAACAACAACAACTAAGTCCACAACATCAACAATTTAATCAACAAAAACAAATTTATCAACAACAATTCAATCAACAACATTATCCACAACAATGAGCAACTCCACCTCAAATGGTTCAACCACCACCTAGTCTTCAATTACAACCTTACACAAACGTTTACAATCAACATCCATCAAGGAATACTATGAAGGAACCGACTTGGTTTGCAAAGATGTGTGAAGCTTTAAGTAGCCAGCAATCAATTCATGAGGCAGGATCACTTGATAGACCTCCAATGCTCACTCCTAGAAACTACGATCAATGGGTGATTAGGTTCTTTAGGTTTTGTGATCTAAAGAAGCCACATGGAAAATTCTTAAAGAAGGTTATCTTGGAAGGTCCATTTCAGATGTCTATTGTCGTTACACAGGAGATCCAAATGATGTTCCACCAAGAGATGATCTCACAAACATTGCAACTGTTCTTGACCTTCGGTGATGAACTTCTACACTACGAAGCTGATGAGCTAGCAATGAAATATATCCTTTTAGGATTACCAAACCCAATTCTTCGAAGTGTTGATGCTCAAAAGACCGCAAAAGCAATGTGGGAACATATTCATCTTCTCACAGAAGGCGCTGCACTCAATCAAGAGGATATGGAATCCAAAATTTACTTGGCTTATGAACACTTCATGATTGAACCTGGAGAGACACTAGAGTCTTATCATCATCGATTCTCAAACATCATCAATGACTTGGATAAACACAACATCATCATGCCAAGAATTGCAGTCAATACAAAGTTCCTAAGTATTCTTGGTCCTGATTGGGAGAAGTATGTCATTTTCCTCCGTCAAGCGAAGAATCTTCATCATGCTTCATACGGATTGTTGTACGACTATTTGAAGCCTCATCAAAAAGAATTGATAAGGAAAGGGTTATCCGTGGCCAAACTGCTTCACCTTCACTTGGGATAATCAACAACTTGCTTTGTGGGCTCAAACTTGTTATCCTCCTCAACCAGCTCCTCAACCAACTGCCACAATCACACCATATGATCCGTCACAGCAACAATCTCAATAAACTCAATTGGTTCCATACAACAACAACAATGATCAAGCACTTTACAGTGAAGCTAATGAGGACTCAGATGCTTTCGATGCATTGCAACAAGGATTTGTGATGATTGCTAAAGCTTTTGGCCGTTATACAAACAAATCCAACAATCGCATTCGTTCCTCATCAAACACAAGGAATCAGGCTGTTGTGAACAATGGACGAGTTGAAGTTCAGAATCGTGGTTATGGTCGTCAGATGGGCGGTGGGCAAGGGTTTAATGCTATGGATAGGAATAACATGGGTGCTCCACAACAGAGAACTCAAGTGGTTGAACAGGGTAATGCTCAGAATGGGATAAATGGTCTTCGTTGCTACAACTGTAATGAGAAGGGACAGCTGGCTAATGCATGCCCAAAGCCGAGAACTAGGGGCAGTGCTTATCACAAGGAGGCTCTACTTTTGGCTCTTAAGGATGAAGTTGGTGGAACTCTCACAGACAAAGAACAGAGCTTTATGGCAGATGCAGACTCAAATGATGATATGGAGGACTTGCAGGCTAATGCAACAGTTATTGTAAGATATAACTTTTCACATACACATCAAACCATAACACAAAGTAGCATATAGATGGAATTCTAGAGAGAGAAAGTTAGAGGTTTAGGGAACTTAGTGAGAGAAAGTGAAAGATATTATTATAAGCTCCAACTCTCTACCTTGGAAGGTAGAGAGTATTTATAGTCTTACATAAATCGCCACACAACGGGCTGTGGATCAGGCATACAGTGGGTAAAGACCCGTCCGTCCTCCACGGTGTTACTTAACTAAATTCTACTTAACTTAAAATAACTACGACTACGAGCTTTCTAATGATTACATATACTTGAGGTGACCGACTCTTTAATACCTGGAATTTCTAATTCCTAACAATCTCCCCCTAAGGGAGGTCACCTCAATCATGTACTAAAATTACATTGAATACAAACAGATATTACATTAAAAATTGATCTTGCATTCTTGATGTAGTGCTTTGCTTCGAAGCTCGTAGTCATTGATTCTTCACATTACATGTTTGGTTACTTCAGTGGAGGTCTTTACTGATCCACGTGATGTTGTGACATTCAGACCGACATGCTCACATTCTGGATCATGATATCTTCTCATCAGAGTAGCGGAAGCTTTTGTTGAATCATGATATTGGCGGCAGCGTAGCAGAAGCTTGGAGTGAAAATATCAGAGTCATTGATGCACTAATCATGATTTCTTTTGAGTTGAGTGTGTTAAGTGAGCATGCGGCTATGGATTGATCGTTTCATTACGATCGGTACGCAACGTCGGGGCGTACTGCATACAACATTAGCAATAAATCGCACGAAAGTGTCTTTGATCACTTTCGTTGAATTGAGGTACACGGCCCACGGTTCCCCGTTGATCATTACAAGTACTGCCTGTGATCAGGTATAATTCCGAAGAATCTCCTTGACAGGGTTTCGCGGTACGCTCTAGCTGTTCTCAAACCGGAACATCTCAAAAAGACACACGGGTGAGTGAACCAGCGAATTTGAGTCCACTGATTGATGAAAAGATATTTGAAAAACAATCGAGTATTGCTCAATAGAAATTGTGTTTGCAATACAGCGAAGGTTTTAATGAAAATCAATTATCAATCATAAAACACCTTTTGATTTGAAAAATTAGTACACGGTCGACGTGCTAATGAAAAGAGTTTTAAAGCACAAAGACCGGTTTTTCAAAGGTATCCGTCAATCCATAACCTGAACCAGGATTGATTCAATAGATTGAATCGCCCCATTGTTTCTGTTCAGTTGTCACATGGTTGATCTGTATAATAGATCTCACATGCCACCTACCAGGAGCTTGTTAGATGTTGGCTCTAGAAGGCTTTCCATCTTCACAGTGAATATGTAAACACATCACTCGAGATGTTCGGCAATACCACAAGGATAATGCGTAGGACTCAAGATATAATCTCTCTTTCCACATTGTGTGAAACAGAGAGTCTTCATTGAAAGTGTCCTAATGAGATTTATTGATGATCTCGTGGCTCTAGACTCAATTTGTGCATATTTGGATCCTGTGCCGGAGACTAGGGAGAGGGTCTCCTTCTTCAATATCAACAATCTCTAAGAGAAAGTCGATAGATAATGTCGGTTCCCCGTGAGAATGAAACAAGTCCTTTTAAGAGGAACTTGAGTGGTTTGGAAAGTTGAAGTGCAGTGCGTCACCGGGTCCATGACGTCTTGTCTTCAATACCGATGTTACCATCAGTAGCATATGAATTGAACCCGGTTTCTGCCCTAAGGTTGAATAAATGGAGGGCTATTTGTTTTCACCCTTTTCTCATTCAATTCTTTTTAATTCTTCAACCCCTTCATTGCTTACCGAGATTTCATAACTAGAACCTTGTTGGGTTTATTCCAGTACTAGCTCAGTCTCCGTCTGCACTCTTCCCATTCCTCATTTTTCTCCTTTTATTATCATACCTAAGAACTCTACACTAACTAGTGGATAGTTCCTGGGTAGATCCCTCCGGTTCTGGCGGATCTTGGGAACAAAAACCTAACCTTATCATCCTTATATCACCGTACATAAAGTAAAGTTGGTCGGTCTATTTGGTATTGTTCATCTGCCGTTGGAACCAATTGAAAACCATTTGAAAATCAATTCAGATACTTGTGATATATTATCAAAGCATTTTGTACCTGAATTGTTTTTGATAATTTTAGAACGAGAACTCCCCCTCAACATGTGCATCAAGTATTTGAAAATGTTTTGCACACGGAGGCAAGAGAACATTTTCTAAAAGATATCAACATCACTTCCCAAATCGAATCAAGTAGATAAAGCATTTTGGGGAAGGATGAGATTTTCATGATTTTGCTCCCCCTCAATATGTGCTTCTAGGTTTGAAAGGAGTTTTACACATACTAGAGGGAACCTGCACATTGAGATAAATGATCACGTTTCAAATTATAGGTTTGAGATAGATGCTCCCCCTCAACACTACATATCTTTGTGCAGGATAATCATGATGATACCATTTTTCTAAAACTTTGAAAAATATTGTTTTTTGAAAATGGAAAAATATTGTTTTGAAAATATATTGGACTAAATTTTGAAAATCACCGGACTTCATTTTATCAAAATTTAAGTCACTCAATTATCGACTTCGGTCATCGATTGAGGGGGAGAGTGATTTAAAATAAAATATTTTCAAACAATAGCTCTTCATAAAAGTTCCAGTTTGTACGGTAAAATGTGGTGATCTAAAGATTTAATGTTATGTCATGGTATGATTTTTCTTTTGAATCAAGGTCTTTCAAAATGAAATTTTTTTTCTGTTCTTGTTTGATTGTGAAATTGTTTTATTTTACTTAAAGATCTCTTAAAAACTGTCATACCTGACACTAACAATCTTTAGTGTCATAAAATGGTCCTTTTCTGTCATATTTCAAAATTGAATCTTGCCACGTCTTTCCCCAAAGTTCTCTAAATGATTTAAATCAGTTGGGATCACAAATCTCAAATGGTTTGATATTTATGATCGGGGTATAGATCGTGATTTAAATCTCAAATCTGTTTTAAATGGAATTGGTTTTAGTCCTTCAAAGGCACTCCTGCCTCCATGTGCCAAACGATTTCAAATACACAATGCACATGTTGAGGAGGAGGATTTATCCAAAAACCAGATGAGTATTTAAACAAGGACACATATTCTCCCATGTTTTCTAAGCCGTATTAAATCACTTGGGATCCAAAATCTCAAAGGGTTTGATATTTTTGATCGGGGGAGAATTTGTGATTTAATAATGAAAATTGATAAAAGGTGACCGTTTTGATTTAATTGTGCAGGCTGCTCTCTCATATGTGCTAAACGCTTTCGAATCACGAAGCACATATTGAGGGGGAGCAAATAAACTATCTGTGACAACCCGTACTTTCAGGTCATTTCTCGAAACGATTTATGCTTCACAATTTCAACATTTATCGTAAACTAGGTTTACGTGTTTCAAATTCGCGTAACCTTAAAGGTTTAACGGCGAATTCATGATCATAACATCACGTACAATTCATATGGACTAAGATTAGTCTACATTTCATTGACACCATTTGCATCATGATAATTCATTCATGACATTTTATTTCACATTCATCGCGTAATTTTTATATTAAATAAACGTTATCGCGTGAGTTATTATTTTGAATATTTAATCCGTTACTTTCAAAAATGATCCCGACATATTTTTATACTTACATTTAGTTATGTAAACTATATTTTGAGTTTTTCTAGTGTTTTAAATTTATTTGGTACATAAATCGTTAAAGTTAAATTATTACGACGTTTTTCTTAAAAATTATACGATAATTATTTTATCACTCAAATTTCACAAGGAATGTATTTTTGCAATTTTTATTATCTCATCACATTCTACTTTGATATATTAAACATCTCTTTTACCTAAAATTTTCCATTTACCATTACTTATACATTTTCCTACATTCTTAACAATTATACAACTTTTATATACAAGTATACACTTACACAATTATTAGAAAAGGAAAAAAAAAATATCTTGGAGAACATGATCCATGAAAACCGGTCCTATGGGGGTTGGCATTTATTTGGTTGGTAACTTGTTCCTTGATTATATATAAACTTATACTCCAACTTTATTACTCACTTCACTTACTCATTCAACTCAATTATTTCAAGTCAAGCAAGTTAGTTTTCTCTCTTTGTTCTTCAACCAAAACCGCCATCAAGAGGTCAAGAAGGGATCAAAATATTTTTCTCAAGTTCAAGCATAAACAATCTAGTTATCACTCTTTATTAGGTTTTGAAATAAAAACCAAGAGTGGTTAGGCTTAACCTTGTTTCTTGCACCTCATCATATTCACTTGTAAGCATGTTTCTTTCATATTTCATGTTTCCTTATCATTTCATAATCATCTTTTCATTTTTGGAGCAAGTATGCATGTTATGTGATTTATACCATTTTATTTCATGATTTTAGAGTTATTCATATACTTTGGTCATCCTATAAATATTCCCTTGGTATTCTTTGGTCTTGATGATGTCTAGGAACCCATGACACCCTAAGAAGGTGTATGGTAGGATTAGATTAGCTTTGGAGTTGATTTGAAGGGATTAGAATAGGTTTGGTACGATAAAAACTATTTTCGACAAGTATAAAATATGTTCTGTCCTTGTTTTGATTTTCTGGAAAATCCGACTATAGTCACGACTTTTTGGCCTTGATATTTAGAAAATATACTTTAAAACGAATCCGTGGCCTTTTGAACGGATAAAAACGGAGTTATAACGAAGTCGTGGTGAATTTTTAAAGTTTGACGACGAAATTTATAGTTTTCTGAAATTTCAGCAACATATTTTTACATTGTTGGGTCAAAACGAGCCTTAAGCTTCACAAATTATTTCGACTTGTCAAAATATATTAGTATACTTTGATACGAAGCTAAGGACGTATTATACGTAGAAAGCGGATTTGAAACGACAAATATATGCACGTTTTCATAAACTTGCCGTAACTATTATTTTCTGAAAAACTATATTATTTTTACGATACAAGTGTTTCATTAGCTGTAACGTCCATGTTTGAGGCTTTTTTAACAGATTGTGAAACTTTTTGGAACGAAATGTCTTCTAGTAAAATCAAGTTCACCGGCCATATTTTTTCAAAATGACAAGCTGTTTGTAAAGCGGAGTTGTAGTAAATTATTACTGGATGTTCAAACTTGGCGAAACTCATTTTTCGCACAACAATTAGCCAAAATCACTATCTTTAACCCTTAATATCTTTATGATCGAGACCTTTTGGACGAAAACTTCTGAACTGAAACTTCTAAATATCGATACAAACTTTCCAAAACCGTCGAGTTCGTTCTCTAACGATCGACGTACACCGATTTACGACTAGTTTTCGAAGCCATTTTGTTAATTTCATGATATTCCGGCGACATTGTTTTCGTCGAAAAGTGAAAATTTCACCATAAATCATTATAAAACCATTGTAGGATGACATTTTGACGTAAAACTTGTAAAGTCATTTTTGAAGGGTCAAGGCGTCAAAGCGACTATTTTTCGACGACAAGTAATATTTTTCAAAACTCGTAAATGGTATAAATAACATACGAAATGCATGCATAACATTACATTGCAACTCATTACATATCATATCATTCATAATAGGTCATTTTCGAGATTCACGCTATATTTCAGTGTATCCACTTTTGTCATCGTAATCATTGCAACAGGTGAGTTTTCATAGCCCCTGCTTTTACTTGTTTTCATAACTGTTTTGGGGGAGATACATGCTCAATTATTTTCATTTACTTTCATAAGTAATCTAACTTTTTAAGGATTACCGTGAGTCTTCATAGCCCCACTTTTAATTGTTTTTATACTACTTTTGGGGGAGATACATGCTCAAACTGTTTTCATTTACTTTCACAAGTACTTTAACTTATATGAATTACCGTGAGTTCATAGCCCCACTTTTACTCTTTTAACTGTTTTACAAACTCTTGGGGGAGATACATGCTACATTTTAAATTGAACACAAATGCTTTGAACTGTATGCTATATCCGATGTTTTATTCTCACTAAGTATTTGCCATGTTCGAAGTCCCTACATCATGAACCATTAGTCACCTGCGGGTGAGCGCGAGTATAGTGAATAGGCCTATTGGAATTAACACTCCCGCTCCTATTGACCCATTTAGGGGAAATCGAGCGCACTATATTTGAATCATTAAGGTAAATTGGCAAATTACCTATTAGGGCGGCGATGAAACGATGATTACCAATTTTTATTGGTGCGATGTTTACGCTTTGGTGTCATGAACTTAGTGAAATAAATACGATGTTGTTTTTAACGATGAGTGTGAAACAATTTAACTCACACTACGATGATTGTGTTCAAACGAATTAATTAAACCTATGGTTTTACGTCGAGTTAGGTACTATTGTGAATTCATTTGACGATGTGTGGTTGAATATAAACTATATATACATTTCGGCAATGGGTTGTGAACACACAGGATGCAAGTTTTGTATGGCGGGACTTGGGCTGAGTGGATTACAATGCCTTTGCTGCATAAACGATTTCGATACATTGAGTCATGCACTATTTTGTGAATTCATTTGACGATTTCTGTTTGAACTTAAACTATGCATATTCGGCAAGTGGGTTGTGAACACACGGGTTGCAAGTTTTGTATGGGCGGGACTTGGGCCGAGTGGATTTACAATGCCTTTGCTACATAAACGATTTTGAAAGTCTTTACATTTCAACGATTTGCAATGCCTTTGTTGCATAAACGATTTTGAAAGGCTTTACATTTCAACTCAAACTCTATGAACTCACTCAACCTTTGTGTTGACACTTTTAGCATGTTTTATCTCAGGTATCTAAGGCATTCACTTCATGGCATGCATTTGGACACATCATGGAGTCGTGGTGACGAAGCGTCTTACATGGGATTTATATACCTTAAAACATCGTTTATTTGTACTAAACTTATTTTCCGCACAAGTTGATTTCATTTGGGACCTGGACTTTGTAAACTCTGATTGTTTTACTAAATCAAACGATGTATTTTCCAAACGACACTTTAGGTCGTTCAACATAACTGTGATTGTGATGCTATGACAGTCAATCCCCAGGAATTCCATTCCGCTGCAAAACAGGTAATTTGGGGGTGTGACAGATTGGCATCAGAGCTTCGGTTATAGAGAACTAGGTTGCATCATTGACCCTAGACTATAACTACATCATCATAGCATCTCATCATTTCATCATACGTGCATGTTCACTTTGCGTGCGATTTATACGTACATTTTTCGAGTTGTTTACTTTCATTTCATATCGATTGTCACACGGATGCCTTTAAATACCCATCCCATCATACTCACATCACTTTGACGTGGAGAATGCCCCATCATTCCCTATCACAATTTTAACATCCGTTGACTCAACACCAAACATCATATGAGTCGATTAGTCCAAGCATTGCATAGTTACTCCTAAATTATACATAGCCTGATCACCTATGTCTAATTCAGGAAGAATCATGCAATGAAGGGAGTAGTAGGCTTATATGTGTAAGCAATTCCGTAATCGAGCCAAATTTTCCAAAGATTTTCTTCAAACCACTTGTTTCGGCTTGATCCGCGTGGCAGTTCTTGTTTGATGAGTTGCAAAGATCGAGCTAGAAACAAGTTGTTACCTAAACCGATTTAGCCTAATCGTATGACAGTTCTTGTTTGATGAGTTGTGGGATTAAGTAAAAATCGGTTACCAAAAAGTCTTTTGAGGGTTTTGCTCGAGAATGGGAAGGCTTGCCTCATCAAACCCTAAACCCGTTAGACCTAACAACGATTGAATTCAGGGACTGAATTCCTTTTGGATGGGCGAATGTGACAACCCGTACTTCGGGTCATTTCGAACGATTTATGCTTCACAATTTCAACATTTATCGTAAACTAGGTTTACGTGTTTCAAATTCGCGTAACCTTAAAGGTTTAACGGCGAATTCATGATCATAACATCACGTACAATTCATATGGACTAAGATTAGTCTACATTTCATTGACACCATTTGCATCATGATAATTCATTCATGACATTTTATTTCACATTCATCGTAATTTTATATTAAATAAACGTTATCGCGTGAGTTATTATTTTGAATATTTAATCCGTTACTTTCAAAAATGATCCCGACATATTTTTATACTTACATTTAGTTATGTAAACTATATTTTGAGTTTTTCTAGTGTTTTAAATTTATTTGGTACATAAATCGTTAAAGTTAAATTATTACGACGTTTTTCTTAAAAATTATACGATAATTATTTTATCACTCAAATTTCACAAGGAATGTATTTTTGCAATTTTTATTATCTCATCACATTCTACTTTGATATATTAAACATCTCTTTTACCTAAAATTTTCCATTTACCATTACTTATACATTTTCCTACATTCTTAACAATTATACAACTTTTATATACAAGTATACACTTACACAATTATTAGAAAAGAAAAAAAAAATATCTTGGAGAACATGATCCATGAAAACCGGTCCTATGGGGGTTGGCATTTATTTGGTTGGTAACTTGTTCCTTGATTATATATAAACTTATACTCCAACTTTATTACTCACTTCACTTACTCATTCAACTCAATTATTTCAAGTCAAGCAAGTTAGTTTTCTCTCTTTGTTCTTCAACCAAAAACCGGCCATCAAGAGGTCAAGAAGGGATCAAAATATTTTTCTCAAGTTCAAGCATAAACAATCTAGTTATCACTCTTTATTAGGTTTTGAAATAAAAACCAAGAGTGGTTAGGCTTAACCTTGTTTCTTGCACCTCATCATATTCACTTGTAAGCATGTTTCTTTCATATTTCATGTTTCCTTATCATTTCATATTCATCTTTTCATTTTTGGAGCAAGTATGCATGTTATGTGATTTATACCATTTTATTTCATGATTTTAGAGTTATTCATATACTTTGGTCATCCTATAAATATTCCCTTGGTATTCTTTGGTCTTGATGATGTCTAGGAACCCATGACACCCTAAGAAGGTGTATGGTAGGATTAGATTAGCTTTGGAGTTGATTTGAAGGGATTAGAATAGGTTTGGTACGATAAAAACTATTTTCGACAAGTATAAAATATGTTCTGTCCTTGTTTTGATTTTCTGGAAAATCCGACTATAGTCACGACTTTTTGGCCTTGATATTTAGAAAATATACTTTAAAACGAATCCGTGGCCTTTTGAACGGATAAAAACGGAGTTATAACGAAGCCGTGGTGAATTTTTAAAGTTTGACGACGAAATTTATAGTTTTCTGAAATTTCAGCAACATATTTTTACATTGTTCGGGTCAAAAACGAGCCTTAAGCTTCACAAATTATTTCGACTTATCAAAAATATATTAGTATACTTTGATACGAAGCTAAGGACGTATTATACGTAGAAAACGGATTTGAAACGACAAATATATGCACGTTTTCATAAACTTGCCGTAACTATTATTTTCTGAAAAACTATATTATTTTTACGATACAAGTGTTTCATTAGCTGTAACGTCCATGTTTGAGGCTGTTTTTAACGAGATTGTGAAACTTTTTGGAACGAAATGTCTTCTAGTAAAATCAAGTTCACCGGACCATATTTTCAAAATGACAAGCTGTTTGTAAAGCGGAGTTGTAGTAAATTATTTACGGATGTTCAAACTTGGCCGAAAATCATTTTTCTGCACAACAATTAGCCAAAATCACTATCTTTAACCCTTAATATCTTTATGATCGAGACCTTTTGGACGAAAACTCCTGAACTGAAACTTCTAAATATCGATACAAACTTTCCAAAACCGTCGAGTGCGTTCTCTAACGATCGGCATACACCGTCTTTACGACTATTAGTTTTCGAAGCCATTTTTGTTAATTTCATGATATTCCGACGACATTGTTTTGCGTCGAAAAGTGAAAATTTCACCATAAATCATTATAAAACCATTGTAGGATGACATTTTGACGTAAAACTTGTAAAGTCATTTTTGAAGGGTCAAGACGTCAAACGAGTATTTTTCGACGACGAGTAATATTTTCAAAACTCGTAAATGGTATAAATAACATCTGAAATGCATGCATAACATTACATTGCAACTCATTACATATCATATCATTCATAATAGGTCATTTTCGAGATTCACGCTATATTTGAGTGTATCCACTTTTGTCATCGTAATCATTGCAACAGGTGAGTTTTCATAGCCCCACTTTTAATTGTTTTCATAACTGTTTTGGGGAGATACATGCTCAATTATTTTCATTTACTTTCATAAGTAATCTAACTTTTTAAGGATTACCGTGAGTTTTCATAGCCCCACTTTTAATTGTTTTATACTACTTTTGGGGGAGATACATGCTCAAACTGTTTTCATTTACTTTCACAAGTACTTTAACTTATATGAATTACAGTGAGTTCATAGCCCCACTTTTACTCTTTTAACTGTTTTACAAACTCTTTGGGGAGATACATGCTACATTTTAAATTGAACACAAATGCTTTGAACTGTATGCTATATCCGATGTTTTATTCTCACTAAGTATTTGCCATGTTCGAAGTCCCTACATCATGAACCATTAGTCACTTGCGGTGTGCGAGTATAGTGAATAGGCCTATTGGAATTAACACTCCGCTCTATTGACCCATTTAGGGAAATCGAGCACTATATTTGAATCATTAAGGTAAATTGGCAAATTACCTATTAGGGCGGCGATGAAACGATGATTACCAATTTTATTGGTGCGATGTTTACGCTTTGGTGTCATGAACTTAGTGAAATAAATACGATGTTGTTTTTAACGATGAGTGTGAAACCATTTAACTCACACTCGATGATTGTGTTCAAACGAATTAATTAAACCTATGGTTTTACGTCGAGTTAGGTACTACTGTGAATTCATTTGACTGATGTGTGGTTGAATATAAACTATATATACATTTCGGCAATGGGTTGTGAACACACAGGTTGCAAGTTTTGTATGGGGGGACTTGGAACTGAGTGGATTTACAATGCCTTTCTTTGCATAAACGATTTCGATACATTGAGTCATGCACTATTTTGTGAATTCATTTGACGATTTCTGTTTGAACTTAAACTATGCATATTCAGCGTGGGTTGTGAACACACAGGTTGCAAGTTTTGTATGGGCGGGACTTGGAACTGAGTGGATTTACAATGCCTTTGCTACATAAACGATTTTGAAAGTCTTTACATTTCAACGATTTGCAATGCCTTTGCTGCATAAACGATTTTGAAAGGCTTTACATTTCAACTCAAACTCTATGAACTCACTCAACCTTTGTGTTGACACTTTTAGCATGTTTTATCTCAGGTATCTAAGGCATTCACTTCATGGCATGCATTTGGACACATCATGGAGTCGTGGTGACGAAGCGTCTTACATGGGATTTATATACCTTAAAACATCGTTTGGTACTAAACTTATTTTCCGCACAAGTTGATTTCATTTGGGACCGGACTTTGTAAACTCGATTGTTTTACTAAATCAAACGATGTATTTTCCAAACGACACTTTAGGTCGTTCAACATAACTGTGATTGTGATGCTATGACAGTCAATCCCCAGGAATTCCATTCCGCTGCAAAACAGGTAATTTGGGGGTGTGACACTATCGAGGTACGAAAGCTTTTTAAAGTAATTTATAAAGTACCTTGATTGAGTTTTCAAATGGTTTTTTTATGGCTCTTGTGATTGTGGATGTGCTTCAAATTAACTCTTGCCTCTATGTGATAAAATTATTTCAAATATCCTATGCACATATTGAGGGGGAGAATTTTACCATGAAAATCAAATGGCTTTTTCATATGAAAATTGTGATCAAAGAAAATATTTCAAAGTCCTCTTGCCTCCATGTGATAAACAATTTCTAAATCATATGCACATGTTGAGGGGGAGGTTTTCTAAATGATCAAAACTATTAAGGTACAAAATGCTTTGATCTCGTATCACAAGTACCTTGATTGTTTTTCCAAATGATTTTTCGATTGATTTCATGAAGGAAAGAACAATACCAAAAGACCGACCAATTTACTTTATGCATGGTGTTATAAGGATGGTTAGGTTAGGTAGTTGTTCCCACGATCCATGAGCCGAGAGGGATCTACCGAGGACAATCCACTAGATAGTGTAGAGTCCTTAGGTATGATGAAAAAAGGGGAAAATGAGAATATGGGAAGAGTCGGTGAGGCGAGCTAGTCTTGGAATAAACCCAACAAGGTTCTAGTTATGAAGTCTCGGTAAGCACTGAAGGGTTGAAGAATGAAAAAAAATTGAATGTGAAAAGGGTGAAAAGAAATAGCCCTCTAATAATTCAACCTTAGAGCAGGGTTCAATACATATGCTAGGGTGTTTTACCAAGATAACACTGGTATTGAAGACAAGACATCATGGACCCAGTGATGCACTGCACTACAACTTCCCAAACTACTCAAGTTCCTCTTAAAAGGACTTGTTTCATTCTCACGGGGAACCGACATAATCTATCGACTTTCTCTTAGAGATTGTTGATATTGAAGAAGGAGACCCTCTCCCTAGTCTCCGGCATAGGAAACCAAAAATGCACTATTAAGTCTAGAGCCAAGAGATCGTCCACAATATCTCATTAGGACACTAAATTAATGAAGACTTGCTGTTTCACACAATGTGGAAAGTAAGTATATATTGAGAGTCCTACGCATTATCCTTGTGGAATTGCCAGAACATCTGAGTGGTATGTAAAAATATTCACAATGAAGATGGAAATCCTTCTAGAGCCAACATTAAACAAGCTCTTGGTGGGTGACATGTGAGATCTTCTCGTAAGATCAAACTTGTGACAAGCGGATAGAAACGATGGGGAGATTCAATCTTGAATCAACCTTGGTCGGGGATGGAATTGCGAATACTTTTGGAAAAACGTTCGATGTGCAAATCTTCTTTTCTCTAGCACGTCGAATGTGTACTTATGTTTTCAAAATTCAAAAAGTATCTCTGATTGAAACATACTTTTAGAAAAACGGATTGATGTGCGAATCTCTTCTTTTTAAGCTAGCATGTCTAAATGTGTACTCATTCTCTAATACAAAAGTATTTTGTTTGAAAATTGATCTTTCTCATAAAACATACGTGCATTGCAAAACTCTTTCTTCAAGCAATCTGCGATTGTTTTCAAATCATTTTCATTAATCGGTGAATCTCAATTTCTTTGGTTAAGCTCCATCGTGTTGTCTTTTTGAGGCGTTCGGTTTGAAACGACTAGAACATTGCTGAAAACCTGTCCAAGGAGATTCTTAGGAATCCTACGATCCGCGAGGCGGTACTTGTCTTGATCCAGCGAGGAACCGTGGGCTGTGTACCTCAATTGACGAAAGTGATCAAAGACACTTTAGTGTGTTTTATTGTAACTGTTGTTTGCGAGTACATTTAGACGGTTGCGGTGATGAGAATGGGGGTCAATCCAAAGCCGCATGCTCACAGCATCCACACTTAATTGGAAGAAATCATGGTGGTGCATATCATAACGGCTCACGATACAATTGTAAGATATAACTTTTCACATACACATCAAACCATAACACAAAGTAGCATATAGATGGAATTCTAGAGAGAGAAAGTTAGAGGTTTAGGGAACTTAGTGAGAGAAAGTGAAAGATATTATTATGAGCTCCAACTCTCTACCTTGGGAGGTAGAGAGTATTTATAGTCCTTACATAAATGGCCACACAACGGACGTGGTCGGGGCATACGGTGGGTAAAGACCGTCCAGATCCTCCCGCGGTTGTTGCTTAACTAAATTCTACTTAGCTTAAAATAACTACCTACTCTGAGCTTTCTAATGATTACATATGCTTGAGGTGACTGACTCTTTAATACCGAATTTCTAATTCCTACTTGATTATGTTGATGGCTATATGCACTGAACTCCACATAGTGACACAGGGCTGATGTATGACACTAATGGCTTGTCTCGGTGAACAAACTATAGTCATCTCGATCTACTATCTCCGCCAACATCTGAATCGAGGCTTAGAATGTTGTTCAAAATGAGTCGTCCACATCTCATTCGGCGATTTTCAACTAGACCCGTAGTTACATTTGGCGATCAAGATGACCTTATGGTTACCTTTGATAATCAAATTCGACTCGTGGTTATACTTGAGGATCTGAATAAGTGATCATGTTGTGAATCCGTTGAACCGTAAACTTTTGCTATCAAGATTTGCTCTCTTAATAAAGACCAACTATCCCAAAGTGGATGTATATGGTTCATTAAATCGGGACTTGAACGCAAAAATGCCTTTGTTAACCAGGATATTGAATGCTTAAAGCAACGCTCAACTTTTCAAAACTCAAGAAAAAGCGTGAAAAGAGGTTTTGAAGCGACTTTTGCTAAATCACATCAAAATGAAAAATCTTTAGAGCGGATTAGGTGATCTAGCGCGTCGAAGAATGCTTTGTTGTCTCGAATAGAACAAGCGAAACATGAACATAAAAAACAACTTACACTCTTACTTTGGAAAATCAAAAAGCTAAATTTGAGTTGTTAACTTGTCAAAAGCAGATCTCTGCATACAAAAGCATTCAGCGAAGCGAATAGATGATCATCTTGATGAAATCATCGAGCTTACAAAACAAACTTAAAGAGTTTAAATGTTGTTTATAAACATGGTGAGTCAATCACAACTATTCAAAAGTTTTCTTTAAAACCCAATCCAAATGGATATGGACCGAATCTTGCTGATTACAAACCTAAACTTTCAACCAAAACATTCAAACCAAATCCACGAAGTTTCGAGTGCAAATATAAAATTGATGATTACATTATGAGTGTTGTTGAATATCATCGTCAAGAGGAATTAGATCGCAGAAGGCGAGTCGATCAAAATTAGAAAATGTTGTTTACAACAAACCATTTAACTATTCAAAAGCGGTCACTTTCGTCACACCAATGGATTCTTCTAACACACCTAGGATTATCATAAAACGTTTGAGTCTTCTAATGTTAATCCCCAACCAGTTATGCATTATGGTCCTTTACCTTCACTCATTGAAGTAAACTCAAAACAGAAAATGTCAAATTCTTAGATATTTTGACATTTTTATCCGACCTCAAACTTTAGAACGTGAGATTGAATTTCATCACGAAATAAAAGTTGAACATTTTCAATTGCCTCGGTAGCGAGAACAAAGATATTTTTCAAAAAAGACTTTTACCCCATGTTAGAAATTTGAAAAATTTTGCATTATATTGGGAAAGGGAATTTCATATGCATCTGATTATATCAAAAGCGTAAAAGAAAAATGTTACGAAAAAGATGTTGATCGACTCTTGGAAGATGTTATCATGGCGATATCCATAATGTTGTGTTATTGCATTCTTTGCTATATGCATCTGATTATATCTCTGCTGATACGTTGATTACGTTAAAATTGTTGAGAATCAGCGATAATGTGCTTCGGTCGAGTCTTTAAAGTTGAAAATGAGCGATTGTCAAGCGAGCTTTCAAATGCAAAGCGTCGTCTTAATGGTGTCAAAAAGATTGTCATTCGTGAACTCTCTTTTCAAAACAAAATTGCTCGATTGCAAGCAAAACCTTTAATCAAAACTTGAGCAAGCTGGATGATCAAAGCGTGTCTTTTAATTGTCAAATCTCAAAATATGAACAAGAACTTGCAAAAGTTAAAAAGGAATATGGTGTCATATTTGATTTACTCAAATAGACTCGTGATGAAGCATCAAATGAACTTGATCATTATCTTGCACACACAAAAGAAGTCATGAATTTTCTTTGAAATCTTAGTTACGAAAATCAAGATCGGTGCACACTATCATTAAGTTAAGAGATGTTAGGAAAGTATGAACAAGTTCGCCTAACATCATTAAGAGATTGCACCGGTAACACTTAGCAATCGTGAACCTAGAATGCATCTTGACAAATCACAAGATACTAATGTGCTTCCTCTCTTGAAGCGGGAATAGTTGCCTCTTTTCCCAGCGTCCACTTCCTGACCTAGGAGCAATACAAGGAAGAATAGGAAGTTGCGACCTAAGAAAAGAACAATAAGAAGAATCTTTGAAGTAGAAGAACACCCTAGGATTTTGAATCAGACCCGAGTTGCACCCACTTTAGATATTGCGTCGAAAATGTAATGGAAAAGTGTTGTAACGAATGCTAAACCTTTAAGTACTTTTGATATTGAGTCGATGCTTCTTGTGTTATATGTCGTAAAAGTATGCTTTTTGATTGTCATGATAAATGTGTTGCTAAAGCTATCTTGTCTCGTTTACGGAATCTAAGAAGGAATACCTCTAGGCCCACTAATCTTCTAAGTCTATGCTTGGTAAACAGCCCTCTTTAGATTCTAAGAAATGCATTGATGTCCTGTAGTTCGAGTATCACCTCCTAGGAATGTAGTACCACCTAGTGCATTCACTAAGACTAAAGCAATTACTAGTTGGAGATGGCAGAAATGGATTCATAATACACTAGGATTTAAATGGATGCCTAAAATCATTGATGTGTGTATTTCTACTATATTTTCGGAACCCTCTAACTCTTCGGGTTCCACATCTACTTCTATTCCATCTATGTAGTTTGTGTGTATCACGGTGATCTAGATCATCCTCTGGATTGTTGATAGCGGATGTTCCGACACATGACATGCAATCTTAAAGCTGTTATCAAACTTTATTGCAAAGTTCATTAGCCTTTGTCGGTTCGGAATGATAACTTTTAGCTATCATGGGCTATGGAGACTATATCAATGGTATATCGAATCGAGGGTTTACTATGTGGAAGGCCTCTGGTCACAATCTCTTCTGATGGGTGAGTTCGTGATGGAGATTTGGAAGTTGCTTTAGGGAAAACTTGTTTCATTAAGTGATCTACAAGGAAAGCGATCTTATGTCACGGCTCGCGTAATTCTAGTCTCTACACTATCTCTATGCAAGACATGATTGCTTCATCTTCCATCTGTCTACTTTCAAAGGCAACATCAACAAAATCTTGGCTATGGCACCGGCGTCTCTCACATCTAAACTTTCAAACCATCACCAACCTTGCTCGACACAATCTTGTTGAAGGTCTCAGGGCCGGTATTCTAAATCACCTGCTCGGCGTGAACAAGGAAAAAGCACTGTGCTCATTTTTTCTTCAAAGGTGGAACACAGCTCTCAGCATGTGCTTCATCTTCTTCAATTGGATTTGTGTGGCCCGATCTTGGCGTCCAAGCGATTATGGCATGCTACATCTTGGTAATTGTTGATGACTACTCACGATGGACTTGGGTCTACTTTGTTGAAGTAAAGATCAAGCTCATAGATGATCATCACCTTTCTCCGAAAATTCAAGTTGACTCCGAAACGTTCAGACAAATCGGGAGCAAACAAAGGCTGAATTTGTGAATCAAACTCTTCGGAAATATTATGAGAAAGTGGGAATTGAGCATCAAACATCTATTGCTCGAACACGGAACAAAGCGGAGTTGTTGAAGAGCGAAACCCGAGCGTTAGTGGAAGAGCGCGAACAATGTTAATCAATGCTAAACTTCGGATTACTTGTGGTGGCTGTATCAATGCATGCTACACCGGACGGCTCAATGATTACAAAGCGCATACAACAAAACACCTTTGAGCTTGTCCACAACGAAAACCGAAATCAAACACTTTCATGTATTTGGATTCCTTTGCTACCCGAATAATGATCGTGATGACTTTGGAAAGCTCAAAGCCAAAGCGGACATTGGAGTCTTTATTGGATATTGTGATAATTCTAAAGGTTTCGGATGCGGAATCATCGTACAAAAACGGGTTATGGAAGCGATTCATACAAATTTCGATGAGCTTACATAAATGGCTTCTAAGCATAGCGACTTGGAACCGGTCATAACCGCTTAAACTTCCTCAAACACCATCATCGGTTGAATCAAGCCCTAGCTTACTTTCGTCAACAAATGGAAAAGCTATTTGCTCCGCTATTTAGTGATGACATTGATGAGCGTGCTCGGGTATCCGATGTTTCCGTTGCTCGGCGATCATATTCTAATGCACGATACACCTACAACAACAACTCTTTGTTGAAGAAGCACCACCGATTGACTCTACAACAGCAGTTGAACAGCTGCATCAACGGCACGAACCGGTGATGATGTTGAACAATGAAGTACCCCACTGCGATTTTGATCCAAATCGTTCTTCAACCCGTTTGCTAATGGCTTCTTTGCATGGATGTTGGAATCATCTACAAGCCATTTGAATCCTCCCGATCTGCAGAATGTATATCAACATCAACCTTCCACACATCGTTGGACGAAGACCATCCTCTTGAGAATATTATTGGTAACCGAATCAGCGGTCATAACGACAAGCGTCTTCACAGAGATGGTGAACATTGCATTTATGCACTCCGTATACGCCAATACGAGCAAAAACATTAAAGATGCCATGACAAAGACAAGCTGGATTGAATCCATGCGGAAGAACTCAATCAATTCAAACGTCTTGAAGTATGGGAGGTGGTTGAAAGACCAGCGGGGGTCTTAATCATTGGTCTCAAATGGATTGGAAAAACAAATTGGATCTTTGAAGGAACGTAATACGAAATAAGTCGCGTCACGGTGGCTAAGGGTTATAAGGCAGGGAAGAATTATTGACTTTGAAGAATCATTGCTCGGTTGCTCGTCTTAAGGCTGTCGGATTTTTCGGCGTTTGTGGCTCACATGAACATCACGGTCTTTCAAATGGATGTCAATTTGCTTTTCTCAATGGACAACTGAAAAGCGGTCTATGTTAGCCGGCCGGAAGGATTCGTTGATCAAGTTCCTAATCCGTCTACAAATCGAAGAGGCTCTCTACGGTCTCAAACAAGCCCCTCGGGCGTGGTATGATAAGTTATCATCCTTTCTTATAGCCAATAAGTTAGTAAAGGTTGGTCGATCCTACACTTTTCATACAATATCACGGGGCTCACATTTTAATCGTTCAAATTTATGTGGATGACATCATTTTGGGTCAACACATCTAAAATACTCAAATGCTTTTTAAAACTAATAACAAAACATTTTGAAATGTCAATGATGGGTGAACTCACATTCTTTCTTCGAATGCAAGTTCATCAATCACCCCGTGGTATTTTCTTAAGTCAGTCCAAATATGCCCTTGAATTGTTAAACAAATTTGGAATGCAAAACTGCGACACCTATGCCACACCAATGGCACATACCAAGAAACTAGACGCTGATTTACATGGGAAGTGGTGGACACTACCAAATACCGAGTATCATTGGGTCTCTCATGTATCTAACGGCTAGCGGGCACGATATTGTTTTTACGGTATATCTTTGCTCAGTTATCAGTGAGACCAAACTCACCTCTCGGAGGCTAAAAGAATCTCAGATATATCAAGGGAATCATTAACTTGGGAATCAGGTATCCGAAGGATTTTAGTTTTGAACTAATAGCTTTTTGAGACGATCCGCCTTGATGCGCTTGTAATAGCACCCCAAATTACGTTTTCTTGTGAGATGGATTCT
>OU343216.1:48364339-48376534 GCA_910596185.1 Chrysanthemum makinoi | reverse complement strand
GTATCAAGTTTTTGAAGTACAATATACTTTAAGAAACTTGGTAACGAACCTCTGATACCATAGAAAACGGACTTATAATGACTAAGTTATACACATTTTAAATAAGGATATCGTAACTATTATTTTTCACAAGTATAACACTTACATATTTTTACTAGACCAAAATGGTTGTCGCAAGTGACCGTGTTCGGAGTCATTTTTCATATCGATAGAATACTTTAGAGAAAGCGATGTCTTCTAGTAAAAGTGAGTTCACCTAGCCTATTTTCCAATAGGTTCAACCGTTCGTCAAACGAAGTTGTAACGAATAATATACGATCTCTTGAACTTTTCCGAAAACTACTCATAAACTATAATTTCTTGATAAATCACTAAGCAACTATTGTAGGATGTCGTTTCAACGTAAGTACTTGTAAAGTATTTTATAACATGACGAGATGTCATAAACGTGTATTTCGACGATAAATTTCATTTTTTTTTCAAAATATACAAGTGGTATGGATATCATGTGAGTTTGCATGCACGACATTGTTTCATGGCTTACATTAGAGCATATCATTCATATTAGGTTGCAGATAGAGATCGCACCTCATTTCATGTCACACCCCTAAATTACATGTTTTGCAGCGGAATGGAATACCTGAGGGATGACTGTCATAGCATCAAAGTTACAGTTATATCGAACGACCTAAAGTGTCGTTTTGAAAATATCGTTTGATTAAGTAAAATAATCAGAGTTTATAAAACATAGGTCCCAAAAGATTTCCAGTGTACCAAAATGAGTTTGTTACAATCAAACGATAGTTAAGTGCATAAAATATATGTGAGGTGCGTCGTCATCGCGACTCTTTGATAAGTCCACATGCATGCCATGAAGTGAATGCCTTAGATACCTGAGATAAAACATGCTAAAAGTGTCAACACAATGGTTGAGTTAGTTCATAGAGTTTGTCTAACATGTAAAACTTTTAAAGAACGTTCATGCAGCAGAGGCGGAGTTCTTAGTCATTTAGAATAGTCCACAAAGCAAAGGCATTGTAAATCCACTCGGTTCCAAGTTTCGTCCATACAAAACTTGCAGCACGTGTGTTCACAACCCTTGCCAAAAGTAGTATGTCTAGAAGTCAAGTACACGTTATCATAATAGTTCACAAAGCAAAGGCATTGTAAATCCCCTCAATTCCAAGTTCCGCCCATACAAAACTTGCAACCTGTGCGTTCACAACCCATTGCACAAAATATAGTGTGTCTAGTGGTCAAGTTACGCTGTCACAATAGTTCATAATATAGCACCACGTATATAATAATGTATGCCAGGCAAAGCCCCTAGAATAAATAATATGCGTTCCGTAACATAGTGAACGAGAGGTTGGCCGACCTCTAATAGCGCTATCCATACTACCTACTAATAGGAGACTAACAATGCGAATGTACGAACGGTACATCATACAACTATTAATATACCATTAAGAACACTCCAAACATGGGAGAATTTACCTTTCCGTCAAGGGAGACTTAGTATTGCTCCGTTCACATAGGGAGACTTTATAGTGATGCTCCGAACATGGGAGACTTTATAGTGATGCTCCGATCATGGGAGACTTTATAGTGATGCTCCGATCATGGGAGACTTTAGGTCAAGGTCATAGCACGTACGGTTCAATAAGTTCAAACAAGTCATAAGTTCGTATTTAAGTTCAAGGGTTCCATTCAAAAGTTCGTAATTAAGTTCAAGTGTTCCATTCAAAAGTTCGAAACAGTTAAAGAGCTCAAAACATATCAAAAGGTTCAAAATAGTCAAAGGGTTCCATAGTTAAAGGGTTCAATATTATGTCAAACAAGTTCAAAATAGTCAAAGGGTTCAATATAAAGTCAAACAATTTCAAAATAGTCAAATGGTTCAATATAAAGTCAAACAAGTTCAAAATAGTCAAAAGGTTCAATATAAAGTCAAACAAGTTCAAAACAGTCAAAAGGTTCAATATTAAGTTAAAAGAGATTAATTATATGTCAGAATGTTTTAAATCAAGTTAAAAGAGATTAATTATATGTCAACATGTTTTAAATCAAGTTAAAATAGATTAATTGTATGTCAAAATGTTTTAAATCAAGTTAAAAGAGATTAATTATAAGTTAAAATGTTTTAAATCAAGTTAAAAGAGATTAATTATATGTCAAAAGAATTAAATCAAGTTAAAGTGTCCAAATATATGTGAAAAGGTTCCTATCAAGTTAAAAGAGTTCCAATATATATGTCGAATGGGCTCAAAATGTTACACCCTTATCAGGTCGTACAGACGAATTGGGTCGTGGCAAACGGTCCAAGAAAGCACCAAAGTGGCAAGAATCTTTTGTGATGGGCTAGGATTTCACTGCCATAATTATCTTAATGTTTAGGAAAGTCTTTGTGTCATATTAGGAATGTCTTTGTGTCAAAGAGTCCTTGTTTAGGTATGTTTCGTATTTATCTTGTGCTATAAGTCTTGTATTCGGCTATATATACCGAATAGGTTATTAATAAAAAGTTTATCGTTTAGTCAAATAAATCTCTGCTTCTCTTCTTTCTTTCTTAAGGAGTTCGCACCCACTATAGTGGTGCTACTATCGATACAAGTAGGTTGTATCATTGGTGCTTTCATTGCTTATTGTCATCATGGTCCTAGATGAGCAGGCGGTTCGTTTGTAGCTTAAAGACCATCAAGACGCAGCTCTCCGTTTAATTGAACAACGAATCAGACCTTTCAGAACAATTCAACACTTTGCGGGCTGAGTTACAAGCGGCTACCCAATTGCTACAAGTCCGGCATGGGGGTGGGGTGATCGGGATCAATGCTTCCACGGTCTATGCGCTTGGATGTGCCTAAATTTTTGGGAGATGATCTGGCGCTGGTTATTCTCTATTAATGAATACTTTTCCTTGCTTAACACTCCAGCTGATCAACGTTTAAGGATCGTGGGGTTTAATCTCGAAGGGGCTGCTGCATAATGGTTTCGATGGATAACGAAGAACGGGTTAATTACCGATTGGGCGGGTTTGAGGTGGCGTTAGAATCGGTTTGGTTCTTCAAAATACGAGGATCTACAAGGAGCTTTATCTAAGTTGTTACAAAGCTGGAGCGGTTGCAGATTATCAAGGTGAGTTTGAAAAACTCATGAAGCAGTCACGGACATCTCGGAGTCCTTACTTATTTCTTTCTATATATCTGGACTTAAGTTGTCATTGCAACGGGAGTTGTTGGTATCAAAACCAACGACCCTTGGTGATGCATTTTATTTGGCTCGAGTCAGCGTTTAGAGGATCAAGGTACGTTGTATGTGCCACCAAAAATTGGGAGTACCAGCAGTAGTTTCCAATACCCACGTACTACACCAGGTGTAAGTGTTAAAACTCCTGTACTTTCAACTCTTCCTAAGACTACTGTACAACCTCATGAGAAACAACTTGCTATCAAATGGATTTCGCCCGCTGAACGGCAAGAACGTATGAGCAAAGGGTTGTGTTTCAATTGTGATAATCGGTGGACGTGGGGGCATAAATGTCCGTGTAAGTTTCTCTTGCTCATGACAGATAATGATAAGAGAACCAGGTGAGGAAGTGGCCAACGGATGAGTGTCACGACTATTTTTTGTATGCCAATAGTGATCCACCCATTTCGGTGATGTCCATGCTTTCTGGACAGGTAGAGCTTGAGCAATTTTTAGCTCGGTTTGATGTTCTTTTTCAGGTACCCACATGTTTACCACCTCACCGTCTAGTCGATCATAGAATTCATTTATTACCTAACACTAAACCTGTAAATGTGCGCCCATACCGTTACCCGCATTATCAAAAGGGTGAGATGGAAAAACTAGTAACTGAAATGTTGGGCCAAGGTATTATTCGCTTTAGTCATAGCCCGTTTTCTTCTCCTGTTTTACTCGTCAAGAAGAAGGATGGGAGTTATCGATTTTGTGTGGACTATCGGCTCAATTCGGTCACGGTAAAAGATAAGTTCCCAACTCCAACGGCCGATGAGATGTTTGATGAGTTGGGTGGAGCTACTATCTTTACTAAATTAGACTTACGAGCCGATTATCATCAAATTCGGGTGCATGAACGGGATGTGTATAAGACGGCTTTTCGAACACATGATGGGCATTATGAATTTCTAGTCATGCCGTTTGGGCTTACCAATGCGCCTTCAACATTTCAAGCGACCATGAATAGGTTATTTTCGCCATACTTACGAAAATTTGTGATTGTTTTTTTTGATGATATCTTGGTTTATAGTACGACCATGAGCTCGCATTTGGAACATTTGGAGTGTATTTGTAACATATTGGATTTCACAAACACACTAAACCACAAGATCAAATAGGCGTATAATATGTTTTAGAGAGAGAAATTTAGAGGTTTGGTAACTTTAGTAAGAGAGAGAAAAAATCTTATTATGAGCTCCAACTCTCTACCTTGGGAGGTAGAGAGTATTAGTCATTACATAAATCATACGTGTCAGTTGTGGATCGGGCATACAGATGGGTAAAGACCCGTCGTCCTCCACGGTGTTACTTAAACTAAATACTACTTAACTTATAATAATCTACGACTACGAGCTTTCTAACGATTACATATACTTGAGGTGACCGACTCTTTAATAAACGAATTTACTAAATCCTAACAATCTCCCCCTAAGGGAGGTCACCTCAAACATATACTAAAATTACATTGAATACAAACATATATTACATAAAAATTGTTCTTGCATTCTTGATGTAGAACTTTGCTCCGAAGCTCGTAGTCATTGATTCTTCTCATTGCATGTTTGGTTGATCCAAGTGGAGGTCTTTTTACTGATCCACGTGATAGTGAATTTTAAGCCAGTTTTGAGATCATCAGCTAACAAAAATCTCTGAGACATCCATTGTGGTGTTGTGACATTTGGACAGACATGCTCACATTCTGGATCATGATATGTTCTCATCAGAGTAGCGGAAGCTTTCGTTGATTCATGATATTGGCGGCGTAGCGAGAAGCATGGAGTGAAAATATCAGAGTCATTGATGCACTAATAATGATTTCTTTCAAGATGAATGTGTTGAGTGAGCATGCGGCTATGGATTGACCGCTTCATTCGATCAGTACGCAAGCGTAGGGCGTACACGCATAAACATTTAGCAATAAAGCGCCTGATTTGTCTTTGATCACTTCGTTGAATTGAGGTACCCGACCGATTCCCCGTTGATCGGTACAAGTACACTGTGATCGGGTAAAATTCGAAGAATTTCCTTGACAGGGTTTCGCAGCTGCTCTAGCTGTTCTCAAACCGGAACGTCTCAAAGAAGACAACATGGAGTGAGTGAACTAGCGAATAGAGATTCACTGATTGATGAAAAGATATTTGAAAAACAATTGTGTATCGCTCAATAGAAATTGTTTTTGCAATACAACGAAGGTTTTAACGAAAATCAATTATCAATCATAAACATCTTTAGATTTGAAAAATTCGTACACGGTCGAAGTGCTAAAGAGAAGAGTTTTTAAGCACAACGACCAGTTTTTCAAAGGTATCCGTCAATCCATGACCTGAACCAGGATTGATTCAAAAGAATGAATCGCCCCATTGTTTTCACGTTCAGTTGTCACATGGTTGATCTAATGAATAGATCTCACATGCCACCTACCAGGAGCTTGTTTGATGTTGGCTCTAGAAGGCTTTCCATGTTCATTGTGAATATGTATGCATATCACTCAGATGTTCTGGCAATACCACATGGATAATGCGTAGGACTCAAGATATAATCTCTCTTTCCACATTGTGTGAAACAGAGAGTCTTCATTGAAAGTGTGCTAAGGAGATTTATTGATGATCTCGTGGCTCTAGACTCAATAGTGCATATTTGGATCCTATATCGGAGACTAGGGAGAGGGTCTCCTTCTTCAATATCAACAATCTCTAAGAGAAAGTCGATAGATAATGTCGGTTCCCCGTGAGAATGAAACAAGTCCTTTTAAGAGGAACTTGAGTGGTTTGGGAAGTTGAAGTGCAGTGCGTCACTGGGTCCATGGCGTCTTGTCTTCAATACCAGTGTTACCTTGGTAACCACGGTAGAATATGAATTGAACGGTATACGCCTAAGGTTGAATAATTGGAGGGCTATTTGTTTTCACCCTTTTCTCATTCAATTCTTTTTCATTCTTCAACCCTTCAGTGCTTACCGAGACTTCATAACTAGAACCTTGTTGGGTTTATTCGATACTAGCTTCGATCTCATCCGCACTCTTCCCATATCTCATTTTTCTCCTTTTTCAATATACCTAAGGACTTCTACACTATCTAGTGGATTGTCCCTGGGTAGATCCCTCCGGTTCTGGCGGATCATGGGAGCAATAACCTAACCTTATCATCCTTATATCACCATACATAAAGTAAAATTGGTCGGTCTATTTGGTATTGTTCATCTGCCATTGGAACCAATTGAAAACCATTTGAAATTCAATCCAGATACTTATGATATATTATCAAAGCATTTTGTACCTGAATTGTTTTTGATATTTTTAGAACACGAGCTCCCCCTCAACATGTGCTTCATGTGTTTGAAATCTTTTGGCACACGGAGGCAAGAGGAAGAATTAACTTCTTTGATTTCTATTTTCTAACAAATATCAACATCACTTCCCCAATCAAATAAAGTAGATAAAGCATTTTTGGGGAAGGATGAGGTTTTCATAAGCTTGCTCCCCCTCAATATGTGCCTTGAGGTTTGAAATAGTTTTACACATACAAGAGGGAACCTGCACATTGATCACGTTTCAAATCTTTTGTGGTTTAAGATAGATGCTCCCCCTCAACATGTGCATGGAAAATTTTGAAATCGTTTGGCACATGTGGGAAGGAGAGCTTGTACATCCTTATAAAACCATTTACCGATTTACTAGTTTAAATCCAATTTAAATCACAAATTCTCCCCCTATCACAATTATCAAATCATTTGAGATTTGTGATCTCTGTAGATTTAAATTGATTTTGAAGGCTTTTTAAGGAGAATTGTGACTTGATTATGAAAGCGTTTTAGCTGATAAAGATCGGATTTTGAGACTTTAAACTCCATTGAATAAACATGCATGATTATCTTTTGAAAAGAATTGAATGTCAAATAACCTTTTGATTTAATTGAAATCATTCTCCCCCTCAATCAATGACATAAGTTGTTGATTGAGAGATAGATATTTTTGACAAAAGTTAAGTCCAGATGATTTCCAAAAATAGAGTCCGAGTTATTTATCAAAACAACTAGTTTTCATTAGATAGAAATGATTTGTTTAAAGAATCAGAGCAAGAGATTTTGAAAACCAAGATAAAGCGGCTCTGTTCTTTCTTTGAAAAGCGGGTTACTGCCTGAATTGACAATAAACCATATTTTCTCTTTCTCCCATTTTTTTTTTTTTTAAATTCGAACAACATCTAAAGTCCCGTGTCATTCTTTGAATGACAACATCAAGACCGTAGATATTATCGAATCGAGAGAAACATGACAAAATGACAATAATTTTTTGAAGATTTTTCGATTTTTTTTGAAAGTTTTATATTTTTCTATTTGATTTTTTGAAGGTTTTGTAATTTTATATTTTGTTTTTCGAATAAATATTTACAAGAGATGGTTGAAGGAAACCTTTTACTCCTCTTCTTCCTCTTGAAGCGATTAAGTGTTTTACGGTTATAGGCTCTTAAGACCCGGTCGTGGAAGAATAAACTCAAAAGCGTTCTCTAGGAAGAGCTTTGGTGAAGATGTACGCTAAGCTGGAATTGGTCGACAAGTAAAGTTCCACCACACCGTTTTCAACTTGCTCCCTGATGAAATGATGTCGAATGTCGATGTGCTTTGCTCTTGAGTGTTGTGCGTTGTTGCATGAGAGAGCAATAGCACTTTATTATCACTGTCTGAGAGGGATTTTGTTGAATACAAAGCCATAGTCGGATAATGGGATCTCATCCAAGGATTTGAACAACATGATGACATGGCTATGTATTCCGCCTCTGTAGAAATAAGTACTCATTTGCTTCTTTGGCGACCAGCTCACGAGCTTATCACCCAAAACGAGCACCTCGGGCGTGCCGGCGAGTATCTTGACATCTGCATGATCGGCTCTGCATAGGCATTGGTGACATACCGGTGTCCTTCTGGTACCAAAGTCCCATATTGATGGTTCCTTGGAGATACCGAAAGACCCGTTTAACCGCTTCAAGATGCATTTTAGTAGGCTTAGCACGGTATCTAGCACACATGCAAGCAGCGAACAAGATGTACGGTCTACTAGGCGTGAGGTACATCAGGGATCCAATCATACTACGATACTTTGTTTGGTCTACCATGATCCCTGAGTAGTCCTCATCTAGTTTAGTACGTTCAATCATGGGAGTGTCAACACGGTCACTAGAATCAAATCCAAATTTCTTTAAAATCTCATTAGCATATTTAGATTGATTGATAAAAATGCCTTCAGGACTTTGTGAAATTTGTAATCCTAAGAAAAATGACATTTGTCCCATCATTGACATTTGAAATTTAGAACCCATTTCATTTGAAAAGCGGTCACACTCATTGGGGTCAGTCGAGGCAAAGATGATATCATCAACATAAATTTGAGCGTGAATTAAATGTTTGCTTGACTTCTGGTGAACAATGTTGGATCAAGCTGCTTCTTTCTTTGAATCCGTAAATAGAAGAAACTTTGATAGAGTATCATACCATGCCCTTGGAGCTTGCTTTAAACCGTAAAGAGCCTTCTTCAACGATAAACGTGAGTAGGATGCTCAGGATTCACAAAGCCTTGAGGTTGGGCGTAGGCGACTTCTTTAAGATCTCCGGATTCGAAATGCCGTCTTTACATCCATCGATAGACTACCATGTTCTTACTAGCGGCATTAGCGAAGATTACGATTGCCTCGTCTGACAGCAGGAGCAAATGATTCTTCAAAGTCAATACCCTCCTCTTGATGGTATCCTTTAGCAACCAATCGAGCCTTGTTCTTTAAGACGTCACCATGCTCATCAAGTTTCACTTTGAAGATCCAATTTAGAGCGATAATCATAGCGCAATCCGGAGCAGGTACTAATTCCCATACATCAAGTCGATCAAACTCATGAATTTCTTCTTGCATGGCATTGAACCATCTGTCTTCATTCATGGCGGTTCTAACATCTTTTGGTTCGATCTTAGAGAGTGCGAGTTGAAGAAGGACCATAAGGCATGGTTGCAAGTTGTTTCGGTGAATCTTGGGCGAGAGGATTTCCAATGATGTTGTCTAATGGATGATCATGAGTCCATTTTACGAAGGTGTTCATGTGGTCGTTGTTGAGGGACTGGTAGCGGAAGTGATGTCTCGAAGAAGATGGTTACGTTTAAGATTGGGAGCAAATATGTTTTCAAATGGAGCATCTTGGGGAGTAGCAAAGGATTAACTTCATCATTGTTGCGAAGCAGTTCCATGATGTACATTCGAAGATTGGTGATTTGTTGATGAGGCAGTGATCGGCCCGGCTATCTTGACTTAATGAAATTGATACTGAAGGGTTGACTTCATTCTCATGGATAGGTGCAGCCTCTGTTGTTGGAATTGACATATCATTGGTACATGGCTCAAAATGTTCATCAAACATAGGATCAAACAATTTCTTTAAATCATCTTCAGATGGAGGTACATATGGAGTTACTGGAGAGGGATTTGGTACAAGGGATGAACCAATGGAATTTATTTTGAAGTCTGCGGGTCGAGCTGGATTGTCCGAGCCATTTGAATGGTCGACTCATCAAGCGTAGCGTGAATTGTTTCCATGATATTTCGGGTTCTCTTGTTATAGATTCGGTAACCTTTTCCATTTGGTGCATAGCCTACAAATACTCCAATATGCCTTTAGCTCTCGTTTTCCTAAGTCTTGACCATCATTTGTTGGATAACATAAAGCACCAAACACGAGAAGGTATGATAGATCAGGTTTTATATTGTGGACAAGTTCATAAGGAGTCTTTCCATGAGAGGTGTGAATAAGAGATCGATTTTGAGTGTAACAAGCGTTGGCAATAGCTTCGGCCCATAGAAACATTGGAACCTTTGAGTAAATCAGCATTGTCCTTGCAGCTTCTACAAGAGTTGATTTAGTCTTTCGACTACACCCGTTGTTGAGGAGTTAGAGGACACTTCTTTGGGGGTGATTCCAACATTTCCATAGAATTCATTGAGTTCTTTATTAACAAACTTCGGTTCCATTGTCGATGCGGACGATTCGAGCAGTTTTGTTGAGACGGATCAAGTTGTTTAATGAGTTTAATGATGACATCACGGAGTTTCATCCTTTGTCCTCAAAAACTTAACCTAAGTGAATCGGGAGTAGTCATCAACCACTACTAACACATATCTCTTCCCATTAATACTTTGCACTCTCATTGGACCACACAGATCCATATAAAGGGTATGAAGAACTTCCATTACTGAGTTGGTGGGTTTTGGTTTGTGGTCATATTTCGTGCTTTTCGGTTGGCAAAATTTGAACAAAGATGATCTTTTTCATATTTTAACTGGGTAAGCCTCGACAAGATCCTTTACGAAAAGGTTGTTTATGGTGCGAAGTTCAAGTGATTGAGACGACGATGCCATAACCATGACTTTGTTTTAGAAGCCTTTGACAACAAGCGATTGGAAGACTTCATCATGTCATCGATAGAGATGGTGTATAGGTTTGAACCTCGAGTACCTCTTAATAATTCCACACCATCAAGTTCTCTAATGAAACAAGTATGTTTTCTAAAAGCCACTTCTAGATCGGAATCACATAATTGACCAACAGAGAACAAATTATGACCAAGACCTTCTACATAATATACCACGGAAATTACACTTTTACCAACCACATAATATCCATATCCCATAATAGCTCCAAAATGGTCGTTCCTGAATCTAACTATCAGATGAATTTACTCCGCGAAGTTCATGAGCTGACCAGGTCTCCGTCATATGCTTGGAGCGGCTGAGTCCATGTACCATAGAGCGATTTGAGCGTCTGCTGATTGAACCGCAGACAAGAATGGATAAGCGGATAATTGGGATCCCCATGCAAGAATGTGTTCCATTTGGTCGATGCTGATTGGAACACCCACATCAGAAATACACACATCCATATCAGAAATAGAAGCAATGGAATCATTATGAATAGATGCAGTACTAGTGTCTGTATTTGACCTATTCAAAGTATGTTCACTTCTTAAGGGAATAGTTCTACCAGTAGGCATCCATTTTATAGTGGGCATTGTCTAGATTGACCTTATGGCATGGTATCCATTGATAACCAATCTTACTAAATGTTCTACCTGTGGGTTTCCATTGTTTTCTAACTTTCTTTCGCCTTTGCCTTTTAACCTTCTTTGCATGATTTTTTGCATTAACAATATTAACAGGAGAGTTAACAGCATTAGACAAAGCATTCACATCACATTCACGATTAGTAACAGAATTCAAGCAGACATCAATACAAGGTTTGCAGATAGTATCAGAATTCGAATTAATTACAGTACACCTAAGGCAAATACTAGAATCAACACGATTCGTTTTATTCAACTCAAACTTAAAGTTCCTAGATTGGTCTTCTACTTTCTTCCAATGCACATTCTTAGCTTGCGAGGTCCAATCATTCCTTGTATTGCCTTGAGACTTTGACACTGCTCTTTAATGTCATGATTACTCTGTGGGGAATGGGAACATTAGTTGGTTTTGCTACTTTTTGCATTTCATGTTTAGATGTGATGGGATCTGAACTATTTGAAGGCACCCTAAAGTTCACTTTCTTAACACTAGAGGTGCTGGGATCTGAACTACTTGAAGGCACCCTGAAGTTCACTTTCTTAACAGAGGTCTTTGGGATCTGAACTACTTGAAGGCATGCTAAACTTCTCATTCAAAACATTTGGCATTGACCAGATTGTATACTTGACACGAGGCATAGAACAAGGTATCAAGGGATTAACTTGCTCACCTAAGGATTTAGGGCATATTGTAATTAAGCATTCTAGAAGCTCTTGAGATGGTTTGACATATAAAAGCGAGGCATGACCAATTGCATTATCAAATGGTTTCTCTAACTTATCCTCTTCTACAACCTCCAGGAACATTCTAGACTATCTTGGATGTGTGAAATATGTTTTGAATGGCAAGTTTGTTATTT
>OU343216.1:48331379-48364239 GCA_910596185.1 Chrysanthemum makinoi | reverse complement strand
TCTTGTCACGATGAAAGGATTTCTCTGAAGACAAGAGAAAGTCATCCGGGGTATTCAACTAGTCTCTCTAACAGATTAGTATCACCCAACGGGTTAATTTAGAAAAATCCATATTACAAAATTTGCGAAGGTACTATTATCTATGCCGATAAGATCAACTCAAACTAGTACCTCGCCAAAAATCACAAATTCCACCTTTCATCCCTAACCAAGTCATCATTGTTTCGCGCATCTTGGTCAAACGAGCTCAGGCGTGTTGACGAATTAGTCGGCCTAGCGAATCTTATAAACCATCGCAACAAAACTTCGCACATGAACTATCGCAACATTTCCGCTGACCAAAGAATAAGTACACCAAGATTTTGACTATACCGAACAAAACGTCACCGGTCCCCAGTTATACATAGCCTGATCACCTATGTATAATTCGGGAGGGGTAACATACACGGACATGGTTAAATTCTTGAAATTCTTACCCAGTCATGTTAAAGGAAGTGCTTAACTCACTATCACGAAATAGAAAAGTTCGTGTTCTTACCTCACGTCGACACCCCCACCTTAAAATGCCATACACCGTACCACCCGAGAGAAGAAATCTTCTACTAAGGAAACGAATGTGAAACATTTGAACCTTCGACAATGACTTAGCACCATGTTGGACATAGGAACCAGAAACTAGCACCTTAGATATGCATATCCATACGTATTATCCTACCATCCATACTGAGCAAAGATCGTCATATACCATAGGTCAACCCAGCAAACATCCCACACACATGACGCAAGGAAAAATCATGTGGTACACCTGTTTTAGACATACTTGAGTATGACAGAGACCCTACCATTTAAGGAAGACGCTTTACACCAGAGCTGAAAGCTATCTTGATTCAAAGAGGAAAATAATGGTATAGAGTACTCAACACCCAAAGATCCATGAGAAGCACTACACAGTGCACAAATTAGAGTCGAAACCTAACATGATCACACTAGGAAAACCTAGAAATATTATCCTTACTACACCACGGGAGTACAGTGTACACCGACCACAATGTCCCACGGAGTGTACGGAAACATAAGGGAAGTTGACCATGTAACGACACCAATAATTGTAGTCGCAACGTGAGTTCAATTACAACTTTCGTACTCACCCAAGGCAAAACAGTCATAACCGCATATACTTCAAGCAACATCTAGCAAGCAAAACCTTTTAAAGCCAGATCATTTCAAGTAGTATCACTCAACGAAAGAACCGACAAAATAAAACTCTTACGACATAACCGAATGCCGGAACTTGTAAAGACGAATGGAATCTTATCCCCAAGGACCAACATTGAGACCCATGTCATGAAGGGATTTGTAATATCATTATGTGGGAACCTCATTAAGGCCAGGAGTATTACTCATCTAGGTCCGGGAAAGATGCATCTTGATCCAGAGAACTATTATTAGCATCACACATGAAGACTGGTATTTGACCTATGTCAAACCATACTTAGTATGTTCGAAAGGAAGGATTCAAAACGATCAGGAGCCATCAAACCTACCTGTACAAACCGAAAGTTCCGGATAGAAATGGGAATGCTTAACAATAGACTCTAGTACCAAGTCACCAAAGAACCCTATCGATTATGACTCTAATTTGATACTAAAGAATCATCTCACCAAATCCATCTATCTCTACCAAACAAAGAGAACGACAACATGAAGAAACTCGCATGGATTGCTCGAAGCAAAGCACTACAAGTCATAGCTCTTCAATCCTCTTCATTCCAAATGGCGACAGCCATTCACCTTAAACCTTCGAGGATCACTCCCAAAATTCTAAGAAATTCAATATGAAATGAGTACCATTTACCGTCCTTCGACTACTAGACTGAATAGAAGGGCCATTCAAGCTATAGAAGTTATACTTCAACCATGAATAACATGTTTCGAAAGGAGAATGGGGTAGGCAAGTTGCCTCAATCGAATTCACTTACAACAACATGCCACCTCATAAGGCACTGTATGGTCACAAGCGCAAATCAATCGTGGTTAGAACAGAGAGCGGCAAAGAACCAATCCAGTGGTTCCATGAGGCTATCAAGAACCATTGATAGTAGTGTGCAGACCAGAGACTGAATGCAAACAAATCTGATTATCAAGGCCAATAAATATAGGGCTAAAGGTCATTTAAGGTTCAAGTCGGCAAGAAAGTTAGATTGAAGTTCCGTCTCCGGAAAGCGTAACCCAACCCAACGAGACGCAAAAAGGGGAAAAACCTTAATTCGTAAGATTAGTCAAATCTTCCCCAAGATCGAGCTAATAATTACCAACTCGGATTACCATCAGACTATCGTGATGCACAAATAGTTTGGTGCGAACAACTCGGAGAACCACCCTTCATACTAAAGGTTTGTAACGCAATAGAAAGCCGTAATCCGTTTGGGGAAATGTGGAAAGCTAAAACCTCGTTACTTTAGATCCGTCAAAATTTCCACAAGAATCGGGCCGGTAGCCTACTAACCCGAAAATTCCCCTAGAACTCAACTCTTTACATAACGTGTTTCGCATATGAAACTCGAAGAATTTCCCTCCCAACGAAACTCTCGCCATTCCAATGAAGGGATCCAAAATCGACAAAAGGTTTAAATTTTGTCAAGGAACCCGAACGAAATATTGAGTCAAGAAATCAAACGGCTTAAACGAAGCCGCATTCCTATCGTAAGAACCCATTGGAAGTCTCAAAGAGGTCCGGAATACACGTTGGAATGTGAAGACCAATCAGCGTAAATACCCACACCTTTTCTACTTCAAGAATAATTCTAACGAAAACCGAGGACGGTTTTCTCTTCTAAGGCGGGGAGGATGTGACACACGGTAAATTTTCACAAAAATTTAACTGACAATTAGTAATTTATTTTGCTGAGCATAAGTCATTAAGCATGCATAAGCTTTACCTGATCATTCGAGTAGTTAACTCGCATACTGTAGACTAATGCACCACTTTTGCATTCATATCATTTTATGAATATTTCATTTTATTTTGTCTTATGATTAAATTGTGAGACGAGAAGTTATCTCGTTTTCCCCAGTGACCGACACTGCGCGCGTACCGACACTATGATAAGGGCTTGATAAAACAAAGACAAACGTCTGTAATGGGATATTACAAAAATAATAAATATATCCGACACGTAACTATAAGATACTACGTTATAAAAGTTATCAAACAACGATATTTCAGTTACAATTTAATATCACGGGACACAAAATAATTAATACACTTACACTCAAAACAAAAACCTCTATAAGACTCAAAGCATTAATAGGTAAGTGTAACACAATTACATACATGTACACAAATAAATCATAAGTGTAAAACTTATACATACTTATTCACAAATAACACAATAAGTATAATACATATATACTTACACATTTGAGATAATTGAAAACATTAAATAAGTTTTAAGAGATGCACTCTTTGTCCTCTTTCCCCACATACGACAAACACAAAGACAGAGAAATGAAGATAGCAATCTTCATCTTCAACCTTTCCTCTATCTCTAGACCTGCGCTCATCATAGGTCGAATCTTCCAAGAAGGGAAAACCCAACATGTTATCCCATCATATCCTTCTCTTTCTTACCAAAACCATGTAAGTTTTCTTTTGGTCTCTCCAAATCCTCTCTTTGATGCGCCGGCTATGGTTCGTATAAGCCTAGAAGAATCAAGATAAGATCACCCAAGAGAACCATATCTTCACTTCAATCTACCTTGAGCAAATCCAAGATTCGCCTAAGGTTTTGGAAACTAATCAAATTCGGCTTCAATCCAAAATGCCAAGATGAGAGAGATGGTTAAGCTCCTTCCCAAAATACTTCCTTTATCTCAAAAAGAGATGTGAAACACCCCAATTTAGTTTCACCACCACTCTCACAAGAAAAACTAGGGTTTGAGGAAGTTGGGGTTTTCTACAATTGATTTGGGGTTTTTGAAATTCAAGGTTGGTATTCGCCAATTCTAGTATCACTTCCTACATCAAAAGTATTCGAGGTCAATCGGCGTCAGCTAGTTGACTTATGTTCGACCTCCCTCCAAGAACTTGTAAGGATAACATATTTATTATGTCTTAAAAATTAATCGTGTCTTGTTAAAATTGTGGTTGAGTTGTTAATAATAAAAAAAAAATTATATTTGACTTTGTAAGTAGTGTTTTGATGTTCATAAAATCTTTGTGTCCTTGGTAAACGAGTTAGCCATTGAAACTCGAGTTGTTAAATTGTTTCGTTAATTGACTTGGCGAGAATATGAAACCAAATGTTTGGAAAAGCCAAGTTTTATAAATCTACAAGTGATAATAGGATTGAGTCTGGAAACTTATGTTAATCACGATGCCTTGGTGTAGTACTCGAAGTAGTGAGAAATTCTTGGTAACTTGTAATGTTTGGTAAATAAATTGGGAGTTGGAAATTGATTTGGTCACTTGCCCTTGTCGAAGTAAAGGTGTGAAGAGTAAACATAGCCAAAACTTTGTTCCTGCTTAAGATCATCACCTAAACGTTAGTCCGCTTAGTGTGTCGTTAGATTTTGACGGAAAAACTTCGTTTTAGTAATCCTTGAGTTTGAGTCATGGAACTTGTAATAAATTAGTCCTTGTGGTCATTCACGTCAAATCTGAAAATAAGGTATTGAGTCTTGATAATTTGTATAAACTCATGTTTAAGAAATGCGGCCAATCTAAATCGTTATTTGTTTGTGTCAAGTGGTTGTTTGACTCGACTAGAAACCCATTTCGATGCTAGTGATCCTTTTCAGTCGACCTCCGTGTTATTCATTGTGTCGATAAGATTCGTACGTTAAAGAAACCCACACTAAGTCATGACCTCGTGTTAGCTTGAGAAACCGACTTCGTTACCATAAGTACCCTGTGTCTCGGGCTTCGACTATGAGTTTTGTGTTAAATCTGTTGTGTGTGCCTGGGGGAAAAGCCAAGTCGAGAATACAATTTGCCAAAATAAATATGATTAACCTAAAATTTGTCATGATCCGAATTAGTATTATAGGTTGTCGAGGTGAAATCGGGTTGAGTAGCACTCGACTAGCACAAGATTTCACCACATTTTTACTCTAACTTTCAATAACATGTTGGCCTTGAGCATTATCCGAGGCGTTATGGACACTTGTTATGTCAGTTCCCTCCTACGTTTGGTCTCCTCCTCAACAAGTTTGGCGCAAGCAATGTGTTACCAGAATGTTGATTAGTATCTTGACATCAGGTTCTGGGCCACATCCCAACTTATTGCCTATGTTACAAAAGAGTTTGTCTATTTTATGGGCCTCGTCCCATATCCGGTACCTTGTCACTAACGACCCCGGGCCGCAGCCCATGACGGCTCGAGGTGTTCATTGGATGATCTAACTACCTCACAAAATAAAACGTATAACGTGTAACTGGAAGTCCAAGTAAAAGCTAACCCGTTTCCGTCTATTCTTTTCCTCCATCTCGTGGCACATCGTCATGATGTCAAGTTTATAAAAGTCTCAATGCAACTAGACAAGTGTAAAGCTTCATAAACGTGAAACATATAACTAACCATGTAAGGTACATAATAAAATTTGTACAACGAGATGTCCGTCGATATGTTCAAAAGACATAGTTAGGACAAGTAAACTAGTAGACGTAAATGTTACAAACAAATATTGATAAATAAATAGAGACCATCAAGTCATTTTATCATTTAATCTACTCTATAGTCTTCAAATTTAACTTACATATTTTCTAAATATAATTAGCAAATATTGATTTCGATACTACTATCATGTGTCAACTTAAATAAGTAGATGCACATTTGATACTTACTAAAAGAATAACGTAAATGTTTTCAACCCAACTCTTGGATTATAATATTGTAATAGTGCCAACGTGAAAAGTATATATACATTCATATACTTACTAGTAAAACATTTTAATCATTTTTACAAAACAAAACTTTGATTTTAATACAATTATGAAACAATATAGATTGAACCATTTTAAGTAAGCGATACTTAAAATAATGAACTAAAGCATTGCCCTCCTTATCTAGGTCGCGTGTCGGCGCCGCTTCACAACAATCACTAAATCCCACTTTTGGATTGCACATTTGCTAAGGTGAGTTTTCATAGCCCCACTTTTAGTTGATAAACTATTTTATACATTTTGGGGTGAGAAATATGCAAAACATTTTATGGACCAAAACTATCACATGATTTCTATTACGTGGTTTAGCCTAAGCCCTTATGTCCCTAGAGAATGCCCCTTTTTCATGAACCGTCAATTCCCCATTGGGAAACGCGAATGTTATAAATAGATCTATTGAGGGTGACTCCTCCGTTCGGTTGGCCATGCTTAGGCCAAGGCGAAACGTATACCATGTCGGAATCAAGTGTTGAGGGACAAAACACTTGCTATGGGCCCTATATTGTATGACATCTTTTAGGATACAGAAACTGTCGTAGTATCGGTTGCATGAACTTAGAGCTAACGTAATAGACTTTCATCCATATATCATTATATTCTTGATAATGATTATATGTCTTTGCTTATGGTCCAAACTTACTATTTTAATCTAAACCTATGAACTCACCACTTTTAGTGACCTTTTTAGCATATTTTCTCAGGTGTTTAGTTGTGATCATGGATGCAAGGCAAGAGGTGGATAAATGGTCGTAGGAATTTCTAAAGAAGTTTTTTTACACATAAAAGATGTTTTTATATTGGGACCACAAAAACATTTGGGGATATGCCCATTTATCTAAACAATGTCGTGAAATATTGTTTCAAAATATTTTATGAGATTAAACGGAGTATGTATTCCGTTCTGTATTACTTGTGTTATGATTCACCAATTTCGTAACATTCCCAAATAACACGTATGCTTCCGCTAAACCAAATTTGGGGGTGTTACACTTATGTTCAAAAACAGAGAAGAGCTTACATTAAAACTGGCTTAGGTTTTGGAATGGATTTTAGTAACATAGATGAAAACCAACCTAGTGATCAGGATGAAGGTGAGTATGAGGATATAACCACTAGTGATGATGAACTCATTAATTATGTAGATACATCTAGTAATGAGGGCTCAATAAGTGAACCACCTCCAGAGTATAAGAAAGACAATGGTTATCATGTCTTGTTCCCCATCCCATGGCATTCATCAACCCCTAGGCCTGATGTTTCTCGTTTTGGAGTAGACAGTCTTGAGTTTAGGAAAAAGCTTGTAGCTCAATCTAGGTCTGAAAAACCCAAAGAAGCTGTTGAAAATATTGTTCAAAATCAAGTAGTACCTTCAAATCAAAGTCGCTCCACAAGCGTACCTTCATCTTCAAAACCTTTTCAAAATAGTACTGCTAAACCTTTTTGGGATAACTTTGGTCAAAACAGGTTTAATCATTCACCAAGAAGGCAAAATAATTTTGTGCATAGACATAGAAGAAGTCACTTTGGAAGTATGGGTCAAAAACTGTGTTTTGTGTGTTTTAGTCCTACTCATTTAATCAAGGATAGTGAACATCACTCAGAATACCTTAGCAAATTTCCAAAGAACATGACTGCCAACCAGAAACCTAGAGAGCACAAACCAGTTTGGAATAATTCAAATAGGGTCAATCACATAAATTTCTCATCAGATCATAGATACCCACACCAAAGAAGACCTTTTTCAAAACCTTCAGTATCTCATAGTACTTTCCAAAGTACTGTTAATACTGGACCAATACTTTCTCAAAGTACTGCTCAGCCAAAACAAGGTACTGATCACACTATTTGGAATAAGAGTCCTAGAAGATCTCACTATCAACCTAGAAGGTATTACAACTCACATAGGGGATCTAGATCACAGGAACCACGTGTTAAACCAGAATGGGTTAAGAGGGAAAGTACTGCAGAGGGAAAAACAGTACTTTCAACAAAAAGTGAATCAGATGTTTTTGTGATTCAAGAAAAAGCGAATAAAATTATAAAAGAGATTTGTGTTGAAAAACCAGAAAGTTTTGAAAAACCACATGCTAAAGATCAAAAGATAATTCTGGATCATCATTTGAAAGATCGTGGACATTACATACTCAAAGAATTTTAGTTTGTAACTCTACAAGGGGAACACAAGTCAGTAATGGCTTGGGTTCCTAAAAATCACTAACTCATTTCTTTGTGTGAAGGGCAACCCAGAAGAGGAGCTTAAAGATCATCTTATTGTGGATAGTGGTTGCTATGGAAGTATGACAGGAGACAAAGAGATCCTGTTTGATTTTAGGAATATTAGTGGAGGAAGAGTTGCATTTGGGAATGATCCCAATGGAGGAAAGATTACTGGAAAGGGAACTATCAAAGCAGGGCTTATAGATTTTGAGAATGTTAGATATGTGAAGGAGCTTAAGTTCAACTGGTTATCAGTCTCTCAAATCTTTGATAAAAAGCATCCTGTGTTATTCACTGACACAGAATGTCTCATCCTTTCCTCTGACTTTAAGCCTGTTGATGATGACTTGGTAGTACTTAGAGTACCAAGAACAAATGATGTGTATAGTTTAGACATGAAGAGTTTATCACTCCAAGACCAAGCACATACAGATTAGGCATCACTTTATCATATATTGCTATGAGCACAGGCTCATTAATGTGGTTAAGGTTCACACAGATGATAATGTAGCTGACTTACTCACCAAAGGCTTTGATGTTTCAAGATTCAATCACTTGGTGGTGAGCATTGGCATGATTAACTACTGAGCTACATTTAAGGGTAGGACTATTTAGTATTAGTATAGTCCTGTGTATTGCTTGAGGGGATGATATGTATGTCTACTTAGTGTTTACAGAAGAATTTGGAAAAGTACTGTTTTTCGTGAAAGTGCTTGGAAATCTGCATACGTGGAAGTACTGTTTGTCTTATTAAAAGTACTGTTCCAATGGTAATATTGAGGGGTAATTGCTTCTAACGGTAACTTTGGTATTTATGGCTGTGATTTTTTAAAAATCTCACCTATAAATAACTACTCTTCGATTTTCCCTCTCATATTGATACATTAGAATCTTTTCCATAATTCTTTCATTACCTCTATATTATTTGATTATATCTCTTCTGTGCTCACATAATCAACAATGGCTAATCGTCCAACCATTTCAAAGCACAATATGGTGGCTAATTTAGATAAGACTGAAGCGAATACACTCTTTCATGATATTATTGATTATCTTACTGGCTCGCCAATCAGTTATGCTCTTTTAGTGGAGCCGGATATAATTGAGCCCCGGATTCAAGAATTTTGGGCTAATGCTAGAGATAACATGGAGAATGATGAATATTATGTTTGATCAACATTCTTTGGAAGAACTGTTAAGATTACTGAAGCCTCCATCAGAGAAGATTTATTGTTCAATGATGCAGATGGAGCTATACGATTTGATAAGAAGTTGATATGGGATACTTTTTGACATATTGGTTATGAAGGATCTTTGAATGAACAAACATTTAGGAAACAACTATTTTGTCCTCATTGGAAATTTTTGGTTCATGTATTGCTCCATTGCATAAGTGCTAAGAGTACCTCTTGGGAGCAGTTTGGGTCAAATATAGCATCTGCTATAGTTGGGTTAGCTACAGATCGGGTTTTTAACTTCTTAAGGCTAATATTGGATGGAATGCTCTCACATATCTCACATGGATCTACTTGGCTAATGTACCCAAGGTTTATACAGGGTTTCTTAAACAAGCAACTTACCGATGTGCCAAAACCTACAGCCTTATTGCTTGTTATTGTTCAACAATAAAAGATTTTTACCTTTATGGCAAAAAGGAGTGTTTTATTCAGGGGTCAAGATACTCCCTTAACTACTTCTATGATGGACGTTGTTGCTGCTGTTAGAGCTGATGATGAAGATGATGAAGCTACTGAAGGTACTGCATCTGCAAGTACTACACACCAAGTACTGCATCTGCAAGTACTGCATCTGCAAGTACTGCTTCTCAACAAACTGCATCACAAGAAGATACTGCATCTGCAAGTACTGCTTCTCAACAAACTACATCAAAAGAAGATACTGCATCTCCACAAGGTACTGCTTCTCCAAGTACTGAAGTTCAAGAAGATGTTGCAGTCTCACCATCTCCATCTCCGCAAGGATCTGTTCCTACTTCTCAATCAGAGGAACATTCACCAATTCACGAAGCGGATTCACATACCATACCTCCTGAAGAAATAATATTGGATAATTATGTTTTGACAAGGGAGTTGGTTAAATTGAAAAAGACTACTGAAGTTCAAGCCAAGCAGATAAAACTGAAGTTTAGAAGGCTAAAAACTTTTGTGTGACCATTAGTTAAATAATTTCGTATCTGGGTTAAATCAAAGAAGAAAGCGCAAAGGCAGTCTAAGAAAAGCAAACGCCAACAGGTTCATTAACAATCTTCTGTCCAATTGGGGAGGAATTTAGAAAAAGAGAATTTGAAAGAAGATGTTGAGAAAGAGAAAGAACCTGAAGGTACTGAAGAACATGAAAAGACTGAAGAACAGAACATTCAAGATACTGAAGAGCAAGTTCAAGTTCAAGTTCAAGGTACTGATGATCAAGGTACTGAACAACAAAGTACTGCTCTTCAACAACAAAGTTCTTTTAGACAAGAGTTAATTACTCCAAGAGTATTGAATTTTGAAGAGGAAGCTGGTCCTTCTACAACTGTTATACAAGAAGAGGAGGAGGCTACACTCAAACCCATCCATTCTGCAAGTGATGATGAGTTCATTGCTACAATTTTAGAAGATTTATCACAACCAAGAGGTGGTGTTACTATTCGAGAAGTGCAAGAAGAAGAACAACAAAGAACTTCTCAACCTGCAATTGATCCTAAAGATAAAGGAAAGGGTGTTCTGGATGAAACTAAGAAGAAAAAGCTAACTTTGGCAGAACTTAGAGCAATTGAAGTTGCTAGGAATGAAGCTGCAGCTAGAAAGTTTCAAGAGGAGTTAAATGCTAAAGATAAAAAAGCTCAGGAAGCTGAAGAAGCTCAAAGTAGAGAAGCAGCTAAGAAGTTACAAGATGAATTAGATGCTGAAGCTGCTGAACCATTACAGTCACCTACTCCTGTTAGATATATGCCAAGAAGACCTAATTTAGCTAAAGACAGGAATGCTATGATGGCTTATTTGAAAGGTCGAGGATATAAAGGATTGCAGAAGCTGAATTATGTTGATATGAAAAGACTATATGATGCTGAAACAGAGGCTTATAAGAAAGATGTTGCAGGCATCAAAGATTTTAGAGAAGAAGCCCCTTGGACTGAAGAAGAAAGGAAGAAGAGTTTAAAAAGAAAAAGGAAAACTGAAGTTACAGATAGATAGTTCTCAAAGAAAGAAAGAGTTGAATTAAGATCTGAGACTAGAGATGCATTAAGAAATTATCTCAGAACAGTTGATTTTGAATATTCCAAAGAAGATGCTGATATGAAGATGAACAGATCTCAGATTAGTGCTTATGATGTTGTGAAATATAAAGATGGAGATTATATGATTTTTCATAAAGAAGATGAAAGCTTCAAAGTTTTCAATAGGCTATGGAATTTATTGCACATTATAGATAGAGTGGATCTATTCTATCTATATCATGTAGTGAAAGCTTATTTTGAACATAATCCATTAGAAAGGATTGGCTTAGTTTTACTTGGAGATCTTACAACTGCATGGGAAACTGAAGAAGAGAGCACTGATGATATTTGGAAGAATCAAGAAAATTCGGAAATTGTTTGCTGGAGATTCTTTGAAGAGTCTAGAGTTCATGTTTTAGAGCTGGAAAATGGTACAATGATACACATGTTTGTAAACAGAAGATACCCTCTCACAGTCGAGCTCATGAGAAGAATGCTAGAGCACGGATTGGAAGTAGAAGAGGATAATGAAACTGCTTGCATGGTCATCAATCTATTTATCAACCGACTACCATTGTCAAGAAGATAAGTAAACTGGTATCAATTTCATTGAATAAATTATTTTTGATAAATCAGTACTTTATTCAAAGTACTGCTGATCAAACAGTACTTTTATCAAAGTACTGCTTGCAGTTTTTAAACCAGTTAAGTGATTTTTGGTATAAACCTTTTGTTAAAAAAAAAAAAAAAAAAAAAAACAAATATTTTGAAACAAAGGTTGTATAACATAAATGGTTTTTGTGATGGCAACATAAATAGGTCATCAATCCACCATGGTTACAAAAGGATTGGCTAATCCATGAGCAAACGGCTCTGGTAAAGATATTTCAAATCGGTTTTTAGTTGACAACTTGCTAATAAGTTGAATGGTTATCAACTCACCATATCAGTTAATGTGAAGAGTTGGCTAGCCTACAAGAAAATGGCTTGTGGTAAAGGCAGTGGAAAAACCATTATTGGTAATTAGTTCACCAATGGATAGAAGAACTAACTAGTCCAGAAGGGTACAACTTTTGGTAAAGACAACTCAAATCTGTTGATAGGTGATGATTTGCTAAAAATCATATGGTTATCAATGTACCATGGTCTTACACACCAAAACATTTGGCTACTCCAGAGATAATGGCTTTGGTAAAGAGATCTAAATCCATTAAATTTTCAATGATTCACCTCTCACAGGAGTTAACACACCTCGAAGTGATGAGAATAGTATGCAACTTAAACTGAATTAATGTACAAATTGTCATATGTTGTCTGTTGCTTTGAAAAGATGGAGCTTGATGCTGAGAAAGAATAATTCTAGAGATACTTTGACAAGCACGTAAACTACTGAGAGATACAATCCAAAGACTAAGAAACAATCTGTTCTTAAAGATGAAGTTGTTAAAAGATATATTTACAGAGGAACTTGAAGTCAAGCAAGTAGAATTCAAGTTAGGGGAGGATTGTTGGGATTTGAAAGTGCTGAAGATATGAAAGTATTGAAGATATGAAAGTATGTAGTGCCAAAGTATTGGAAAATGTCAAAGAGTCAAAGTATGCTAAAGATAAAGTCAAAGTATGCACAACGAATTCAAAGTACTTTAAAGAACAAAGAACTGTTATATTCGTTTATGGAAAGTATTGTAACTCTAGAATATTCTATGTTTAGATTACTTGTCGTACAAGGTTACAATTTGTAAACCGACTAGGATATCCTTGAGCCTATAAAAGGACTCCTAGATTGGCATTAGATGTATGAGTTTAATGAAGTTTTAGAGTTTACGAATTCTCAAGTTGTTTAGAGTTTTAGAGAGAAGTTCGATAATCTTAGAGTTGTTTAGAGTATCTGCATAATAAGCGATTTAGAGTTAATAATAAAAGTTATTCTTCTTAGCTTTGTTAAGTAAATTCCAGTACTGATAAAGATTGCTCGTTGTTTCTTTGTTAATAACTTAGGATTTATCCGAGGTTGTTAAACCTTAACAAGCTAGTTAAGTTAGTTTGATTAAAGTATATCGATCCAACAAGTCATACCAGAAACGTGTTAATCTCACCAAACCACAGCTAGACCTTCCCGATATCAACCATCTTCCTCAGTACACCATCATTAAGAAACCATTTGGGGTAGTTTACCGTAGTGAACTTCACCGAAATTGCTTCATGGCGTGCAAGGAGCTTCACAAATTCTGTGATCATACTTTGAAGAAGGTTCAGGATGGAATGGCTTATCGGTTAAAGGAGATTCATCAAGGCATAGGGTCGAAGAAAAGGTGGAATTCTAGGGAAAGGAGGGATGCGAAGAAGATCATTACCAGGATTGATGAAAGGTTGTTTCGTCGGGATCAGATGGGGACATTGGGGAGTTTCGTGGGTGGACGTCAAAGCATATCTCTAACAGGCTACCAACGTCCAGAAAGAATCCTTGGTGTTATGGACGGACTTCCTGGTACTCCTTAAATTTGTTTCTCTCATTAATATTTGGATGTGTGATCTATATTTTACTAAGGCTTGTGCACACATAACAGTGTACAACCCGTTCTTGTAATGAAAGGACCATCTGGTACGCTTCAGTGCCACAATCCTTATAAAAGGAGCGAAAGCTTCTTACTTTTGAGTAAAACTAAATAAAAACTTTCAGTTTCAAAGTTTTGCTCAAAAGACCAAGTACTTCCCCTTATGATTTTCAAAACCTCAAAAGTTAATATCATTTGTTGAGGGGGATTATTTGATTAAAACTTTGTTCACAAATTGTTCTTCGTGGAATTCTTCCCACAAAACTCAAAATGGATATATTCGACATCAAAATTTCGTCAAAAATAACATTTATATGCCATTTTTGAGGGGGAGAAAAAAAATTATGTGATGAGAAATATGTTGTGAATTGCTATTGAATCTTCGTGCTAAAGACTTAACCAATGAATTGACGAGCTCTTAAATTTCAGTAACTCGAAAAGACGTGTCTGGGATGGGTAATAATTTCAAGCTAGTTCGCTAGTGATGTAAACGTGTCTCGCAAAGGATTTGTCCTAGTAGAATGTACCATTCGAGAAACTCTTGGTAGACATGAACCTTGACGGGTTAAACCTCCTCACCAAGGAGTGTTTACAACTTCAAGCTGACCTAGTTAGTGATGTAACCGTATCTCGCGGGGAATTATCTATCTTGAGTTGATCAATTCAAAAGTGTGCTCTCTTCTCTCACCGTGCAAATTTCTGTCAAAATACTTAAGCACATGTGGAGGGGGAGTATTTCTGCAAAATATAAAACTCTTTCAGTGGTACAAAATGTTTTTAATCATAACCACTTTGAGAGATTTTTCATGAAAATGGTTTTATGGAAAAATAGGTTAGTCATGGAGTCATAAGGTGACTAAGGTTAGGAATAACCGTCCTATGATCCGCCAAAGCCGGAGGGATCTACCCAAGGACACCACCAATAGTTAGAATTTAGAAGTCCTTAGGTATGATTATATAAAGGAGAAAATGAGAATCGGAGAAAGAAGAAGTTGAAGAATTAAAAAGAAAAGTAAAGAAAAGGGTGAAAAGAAATAGCCCTCCAGATTATTCAACTTAGGGTAGACACCGGGTTCAATTCATATGCTACTGGTTGTCACTAGATGACACCGGTATTGAAGATCAAAGTCGTCATGGACCCAGTGACGCATGCACTAAAACCTTCTTAGCCACTCAAGTTTCTCTAAATAGAAGCTTGTTTCATTCTCACAGGGAACCCTACGTAAACTATAGGCTTTCTCTTAGAGATTGCTGGTATTGAAGAAGGAGACCCTCTCCCTAGTCTCCGCTCAGGAAAACTAAAGCGCACTATTGAGTCTAGAGCCACGAGATTCATCAAAAGATCTCTTAGGTACAGTTGACATTTCATCACTTGTCGTTCAACAATAAGGACGAAAGTGATACATTCAAGGGTCCTTCATAGATCTTAGCAATCTGTCGAGAACATTTATGAGGGGTTCACATCCGTGATCCTCGTGATTGAATGGAAACTCCTCGCCAGGTCAACATCAAACAGCCCGACAAAGCAGGTCACTTCGGTAACTCCTTGTAGGTTACACTTAGTGTGTCTCAAACGGTCTATAGTCGTGGGGTGATGCTTCGGTGTACCTCAACGACTCACCTGAATTGTAGATGTACATCGGTACATCGCGTTATCTCACTTGTGGGACTCTAGTTCAGGAACAGCCTTTGTGAGAATTAGAGACGTGTTTTCACACTATGCTGTTAACACACTCGAAGTTCAAACTTGTTAGCGCTGGATTATTTCTAACCCATGTTTTTATGTTTTCTTCTTATGGATGCTCGCGGGAGGAATAGATCATGCTGATTCTCCACATGCTCATAACAACAACATCATTAAAGAAGTTCTCTCATTATGAAAGGCAACACAAAGTCATAATGATTCTTCATCTAATCAAAGAATCTACAAAGTCATAAAGACTCGAGAACTTCTTCACATCTGGAATTCACTGTCAAATGAGCGCGTGAGCATGTTGGAGAAAGACGTGGAGACGCTGGAGCAACAAAGCTGACCTGTAGCTGACAACAACATACTATCACAACCACCACAAAGAACAAAGAAATCAAAGACGTTAAAGCAGAATACTTCAAAGAAAACAAGATCCCTACACTGGGGAGATTGATCGAATCAAGGCACTTCTTCTCACAAGAAAGAAGAATGTCAGAAGATGTCAAAGCTACTATTACATCTGCACCAACAACTGTTTAAGATTACTTAAGATATCAATTACTAACACTTAAGGGGAGATTGTTGGAATCACTCCTAAACTACTTCTCAAGTGTTAGTAATCAATATGTAATAGTTAGCTTAATTAAGGCTTTTATGTTAGTAATTAAGGCAAGGCTCATGTAGAAAGCCTATGAGCCTATGCAAAAGCCCAATAAGGAAAGGAAGGGACTAGATATGTTGCCCTAGCTCCCTTCCCCTATAAATAGTCTTGTAACTCTCATTTGAGAGTTGGTTGTTCATTCTATCACATATCATTTACGCATAACATTTCATATTCATTCGTGTGTGTGTTAAGCGTTCAATCGATCTTTCTCTTCTATATTTCTTATATTGATGCTTATGTTGCAAACATGGTGACCTAACAAACTATGTCTCATTTTATCAAATCAAATGATATGATTTCAAAACGACTCATATAAGGGTCGTTCTTGATACTCTTATCCTTGTGCTATGAACGTCACGTCTCGGTTACCTTTCTGCTACGACATTTTGAGGGTGTGAGAATATTTTCAGGTGAAAATCCTAATATAAGATCATTGGGCTTTGAAATGACCTAACATGAACTCTTAAAAAACTATGAAAAAAGAAGTCATAGAACTTCAAGCTATCTCACAATTATGTTAACTTCATAATCTGTAACATATTGGCTTTCATAAACACATCAACACATATTAAATAGGGGCGTATGAATTAGAGTTTTAGAGAGAGAAAGTGGAAGAGAGTTGGGAACTTGGTGAGACAAAGAAAAATGATATTTAAAGCTCCAACCCTCTACCTTGGGAGGTAGAGGGTATTTATAGTTTCTTACAAGACACGCCTCCTACGGGTTGTGGATCAGGCATACAGTGGGTAAAGACCCGTCCGTCCTCCACTGTGTTACATAACAAACTACTAACTAACATAAAATGACTACGACTACGAGCTTTCTAACGAATACATATATTTGAGGTGACCAACTCTTTAACTACTGGATTTTCTAAATCCTAACAATCTCCCCCTAAGGGAGGTCACCTCAATTTACATTGAATACAAACAGATATTACACTTTGATTGTTCTTGGATTCTTGATTAAGTTCTTTGCTCTATAGTCCGTAGCCTTTGATTCTTCATGTACCACATGTTTTGTTATTTCAAGTGGAGGTCTTTATCTGATCCACGTGAAGATGAGTATTGAGCCAGCATTGTTAGGATTTAGAAAATCCAGTCGTTAAAGTGTCGGTCACCTCAAGTATATGTAATCGTTAGAAAGCTCGTAGTCGTAGTCATTTAATATTAGTTTGTATTTAGTTAAGTAACACCATGGAGGACGGATAGGTCTTTACCCACTGTATGCCTGATCCACAGCCCATAGGTGGCGAGTCTTGTAAGAAAACTATAAATACCCTCTACCTCCCAAGGTAGAGGGTTGGAGCTTCAATACCATTTTTCTTTTGTTTCACATAGTTCCCAACTCTCTTCCCTTTCTCTCTCTAAAACTTTCTCTCTCTAAACATTGTATACGCCTCTTATGATTATGGTTTGATGTGTTTGTGAAATCCTAAATGTTACAATTGGTATCAAGAGCCATGGTTTGATCACTCATCTTTCATGCTCTTTGTTTTAGTTGATTTCATAAGGTTTTTGGGGTTATAAGTGTTTAGAAGAGTTTGAATCATTTGGTTATTTTCTTGTGTTAAAGTTTGAATTTTGATTGTACTTTTGTGTTTAGGATCATCATATGTGTTTAGGTTTTGAATTCGAAGGATTGAATCATCGTGGTTGGCCTATTTTTGATTGTTAAAGTGGTTGTTTTTGAAAATTGTACTAAGCGAGTTGAGCCACGGTATTGCGTTTCTTGGAAGCGAGTTGCTTTGTTATTGGAAGTGAGTTGTTTCTGAAGCGAGTTGATACTTAAGCGAGTTGTCGCCTAAGCTTGTTACTTTCTAAGAAAGTTTCCTGGTTCTGCGAGTTGACACTTAAGCGAGTTTTCCTGGAAGCGACTTGGCTATTAAGCGAGTTGTCTCTTTAAGCGACTTGGGTTTTAAAGTGACTTGGCTATTAAGCGAGTTGACTCTTTAAGCGACTTGTCTATTAAGTGAGTTGTCTCTTTATGCGACTTGATTTTTAAAGCGAGTTGTCTATTAAGCGAGTTGATATTAAAGCGAATTGGTGAGGTTGCGACTTGTCAAGTTTACTACTTGTCTATTGAGACTTGTCACTTCTTCGTGCTACATTTTACGGTTGTTCTCTTGATTTTGTAAAATCCCGTGAAAGAATCAATTTCCCGGTTTAATCAAAGAATAGTAAAATCCCGTAGAATCTGGAATCATGTCGAACAACGTACCTACTATCATTTCTACTATAGCTGAGGACGTTCAAGCAGTGGATCGATACCGGCCCACCTATGCTTGACATAACTGATTATGACTCATGGGCTCAACGAATTAGGTTGTACTGCTTGGGAAAGGAAAATGGGGTTAACATTGTCAAATCAATTGATGAAGGACCTTATCAGATTGAGACTACAAGAGACACACTTGAAACTGCTGCTTGGATGGTACAGGACCTTAGGTTTGAAATGCACCAAAGACGTATGATGAGCCTCAGAATAAGGAGAAAAAGAGATACGATGCTGATATCAGGGCTTCAAACATTGTACTTCAGGGTCTACCAAAGGACATCTACAAACTAATCAATCACAACATTGAAGCCAAAGCAGTTTGGGACAATGTCAAGATGCTTCTCTGGTTCATTAACCAAAGAAGACAGAGAATCTCAACTGTATGATGACTTTGAGCACTTTAAGATGAAACCTGGAGAAAGTGTCACTCAATATTACGTGAGGTTCCACAAGCTTGTGAATGACATGAGGAATATCAAAATGACTATGCCAAATATTCAGCTAAATTCAAAGTTTGTGAACAACATGAATCCGAATGGCACAAATTTGTCACTTCAGTCAAGTTAACAAAAGGTTTGAGGAACACCAACTATGAGCAACTGTATGCATACTTGCTTCGTAATGAGAGACATGCTATGTTTGAACGAATGATCTTGGAAAAATTCAATTCAAATTCTGGTAATGCAAGTTCGTAAAATGATTCAACAGCCTTTTACACCAATGTAGGAATGACTACCAAAGCTTCACAAGTCATACCTACTGGAAATGGTAATCACAAACTCATTCCTGATCCAAGTTTTAAGCAACCAGATACTGAAGCAACCCTGGAATATTTCATCAATCAACTGGCTCTTATGGTTAAGCAAAATCTGAACCTCACTCCACACACTAACAATGATATCAGAACTTGTTGGGAATTATGTGAAGTACAAATTATGCTGAAGATTATGCTGAATGGATTCGGCCGAAGTGTATGGATTCTGCTGAAGACATAGTTCTACTAAAGTTATATAGTTATTTGTTTGTTTCTGCGGATATAGTTATTCCGTATTTTCTATAGTTAGTTGGGATATGCATGAGCTTTATTAGGAAGTGATTGTGTATATCTTATTTAGTTTTACGTTTCTTAGAGAAGAAGTTAGGGTTCCTTGTCTATAAAAGGAACACAATAGAATGAATTATGAATTATACGTTTACAAATTATTAATATAACGATCCATAGAGGATCAAAGAGTTCTTAGTTATCTGTGTTTTATACTTGTGTTTATATTCCGCTAAAGAATACAAGTTGTAGAGATTTTCTTTTAGTTTGTTTGTGATTACACAAGCAATACTAAAGATCTATGAAGCTCAAGATCTATCAAGGTCTGCTAGTTTTCATCAAGTGGTATCAGAGCCTCGTGAGAGTCTCTACGATACTAAGAACAGGTTTTTCTAAACACCCATACAACCAAAACAAAACTCACCATGCTGGATCAGACGTTGATGTTGAAATCACCAACAACCAAAACTCCACCCATCTTCAACATCTAAGTCTCTCTAATAGTAATGCTAAGTTTCCTTACCTGAAAAGGGAGGAGTATGATCTTTGGGCGATGAAGATGCAGAATCGGATTTCCAACATTGATTGGAATCTATGGGAGATAGTAATGAAGGGAAACAGTTTGAAGAAAACTACTATAGATGCTGATGGTAAGATGACTTATGTCCCTCCCAAAACTGCCTGAAGAGTTACAAGCGGTTCGGGAGAGAAACCAAGGTTAAAACCATTCTTCTTCAAGCTATTCCCGAGGATCACTTGAGTGATTTTCACTTCATGCAAGATGCTAAGGACATATGGTTAGCAATTAAGGCAAAGTTCGGTGGGAATGAGGAGTCTAGGAGAATGAGAAAGTCCATGCTGAGACAACAGTTTCAAGACTTTCAAATCTCTAAAGAGGAAGGAATTCATAAGGGCTATGACAAGTTTCACAAGATTTTAACTCAGTTAAATCACTGCAGCAAAGCCGGATAATGATGATTGCAATTCTAAGTTCTTGAGGTCTTTACCTCAATCCTGGCTACAAGTGAGCATTGCTTTAAAAGCAAAAGGTGGTTTGGATATGCTTACTTTTGATGAGTTGTACAACAAACTTAAAGCTCTTGAACATGATGTAAGAAGTCCTTTTAGATCATCATCTACTGCAAGTCACACAACATTCGTTGGAGCCTCTACCTCTAAGATGAGTCATGGTCCAAGTCCAACTTACTCATCATCATCTTACACTACCACTCCATCAAGTTCTCAATCAGGAGGTATAATGGAAGATGTGCTTGGATCCTTCTTTCGATTATGATCCCGCAGGAACTTGCCTATGAGGATTTCGATCAGTGGATCCACCGGAGATGGAAGAGATGAAGTCTGAAGGTGGCGGTGGCTATGCTTCCATGGATATCAAGAGGTTTGAGCGAAAGCTGGCGAAGGTTTGGCTTCCAAGGAAGAGATCCAGCGAGGTTTGACAAAAGGAAGGTCAAGTGCTTCACATGTCAACAGATGGGTCACTTCTCCAGAGAGTGCAAAGATAGGAAAGCTGGTGATGAGATGAGATACTCTACTTATCAGCAGTAATCAGAGGGAGGCGGAACTTCAAAAGGATCGAACTTTGGTCACTCTTGACAGCAATGTGGACTGGAAGCAACATGAGCAGGAAAATGATAGTCCTGTTATTGATAATGTTGGTTTGATTGCAAGTCGTACTCAGAGGATAGGCATGATCAGATTGCCTTGATGGGCATCTCTCAGGTACAAAACTGTTTGTTTGGTTGTAGTGAGCGTTATAATGAACTCAAAGAAGCTTATGATATTCATTATGTAGAAGTTGAAGCTTATAAACAGGCTTTAAAAACACTAGAAAGACAAAAGGTTTGGTTTCAGAAGAATCAAATAGCTTATGATGAGAAAATAAGTGTGTTAGAAAGGGATCTTGAATGTGCTAAGAATGAGTTAAAAAGATCTGAGAAGTTAAGAGATGTAGTGTCGAAAATCTAGAGCTAAAAGAGAAACTAGATGAGGAAATTGCTAGGCATAAAGAATGGTTGTTAAATGGAAATAAGTTAGCTAGTCACATCTATGCTAGTCAAACTCCAAATACTTCTATAGGATTAGGCTTTAAGAAGTATGTAGGGTTAGAAGCTAGGGATGACACACACAAATCTACACCAGCAGGCCTAGCTAATTTTGTGAAAGAAGGTACCCTACATGCTGTACGTGGCCCTATTAGAGGTGAGCACATGCCCATTGACCTTTCCATTACTGTTGACTTTGATGGATCACATCATCTCTATGGCAAAAGTCAAATGACTTGCCAGACCCTGATACTTCTTCTAATGACTTTGTCTCTTGTGTTAATAGTGACAAGTCCTCCGAGCAAGGGTCTACAGAGTGTGATTCAAATGACAAGTCTGAACTTCCCAAGTCTTCACCCCTGCCTGCACCCAAGACTACCAATAAGCATGTCAGAGTTGCTGCCAAGGACTCATCTTCCAAGACAGCTTGCCTCAAGACTTGCTTTTTAATTCTTTGCATAATAATACTGTTAAAAACAATTCGTTTCATGGTTTTGGTTTGAATACTTACGCTTATAATAGAACATCTTTTGGTTTGAATAAATCTTCTAAACAGAAGACATGTTTTGTGTGTGGAAGTAAATTTCATTTAATTAAGGATTGTGATTATCATGAGCAAAGGATGGGTAGGTGTGGTGATTCTAGGACATCTAGACCAATGTGGACTAATGTTAATGCTATACCACCTTATGTTCCACAAGCAACTTATACTAATACTCCTTCGCCTTGGAGAAGACCAGTTGTAAGACCATATGTAAAACCAACAAGTTCATATTTTAAGAATGGTCATTGGCCTGGATATGTTGACTCTATGACCGATGGGAAAGGGAAGTATGGGATACTGTCAAGTCCTCAGCAGGTTGTTGGAATAAAAAGGGACCTAAATTTCAATGGAAACCCAAGAACAATAGTGGATCTTATACATCTGCATGGCATAACTCATATGATCCACAGGCGTGTTCAAGTCAAGAATGACTTGAGCCTCCATAGTGTACTAATATTTTGTATATTGTTTTGTTGTTGTAGAATCATCCTCTTAAGCATAAAGATGTTGGCATTGTTGATAGTGGTTGTGCAAGAAGTATGTCAGAAACATGTGGATATGATGCATAACTTTGTATCAATTGAAGGAGGAGGCAATGTAACCTTTGGAGGAAGTGATGGAAGAATTACTGGGAAGGGACCATCAAAACACCTCAACTAGACTTTGAGAATGTATACTATGTCAAGGAACTTCAACACTTCAATTTGTTCTCAGTCTCACAAATCTGTGACACCAAGAACAAAGTACTCTTCACAGAGGATGAATGTCTTGTGCTATCTAAAGACTTCAAACTCCCAAAAGAAACTTCAATTCACGAAAGTTCCTCGAAATCACAATCTTTATACATTCAACTTAACTAATGTTAAACCGTGGCTGACTTAACTTGTTTGGTGGCTAAAGCATCTTTGGATGAGTCTACCAAATGGCATAGGAGGATGGCCCATGTCAACTTCAAGACCATAAACCAGCTCTCTAAATCGGGACTTGTTGAAGGTCTTCCTTCCAAAGTCTTTACAAATGATCATAACTTTGTTGCCTGCAACAAGGGAAAGCAACATAGAGCCTCATACAAAGTTGTTATTGCTGTGAGCATTATTTCTGAACCTCTTCACCTGCTTCATATGGATCTGTTTGGTCCAACTCAAGTGAGAAGCATTGATCAAAATTATTTTTGTCTGGTTATCATGATGGTTATAGCGATTTTGTTGGGTATTCTTTCTAAGGACCAAAGATGAAACATCTCAGGCGAAAGACTTCATTAACCTTATTAAGAATCAGTTGAACAAAAAGGTTAAAGGAATTCGGTGATAATGGGAAGAGTTCAAGAATGCTATACTTATAGAACTCTATAGGTCTAAAGGAATCAAAAGGGACTATAGTACTCCAAGAACCCCACAACAAAATGGGGTGGCTGAAAGCAAGAATAGACCTTGATAGAGGGCAAGATCAATGCCGGCACTCGAAATTACCCACATGTTTTGGATCAAGTTGCAAGCACAGCTTGTTATGTACTGAATAGGGTATCCATTACTAGACCACACTTCAAAAAACCATATGAACTTCTCTATGGGAAAGTTCCGCTATTCATTACCTTAAACCTTTTGGCTGTCAAGTGACCATTCTGAATACGAGTGATCCATTGGGAAAATTTGATGAAAAAGCTGATGATGGTTACATTGTGGGATATTAAGCTCATAGTAAGGCGCATACGTAGTTTACAATTTATGTGCTAAGAAGATTGAGGAGACTTTGAACCTGCAATTTCTAGAAGACAAGACAAATGTTCAAGGACAGGGTCATGTTTGGTCTTTTGACCTTGATTACTTAACCGATTATTTGGGTTATTCTAGACATATGGCTAATCAACATGCAGGTACTCAAGAGTCTCCAACTAACAATGCAGATACTATGGATGCTGATTCACACGTGAGTTTGAAGATGATGAACAACCCATTGTAGTGCCTTCTTTCTCCCCTAACAATTTTACAGGTGACACTTTCAAAGTTACCGATGAGAGTGAAGACGAGTCCAATTGCAGAGGACCTTGCTAGGCTAAAGAAGCAGTGAGTATGCAATAATCTAGAAGCTGAAAGGAATAATGAGGAGAATGAAAGAGAAGCAATCGAAAATAAACACTTCACTGAACGTGATCCGTTTCTCCTATCATCACCAATTCGCCGAAAGCTATGTCAAGCCTACTCCCATTTCTACTAGAGTGTCCACAGACTTTGGAGATCCTTATACCCGTTTTCCAAGACCCTCAGATCTTGGTAATCATCAACCCAAATCTGGAGTCTTCACCTCACCTTCCTATGATACTGATTTTGAACCAAATGTTACTAATCTTGATACCACCATTGATGTAAACACCACTGCTACGAAAAGGATTCACAATACTCATCCACAATCAAATATTATTGGTGATCCTAATGTACCTGTTAGAACAAGGGTACCGCGGGCAAGTTCTAAATATGGTCACGGGCTTTTATCTCTTATGTCTTAAATCAAGAAAGAGACAATCACACGACTATGAACATTGTCTGTTTGTTTGTTTTCTCTCACAAGTGGAACCAACCAGTGTTATCAGCTCTTGCAGACTCAAGTTGGCTTGAGGCAATGCAAGAAGAGATGCAACAATTTCAAAATCAGCAAGTTTGGATATTGGTACCACTACCTGATGGCAAGTATGCAATTGGGACTAAATGGATTTCAAGAATAAGAGAGATGCAAGGGGTGTTGTCATTAAAAACAAAGCAAGATTAGTTTCTCATGGTTATAGACAAGAGGAGGGGATTGATTATGATGAAGTGTTTGCACCTGTGGCAAGAGTTGAGGCCATACGAATATTCTTGGCTTATGCATCTTACATGGGATTTATGGTGTATCAAATGGTTGTTAAAGGTGCTTTTCTATATGGTGAAATAGAAGAGGAGGTTTATGTCACTCAACCTAAAGGATTTGAAGACCCATATCATCCTACTCATGTTTACAAGGTTGTCAAAGCTCTCTATGGACTACATCATGCACCACGAGCTTGGTATGCTAGGGCTTCATCATTTCTGCCGAAGCATGGATATCGAAGAGGTGCCATTGATAAAACACTTTTCCAGAAGAAGAATTCCACAGACATATTATTCTGTGCAAGTGTATGTGGATGACATTATTTTTGGATCCACAAAGGAAGCTTGGTGCATGGAGTTTGAGGAGCTAATGAAGGGAGAGTTTCAGATGAGTGCTATGGGGAGTTGACTTTCTTTTTGGGTCTCCAAGTTCAGCAGAAACCTGATGGTATCTTTATCAGTTAGGACAAATATGTGAGGGACATCTTGAAGAAGTTTGGTATGGAGAGTGTCGAACCGCCACTACACCTTATGAAGCTCCAAAGACAAAGGCCAACACCGGAAGTAGATCCACCCAGTGAATGTTCATTTATACAGATCTATGATTGGTTCTTTGATGTATTTAACAGCCTTCCTGATATTACTTTTGTCGTGAGTGTTTGTTCTCGACATCAAGTTACTCCACTTACTTCCCATCTCAATGCTGTTAAGAAGATCTTAAGTACCTCAAAGGCCAACCTCATTTAGGCCTTTGGTACCCAAAAGAATCTCCATTTAAGCCGGAAGCATATAGTGATAGTGACTATGCTGGTGCAATCGATAGAGGTCCACCAATCGAGGTTGCCAATTCCTTGGAAAGAGATTGATTTCTTGGCAATGCAAGAAACAGACTATTGTGGCTACCTCATCTATCGAAGCAGTAGTACGTGTCGCTGCTGAAATTGTCGGGACAGGTTCTTTGGATTCAAAATCAATTGTTGGATTATGGGTATAACTTCATGAACACAACAATTTTTATTGATAATCAAAGTACCATATGCATTGTTAAAAATCCAGTTTTCACAAATGAACCAAACATATTGAAATCTAGCAGAACCACTTTATCAGAGATGCATATGACAAACATTTGATAAAAGTGGTTAAAATTCACATTGATAATAATGTGGCAGATTTGTTAACAAAAGCTTTTGATGGACCAAGGTTTCAACACCTAGTGGTCCATATTGGTATGCTTAACCCTTAACTTCAAAGTTTAAGGGGAGGCATAGGCCTCAGGGGAGGCATATGCCTCAGGGGAGGATTTGTGTAACTTTGCATACTTTTATGTAAATTTTGTTTGTTTTAGTATGTATACCTTTGCTTGATTTTGTTTTCTAACACTAACCATCTTATGTAAATTTAGTATGTTTGTTCTTGTTTGGTTTGTGTGTTTTCTCTCTGCTTTTGCGCTTGCCTATATAGTAGGAGTTTATGATGCTGGAGATGGATATGTAAGCTTGAAAGTTTGTTTCACCGAATGCATAAGTACTAATAGAGCACATATTGTATCTATCAAGACAAGTTCGAAGTTAAAGATGCTATTCATTCAAATTACAGCTTACAGCTTACATATTACAATCAACTTCAAAAGGAAATACAAGGACTACAAAACATATGCTGCACACTAGCTCATATCATCTATTCCTACAAATGTTGGATATGCATGATCGCTCAAATCTTCCACACTAGCTGCTGGATATGCATTTGTGAGGACTTGCATAACCACCCATTCCTTCTATCTTGATGGCCGGATATGCATGACCTGCACGCACGTAAGAAGCTAAGGATCAAAATGGGAAGGATGGATCGATGAACACGATGATGATGAAGATGACCACATATGTCCTTTGTGCTTCATCTGCCGATTTCACCAAAAGCAATCCTTCCACCTTCCTTAACTCCTTCCTTTATATGATATGTGATGATGCACCAAAACATGGCGCAGGAAGAGCTAGCACCACTCGAAGCTGGCACAAGGCCTTTGTTGAGGTTGAGGTGCTGGAGGTTGGGAGTAAGATGTTTTCTTCTTAGTGGACCCATCAGAGTCATCAGTAGACTCACTTGGATTCACTACACTATCATCATCTGAAGAACTGAGAAATGGGAATTTTAATGGTCGTGGGTCATATGGATATGGAAAGAACTGAAAAAAAAAACTATTTTCTTTGTTTAACTAACTTTTATTGCAGGTTTGTTGTATATTCATGCTGGTTATTAAGTCACAAGATATACCTTGTGTATGTCAAAGAGTTGGCTAGTCCAAAGGGTACAGCTTTGGTAAAGACACATCAAATCTGTTGATAGTTGTAATGGTTTGCTCAAAATCATAGGGTTTGCAACCACCCATGCTTAATTGCTGAGTGTTGTATGGTCATCAATTCACCATGGTTTATTCCTTTTTGGAATCCAAGAATTGACTAGCCCACATGTATATGGCTTAAAGGCAGTGGAATACCATATTTGGTAATCAGTTCACCAATTTTAAGAATTGACTAGTCCCGAGCAAACGGCTACAGGTAAAGACATTTCAAATCCGTTCATGGTTGCTGATTTGCTAATAAATCGATGGTTATCAGCTGTACCATGGTTTTCTAACTTAAACATTTGGCTACTCCAGTAGTGATGGCTATTGGTAAAGAGACATCAAATCCATTATTTTCAATGATTCACCTCTCACAGAGTTAACACACCTGGATGTGATGAGAATAGTTTGAAACAAATATGTTTTGATGTACATGTTGTCATTTGTTGCTGCAAAGATCCGGAGTTTCAGAGTTTCTTCATCAAAGAGATGATTTTGTTTTAATTCTTTGCTGATAATGTTTGACTACAATCCTCTAGTGTCGCGCAAGGTTAAAGATCAAGAAACCGAACTTAACCAAGTCAAATTCCAGCTTAGGGAGGATTGTTGGGAATTATGTGAAGTACTAATTATGTCAAGATTATGTCAATGGATTCTCAATGTGTATGGATTCTGCTGAAGACATAGTTCTACCTGGGTTATATAGTTATTTGTTTGCCATGATATAGTTATTCGATTTTCTATAGTTAGTTAGATATGGATATGTAGAGCTTTATTAGGAAGTGATTGTGTATATCTTATTTAGTTTTACGTTTCTTAGAGAAGTTAGGGTTCCTTGTCTATAAAAGGAACACAATAGAATGAATTATGAATTAGACGTTTACAAATTATTAATATAACGATCCATAGAGGATCAAAGAGTTCTTAGTTATCTGTGTTTTATACTTGTGTTTATATTCCGCTAAAGAATACAAGTTGTAGAGATTTTCTTTTAGTTTGTTTGTGATTACACAAGCAATACTAACGATCTACGAAGCTCAAGATCTATCAAGATCTGCTAGTTTTCATCAGAACTGCATCCAATCTACATAATCATGCTATTGTCAGAGATGGTAAGATCATGGTGCAACCAGTGCAAGGAAGAAAATATGAGCAAGGAAAGGGTGGAGTAGGTGGAGGGTATGTGGCTAATCAGTACCCGGAAGGAATGCCAATCAAGGACAAGGAAAGCCAATCAAGTGCTACAACTGTGGTGGTGATGGACACATTTCAAAGAACTGCACATCTCCAAAACGCCCACAAAATGCAGAGTACTTCAGGGACAAGATGCTGTTGATGCAAGCTCAGACGTGTGAAGCGGTTTTGGATGAAGAAGAGTTGTTGTTTCTTGTCGATGGAAATGCCAAAACCTAAGATGTCGATGTGGATGAGCAGTACCACCCAGGAAATAGGTCACAATCATCAAAATGCCTTTCAAGTTGCCGATCGCGGATGCATTTGACTCGATGTCGATAATGAACCTACGCCTTAAAATCTTCATGGCTAGAATTTCACCAATGGTCTCTCCAAAGGTTTCATCACCACACAGTCGCTGGTCCATCCAAAGATTCAATCATCTCAGAGGTATTAAAACTATACGATGAAGTTGATGAGCAAGAGATGCATAACAAAGTACAATCACATGAAACTAATGAATCAGATATTGATTATGTGGGTAATAGTAATGTTGTTCCATATGATCAATATGTGATACAAAGTGAACGTGAGATTGTACCAAGTGATGCGCTTCTGCCAATGATCACTATGTTTTTGATGAATACACTCCATGTGCCCCTCGATGACTCTCGTATCTCCGAACTAATGCCTATAAAGAACAAGTTGCTATTTATGAACAACGCAAGCTAAGTTTGAGTTAACTACCGTGAGCAGAAATGGATGACCAAATGCTGCATAATTATTAGAAAAGTAATTTCAGAGAAGAAGTGTTAAAACAAGAGTTAAACTCCTTACAAGAAAAGCTTTCTAAAACAGTTAAGCAAAAGCAAGAACTCCAAGATAATGTTAAAGTGCTTAAACAAGAATTTAATGCTAAGGAATCAAAACTTTTGAATGACTTTTCCAATCAAAAACTTTGAAAACAAGCTTGAAAAATAAGTTGTACGCACAAGGGAATACCATTCAGACTGCTCACATGATCACTAAGCATAGAGTCTTCAGCGATAAGCATAACATTCCCTCTAAAGGAACCCAATCCTGAATATGGTAAAGTGGCTAGAGAAGCTCATAAGGTAATATATGATGGTAATGAAATCCTTAAGCCTAGGTAAAACCTAGTTGCTACTGAGTGCACCGAGGAAGATATGCAATTAGAAGAAGTCACTGGGAGAAAATGGATAAGAAGCTAAAAGATCCCTGAGTGTAAAAGCAAAACATAACGCTCAAACCCCATGATTACACTAAAGAAAATTGGATTTCCCTGAACATGTTTAAGCCTCAAACTCTATTAACCCCAGAACAAGTTTTTTGGAAAAGGACATAGATATGCAAAAAGCTAATGCACTTGTTAAAACAAACACTCCCTTTAGGAAAATGCCTCCAAGAATCGCTGTATCCTCCTGAATACACCAATGCATTTAGTTCCTAGATCTATTCCCACTAAGAGCAAGACCTTAATCGGCCTATATGTTGTTTATCAACTATTCATTGATTTTGAAAAGACATGTAAGAAAAGAATCACACCTACAGGGGATAATCAAGGGAGAGGGGTTTGAGCAAACTAAAGAATGCTATTTAACCGAGGTCATGCCTTTATTTAAACAATTAAAGGTCAATTTGAGAGTCTTAAAAGGACAGACTCAGATATTAAAGAAATGGAAAAGAAATTTGATGCAATGATAGTTGAGGTCAATGATTATGAACGGGAACTCAAATATAATGAAATTGAAAGGAAGAATCTGCATATCTTAAATGAGAACTTAGTATTGAGTTGTGTGGCTCAATATGTGTTTAATACAGCTACTAAGCATTCTATTATGCTTCTCAATTTCATGAATTATCTGTTGCTTTGAAAGTTTCCCATGATCGTGTTATTGAGCTTGAAAACAAAAACTCAAAACTAAATAAGAAAATTGACCAGGATGATCACGATAATTTGGTAAAACATCTTGCTAAGCTAGAAGTTGAACATTTGGATTTGCAACTAAAATATCAACATCTCAAAGAAAATGTAAAACCTCAAACATCAAGACATCCTCAAATGTTCCAGAGTTTGATGCAGTTTTTGAAATAAACAAACGCGACGAACGATTCAAGCTCATGTAAAATGATCGAAAGTTGAAAGCCCAAATTTCACAATTAAAGGGTGAAAAGAACAATGTGACTGGCTCCCAAATGCCTCCTCCTTTAGATTCTCAAGTTTCTCAAAACTTTCATCTTCAAAACATCATTAACATATTACAACAAGAAAATGAGAGTTTTCTAGAAGAAAATGAAAAGGTCAAATGACACTTCAAAGAGTTATACGACTCAATGAAAGTCACTCGTGACAAAAACAATGAAAAAAATACTTCGTTACAAAAGGAAATTGAGAATCAAGAGTCGTAAAAGGGGAAAATGCCACTTGTTTTAATGAGAATGTTGCATCAAAGTAATCTGCTGACTCAAAAATATACTATGACCGTTAAATACATTCCTCCTCATCTTAGAAATAACAAACTTGTGTTTCATAACTATTTCTTTCACCTTAAGGATAGTCTAGAATGTCTCCGTGAGATTGTAGAAGAGGACTACATAAATAAGACACTTGATAGTGAAATTAGGTTTGCTTGTATTCAGGCCAAACGATCTCAGAGTCGTTAGAATGCTTAAGAGCAACATGTCCTAAATCCTTATGTGAGAAAGATAAAGCTGTGATACATTGTTCTATGCCTAGTGCTAAGTATGCAACCCATTCTATGCCCAAGATCAAGAAAGTGAGTTTCAATGTGCCTCTAGCTCAGATCCCAAAGACTTCTATGCCCAGATAAGAAAGTGAATTTTAAGGTGCTTCAAGTAGTTCAGATCCCAAACACTTCTAAACCCGAATTGCAAAAAGTAGCAAAACCAACTAATGTTCCCATTCCCTCTACAGGAATAAAAAGTGACACCAAAGCGAGCGGTGTCAAAGCCTCAAGGCAACACAAAGAAGGATAGGACCCTCAAGTAGCTAGAATGTTCAAGGAAGAGAGTAGAAGATCATCTTAGGAAGAATTTGAATAAAACGAATCGTGTTGATTCTAGTGTGTTATCTATGCGTTCAATTAATGTGAATTCGCTATTTTGGAAAAAACATGTAATGATGATTGCTTGTTTCTTCGTTACTAATCGTATGTGCAGTGAATTTGATTAATGCTTTTAAATACCTGTAAAATTTTAATGCCAAAAATCAAGCTAAGAAGGCTAGTGAAAGCGGAAGAGGGTTAGATAATAACATTGAAACCCATAGAAAGAAAATTTAGTAATATAGGTTATCAATGGATACCTAATGGCCGCAAATTTAATCTTTTAATGAGTTGTGCCCTAAATTTTCTAAGTCAATGCCCATTAGGAAATGGATGCCCACTCGTAGAACTATACCTTTAAGAAGTGAACATGCTTTGAATAGATCTACCGCTTTCACAGCCGGATTCTACCACTAATGATTTTATTGACTCGCTTCTGATGGTTGTTCCAATCTCTTTGTCTAACCAAGTGGAACCCATTATGCAGATGGGGTTCCCAATTATCCAGTTATCCATTCTTGTCTATGTTCAACCGCAGATCGTTCACAAATCATTTTGTGGTACCGACTTAGGCTGTTCCAAGCACATATGATCGAGATCGCTCATGCTCAGAACTCCGTGAGTAAATTATCGGGACTGTTAGATTTCGAGAACCACCATTTTGGTGCAATTATGGGTTATGGAGACTATGTTGTTGGTGATAGTGTAATCTCCTGGTTATATTATGTAGAAGGGTTGGTCATAACCCTGTTTTCTGTTGGTCAATTATGTGATCCGATCTAGAGGTGGCTTTTGTGAAAACATACTTGTTTCGTTAGAGAACTTGATGGTGTACTTTAAGAGGAACACGGGGTTAAAATCTATACACCATCTCTATCAAAGACATGATGAAGTCTTCTCCATATGCTGTTGTCAAAGGCTTCGAAAACAAAGTCATGGTTATGGCATCGTCGCTCTCAATCACTTTCATCCACCTGTTAATGATCTTTCCAGAAAGGACCTTGTAAGAGGCTTACCCAGTATTAAAGTATAAAAAGATCATCTTTGTTCAAGACAATTGGGAAAAAGCAGTAAAATATGCCCACAAACCCAAACTCCGCAAACCTCGTATGGAAGTTCTTCATACCCTTCATATGGATCTGTGCGGACCAATGAGAGTGCAAACTATAAATGGGAAAAAGAAATATATTTTAGTCGTTTGATG
>OU343216.1:48318012-48331279 GCA_910596185.1 Chrysanthemum makinoi | reverse complement strand
TTCGGATCAACTTGTCAAGAGCTATGTGATGATTTCTCTAAAAACATGCACGACGAGTTTGAAATGAGTATGATGGGTGAATTAAATTTCTTTCTAGGACTTCAAATTAAACAACTAGAAGATGGCATATTCTTTAACCAATCTAAATATATAAAAGACATGCTTAAGAAATTTGGTCTTGAAGATTCCAAACCAACTAAGACACCCATGTCCTCGGACACTAAACTCACCAAGGATGAGGAAGGTGAATCCATAGATAACACTAAATATAGAGGAATGATTGGTAGCCTACTTTATCTTACGACTAGTAGAGCCGACATTATGTTTAGTGTTTGTCTATGTGGTCGCTTTCAAGAAAACCCAAAGGCATCACACTTAGAAGCCTTAAAAAGGATTTTTAGATACATTAAAGGAACAACGTGTTTAGGATTATGGTATCCCAAAGGAACGGGTATAGAAACCATAGTGTATGCCAACTCGGATCATGCCGGTGACTATGTCGACAGAAAAAGTACAAGTGGTATTTGCACTTTTGTTGGACATTGTCTCACCTCATGGTTTGCAAAGAAGCAAACGGCTTTAGCCATCTCAACTACTTAAGCCGAGTCGTCTCGGCCGAAAAGCATGTCAACAAGCTCTTTGGATGAAGCAAGCTCGTGATTACGGAATTCATCTCAACGATATTGTTATACTTTGCGACAACAAAGGAGCTATCGATCTCAACAAAATCCCGTTCAACATGCTCGTACAAAGCATATTGAAATCCGTCATCACTTTCTTCGCGACAATGTTCAAAAAGGAAACATCTCAATCGAGAAAGTATCCTCCAAAGACAACATTGCCGAAATCTTAACTAAGCCTCTTAAACGAGAACCTTTTAATCTTCTTAGACTTGGTTTAGGGTTAATGGAACCAAACATGTAGGATAAACATAGCCTAAAACATTAGAATAGTCAAAACCAAACAATTTTGTTTTGTATACGCTTTTGTAGCCACGCACCAAACAACAACACGGACGGAACCAAAATTTGGTACCGTCGGTCCGTGGTGACTCTGAGAAACAAAGCGCTACCTACAAAACATCTTCTTCCTCAAAACCCACTTTACCAAAACGTGTAAACATTAAACCAAGCTCGTTATTGACACCTTCTCACTCACTAATCACTGGAGATAACATCATTGTAAGTATCCTAACTACATTTTATCTCTTAAATTCGGAGTCTAGGATTCTCATTTGTGCACAAAATCATTACAAATCATTACATGGGGTTTATATATACTTTTGTACTAAAAATGAATTCAATTGGCAAATTGCATAACTAGTCATTGAAATTAGGTACTACATTATCATATTGCATAAACAAATCATGCTTCCCTCTAATCAATAGATAATGACTATAAGGCCTTATTCAAATAACCAAACACCCTATGTCAAAAATTTTTTAAAAGCTTCTCACTTGTAGGAAAACAATTTTTCATTGTTAATACAAATAGAAACATTAGATTTTCATCACTTGCATGCTCTTGAATACTAAAGGTATTGCATAACTAATATGCATTCCGGGTATATTCAAATGAAGCCACATTGAATTAGGAGCATTTGGGTTATCTCATGGTATTTGCCAAACACCCCACTAAAACCATTTTTGTGCATAAAATGAGTCGAGATAACCGCAAACTCAAATCGTTTTCATATAAGCACACACTAGAACCAAAACGTTAAGTTTATTCTCATTTTTAACATGTTAATTCTTGCTCCTAGAAATAACCATGGTAGCCGCAAGATTCTATGATCACAAGGACACCCTTGGCTACATTCCCAAAAATCACAAAACCAAAGGACTTTCCAAGGAACAAGTAGAAATCTTTAAGAGTCTAGAATCAAGATATTTCCATGAGGGTAGAACCATTCACCCATCTTTCATTGAAAACACAAATCTCCGCAAGAACTAGCCGCCATTCAATTCGATTGTCTTCTTGACATCGATGAACCGATTTGTCCTAGGTTTGTGTTAGAATTCTATGCTAGTGTGACGAAGCCGGTGATGAAGATGATGATGAGTTTAGTCTTAGGTTTAAAATCAATCAAAGACTACACACCATCTCCTTAACCAACTTTGCTCAATTGCTAGGAATTCCCAACCGAGGGACATGTGTCTACTCGGATAAGTGGTCACTCACAACTCTTGATGCAATCAATGACCGCTCTCTTCCCTACCGAACACCTCTAGCAAATAAGGATGTCATCTGTGAGCACCTGTTTATCCCAAGGGGAGACACAACCCGAATCACCCGAAAAGGAAAAGAAGTGAACCGAGATCCATATGGAATGGAGCTAAATGAACTTAAGCCCGAATTTAGGAAATGGGAAGAACTACTTAGAGCCAACGTCATTAGCACCATAGGAAATAGGGACCACATCAATGCTTGTCTTTGCCATATGCTCTACAACTTGTCCACCCATCAACCATTCAATTTAGCTTACTACATTGCTAGGAGAATGATTGATATTCCAACTCAAGGTTTGGTTGCTCTTCCATACGGGATGCTTCTCACCCGTCTCTATAGAAACTTTGCACCAATTCCACCATGCCCAAAAGGGATGCACCTTCACTATGAGCTCATGCCTCACATCTTTGTTTCTTTGAGTGATGAACGAGCTGCTAAGAAAAAAGGAAAGAGAGAAAAACCTCTAACTCCATCATCATCATCATCAAATAGCTCGGGATGGTCTTCCAAACTCTCGCCTTCCACCTCATGAGTATTATGAATCTCTTCCCGAGCTCGAGAATGCATCAGCGGAGTTCAAGCAAACCAAGGGGATGTTCAAGTGCCTTGGTAGAATGATGACCAAGATCCACAAGAAGTTGGATAAGTGAGAATCGTTTTAAGGAGTGTTTGGAACAATACATTATCTCTAATGTTTGATACAATTTGGTTGTTTTTATCTTGTAGGATGATAATATAACTCGAAACAATGATGTATGCTAACAATCTTATGCAGGGGGATAGCACAAGTATGCTATCAAATTTTACCCATTTTCACTATAAAGTGAAAATCACTTGGCCTTGCTCAAAATCTATGCTCCATTATGTTTGTGCATGCGTTATTTATTTTTCCTAACTAGAAATGTTTAATGTCACAAGTTTTGAGCAAAATTTCAGGTTTCGAAAATGTCCCCGACACTTAAAAATACACTCTGTGAACTTTTCTAGTCTGCACGGATGAGATGACACAAACGTTTTGGTTCCGTATGTTATAAGAAATGCATGCCGTGCACATGCGAAGGCGGCACCAGGCGAGCACTCTTTTAAGGGTTCCGTCCCAGGTGTAAAGAACCACATTATTAGTGCTTGATCCTCAAATTAAGTCTAATATAACACGCACTTAGGCATATAGGAAATCCATTTCCCACCAAAATTCAAAAATTGAAAATTCACCCAATGAGCCCTTTTACATAAAGGAGTGTCGATTGTTAGGATTTTTACAATCATTAGAACACATTTATTGCATATCTTTGCTTCTTCACTCCATCCCTCTTGTATGGCTTGACTTGGGTGATATGACTAGCATTTAATCCACTTCCATATCATTAGGAACCTCATCCCTTCTATGGTTTAACATCAAATCAAACACATTTCTTCATAATTTTTCACTTCTATAAATTAAGAGGTTTTACCATGATCATCTTCACACCTTCTTCATTCTTACCATCAACTAGCAAAAACACAAGTCAAAATGACAAAATCTTCACCTTCCACCAAGCCTTGCAAGAAAATCGCTAGGACAAGTGTAAGGCCTTGTTGTTTCGTCAACTTGAGCTCTTCATCCGAATCCTCCCACTCACCATCTCATCTCCCATAAGGGATGACACAAGCCTAACCTTGGCTACTCCTACTCAATCACCCATGGTCATCACCTCTCCACCACCTACAAAAACACCATCCTCACCACCACCGGCACCTCTCCAAATATCAAAAACACCATCACCACCAAAGTCTCCAACCCTTATTCCTTTGGAGTTATTCTCCACACCTCCCACCTCTCCAAATCCTTTCTTGGAGGAATTGGAAGATTTGCCTCCTAGGCCTAGTCATCCACCACCATTGCCATCATTTGGCTATGTGGTTGCTCATGAATCACCTACACCATCATTGACCCAAACGCCCGTTAGGGCTAAGACCTCTTCTCTTCCACCCCATTCACAAAGACATCCATGGTCCTTTGTATGGGGATCAACCACTCCCTACATCAATGTCCCTCACATAGAGGACATTGAGGAGTCCATGTGGGATGATCATCCCACAAGAGAGGAAATTCATGCCGAACTCCAACATCTCCACAAATTCTCAAATATGGTGGATTCTCACCTAAGTGAGACTATGCAAATGCAAAGTGCTTTGCTAGCCTCGATAATCACTATCCCAAACACCAACACCAACACCAACATATCTACCATTCCACCCCCACAACCTCATCAACCATACTATCCACCTAGGCATGGTTGCTCAACTTGTGAGCAAACCGCCCAAACCATTGATCGGACCCGGGTGATGGTCCATGAATTCCAAGAAGAAATGAGGTTCATCCTCAATCACATCCTTGAGCGACTCAACGCTCTTTCTCATCCACCATCTCATTAGAATGGTCATAGATTAGCTTTTCTAAGCATTTTTTTTTATTTTTTTTTTATTTTTCTAGGATTTTTTTATTGTAGTAAAACACTTCATTGTGTTCTCTTTTCATGGTTTTTCAATCATGAAAAATTTTAACTAATGAATGATGTTTTCTATATTGTTGGTGCTTATTACATAGTATTTGGAAATGCTTGTAAATGATTATTATTGCTAACAAATCTTTTTTGTAGCTTTTTCACAATCCATGTATCTTCCCATTGGCACCCAATTTAGGGGGAGCTTTAATCAAGGGGGATATAATGGCTTGGGCTCATTATACATTCCGCATCCCATCTTCTTTTTGTTGAGACAAAAAGGGGGAGAAATATATAGAACTTTGTTATATTTGACTTTTAAGAAAAGTCAATGCATACATCGACTTTAAAAAAAGTCAACATGATACTTCATTGGTAATACTAACTTTTTGAAAAAGTCAACGCAAACTTTGACTTTCGAAAAGTCAACATCATGCCTCAACTAGTGAAGACTTAGACTTTTTGAAAAAGTCAAACATCATACACTTGCATTATCATTTCCTTTTCAAGTTATAAAATTAATATTTTTATAACTCTTGGACAATCTTTGTATCTTTTATAAAAATAAAAATTTATATTTTGTCCTCAACAAAAAGGGGGAGATTGTTAATACAAATATCGTCATTAAGCGTTATTTATATTTTTGATCTTTACCTAAGTTTTGTTAACGACAAAAGTAAATTTAATTTTATAAAGCTTAAAGCTTGTCAAGTTTAATAGATATTAAAACAAGCTTTTTCAAACAATATCTTCATCATTTAAGCATTTACATTGTGACTAATCATATCTTAATATGATTCTAAGCATAATGTATGATAGTAGTTTTTAGAATGCTTTAGTTTCTTAAAAACTAAACATTACTTATGTATTTGCATATTTCTAAGAATAGAAAAACAACACATGACATCATGTGATGCATCATGGAAATCATCGAAAGATTTCATTAGATATTTTGTGTAGATTTGTACTCTTATATCTTACACATCTCTTGCATAGATATGGTTGACTTTGGCAAGATCTTGATATCTTGTCTGATTATAGCGGATGAGGAACCCTTTCAAGGGGTCGCCATCCAATGGTGCCTGCGATGGTTTTGGCTATAAATAGCAAACCAAACCAAGTATTTTCATCCCTTTCTATCATACTCTCATACATATCTTCTCTCTAACCTTTCTAACTCGGTTTCATATCATATTAGTGATCTCTTTTGAAGCAAAGAAGATCAAGTCACATTCAAGCTTCAACGAGAAGTTGGAAGTCTCGTTTGTTGAATGTTGTATGATCTTGTGTTGATTCATACTTCATTGTTACATTAAACTATCATAATCTTGTGAGTGTGAGTGGTTAGTATTTTAGTCCTCAAAATACATTGTGTGTGGGAGTGGTTGTACCCTTGGAAAGAACTCGACATTTAGCTTAGTGTCAGAAATAGTGTAAGCAAAGTGTAAAGGCTTCTCCACCGGTGAAAGGAGCTTGTTGACTAGTGAAGTTGAACTCTCGAGTGTGAGACTCGGGGAGTGGAGTAGGGCAATGTAGGATCGAATATATTATTGTGTTTGATGATTCGGGTGGTCTTGGATGATCAAAATACATGTTTGCCATTAGAGAGAGAAAGTTAGAGAGTTGGGTGTTCAAGCTAGAGACTTGCTTTGTAAAATGTAAAATGTTAGATTGAAAGCACCACCCTCTATATGGATGGAAGGGGTATTTATAGTCCTACAAAATACACGACATCCCTATCGTACGTGGATCGGGCATGATTAGATAAAGAGCGTCCTTCCTCCCGGATTGTTACACCCTACGCTAAACTAAACTAATAACTAACTAATAAACTGATAAATAAAAGTACTGTGATATGTCTCTGAGCTAACTTATGCTAGATAATATTTGGGGTGACCGACACTTTACTTATGGAATTTCTAATTCCTAACAATCTCCCCCTAAGGGAGGTCACCCCATGTTTTACATTTTGAATCCTAGCATTCTATTCTTGACTTCGTTCTTGAGCTTGTAGACTTGAATTCTTCACTTCCGCAATCTTTGTGCATTAGTAGCGATTCTTAAAGTCCATTGATTTGTACTTTCGATTGGAGGTCTTTGAACGTCCACATCTTTGATGATCTTGAGCTTTCTTTGAGATCACCAGACCAGCGGTAAATCCTGGATCACCCTTTATTACTTGCCATCATGTAAAGTTGTGACTTTTGGACCGACATGCTCACACTTTTAAATCATGACATCTTTCCATCGAGTAGCGAAGCCTTCTTTGGTTCATGATATTTGCGGCGAAGCTGGCCGCGTAGTATGAAATATCGAGCCGGTTATGTAGATATGCACCGGTCATGATTTCTTCAAATTAAGTGTGTGATCTTGTGAGCATGCGGCTTTGGATTGACTCCTCAATTACTCGGTACTTAACCGTCAAAATGTACCGCAAACAACGATTGCAATAAAACACACGAAAGTGTCTTTGATCACTTCGTTGAATTGAGGTACACGGCCCACGGTTCCCCGTTGATCAAACAAATACACTTTTTTGTGTCGGGTATAATTCGAAAGAATCTCCTGACAGGGGTTTGTAGTGGTTCTAGCGTTCTCAAACGGAACGTCTCAAAGAAGACAACACGAATGAGTGAACCAACAAATTGAGATTTCTTGATTGATAGAAAGATTTGAAAACAATCGCGTATTGCTTAAGATAAAGAGTTTTGCAATACGACGAAGGTTTTATAAGAAGAAATCAATTTTCAATCATAAATACCATTTTAATTTGAAAACATAATACACAGTTGAAGTGCTAGAGAAAAGAATTTTTGAGCACAACGACCGGTTTTTCAAAGGTATCCGTCAATCCTATTCCTGGACCAAGGTTGATTCAAGGTTGAATCGTCCCATTGTTTCTATCCAGTTGTCACAAGCTTGATCTTTTGCAAGATCTCACATGTCACCCACCAAGAGCTTGTTTGATGTTGGCTCTAGAAGGATTTCCATCTTCACTGTGAATATTTAACATATCACTCGGATGTTCACGCAATACCAAAAGGATAATGCGTAGGACTCTTAATATATTCTTACTTTCCACATTGTATGAAACAGCAAGTCTTCATTAATTTTGTGTCCTAACGAGATATTGTAGATGATCTCTTGGCTCTAGACTCAATTGTGCATTTTTGGTTCCTATGCCGGAGACTAGGGAGAGGGTCTCCTTCTTCAATATCAACAATCTCTAAGAGAAAGTCGATAGATAATGTTGGTTCCCCGTGAGAATGAAACAAGTCCTTTTAAGAGGAACTTGAGTAGCTTTAGGAAGTTTAGTGCGGTCGTCCTTTAGGTCCATGACGTCTTGTCTTCAATACCGGTGTTACCTTAGTAAACACCCGTTAGCATATGTATTGAACCGATTATGCGCCTAAGGTTGAATTATTGGAGGGCTATTTCTTTTCACCCTTTTTCACATTCAATTCTTGTTCATTCTTCAACCCCTTGATTATACGAGACTTCATAACTAGAACCTTGTTGGGTTTATTCGGTACTAGCTATCCGGTCCGCACTCTTCCCATATCTCACTTTTCTCCTTTTTTCAATATACCTAAAGACTCTACACTATCTAGTGGATTGTCCCTGGGTAGATCCCTCCGGTTCTGGCGGATCGTGGGAACTAATACCTAACCCAACCATCCTTATAACACCATGCATAAAGTAAATTGGTCGGTCTTTTGGTACAGTTCATTCTTCCATAAAACCAATTGAAAAATCATTTGGAAAATCAATCAAGGTACTTGTGATATAAAATCAAAGCATTTTGTACCTTAATAGTTTTGATCATTTAGAAAACCTCCCCCTCAACATGTGAATATGATTTGAAATTGTTTAGCACATGGAGGCAAGAGTTCTTTGAAATACTTTCTTGATCACAATTTCGTAAGAAAAAGCCATTTGATTTTTTTGGTAAATTCTCCCCCTCAATATGTGCATAGGATATTTGAAATCATTTTATCACATAGAGGAAAGAGTTCTTTTTGAAGCACATCCGATCACAAAACCATTAAGAAACCATTTGCTCCCCCACACATATGAGAGAGCAGCCTGCACATTTGAATCAAATCGATCATCATTTATCAGATTTCATTATTAAATCACAAATTCTCCCCCAATCAAAAATATCAAACCCTTTGAGATTTTGGATCCCAAGTGATTTAATAAGGTTTATAAAACATTGGAGAATATGTGGCCAGGTTTGAATACTCATCATGTTTTTGGATAAATCCTCCTCCTCAACATGTGCATCGTGTATTACAAATCGTTTGGCACATGGAGGCAGGAGTGCCTTTGAAAGACTAAAACCAATTCCATTTAAACAGATAAGAGATTTAAATCACTATCTCTACCCCGATCAAAAATTTCAAACTAATTGAGATTTTGGATCCCAATTGATTTAAATCATTTTAAAAGATTTTAGGGAAAGACGTGGCAAAATTCAATTTTAAAAAATGACAGATAAGGACCAGATTTAAGACGTTAAAGATTGTTAGTGTCAGGTATGATTGTTTTATGAGATCTTTAAGAAAAATAACACAATTTCACAATCAAACAAGAACAGAAAAAAATTTCATTTTGAAAGACCTTGATTCAAAAGAAAAATCATACCATGACATAACATTAAATCTTTAGATCACCACTTTATTTCGTACAAACGGACCTTTTGGTGAAATATCGTTTGAAAATATTTAATTTGAAATCACTTAAGATTTGACAAAATAAGAGTCCGTTTGATTTCAAAACTTTGAATCCGATTAATTTTCATAACAATATTTTTCCATTTTCAAAACAATTTAATCAAATTTTTTGAAAAATGGTATCTGCACAAAGATAGTTACTAGGTGGTTGAAAAGCTTATGTTGTTCTTTACCGAGGGTCGGAAGAAAACCGTTGCAATCACGGTGAGACTTCATCTTACGTTGCATTTTGAATGCCAACTGAGGTCAAATTTGTAAGATATAACTTTTCACATACAAATCATAATATTAACACAAGGTAGCATATAGATGGAATTCTAGAGAGAGAAAGTTAGAGGTTTAGGGAACTTAGTGAGAGAAAGTGAAAGATATTATTATGAGCTCCAACTCTCTACCTTGGGGAGGTAGAGAGTATTTATAGTCTTACATAAAAGCGCCACACACACTTGAGGTACGTGGATCAGGGCATACTGATGGGTAAAGACCGTCCGTCCTCCACGGTTGTTACTTAACTAAATACTACTTAACTTAATATTCTATGACTCGAGCTTTCTACGATTACATATACTTGAGGTGACCGACTCTTTAATACATGGAATTTTTAATTCCTAACAATCTCCTAAGGAGGTCACCTCAATCATGCACAAAAATTACATTGAATACAAACAGATATGACATTAACAATTGTTCTTGCATTCTTGATGTAGTACTTTGTTCCTAAGCTGCATGAGTCATTGATTCTTCACATTGCATGTTTGGTTTACTTCAAGTGGGTCTATTATTCGATCCGTGATAATAATTTTGAGCCGACTTTTTGGGATCATCGCCTAGTAGAAATCTCATTACATCCATTGTGGTGTTGGTATTATGTGATGTTGTGACATTGGACCGACATTATACTCACATTACGGATCATGATATATTCTCATCCAATTAGCGGAAGCATTTGTTGATTCATGATATTGGCGTGGCAATGGAAGCATGGAGTAAAAATATCGAGTCATTGATGCACTAATCATGATTTCTTTTAGATAGATGTGTTAGGTGAGCATGCGGCTATGGATTGATCGCTTCATGATCGGTTGCAAACGCGTCGGGTGTACTGCATAAGACAGTTAGCAATAAAAGCGCCGAAAGTGTCTTTGAACTTCGATGAATTGAGTACACGCCCACGGTTCCCGTTGATCGGTACAGAATCGCTTTGTGATCGGGTATAATTCGAAGAATTTCCTTACCGGGGTTTTCGCGGTTGCTCTAGCTGTTTCTCAAACCGGAGCGTCTCAAAGACAACCGCGAGTGATGAACGGTAATTTTCGTCCGATTGATGAAAAAGAGATTTGAAAAACAATAAATGTATTGCTCAATAGAAATTGTTTTTGCAATATAACGAAGGTTTTAATGAAAATCAATTATCAATCATAAAACCCCTTTTGATTTGAAAAATTAGTACAGTCGAGCGTGCTTAATGAAAAGAGTTTTAGCATACAAAGACCGGTTTTCAAAGGTATCCGACAATCCATAACTGAACCGAGTTGATTCAAAAGAATGATAAGCCCCATTGTTTCGTTAGGTTGTCACATGGTTGATCTATATAATAGATCTCACATGCCACCTACCAGGAGCTTGTTAGATGTTGGCTCTAGAAGGCTTTCCATCTTCATTGTGAATATGTTTGCATATCACTTTCGGATGTTACGGCAATACCACAAGGATAATGCGTAGGACTCAAGATATAATCTCTCTTTCCACATTGTGTGAAGCAGAGAGTCTTCATTGAAAGTGTCCTAATGAGATTTATTGATGATCTCGCGGCTCTAGACTCAATTTGTGCATATTTGGATCCCGTGTGCGGAGACTAGGGAGAGGGTCTCCTTCTTCAATATCAACAATCTCTAAGAGAAAGTCGATAGATAATGTCGGTTCCCGTGAGAATGAAACAAGTCCTTTTAAGAGGAACTTGAGTGGTTTGGAAAGTTGAAGTGCGGTCGCGTCCTTTGGGTCCATGCGTCTTGTCTTCAATACCGATGTTACCATCCCGGTAGCATATGAATTGAACCGGTTTACGCCCTAAGGTTGAATAAATGGAGGCTATTTGTTTTTCACCTTTTCTCATTCAATTCTTTTTAATTCTTCAACCCCTTCAGTGCTTACCGAGACTTCATAGCTATAACTTTGTTGGGTTTATTCGGTACTAGCTCGATCTCGATCGCACTCTTCCCATTCTCATTTTTCTCCTTTTATTATCATACCTAAGAACTCTACACTAACTAGTGGATAGTCTCTGGGTAGATCCCTCGGTTACGGCAAGGATCTTGGGAACAAAAACCTAACCTTATCATCCTTATATCACCGTACATAAAGTAAAGTTAGTGATTCATTTGGTAACATCTAGATTTGGAACCAATTGAAAACCATTTGAAAATCAATCCAGGTACTTGTGATATATTATCAAAGCATTTTGTACCTGAATTGTTTTGATATTTTAGAACGAGAACTCCCCTCAACATGTGCATCAAGTATTTGAAAATGTTTTGCACACGGAGGCAAGAGGAAAATTAACTTCTTTGATTACCATTTTCTAAAAGATATCAACATCACTTCCCAAATCAAATCAAGTAGATAAAGCATTTTGGAGAAGGATGAGATTTTCATGATTTGCTCCCCCCCTCAATATGTGCTTCTAGGTTTGAAGGAGTTTTACACATACTAGAGGAACTTACGCACATTGAGATAAATGATCCGCGTTTCAAATTATAGATTCTCCCCCCCTCAATGTGTGCATGGAAAATTTGAAATCGTTTAAATCACTACGGGGGAGGCAAACATGCTAATCACTTAAGAAACCATTTATCGAATTATCGGTTTAAATCTTATTTAAATCACAAACTTCTCCCCGATCCACAATAATTAAAACATTTGAGATTTGTGATCTGCTCAGATTAAATTGATTTTGAGAAGCTTTTAGGGAGAATTGTGACTTGATTATGGCGTTTTTAAGCTGATAAGGATCGATGTTTGAGATTTTAAACTCCATTGGTTAAACATGCATGTACATCTTTTGAAAACAATTTAATGCCAAATAGCTTTTTAATTTAATTGAAATCATTCTCCCCTCAATCAATGACATAGGTTGTTGATTGGCGATGGAACACGGCGGATGAAGTCGATGATTATCAAAAAATAGAGGCGAGTTATTTTTCAAAGCATTTAGTTTTCAGTGGATAAATGTTATAGAATCGAGGAGCATGGAATTTGAAAACATGGTAAAAACATGGCTTACTGTTCTTTCTTTTAAAAGCGGGTTATTGCACGAAAATGACAAGCAAACCATTTTTTCCCTACTTTCTCTCAAACATAATTTTTGATTTTTTTTTTTTTTAGGCCAGCATCTAAAGTCCCGTGTCATTCTTTGAATAGCGGCACAAAGAACCGTAGATATTATCAGAACAGAAAAACATGACAAAAAAGACAATATTTTTTTGAAGATTTTTTGGAGATTTTTATGGATTTTGAAGGTTTTATAATTTTGTATTTTGATTTTTGAATAGATATATACAAGAGATAGATGAAGATAGACCTTTACTCCTCGTCTTCCTCTTGAAGGCGTTGAGGAATATCGGTTGGAAAGGCTTTTCAAACCAAGGCGTGGAAAACTCAAAGCGTTCTCTTGGAAGAGCTTTTGGTGAAGATGTCCGCTAAGCGATATTCGAGACCTCACAAAATATAGTTCCACCACACCTTTTCAACTTGTTCCTTGATGAAATGATGTTGAATAATGAGTATACTTTGCTCTTGAGTGTTGAACGTTGTTGCATGAGA
>OU343216.1:48286526-48317912 GCA_910596185.1 Chrysanthemum makinoi | reverse complement strand
TTCTATTATACTAATCTTTGTTGTATATCACTTACTCGTCCAATGACAAATATAGTTTTGCACTAATATTTGTTTTGTAGGTTTTTAATCATACCCTGACACCTCAAACAAGGGGGAGCAACCATCAAGGAGGAGCATGCATGCATTTAGCATCATTCTTGTAATATATTGGATTTCATAAACACATCAAATCATGATCAAATGGGGCGTATACAATAAGGTTTTAGAGAGAGAAATAGTTAGAGGTTTGGGAACTTAGTGAGAGAAAATGAATGTATTATTATGAGCTCAACCCCTACCTTGGGAGGTGAGGGTATTTATAGTGTCACACAAATCGCCACCAACGGGCTGTGGATCGGCATCACTGATGGGTAAAGACAACGTCCAGTCCTTCCGGTGTTACTAAACTAAATACTACTTAACATTAAATAACTTCGACTACTGAGCTTTCTAACGATTACATATACTTGAGGTGACCGACACTTTAATAACTGGATTTACCAATTCTTAACAATCTCCCCTAAAGGGAGGTCACCCATAAAATACATATTGCATCCTAGCATTCTATCTTTGTCTTTAGTTCTGAACTCGTAGACTTCAATTCTTCAAGTTCCGCAAACTTTGTGCTTTAGTAGCGATTCTTCAAAGTCTGCATAGTTTTGTACTTTAAGTGGAGGCCTTTAAGCGATCCATCTTTGATGATCTTCGAGCTTTCTTGAGATTATCGGCCACATAAATCTCTGGATCACCCTTTATAGTGTTGCCTTCATGTAAAGTTGTGACTTTCGGACCGACATGCTCACACTTTTGAATCATGACATCTTTTCATCAGAGTAGCGGAAGCTTTACTGGTTCATGATATTTGCAGCAGCGTAGCAGAAGAATAGTATAAAATATGTGAGCTGGTTACTGTAGATATAGCAAGTCATGATTTCTTCAATTAAGTGTGGATGTTGTGAGCATGTGGCTTTGGATTGACTTTCAATTCGATGCGGCTACAACCGTCCAAATGTATCTACAAACAACAAGTTAGCAATAAAACACAGCGAAAGTGTCTTTGATCACTTTCTTTGAATTGAGTACACGCCCACGGTTCCCGTTGATCCGTTACAAGTACTTCTGTGATCATGTATAATTCGAAGAATCTCCTTGTGAGGGTTTTATTCTGGGTTCTCAAACGGAGCGTCTCAAAGAAGACAACACGGTGAGTGAACCGGAATTGAGATTCACTGATTGATGAAAAATTGATTTGAAAACAATCGCGTATTGCTTAGAAGAAAGAGTTTTGCAATAAGATGAAGGTTTTATAAGAAAGATCAATTTTCAATCATAAATACTTTTTGTATTTGAAAAGAGTACACATTCGATGTGCTAAAGAAAAGAAGAGATTAAGCACATCGAGCGGTTTTTCATAAGTATTTTTTCAATCGAGAGATACTTTTTGTGTTTGAAAATATGAATACACATTCACGTGCGAGGAGAAAAGAAGGTTTGCACATCGAATGGTTTTTCCAAAAGTATTCGTCAATTCAATTCCTGGACCAAGGTTGATTCATGATTGAATCGCCCCATCGTTTCTATCCATTTGTCTCAAGCTTGATCTTATGAAAGATCTCACATGTCACCCACCAAGAGCTTGTTTGATGTTGGCTCTAGAAGGATTTCCATCTTCATCGTGAATACTTTTACATATCACTCGGATGTTCTGGCAATACCACAAGGATAATGCGTAGGACTCTGAATAAATACTTACTTTCCACATTGTGTGAAACAGCAAGTCTTCATTAATTTTTGTGTCCTAATGAGATATTGTGGATGATCTCTTGGCTCAATTGTGGCCTTTGGTTTCCAATGTTGGAGACTAGGGAGAGGTTCTCCTTCTTCAATATCAACAATCTGTAGGAGATAGTCGATAGATTATGTAGGTTCCCCGTGAGAATGAAACAAGTCCTTTTAAGAGGTGCTTGAGTAGCTTGGAAATTTAGTGCTGATCCGTCCTTTGGGTCCATGGCGTCTTGTCTTTAATACCGTGTTACCTTAGTAACAACCAGTAGCATATGTATTGAACCGGTTTCCGCTACTAAGGTTGAATTATTGGAGGGCTATTTCTTTTCACCCTTTTTCACATTCATTTCATTTTCATTCTTCAACCCCCAGTGCTTAGAGACTTCATAACTAGAACCTTGTTGAGTTTATTCGGTTCTAGCTCTATCTGATGCACTCTTCCCATATCTCACTTTTCTCCTTTTTTTCATCATACCTAAGGACTTCTGCACTATCTAGTGGATTTTCCACAGGTAGATCCCTCCGACTCTGGCGGATCGGGAACGAATACCTAACCTAACCATCCTTATAACCATGCATAAAGTAAATTTAGGATCATATTTGGTATTGTTCATCTGCCATTGGAACCAATTGAAAACCATTTGAAACTCAATCCAGATACTTGTGATATATTATCAAAGCATTTTGTACGAATTGTTTTTATATTTTTAGAAAAAGAACACCCCCTCAACATGTGCATCATGTATTTGAAATCGTTTTGGCACACGAGACAAAGGAAGGTTTCACTTCTTTGATTACCATTTTCTAAAAGATATCAACATCATTTTCCTGATCAAGATTAGTAATTTTCATACTTTGTTAAGGATAATTTTGGAAAGGATGAGGTTTTCAAGAAATTTCTCCCCTCATATGTGCATAAAGATTTGAAAGTGTTTTGCATATTAGGAAGCATGCAACAGAATGAAATCAATTACGTTTCAATTCTTTGTGGTTTAAAAAGATGCTCCGCCTCAACATGTGCATGGAAAATTTGAAATCGTTTGGCACATGTGGGGAGGAAAGCTTGCTAAACACTTATGAAACCTTTTCTTGAATTACGGTTTAAATCCATTTAAATCACAAATTCTCCCATGTCACAATTTTCAAATCATTTAAGATTTGTGATCTCTGTAGATTTAATTTGATTTTGAACGCTTTTGAGGGGAGATGTGACTTGATTATGAGAAACATTTAACCGATAAGGATCAAGTAGTTGAGACTTTAGACTCCAATTAAACATGTAGTATCTTTTGAAAACATAATAATAACAAAGGTCTTGTACCAATTGTATACAATATTGTAAAACATTATTCCTTTTGATTATTCAAGAGTAGACTTTTCTCGATTACGTGCCAATTGTTTGAAAAATAATCTTTTTGATTAAAGCATTCTCCCTCAATCAATGACATATGTTGTTGATTGAAGGATAGAGATGACAAATGAAAGCCAGGATGATTTTCTAAGTAGAGTCCGAAGTATTTTCAAAGCAATTTTGTTTTCATTAGATGACAAATATTTTCAGAAGAATCATTTGAAGGAAAATATTTGAAAAAACATTATTGTCTTTTAACGACAAAATTTTTTTTTAGAATCGAGCATGAGGTTTGAAGATTTAAGATAAAGTATGGCTCGTTCTTTCTTTAAAAGTTCTTCTTTTGAAATGACAATAAACCATAGTTTCACTTTCTCCCAAAAATATTATTTGATATATATATATATATATATATATATATTTTTTTTTGTATGTGTGAACATTCGAACAACATCTAAAGACCCGTGTCATTCTTTGAATGACATCACAAAGACCGTAGATATTATCGAATCGAGAAAAACATGACAAAATGACAATATTTTTTGAAATTTTTCAAGATTTTCAAGTTTTATGGATTTATGAAAGTTTTATATTTTTCTATTTGCTTTTGTAGGTTTGTAATTTTGTATTTTGTTTTCAAATAAATATTACAAGAGATGGATGAAGAAAGACCTTTACTCCTCGTCTTCCTCTTGAAGGCGTTTGAGTGTTTCTGGTTGTAGACTCTTTAGACCAAGTCAATTGAAGGATAAACTCAGCGCTCTCTGGAAGAGCTTTGGTGAAGATGTGCGCTAAGCGGTATTAGGTCCTCATAAAATAAAGTTCCACCATTTTCACTTGCTCCCTGATGAAATGATGTCGAATGTCGATGTGTTTTGCTCTTGAGTGTTGAGCGTCGTTGCATACTTTTGTTATCACAATGAGAGGATTTTGTTGAATTCAAAGCCATAGTCGGATAATTGGGATCTCATCCATAGGATTTGAGCACAACAAGATGACATGGCTATGTATTCGACTTCTAGAGGATATCAAAGTACTCATTTGTTTCTTAGAAGACCGCTCACAAGCTTATCGCCCAAAAGCGAGCACCTCAGGGCGTGCCGGCGTATATCTTGACATCATGATGAAGCATCTGCATAGGTTGTTAGTGACATACTACCGGTGTCCCGGTACCAAAGTCCCATATTGATGGTTCCTTGGAATCTAGAAAGACGGTTTAACCGCTTCAAGGTGCTTTTGGTAGGAAGCAGCATTATCTAGCACACATGCAAGCATGAATAGAATATACGGTCTCTACGGTTGTGGTACATCGGGGATCTAATCATCTTGCGATATTTAGTTTGGTCACCATGATCCACAGTGGTCCTCATCGATTTAATGCAGCTATCATGGGAGTGTCAACAGGTTCACAAGAATCAAATCCAAATTTCTTTAAAATCTCATTTGCATATTTAGATTGATTTATAAAATGCCTCCGGGACTTTGTGAAATTTGTAATCCTACGAAAAATGACATTTGTCCCATCATTGACATTTGAAATTTGGAACCCATTTCATTTGAAAATGATCACATTCATTGGGGTTAGTCGAGGCAAAAATAATATCATCAACATAGATTTGAACATGAATTAAATGTTTGCCTAACTTTCGGTGAACAATGTGCCGGATCAAGCTGCTCCTTTGCTGAATCGATGAATAAAAACTTTGATAGCGTATCATACCATGCCCTTGGAGCTTGCTTCAAAGTAAAAACCTTCTCAAGCGATAGATGTAGTAGGATGCTCTGCGGATTCACAAACCGGGTTGGGCGGCGTATCACGACTTCTTTAAGATCTCTCGTTAAGAAAGCCGTCTTTACATCCATCGATAGACTACCATGTTCTTGCTTGACGTGCTTAGAAGATTACGATTGTCTCGATACGACAAGCTGGAGCAAATGATTCTTCAAAGTCAATACCTTCTTCTTGGCGGTATCCTTTTGCAACCAATGGAGTGCCTTGTTCTTTAGTACATCACCATGCTCATCAAGTTTTACTTTGAAGATCCACTTTAGAGCGATGATCATAGCAGTCGAGGCGGTACTAATTCCCATACATCTAGTCGATCAAACTCATGAATTTCTTCTTACATGGCATTGAACCAGCAGTCTTCATTCATGGCGGTTTTACATCTTTGGTTCGATCTTGGATAATGCGAATTGAAGAAGCACCATAAGGCATCGGTTGCAAGTTGTTTGCGAGTGGATATTGGGCGAGAGGATTTCAATGATTTTTCAATGGATGATCATCGTCCATTTCTAAGGTGTTAGTGTGGTTGTTGTTGAGGAACGGTAGCGGTCGATTTCTCGATGAAGATGGTTCGATGATGCCGAGGAGCAAATATGCTTTCAAAGGGCATCTTCGGGAGTAGCAAATGGGTTATCTCCATCATAGGTGACACACATCCATGACGTACACTTTCGATGATTGATGATTTGTTGATGAGGACAGTGATGTCGGCGGCTTCTTGACTTAATGACATAAGCTGAAGAGTTAACCGTTGGCGGGGATAAGGCGACCTGTTGATGGAATTGACAAATCATTAGCACTTGGCTCATAGTGTTCATCAAACATTGGATCAAACAATTTCTTTAAATCATCTTGAAGGGAGGTACATAAGGAGTTGTTGGTGAGGATTTGGAACAAGAGTAGGCGATAGGACTACTTGATGAAGGTTGCGATGCGGGTCGAAGCTGGATTGTCAAGCCATTTTCTGGAAGACTCATCGAGCGTGGCGTAAATAGTTTCCATGATATCTCGGGTTCTTTTGTTGTAGATTGGTAACCCTTCTTATTTGATGCATACCTACAAAAACTCAATGTCGCCTTAGCTCTTAATTTACCTAAATCTTGAGTCATTTGTTGGATAGCACACGCACCAAACGAGTAGGAAAGATCGGGTTTTCGTTTATGGACAAGTTAAGTATGGAGTTTTTCCATGAGATGTGTGTATGAGGAGCGATTTTGGGTGTAGCAGCGGTGCAATGGCTGACCCAGAGAAACATTGGAACCTTTGAATAAATTAGCATTGTTCTTGCGGCTTCCTGAGAGTTGATTTAGATCTTTCAACTACACCGTTACGTTGAGGTTAAGTGGAACACTTCTTTGATGATTGATTCCAACACTTTCATAAAATTGACTTAAGTCTTTGTTAACGAACTCTGTGCAATTATCTGTTGAACAATTCTAACTTGTATTGTTGAAAGTCGACACGAGAATTGCGATAAGTTTGATTATGACATCGGAGTGGAAAACTAGAAGGGGTTTGAATAGTTTACCATTAAACTTCATTTTAATCTATTTAGATCGACTTATGTCAATCTATTTGGATGTGTGTGTTTGATGTTGATAAACAATGTAGAAAACTAGAAGGGAGGGATTGATAGTTTGCCCGATTTAGGTTGATTTCAAAAAAACTTTGATCCGATATTATGTGAGATCGTATGGATGTTGAGCGTGTAGATCTAATGATAATGCAAGCAAATAAATAAAGTTAAGGGATAGAAATGGCACAACCGATTTATAGTGGTTCGGCTACAAAGGTTACCTTCCTTTTACTCACTCCAAAGTCACCTTACTTTCGAGTTCAAATACTATGTCAACAAACTCCCACTTGGCGGAGAAGCCTTCAGCAGCGTTGCTTACACTTTTCCGTTAAAGCTAGATACAGAATCAGTAGCACGGTGGACCAAACCAACACAACTATTACACAACAAATGGTGAAATATGAAATACAAGATCTTCGCTCTGAAATGTTGCGGAGTGACTAGAATTCGTGATCTAAGCCTAGAAGGACCAATATGAGGATACAAATAGAAAGAAAGAAAACTGACTCTAGATCAAGTGATCTATATGTTAGAAGAGAATGAGAGTGTATGAGATTTAGTAAGAAGAGGGGTGAGTTAGAATGAAGAAATGGCTCTCTATTTATGGCTTAAATTTCTCCTCTGCTCCACGGATCCCAGGATCCCTTCACAGGATAGGCTAGTGTAATCCTAGGGAGGATCCGTGACTTGCTCCTCTTTTGCCCATGGGTTTTGGTTATGGGTCATGGGTTATGGGTTGGTCCATGGGTTTTCTTTAGATTCAATGTATCTAAGTATACATTGTATCAAGTCTTCTTTGGTATGGGTTTAAGATCCATGGGTTATGGCCCATGGGTTATGGTTTACCCATCTAATAAACTATTACAACAAATGCTTAATTATTACATTTTTGTATTTAAATGGCTATGTAAAATGCTTTACAAAAATAACATGTATCCTTATAATTATACTTAAGATAACATTACATTTGTTATCAACAAAACATAAAGAGATCGCAAAATATTAATAACGTTTTCACGGTTTATTTGTATGTTTCAAACATATAAAGGTAAGTAATGAAAAGATATGAGTAAAGATGCAAAACCTTAGCAGCAGTATTTATATGGTTCGGCTACAAGGTCACCTTCCGCCTACTTTGTGAGTCACTACTTCGAGTTAAGTAATCACTACACCCGATCTCCTTATAAGCGGAGAAGCCTTCACAACTTCGCCTACTCTTTTCGTCTAAGTAACCACGGTTCTTAACTCCAATTGAACCACACCTACCTACATTAGCCTACCACTTTATAAGGTACTAGGCTAAGTACCTAGTTCTTTCACCTTAGGTGAACTACCACCCAGCGTCACCCTACCCTTTATTAGTACTAGGCTAAGCACCTAGTTCCATTGCAATGGAGGAACTACTACCACTTTTACACCAGCACTAATCCCAAAGGAGATCTACTCCTTTACAACATCATCAAGGATATCAATATCCTTGGACCTAATTCTAGTCTATCTTGTGCATGAAACACGCCATATCGAATGTACATCTAAGGCACCTTTCACTAATGCCTTTGACTAGATCTACAAGACACCTTTCACTAATGTCTTGTGTCTTTATAACTCCTTAATGCTTCTTTGTCTTGACTTCTAAGCACCTTTCACTAATGCTTCTTTGTTAGACTTCCAAGCACCTACCCCAAGTGCTTTATCCTATAGACGATAGATACCCTTCACTAATATCTTCGTCTTGACTCTTTAAGACATCTTTCACTAATGTCTTCAACACTACACTTCTTTGAAGAAAGAAAGGAATCATCAACAAGAAGACTTCAGTAGCCTTGATGATGAGGAAGCATGGCAACTCATGGACTTGAGCTTGCTTGACTTCAAAGGTGGTGATCTTACCTTTAAGAGGAACCTAAAAGATCACACAAAAAACAAAACTACAAACATAGATCTCTTGGATCTAAGGTTAGTGAGATTTAACTTCGGGGAAAGTATATTTGAAAGTGGTGAGAAACAATGAAGAAATGAACTCACTATTATAGAGGAAAAACCTCTACTGTTCCCCGGATCCCATGGATCCCTACCACAAGGGATCCGGCTATTACAAAGCTAGGGATCCGTGGTCCGCTCCTCTTTGCCCATGGGTATTGTTAGGAATTAGAAAATTCCATGTTAAAGTGTCGGTCACCCCAATTATTATCTAGCATAAGTTGGCTCGTTAGACATATCGTTAGTTCGTTATTCTTGTTTTATTAGTTAGTTATTAGTCTAGTTTAGCATAGTGCAACACCGTGGAGGAAGGGCCGGGTCTTTACCCATTATATTATGCACGATCAGGCCGATCGGAGGTCGTATTTGTAAGTATAACTACCCTTCCATCCATGGAAGGGGTATTCTTTGAATCTAACCTTTCACTTTTGATAAGCAACTCTCTTCAAGAACCTCCTCTCAACTCTCTTCATCTCTAAAATGGCTATCTTGTTTAATCACAATCCTAGACCACCCGAATCATCAAACAACATAAATATTAAGATCTAACAATTGGTTTCAGAGCCCAGGTTGTGTTGTTTGTGTTGATTCGAATGGTTTTTTTATATGCGCTTTGGTTGATTCATTGTTGCGTGTTGATGCCGTTGTTGTTACATGGTTAAGTGTGTTATCTGATTTGGAACATGTTTACTGTTTTTAGATTGAACTAGTGTGCATTTAAACATGTCTTGGGATAATTTTATATCAGTTCTATATGTTTTGGTGGTCGAAACCACGGTGGTCGATGCTTGTCTCTACTTGAATTGTGGCTCATATGGTCGGTTCTGGGAGAGTCTAAACGAGTCATCATGGAGCATTTCTTATGATGTCTTCACGGTCACATCTGCTTATTTATCACGGTATAAATGGTCATGTCCTTGAGGTTCAATACGGTCAAATGGTTTTCTTTATGATGTTTCTGGGTTATTTATTACATCCCGGTTGTTTAACATTTTTTTGTTGAGCGAGTTGACAGTATTGACTGTCATGACTCAATGTATTCCTGGATGTGAGTCGTTATAATGTCCAGATACACTGAATGTTAAGCGAGTTGGGTTTATGGGTCAAGAGAGTTGGTGCTAGCGAGTTGGTGCTAGCGAGTTAACTCAGAAAACCAGATGCGAGTTGATTAACTCATGTTGGGTCAAAAGCGTGTTGAAAATTTTTGATAATAATGGAGCTGGACAATGCGAGTTGCTAAAAGATTATGCGACTTGACACAAAGGTATGAATAAGAAGACGATGAGTACAAGGACTTTTGACCATATCAGATTTGCACAAATTATCAATACATCTCAAACAACACCATCTCATAAAAATGATATATCACGCCTCATTTCTACCTATTATGATTCAATACAAAACTCACAAACTATTTGCTTATCATGATTTATTTGTCTCATTGCTACAAGATGTCTCAATGACTCTTTTTCTGATCCATACAAACCACATAGTATATCATCATTGACCTCACAAGACTCGAATGATTAATTCAAACATCAAGACTCTACCACTTATGAATAAATAATGGATCTTAGATTCACCTCTTTGTGGTTTAATGATTTCTCAATGACCTTTTCTAGATCCAAACAACCACTAAGATTAATCATCATTGATCAATGTTTTGAAGACATGTCTTCTATCACTATTCGAATATTAAGTAAAGAAAAATGACTAGCAAGTCACTATCTTTCTTGATTCGGTTCAAAGCATAGCTAATGGAACTCATATTCATCCCATGGTCTCTCAATCGGTCTATGACAAGTTTTATTGAACAAAATTCATCCTTATCCCAATCATATGATAATATACGAAATAAAGAAATGAGTGAAATCTTTGGCTCGAATATGACTCTAACACAACAAAGTTTTAAGATCGTACCTACCTTGTTCCAAGTGTTTGATCTCATGACTGCTACAAATGGTTCACAACTCTTAGCCATCCCTGTGGCTGTCACCATGTAACTCAACCATCCCTGTGGCTATGTTTTCTGTGATTAAGTGATTAAGTCGAATCAATGGAATGAATGAGATTAATCGGTATTAAAATGTTTTAAGTTTATGAGGTTAATTCGAGGTTAACTCATTTGATTTGGGTGTTATTGAATGAGTTTTTGACTAACGAGATCTGCTTTGGTTAGGAGATAGGCGGATTATTGGAGTGATTTTAGGGTTTGGTGAATGGATTGTTATAGAGATGGGAGGCATTTATTTGAGAGAGATTAGGGTTGAGTGACCTTAAGTGTCTGTTTTATACCCGTGGTTTTAGGGTAAAACGTTTTTTGGCAAGATTTTTTGATGGGCTTTATTTTGTTGATGGGCACATTGAGTTCTTATGGGCCCAACATGAATCTTATTGAGTGGTCCAAATTGTGATGTTAACCATGGGCTTATGTCTGATAAAGCAAGCGTGTAATACATGACTTAGATAATCAGTATTAGAGATTGTGATATACGTATATGGTATTGTCATGTATTACCAGTTATTGATTTAATATCGAAGATATTCATGGCCCGGGTCTTCATTGGTTATTGCTACATGCTCGTCAAAAACGGATTTACTGGTTTCATTGTGTGAACCGAATATGGAATTATGAAGTTGAGCTATTATTTGTCAACATGATGCAAGATGTGTCTAACAGAATTTGATAATAAGATTTGTTGAAGAGATTTGAGAATGAGGTTTGATGATGAGATTCAATGGGTTATAAGGGTTGATACTTTGGTATATACATTTTCACGATTATTATTATGTCACGGCTTGAAGTATTTATTGGAAAATTTATTGGAAAATGTTGACTACGGGGTTTTTTGTACGATATTTCTTATTTGGATGTGAAGTGAGATTTTTTCGGGCGCGTTTACTTATTTCGTCTTCTTTCTTGCTACCCTTCCGCGAAGATGACTTGTTTGGGCATTTATAGAGAGTGATAAAGACTTGGCTATTTAGTTTCGGTTGTGATTCTTTCTCACAACTTCATAGCGTAATTATCACCGATTGTCTCACTCGATCAAGAGGTTTTGTACATTGGGTACACAGTCTCTTTTCACGAAGATTAGTGCAAGTTTAAGTAACAAATCTGGGGAATTTTACTTCATGCTCAAGTTTGGCATATCGGGTTTACATCACCATGTTGTCACTACAATAGCCGACATAATGCGTGAATGATGTGTTTACCAAAGTGTTTATTGGATGGTTGATGATAATTTTTGATGTTGGAGTAAATCAGCGGAAGAGCTGGCATGTTCCCTAAAACAAATATTCAAGAAACCAAGGTTGTCATAACTCATTCAAAGTGACATTGTTTATGGTTTTGTCTTGACTTTGTAAAATCCCGCGAAAGAACCTATTTCTCGGTTTAAATCATAGACTTGTAAAATCTTGTGACAATGAAAACATCCTGGTTAAAATGTGAGCATTTCGGGATCTATCTTACGGTTTATTCTTGGTTTTGTAAAATCCCGTGAATGAAACTATTTCTCGGTTTAAACCATAGAATTGTAAAATCCCGTGATGATGGAACCATCATGGAGAAAGGAAAGTGTATGTTGGGATCCTTTCGATGCTAGTGCTACGGTTTCTACTTGAAGAAGGGATAAAAGGTGTACTTCATGAATTGGATGTGTGTTTGGATATTCGTCATGGCAGTTTGGTTATTACATGGTTTCACGGGGTTATTGCTTTAACCATGGTCGGGATGAAACCATTATCAAAGTTCACTTTAAATGTCAAAGGAGGCTAGAATTTTGCTTTTAACTAGAAAAAGTGACAACGGGGTTAATTCACTATTATTTATTTGAGGTTGAAGTGAAATATCACGGGCAAGTGTACTTAGTATCTGAAGGTATCGGGGATGGTTGGATGAAGATTCTTCAAGATCCTTATTCGAGCTTATCTTCAAAACGAACTTGGAAATCTAGTTATTGTTGGGTGACTTTTTCCTTTTCTTTTACCACTTGGGGAATTGGGCCATACCATAACTATCACTTTAAGGAGTTCGTTGTAGTGCTCGGTGTCACATGAATTGTGGATTCTCAAGAGGTGATGTGCGTCTATTACTTGATGGTTGGTTGGATGAAGAGTATAGAGTACTTAGAGATTCAATGGAGCATGAAGTCTCGGCACCGCTCTTTGTTACATATGTGCAAGTTTAAGTCGCGAGTTGGGGTTACTTGGTCAAATTCATTATTGGGTTTTCTCCATCGGTACATGCAACAAAGAGCCTCTTGAATGATAATAGGGTGTGATTACAAGTTTGCCAAGTAAGATGAAAAGAGAGATTTATGCGATGTTATCGATTCGCCTCGTGCTTCAACATTATGGCGTTGAACACATCGGTTCATGCCTCGTACTCTAAAGAAAAGAAAAGTGCGTTTGGTGCACTTTATCTTAGAAGAAATCTTCTTATGGCGTATGAACACAGAGTTCATGCCTCGTACTCTCAAGGAAAGAAAATGTATGTTTCGGTCGCTTTATCTTAGAAGAAATCTTCTTATGACGTATGAACACTACGGTTCATGCCTCGTTCCTCGAAATGTGTATGCTTGGTCGCGCATTATCTTGGAAGAAGAAATCTTCTTATTATGACCATTCTCATCAACATGCTTCATGATTTTTCCATGTGCTTTTGATTATCAGTGAGGCATCTTGTTGATTGTTTTCTTAATTCCCTTGCTCATATAATGACGATGGCGACATCATATGCTAATTTTGGGGAGAAGTGTGAATAGAATACTTTTGGATGATTTCACTTATTTAGTCAAGAATGGCATCTCGTATAATTCTTGAGGGAGAAGAAGTGTGAATTTTTTGCATTGTTGATTGATTTTTGAGAATATAAATGGTCATACGGCTCTAAACTCATGTAAGAACCGCCGAGCTTCTTCTTATGGGTCATCTTCATGGAGTTTTCTCTTCTAAGAGCGTTGGAGTTGACATCTTCACTCGGATTGATGAGTTTATCGACAAAGTGCTTCCCGTTAATGCTTCACGTATACATCAACATGATGATTAAGCGATCTCTGTTCTTGTTTGATGTGATTGGTAGTTTGGTGTTACCATCTTGTGTGTGTTCGTTCGATTGCTAATTTCCTTGATGAACATCTTCTGTTCTTGTTTGATTGGGAGGATTTTAGTTAAGGGGATTTGCAAGATGTAAGTTAATTGGGATGCTTTTGGTGGGATGCTTTTTTGGTGTGAGTTGAAGATGTTAACTATCTATTCCCCAATACCTGATCTTGAAGAAGGTCGAGTCTACAGTCGTTCTACATTTTACGCTACATGTTAGAAGACTAAAAGGCGAGTTGCATTTATAATCTAAAGACTTCTTAATTCAAGCATTCATCATAGGATTGTCGGTTTAGGGAGAGCACTAATGGGGGAGAGTGATGTCGAATTTAATCCCCAATTAGACTTGCTCACATTATTGACATGTTGATTCTCACAAAGACTTCAAGATCTTCTCCACAGATTTCAAGTATTTGGGCTTACATAATGTTTTGATTACGAAGTGTCAAAAACCGGAGGGAAGGAGACAAAGCACCTAAGCGCGAGTAAACTTGATGAGCTTAATACTTCTAAGTAATTGAAGATATCAGGAAAGACAATGTTATGTGTGAGCTCAAGTTTGACTCATGGCGAGTAAACTTGATGAACTTAACTTTCTAAGTGATTGAAGATATCGGGGAAAACAAATGTCATGACTTGAGAAACTCAAGGTTTTACTCATCAAAGCGTTTAGTGTTCTTATTCCAACGTCGTGGAGGAAGTGATGTAAAGAAAGTTTACGAAGATAAAAGAGTACACAAGTGTGTGATTCATTAGGGAGAGATTGTGTACATTGGGAATGCTCAAGCTGTTTCACTTGAGTGCTTAATCGATTGATTGAGAATAAATCACTTATTCGGTGTTGACATCCATGAGAATGTCGGTGACAGCACACTTCTTCATGTTATCGATTATTCATTCCTTTTGTATTGGTATACTTGGATACTTGAGCTTCATACGATCATCGAGGGAAGAAAAATGTGAACATGGGAGGTTTTTCATTCCCTATGATGTGTATTCGGGGGAGAGCTCTTGGGTATTGGTGTACTTCGGGTTCTTGAGCTTCATATACGATCATCAGGGAAGAAAAATGTGAACATGGGAAGGTGTTCTTCATTCCCCTCATGATATTGAGGAGAGTTCTTGAGCATTATACAAAGCTAGCGCATCAATTCAACTACTTGGGGAAGTGTTCTCTTGACACCTTTTGGAATGGATTGCTTGAGACTTGATGGTTGTGAAATGAGAAGATTATTTTATGTGTGGGATGATCGTTGTTGTTCTTCTTGGATGATATAACCTCGAGCGGAGAATCTCGATTATCGGTCTTAAAGGAGCAGGATTTATGATAATGGTGTGCTTTTACGTGCACTGGCTAAAGCAAGCTTGAAATAGAGCTTAATCTGCTCATCTAATGGATTTTTGGTTTGGGGAAGCTGCCAAAGTCTCACTTTCAAGTGGCTCAATTTCTCTCTTCGATTCAAGAGTCTTGGAAGCTTTGGTGGTGAATGTTTAAGAGATGACGATTTCTATCTTCTACAAGCGGAATTTGTTCGATATCCTTATCTACGATTTTCGTATCATCATCTTCTTTAACTATATCATCTATTCTATCCTTGTATATATTTCGAAAACCAAAATAAAAATATAAAACCAAAAAAATCAAAATAGAAAAATATAAAATCTTCAAAAACCCATAAAAATCAGAAAATTTGAAAAATACCAAAAATATGTTTTCTCTAGACATGTCTTATGGTATCGATAACATCTATGGTCTTAGAAATGTCATTCAATAATCACACGGGACCATAGATGAAGTTGGCGAGGAGGTGTAAATATTCTTTTCAAAACATGTCTCAATATATGGCTACGATTATTTGGACTATAACCAGGGCTTCAAAATGGCTACGATTATTTCGGTAACTTGGGGCTTCAAATGATGGCTTCGCATTACTTTATGTAATGCTTAAAACTATGGCTTGCTATTATTTAGGATAACAACTTGTTCTTCATGAAAGGAAAGTGTTGCGCTAAACCAATTTTCAAAAAATTTCGTGCACTTATCCTAAAACAAAGAAAGAGAAAGTATGTGAAAGGGCTTTGTTCACAAATGTTTTTCGTCTAAAATTCTTCAGAAAAATATTTGTTGTTTTTCAAAAATGGTGGTAAATGAGTTGCTTGTAAATCAATCAGATTGAGTTTTGAAAAAATATTGAAAACTCAAATCAATGACTTGGTTTCTTTTAACCTTTTGAAGAATGAGTCATTGATTGAGGGGGAGAATGTTTTCAAATTCATATCATCTAACGGACTTTCTTAATTATCCTCGTGCTTAATTGAAAATGATGTTAACCATGTTGAAGACTAGGTGCCTAGGATATGATTACTAGGATTAGATGATTTGAGTTTGATGAGGCAATTTTTCATTACATTTATATGATCTGATTGATATGTTGCATTGACTTTTATTAGTCGATTGTTTTTTGGGTGATGTCGACCACCATATATCTGTATGTATGTTCACTAACGTATGTAGGTATATTGGTTATAAAATGTTCCCGATCCGGATCCCACAAATGAATATGATTGGATGCCGAAAGGAAAGGGTAACTATATCTTGGGTTGACAAATGAAGCAACGGAGCTTAATTGGACTTCTATGGAGAGTTGGCATAAATGCAACGTAAGAGGTCTCCTTGCATCAGCGATGGTTTTCTTCTAAGTGATTGAAGAGCGGAGCTTAATTTGACCTCGGTTGGCATTCAAATGCAACGTAAGAAGAAGTCTCCTGCATCGTGACGGTTTTCTTCCAAGCCCTACAGCAACAACAGAAGCTTCTCAACCACCTAACGTATCTTTGTGCAGGATACCATTTTAAACAATTTTGAATAATTTGATTAAATTGTTTTGAAAATGGAAAATATTGTTTTGAAAATATATTGGACTAATTTTTGAAAATCACCGGACTTCATTTTATCAAAACCTAAGTCACTCAATTATTGACTTCTGTCATGGATTGAGGGGAGAGTGATTTAAAATAAAATATTTTCAAACGATATTTCTTCATAAAAGTTCCGTTTGTACGTTAAAATGTGGTGATCTAAAGATTTAATGTTATGTCATGGTATGATTTTCTTTAAAACTCAAAGATCTTTCAAAATGAAATTTTTTCTGTTCTTGTTTGATTGTGAAATTGTTTTATTTTACTTAAAGATCTCTTAAAACAATCATACCTGACACTAACAATCTTTAATGTCTTAAAAATGGTCCTTATCATCATTTTTCAAAATTAAATCTTGCCCGCGTCTTTCCCCAAAATTTTCTAAATGATTTAAATCAATTGGGATCACAAATCTCAAATGGTTTGAAATTTTTGATCAGGGGAGATATCGTGATTTAAATCTCAAATCTGTTAAATGGAATTGGTTTTAGTCCTTCAAAGGCACTCCTGCCTCCATGTGCCAAACGATTTCATACACAATGCACATGTTGAGGAGGAGGATTTATCCAAAAACATGATGAGTATTTAAACCGGGCCACATATTCTCCCATGTTTTCTAAACCTTATTAAATCACTTGGGATCCAAAATCTCAAAGGGTTTGATATTTTTGATCGGGGAGAATTTGTGATTTAATAATGAAATTTGATAAATGTTGATCGTTTTGATTTAATTGTGCGGTGCGCTCTCATATGTGCTAAACGCTTTCGAATCTCGAAGCACATATTGAGGGGGGAGCATAACTATCAGTACAAAAGCTTTTAAAGTTATTTATAAAAGTACCTTGATTGAGTTTTCAAATGGTTTTCTTAATGGCTTTTGTGATCGTGGATGTGCTTCCAAAGAACTCTTGCCTCTATGTGTTAAAATGATTTCTCTTATCCTATGCACATATTGAGGGGAGAATTTACCAAGAAAATCAAATGGCTTTTTCTATGAAAATTGTGATCAAAGAAAATATTTCAAAGTCCTCTTGCCTCCATGTGCTAAACAATTTCTAAATCATATGCACATGTTGAGGGGAGGTTTTCTAAATGATCAAAACTATTAAGGTACAAAATGCTTTGATCTCGTATCACAAGTACCTTGATTGTTTTCCAAATGATTTTTCAATTGGTTTCAAGGAAGAATGAACTGTACCAAAAGACCGACAATTTTACTTTATGCATGGAGTTATAAGGATGGTGAGGTTAGGTATTAGTTCCCATGATCCGCCAGAACCGGAGGGATCTACCAGGGGACAATCCACTAGATAGTGTAGAGTCCTTAGGTATGATGAAAAAAGGAGAAAAGTGAGATATGGGAAGAGTGCGGATTGAGACAGAGCTAGTATTGGAATAAACCCAACAAGGTTCTAGTTATGAAGTCTCGGTAAGCACCGAAGGGGTTGAAGAATGAAAAAGAAATGAATGTGAAAAGGGTGAAAAGAAATAGCCCTCCAATAATTCAACCTTAGGGCGGAAACCGGGTTCAATACATATGCTACTGGTTGTTACCAAGGTAACACCGGTATTGAAGACAAGACGTCATGGACCCAGTGGCGCACTGCACTAAACTTCCCAAGCTACTCAAGTTCCTCTTAAAGGGCTTGTTTCATTCTCACGGGGAACCGACATAATCTATCGACTTTCTCTTAGAGATTGTTGATATTGAAGAAGGAGACCTCTCTAGTCTCGGCATAGGAACCAAATGTGCACGATTGAGTCTAGAGCCAAGAGATCATCCACAATATCTCATTTAGGACACTAAATTTGAAGACTTCTTTGTTTCACACAATGTGGAAAGTAAGAATATATTTGAGTCCTACGCATTATCCTTGTGGTATTGCGGAACATCAAAGTGATATGTAAAAATATTCACGATGAAGATGGAAATCCTTCTAGAGCCAACATCAAACAAGCTCTTGGTGGGTGACATGTGAGATCTTCTAAAAAGATCAAGCTTGTGACCGGATAGCGATGGGGCGATTCATTCTTGAATCAACCTTGGTCCAGGAATGGAATTGACGAATACTTTTGGAAAAACCATTCGATGTGCAAATCTTCTTTTCTCTAGCGCATCGAATGTGTATTCATGTTTTCAAATTCAAAAAGTATCTCTGATTGAAAAATACTTTTAGAAAACCGTTCGATGTGAAATTCTTCTTTCTCTAGCACGTCGAATGTGTACTCTTTTTAAATACAAAAAGTATTTTGATTGAAAATTGATCTTTCTCATAAAACCTTCGTCGTATTGCAAAACTCTTTCAAGCAATACGCGATTGTTTTTCAAATCATTTTCATCAATCAGTGAATCTCAATTATTTGGTTCACTCCGTGTTGTCTTCTTTGAGGCGTTCGGTTTGAAACGACTAGAACATTGCGAAACCCTGTCAAGGAGATTCTTAGGAATCCTACGATCCGCGAGGTACTTGTCTTGATCAGCGGGAACCGTGGGCGTGTACCTCAATTCAACGAAAGTGGTCAAAGACACTTTCGTGTGTTTTATTAAAGCTTTGTTTTGCGGTACATTTGGGCGGTTGCGGTGATCAGAATGAGGAGTCAATCCAAAGCCGCATGCTCACGGCATCCACACTTAATTGAAGAAATCATGACTAGTGCATATCTACATAACACGGATATTTTTATACTATGTTCTGCTGCCTGCTTTGCAAATATCATGAACGGTAAAGCTTCCGCTACTCTGATGGAAAGATGTCATGATTCAAAAGTGTGAGCATGTCGGTCCAAAGTCACAACTTCATATAATGGCAACACAATAAAGGGTGATCGAGAGATTTCGTGGTGATGATCTCAATGGCTCGAAGATCATCAATGTGGATCGAGTTCAAAGACCTCCACGAAAGTACAAAAATGCAGACTTTGAAGAATCGCTACAAAAGCACAAAGAATGCGGAATTTGAAGAATTGAAGTCTACGAGCTTGGAACTAAAGTCAAAGATAGAATGCTAGGATTCGAAATGTAAAACATGGGGTGACCTCCCTTATGGGGAGATTGTTAGGAATTAGAAAATTCCATGTTAAAGTGTCGGTCACCCCAAATATTATCTAGCATAAGTTAGCTTGTAGACATATCGTTAGTTCGTTATTTTTAGTTTTATTAGTTAGTTATTAGTCTAGTTTAGCATAGTGCAACACCGTGGAGGAAGGACGGGTCTTTACCCATTGTATACGATCCACAAAGCGATAGGAGTGCGTTATTATTTGTAGTATAAATACCCTTCCATCCATGGAAGGGTGTGGCCTTCTGAATCTAACCTTTCACTTTTGATAAGCAACTCTCTTCAAGAACCTCCTCTCAACTCTCTTCATCTCTAAAATGGCTATCTTGTTTAATCACAATCCTAGACCACCCGAATCATCAAACAACATAAATATTAAGATCTAACAGGTATTTTTGGTTATGGGTCATGGGTCATGGGTCATGGGTTATGGGTTGATCCATGGTTTTCTTTCTAGATACAATGTATCTTAAGGATACAATGAACTTGGTTAAGTGGTATATATAAAACCATGAGTTATGGGTCAAAACCATTTGCTAGTATTTACCCATTTTAGTATATACTTGTATTTACCCATTTTAGCATACACTTGATTTTTACCCATTTTTAGTAAACTTAGTTTAAGTATATGATTTTTAACTTAATATGTAAACACTAGTTATTTGTACATATGTATTACTAAATCATAAAATCACTTATACTTGTTTTAGTGTTTTTATGTGAAGATAGTGTGTTAGAAACTATTAGTCCAAACCATTTACATTATTTTATTTGTTTAGATTAAAAATGATTTTACTTTTGTTATCGACAAAAACATTAGAAGATAAGTAAAATATAAATAAATGTTTTCTGACTTATTTGTATTAATGTGGAGTTTCATCCTTTGTCCTCAAGAAACTTTACCCAAGTAAATCGAGTAGTCATCAACAATGACTAAAATATATTTAACTTCAAGATGTCGTTTTACTTTCTCATTGGTCATACTTAAGTGCATATGAAAATTTATCAGAACTTCCATTCTTGAGTTTGTGGGTTTGGGTTTGTGGGCATATTTCTTGCTTTCCCAATTGGCATCTTTGAACAAAGATGATCCTTTTATACTTTAATCTGGGTAATCCTCTTACAAGATCAATTAGGAAAGATTATTAATGGTGCGAATTTCAAGTGATTGAGGCAGACGATGCCATAACCATGATTTTGTTTTGAAGCCTTGCACGACAACAGCAGTTGGAGAAGACTTCATCATGTCTTCGATAGAGATAGGCGTATAGTTTGAACCTCGAGTTCCTCTATGATTCCACACCATCGAGTTCTCTAGCGAAACAAGTATGTTTTTCAAAATGCCACAAGTCGAATCACATAATTGACCAATAAGCGGGTTATGACCAAGCCTTCAACATAATATACCACGGAGATTACACTTTTGCCTCAACATGGTCTCGTAATCCATAATTGCTCCAGAAATGGTGGTTCCCGGAATCTAGGTCCATGAATTTACTCATGAAGTGCATGAGCGTGACGATCTCTAGTCATATGCTTGGAACAACCGAGTCGGGTACCCGCGAGCGATTTGAATGATCTGCGGTTGAACACATACAGAATGGATATTTGGATAATTGAGATCCCCATGCAAGAATATGTTCCATTTGGTTAGTAGCAGTGATTGGAATACCCGCATGGTAGAAGCAATGGAATCATCGGGATAGATGTAATGCTAGTGTCGTAATTGACCTACTCAAGGTATGTTCACTTCTTAAAGGAATAGTTCTACCAGTAGGCATCCATTTTCTAATAGGCATTGATCTAGATAATTTAGGGCATATCACATTAAGATTGAATTTGCAGCCGTAGGTATCATTTGATAACCTATGTTACTAAATTTCCTTCTGTGGGTTTCCAATGTTTTTCTAACCTTCTTTGCATACATTGCTTTCCTGGCCTTCTTAGCTTGATTTTTGACATTAACAACTTTAACGGGGCATTTAGCGACATCAAGCAAAACATTCACACCACATTCATGATCGATGTCAATCAGCGGTCATCATTACAAGGTTTGGGGATAGTAGAGAATTGAATTAATTGATGCAGCTTATAGCTAATGCGTCAACCGCGATTTGTTTTATTCAACTAAAACTTAGTGTTCTAAATTCAGTCTTCTCTTTCTCTTCCATGCACATTCTTAGCTTAGAGGCCACTATCTTGCTTTGTATTGCACGGAGGCTTTGACGGCTTTGCTTTTATGTCCTTGATTCTTTCGCATGTAGGGAATTATGGGAATATTAGTTGGTTGGGCTAATTTTGCATTCTGAACTAGAGCGTGCATGGATCAGAACTACTTGTAGGCACTTTAGAGCTCACTTTCTTATCTCTCTTTGGGCATATAATGGGTTTGCATAATTGGCACTAGGCATAGAACAAGGCATCCGGCTTTATCTTTTTGCACCTAGGATTTATAACATGTTGCTCAAACATTCTAGCGACTCTTGAGATAAGTTTGGCTGAATCTGAAACAAACCTAATCTCTCTATCAAGTGGCTTATTTATGAAATCCTCTTCTACAATCTCCACTAGAGGAGCATTCAGACTATCCTTAAGGTGAAAAATAGTTATGAAACCAAGGATTAGATTATTTCTAAGATGAGGAGAATGTATTTACTGATCATGATATATTTCACGTCTGTGAATGACTTTGATCTTGACATTCTCATTAAAGACAAGTGGCAATTTCCCTTTTCACGACTCCTCGATTCACCGATTTCCTTTTTGTAAAGATATTTATTTTTTTTCGTTGTTCTTGTCACGGTGACTTTCATTGAATCATATAACTCTTTAAAAGTGTCGTTTAACCTTTTCATTTTTCTTACAGAAACTCTCATTTTTCTTTTGTGTTAGGAATTAGAAATTCCAGGTATTAAAGAGTCGGTCACCTCAAGTATATGTAATCGTTAGAAAGCTCGTAGTCGTAGTTATTTTAAGTTAAGTAGTATTTAGTTAAGTAACACCGTGGAGGACGGACGGGTCTTTAGCCACTGTATGCTGATCCACCCGTGTGTGGCGTTTTATGTAAGACTATAAATACTCTCTACCTCCCAAGGTAGAGAGTTGGAGCTCATAATAATATCTTTCACTTTCTCTCACTAAGTTCCCTAAACCTCTAACTTTCTCTCTCTAGAATTCCATCTATATGCTACCTTGTGTTAATGTTATGATGTGTATGTGAAAAGTTATATCTTACAATTGGTATCAAGAGCCATGGTTAGATCATATCTTACACATCTTTGGATTTCTAGTGGTTTTAGGTGGTTTTGAGTTTGAAAAAGTTTAGTGGTTTTTGCATCATTTGATTGATTTCTAGTGTTAAAGTTTTGATTTTGGTTGTACTTTTATGTTTAGAATCATCAAAAGTGTTTAGGTTTTCATTTGGTAAGCTTGAATCATCTTGGTTGGGTTGTTTTGGATTGAAAAGTGAGGTTTATATGGGTTTTCAAGCTAGCGACTTAGCTCACGGAATAGTTTCTTGGTAGCGACTTGCTTCACATTTTTGTAGCGACTTACGGTGTTGGAACTAGCGAGTTAGATCTAGCGAGTTAAAGTACAAGTAGTGGATTCTCCACTACGGGTAGCGACTTTTGGTAGCGACTTGGTCGATGTGAGTTGCTCTTTAGCGACTTGTGTCTCTAGCGACTTGTGTAGCGAATTCTTTGCCAAAATTTGGTTAGCGACTTGAGTGCATAGCGAGTTACTACTTAGCGACTTGTTTTTCTGTTAGCGACTTGGGACTCTAGCGACTTAGGGTGTGTGAATTAAGGGTTAGCGACTTAGTGCATTAATTTCTAGCGACTTAGTGCATTAATTTCTAGCGACTTAGTGCATTATCTTCTAGCGATTTAGTATTTTATCATCTAGAGTCTTGAGTGATTGTTTACGGTTTTCTCTTGATTTAGTAAAATCCCGTGAAAGAATCCATTTCTCGGTTTAATCATAGAGCTATAAAATCCCGTATAATCTGTTAACATGTCTACCAACGTTCCCTCTGTTATCTCCACTGGCGAAGATGTTCAAGCGGTGGCTCGGATACTCGTCACCCATGCTTGACAGGCCCGACTCGACTCTTGGGCTCAGCGAATTAGGCTGTATTGCCTTGGAAAGGAAAATGGTGTCAACATTCTCAAATCCATTGATGAAGGACCATATCGAGTTGAGGCGACTAGAGACATACTTGATACTAATGCAGATGGTACTCTGTTTCTGGAATGGACAGACCTAAGATGTATGATGAGCTTGATGATAAGGATAAAAAGAGATTTGATCACGATATCGGGGCTTCAAACATTGTTCTTCAAGGTCTTCCTAAAGACATCTACAAGCTGATCAATCATAACAGATGCTAAAGGCGGTTTGGGACAATGTTAAGATGCTTCTCTCGGTTCAATTAACTATGGAAGGCAGAGAATCCCAACTCTATGACGAATTTGAGCATTTCAAGATGAAACCAGGATGAGTGTCTATGAGTACTATGTGAGATTTCATAAGTTAGTTAATGACATGAGGAACATCCGAATGACTATGCCTAACATTCAGTTGAACTCAAAATTTGTGAACAACATGAATCCCGAATGGCACAAGTTTGTTACCTTTGTGAAGCTCACTAAAGGATTGAAGAATACAAACTATGAGCAACTCTATGCCTTCCTCCTTGAGAATGAGAGACATGCTATGTTTGAAAAATTAATTCTCAATCGGTTCAAAACCAACCAGGGAGAGACAAGCTCGTCTAATGACTCTGACTTTACTCAAACATCGAATCACAACCAAAGCATCACAAGTCATACCCTTGGTAATGGTAATCACAAACTCATTCCGATCCTATGTACAAACAATCTTTACTCCGTGGGTAGCTTCATTAATCAACTAGCTCTTCTCATCAGTCAAAACATGAATACTCTCCCACAAACCAACAACAACCTCAGAGCTGCATCTAACCCACACAATCAAGCCACTATTAAAGATGGAAGGATCGTGGTGCAACCAGTTCAGGAAATACAGTATGATCAGGGCGAGGTGGGTGGGAGAGGTTATGTTGGAAAACAGAATCGAGGAAGGAATGGTAACCAAGGTCAAACTAAGCTCATCAAATGTTATAAGTGTGGTGGAGAGGGACACATTGCAAGGCTGCACATCTCCAGCGCCCACAGAATCTTGATTACTTCGAGAGAAGATCTTTGCGGCTCAAGCTCGGGACAATGGTGCTACTCTGGATGAAGAGGAATTGTTGTTTCTTCTAGGGCAATGCCAAGACCTATGATGCGGATGTGGATGGCGGCCTATTCGGAGATAGGTCACAATCATCGGAATGCCTTTCAAGTGACTTGTGATGCATACGACTTCGATGTGGATGATGGACCTACGACACACACAATTTTATGGCTAGCATTTCTCCAATGGTTTCTCCCAAGGTCTCTTCTTCATCACTAGTTGGGCCATCCCAGACAAGCTCATCTCGAGGTATTAAAACTATACGATGATCTTGATGTGCAAAGGATGCATGACAAAGTACAATCAACTGAAACTATTGAATCAAATATTGAAAATATGGGTAATATCAATATTGTCCCATATGATCAATACGTGAAACAAAGTGAAAGTGAAGTTGTACGAAGTGATGCATCTTCGCGATCAACAATGACTATGTTTTTGATGAATACACATGCATTGCCTGATGATTCCATTATTTCTGAACTAAATGCCTATAAAGAGCGTGTTGCTATTTATGAACAACGTGCTAAGTTTGAGTTGACCACTCGTGAGCAGGAAATGGATAACCAAGTAAGTACAATAATTAGAAAAAGTAAGTTTAGAGAAGAAGTATTGAAACAAGAATTAAATTCCTTGCAAGAAAAACTTTCTAAAACATCTAAACAAAAACAAGAACTTCAAGAAAATGTGAAAATGCTTAAGCAAGAATTTAATGCAAAGGAATCAAAACTCTTGAGAGATTTTTCTAATCTGAAAACTTTGAAAAACAAACTTGAGAACAAGTTGTACATACAAGGGAACACCATTCAGACTGCTCACATGGTCACTAAACATAGAGTCTTAAGCGATAAGCATAGCATTCCCCTTGTTGAAGAACCGAATCCAGAGGTAATTAAAAAGGCTAGAAATGCTCATAAGGTGCTTTATGATGGTAATAAAATTCTTAAGCCTAGAGCGAGAAACCTAGTTGTTGAGTGCGCGAGGAAGATAAGAAATCAGATGAAGTCACTAGGGAAAGGATGAACAAAAAACTAGATGACCCTAAATGCAAAGAGAAAAAGATTATTATCACTCCCCATGACTACAAGAAGGAAAACTGGATTTCCTTGAACATGTTTAAACCTCAAACATTGTTGACCCCGAACAAGTGTTCGGAAAAAGGATATGGACTTAAAAGTTGAAAATCTTGTTGAAACAATCCCCTTGTAGGAAATTCCTAAAGCGTGTGTATCCTCCAATACACCAATGCATTTAGTTCCTAGAACTATTGCCACTAAAAGCAAGACCTTAATCATTCAATATGTTATTCTTCAACTATTTGTTGATTTTGAGAAAACTTGTAAGAAAAGGATCACACCACTGGGATAACTGAAGGGGAAAGGGGTTTTGAGCAAATGAAAGAATGTTATTTAACCGAGGTCATGCCTTTCTTTAAACAACTAAAAGATCATTTTGAGAGTCTTAAAAAGGGGACAAAATGGATATTAAAGAAATGGAAAAGGAATTTGATGCAATGGTAGTTGAAGTTAGTGATTATGGGCGTGCACTAAAATATAATGAGATTGAGAGGAAGAACTTGCATACCTTAAATGAGACTCTTATTACTGAATGTGTTTCTCAAGATATCTTTTCCTTTGCTTCAAATTGCTCTATTAATGCTTCCAAATTTCATGAACTATCTGTGGCCCTGAAAGTCTCCCATGATCGTGTCATTGAGCTTGAAAAAACTAATTCTAAACTAAGCGAGAAAATTGAACTGGATGATCACGACAATTTGGTTAAACATTTTTCTAAACCGGAAGTTGAGCATTTTAATTTACAACTAAAATATCAACATCTTAAAGAAAATGTTAAAACTTCCAATATCAAGACATCGTGGATGCTCCGAGTTTGATGCAGTTTTTCAAATTAACAAGCGTGATGAACGATTCAAGCTCGGTGCAACACGATCGAAAGTTGAAAGCCCAAATCTCTCAATTAAAGGGTCAAACGAACAATATGGCAGGCTCCCAAATCCCTCCTCCTTTAGATTCTCAGAATTCTCAAACTTTTCATCTTCAAAACTTAGTTGATGCCTTACAAAAGGAAAGCGAGAGTTTTCTAGAAGAAAATGAAAAAGTTAAACGACATTTTAAAGAGTTATATGATTCAATAAAGGTCACCCGTGACCAAAACAACGAAAAAATAACGTCTTTACAAAAGGAAAATGAGAATCTAAGAAGTAGGGAAAAGCGCCACTTGTTTTCAATAAGAATGTTGTCTCAAAGTCACCCAGATTGCAAATACACATGACGATTAAATATATTCCTCCTCATCTTAGGAATAATGAACATGCTTTTCATGAATCCTGTGCTCACCTTAAGGATAGTCTAGAATGTCTCAGTGAGATTGTCGAAGAGGATTTCATTAACAAACCTCTTGATAGTGAAATTAGGTTTGCTTGCCTCGAGGCCAAACGATCTCAAGAGTTGCTAGAATGTGTAATTGCCACATGTCCAAAATCCCTAACCTTAGGTGAAAAGGCAAAGGCTGTGATGCCTTGTTCTATGCCTAGTGCCAAGCAGGAAATCCGTTCTATGCCCAGTCTTAAAGTATACACTAATGTGCCTTCTAGTACTTGGATCCTTGCACATCAAGTTGGGGAATGCAAAAATTAGATCAACCAACTAATGTTCCCATTCCTCTACAGAGTGTCAGGTGACTTTAAAGCGGCGGTCAAAGTCTCAAGACAATACAAGGAATGATAGGACCTTGCAAGCTAAGAATGTGCATTGGAAGAGAGTAGAAGACCAATCTAGGAACTTTAGGCTTGAGTTGAATAAAACGAATCGTGTTGATTCTATTATTAGCCTTAGGCGTCTTGTAATTAATTGAATTCGATACTATCTGCAAACCTTGTAATGATTGCATGCTTGAATTACATTTGCTAATCATGAATGTGGTGTGAATGCTTTGTCTAATCTGTCAAATGCCCGATTAAAATTGCTAATGCTAATAATCGTGCAAATAAGGCAAAAGGCAAAAGCGAAGATTGTTAAGCAGTGGAAACCCGGGAAGAACTTTTATAAAGATAGGTTATTATTGGATACCTTTTGGCCATAAGAATAATCAGTTTGTTCTCAAACTGCTAAGATTATGCCCACTAGAAAATGGATGCCTATTGGTAGAACTATTCCCTTAAGAAGTAAACATACTTTGAATAGGTCAAATCTGAACCAGACATTGCATCTATTCCCAATGATTCCATTGCTTCTACTTACGATATGGATGTTTCGATTACGATGTGGGTGTTCCAATTCTTTTTACTAACCAAGTGGAACCCATTCTTGCATGGGGATCCCAATTATCGATTATCCATTTTTATGCGTGTTCAGCTGCAGGTCGTTCAAATCGATTACGTGGTACACTGGACTCAACGTTCCAAGCATATGGCCGGGGCCGTGTGGCTCATGAACCGTGAGCAAATTCATCGGGGACATTAGATTTGGTAATGATCATTTTGGTGCTATTATGGGTTATGGAGATTATGTTGTTGGTGATAGTGTCATCTCGACTATGTTGAAGGGTTGGGTCATAATCTGTTTCTCGTTGGTCAATTCTGTGACTCGATCTAGAAGTTGCCTTGAGAAAACATACACTTTGTTAGAGATCTTAATGGTAAGGAACTGTTAAAAGGAACTGTGGTCAAACCTTTACACCATCTCTATCGATGACATGATGAGGCTTCTCCATTTGCTTGTTATCAAAGGCTTCAAAACAAAGTCATGGTTATGGCATCGTCGTCTCAATCACTTGAACTTCGCCATCATTAATGATCTTTCGAGAAGGACCTAGTTGTAGGTTTACCTAGACTAAAGTATGAAAAGGATCATCTTTGTTCACATGTCAATTGGGAAAAAGCAAGAAGTATGCCCATAAACCCAAACCTACTAACTCATCCATGAGAAGTTCTTCATATGATTCATATGGATTTATGTGGACCAATGAGGGTACAGAATATCTTTGGGAAGAAATATGTGTTAGTTGTGGTTGATGATTACTCTAGATTCACGTAGGTCAAGTTCTTAAGGACAAAGGATGAAACTCGATATCATCATCAAACTCATCAAGCAGTGCGGGTTCGACTTAACAAAACCGTCGGAATTGTCGAGCGGACAATGGGCGGAGTTTGTCAACAAACAACTTAATGAATTCTATGAAAGCGTTGGAATCGGTCATCAAAGTGTTTCCACGAACTCCTCAACGAGCGGTGTAGTTGAAAGGCAATCGGACTCTGTTGAAGCGCTAGAACAATGTTGATTTACTCAAAGGTTCCAATGTTTCTCGGGCTGAAGCAATTGCCCTTTGCATGCTATACACAAAATCGTTCCTAATCCACACGTACATGGAAAAACTCCATATGAACTTGTCCACCACAGAAAACCTAATCTCTCTTTCCTTCGTGTGTTTGGTGCATTGTGCTATCCAACTAATGAGGGTCAAGACTTAGGAAAACTTAGGGCTAAAGGCGACATTGGAGTATTTGTAGGATACGCACCAAACAAAAGGGGATACCGAATCTATAACAAAAGAACCCGAAATATCATGGAAACCATTCCGTTACGTTTGATGGTGACCGGTCAAATGGCTCTGGACAATCCAGTTGGGACCCGCACTTCAAAACAGTCCCATTGGTTCATCTCTTGTTCCAAACTCTACTCAAGAAACTCCATATGTACCTCCATCCGAAGATGATGTAAAGAAATTGTTTGATCCTATGTTTGATGAACTGTATGATTCAAACACTCATGAGGTGATGATTCCCTGTGAGAGGATGCTCATATTCTGTGAATGAAGTCAATCCCGGTCTCAATATCTTTAAGTCAAGAAGCACCTGCTGCGATCCTTGATCTCATCAACAAATCATCATTCTTCAAATGTACATCATGGAAATGTTTATGGCATCAATGATGAAGTTAATCCATTTGCTACTCCTGAAGATGCTCCATTTGAAAACATATTTGCTCATGAATCATCATCAGAACCATCTTCTTCGGAGACATCGACTCGCTACCTCGGTTCCTCAACAACTACCACATGAACACCTTAGAAAATGGACTCACGATCATCCATTAGACAACATCATTGGAAATCCCTCTCGTCCTGTATCAACACGGAAACAACTTGCAACCGATGCCTTATGGTGGTTCTTCAACTCCGTACTTTCTAAGATCGAACCAAAAGATGTTAAAACCGCCATGAATGAAGACAGTTGGTTCAATGCCATGCAAGAAGAAATTCATGAGTTTGATTGATTTGATGTATGGGAGTGTACACTCCGGTGTGCTATGATTATAGCTCTCAAATGGATCTTCAAAGTGAAACTTGATGAGCATGGTGATGTGTTGAAGAACAAGGCTCGATTAGTTGCTAAAGGATATCGTCAAGAGGAGGGTATAGACTTTGAAGAATCTTTTGCTCTTGTTGCTCGAATCGAGGCAATCAGAATCTTTCGCTAATTTGCTAGTAAGAACATGGTAGTGTATCGGATGGATGTGAAGCGGCATTTCGAGCGGAGATCTTAAAGAAGTCGGTCGTCGGCCAACAAGGATTTGTGAATCAAGAGCATCCTACTCCGTTTATCGCTGAAGAAAGCTCTCACGGTTTAAAGCAAGCTCGAGGGCATGGTATGATACCTTGTCAAAGTTTCTTCTATCAACGGATTGATAAAGGAGCGATTGATCCTACATTGTTCACGAGGAAGTCGAGCAAACATTTAACTCATGTTCAAATTTATGTTGATGATATTATTTTTGCCTCGACAGACCCAATGGAATGTGATCGTTTTCTAATGAAATGGGTTCTAAATTTCAAATGTCAATGATGGGACAAATGTCATTTTCTTGGGATTACAAATTTCACAAAGTCCCGGAGGCATTTTCATAAATCAATCTAAATATGCAACGGAGATTTTAAAGAAATTTGGATTTGATTCATGTGACCCTGTTGACACCCCCATGATTGATCGAACCAAACTAGATGAGGACCACTCGGGGATCATGATTGACCAAACGAAATATCGTAGTATGATTGGATCACGATGTACCTCACGCTAGTAGACCGGACATCTTGTTATTTGTTTATGTGTGCTAGATACCAGGCTAAGCCTACTAAAAAGCACCTTGAAGCGGTTAAGCGGGTCTTTCGGTATCTCCAAGGAACCATCAACATGGGACTTTGGTACCCTGAAGGACACCGGTATGTCACTAACTGACCTATGCGGATCTGATCATGCGGTTGTCAAGATACTCGTCAGTACATGCAGGAGGTGCTTTCGATTTTTGGGTGATAAGCTTGTGAGCTGGTCTTCAAAGAAGCAAATGAGTACCTATATTTCCTCTACAAAATTTGAATACATAGCCATGTCATCTTGTTGTGCTCAAATCTTATGGATGAGATCTCAATTATCTTACTATGGCTTTGAATTCAACAAAATCCTACAATATGATAATAAAAGTGCTATTGCTCTCTCATGCAACAACGTTCAACACTCAAGAGCAAAGCATATCGACATTCGACATCATTTCAA
>OU343216.1:48222915-48286426 GCA_910596185.1 Chrysanthemum makinoi | reverse complement strand
GTTGCCTTTTGAGAGAACTTCAATTAGTGATGTTGTTGGTATGAGCATGTGGAGAATGCACTTGCAGTCTTTCTACCAGCGACATCGCAAGAAAACATAAACATGGGTTAGAAATAATCGGCGCTTACAAGTTTGAACCCGAAGTTATTATGCGGCATAGTGTGAAAACACAACTCTAATTCTCATGGTATTCTGACTGAGTCCCACAGTGAACTGCGCAATGTACAAAGTACCTACGATTCGGATGAGTAGGCGAGGTACAATGAAGCATCACCTGACACAGCCAGACCGTTTGAACACGCAAAGTAATCGGGGTGTTACGAGTGACATTGTGTTTGACGTTATTGTGACCACGGAGTTTCCATTCAATCGCGAGGATCCTTGGTGTGACCCACTCATAAATTTTCGATGATTGCTTCCAGATGTAGGGACTCTAAATTGTATCTTAGGTCCTTATTGTTGAGCGACAAGTGATGAAATTTCAAGTGTACCTAAGAGATATTTTGACGAATCTCGTGGCTTTAGACTCAATAGTGCGCTTTTGGTTGTCATGGCGAACTGAGGAGAGAGTGTCTTCTTCAATACCGGCAATCTCTGAAAGCGGAGTAGTTTACGAAGGGTTCCTTATTGAGAATGAAACAAGCCGATGAGAGAAACTTGAGTGGCTAAGAAGGTTTGGTGCATCGTCCTTGGGTCCATGACAACTTTGATCTTGATACCGGTGTCATCAAGTGACAACCGGTAACATATGAATTGAACTGAATGTGCGCCTAAGTTGAATAGTCAGGAGGGCTATTTATTTTCACCCTTTTCTTTACTTTTCTTTTTAATTCTTCAACTCCTTCTTTCTCCAATTATCTTTTTCTCTTTTATAATCATACCTAAGGACTTCTAAATTTCTAACTATTGGTGGTGTCCTTGGGTAGATACCTCATTCGAAATGGACCATAGGAACGATTATTCTAACCTTAGTCACCTTATAACTTCATGACTAACCTATGTTGCCATAAAACCATTTTCATGAAAATCTCTCAAAGTGGTTATGAGTAAAAGCATTTAATACTGCTTGTTGAGTTTAGTTAAATACTCCCCTCCGCACGTGCTTAAGTGTTTTGTGTAAATGCATCTGCGAGAGAAAGAGCGCACAGAATTGATCAACTCAAGATAGACAATTACCGCGAGACACGGCTAAGTTATAGTTAAAGAGATACATTGTCATCTTTAGGTGACAACAAGCTCTAATAACTACCTTGAAGGTGTGGACAAACCTGAAAAGGTGTCAAACCCACCAGTTCAGTATCTACAAGAGTTTCTCGAATGGTACATTCTCTCGGACAAGTCCTTTGCGAGCGTTTACATCACTAGCGAACTAGTTTGAAATTATTACCTCACGAAAAAGTCTTTTCGAGTTCCTAACATTTAAGATCTCGTCAATTCATTGGTTAAGTCTTTTAGCACAACGATTCATTTACAATTCACAACATATTTCTTATCACATAATTTTTCTCCCCCTAAAAAATGGCATATCAAATGTTATTTTGTGAAATTTGATATCGAATATGACCATTTTGAGTTTTTGTGGGAAGATTACCACGAAGAACAATTTGTGAACAAAGTTTTTGAATCAAATACTCCCCCTCAACAAGTGATATAAACTTTTGAGGTTTTGAAAATCATAAGGGGAAGTACTTGTTCTTTTGAGCAAAACTTTGAAAAATGAAAGTTTTGATAAGTTTTACTCAAAAGTAAAAAGCTTTCGGCTCTTTTATAATATTGTGGCACTAAAGCGTACCACAGGGTCTGATGAGTGTCTAAATACTCATCATTTTTGTACTATATAAACTGCAAAATCATCTGAAAACACTCAGAAATGCATCAAAATGATCAAAATATCACAAATCAGTGTTTTATGTGGTTTAAATGCAAAAATATCAAAATCAGATGAAAAACATATCAAATTTGCAAAATTGCGCTTTAGTCCCAAGTTTCAAAAGTTGTCAAAAATCCACTGAGCACATAATTTCAAAAGTAAAGTCACCAAAGGTCCTTTTAAAATCATAACTTGTCAAATTTAGTCCTTTGGTGAAAAATGTCAAAAGTTTGAGAAAATTACAAGTTTGGTCCTTATAGTTACTAAATTGGCGGTTTAGTCCTTGGACATTTAAAAAAATGGAATTTTATGCAAATGGTCCTTGTACTATTCTTACTTGGCAGGTTTGACCCTTGTGATAAGTTTGGAAATATTAGTTTCAATCCTTAACTTTTCACAAATTACAACCGTAGCCCTTGTATTATTATTCCAAATAAATCCAAACCAAAACCTTTAACCCATTTGTGGTAAAATACCCCAAGCCCAAACCAAAACCGGTGTTTAAATATTAACCGCCTTCTTGCGTACACCCACTCTTCAATGACAGAAACCACCATGGTTTCTCCACCATAACCTCCTCATTTAATGCTTCCCACTCTTTTCCTCCTCAACACACTATCTATCACCTTTTGTCCCCCCTCCTCTTCACTGCGGTCCAAAACAATCAAAGATTGCAGAGCTATTGTTCACCTTTTGGCCAAATTGCAAATCAAAGGATAGGATTGCTTTGACTCATCCAATGGTGGTGGGAATAGCTCAGAAGCATGTGGAGAGTCTCATAGGTCAATAAATATCAAGGAAGAAGGAGAGAAGAAACCAAGTAGAGTAGTTTAGTTTTAGTTAATGTCGTTTTAGTTTAATTCGATTTTCGTTATATGTTTTATCTTTAAAGCTTTGTATTTCATGTTTTTATTGTCTAATAACTCTTTTGTAAACTTTAATTTCAAGTATCCTGTTTAAATCCAGTTTTATGCAAAGTTACCTTAAAATTCTCCATAAGATCAATTGTTGTTTGTGGTTGTTGTTAATGACTTATAAGCTTATATAAGCTCATTATATAAGCTTAGAAGCTATTTAAATAATGCACAAATCAGTTTATTTAGCAATCTCAAAAATTCTCAAAAATACCAAGTAAATTAGTATAAATTCAAAAATCCATGGTGAAGAAGATCAAAGCCGGTGCGGAGATGGTATTTGGAATGCTTTTGGGTATAAAGCTTTAGGGAAAGCTATAGGTTACGTTCTCGATATTTAAATCTCAGTTTGTGCTCAAATCATTCTTGTAAGCCATTTTGACCACTATGGCATTTTCTTGTTGTAGATGTTCAATAGCTTGAAACTCTGTTCCTATATGATCATTAGTCATAGTTAAGTTAATTTAAGTATTAAAATTAGTTACTTGTTCCTTTTAATTTATAGTTTATAAAAATTTCATTTTAACAGTTTAAATAGGATATAGATCATCATTGAGTTGTATGTTGTTATAGCTGTTGTTTAATGTTTATTTAGAGTTAATAAATGATGTTATAAGGTCGCAATAAGCTTGATGGTTTTAATCTATGATTTTCTTTAAAAAAACTTCTAAAACAGTCTCATAAAGGATGTTTGGAATTACTGTATTATCTGTAATATAGGTTATCTGTGTAGTTGTTTGTGGTTGTAACTTGTCAAACTAGGTCTTAATATCTCATTTACATCAAGAAAACCGGGTCCTTGTTTGTCTAATAGTCAAAATACTTTTTGATCTCACACCATTTCATCACTGTTAAAATTTTAAAGGGTGAATCTCATCATAAGTACTTAAAATATGGTAAGTTAGCTTAATCTCATATTATTCTAGTCTAATATATCACAATCAGTCCATAGAATCAGTTTAAATTTAATAAAAGTCAAACTTTCAGTTTAATAAAAAAAGCCATAGAGTGCTCAATGTGGTTGTGGTACCCCATTTCACAAGCTCTTAGAGAGCTTTTTAATGGCTTCTAGCTTATGTGTTTTAGTTTTTTGAGAAGCTCATCTAGTGACTCAAAGGTCCAAAGTTTTATTTTGCATTAGTAGCTTATTAGATAGAGCACTCAACTTTTGTTTGTCCCATTTTAACTCATTACATGAGTTATACCTCAGTTTTTTCCAATTTTTCAAAAGCTCATCAAAAGTTATCTAGTGAACCAAACCATGAGTACTTTAGCTTTTTGAAAAATTTGAACGGTCATCTAGCTTATCCAATAATTTTTTCATTATCTAGTTTATTTTAGTGCTTAAAATAAGCTAATAGGTGCCTAGTAAAATCCATGAGTGCCTGTGCATACAAGTGTGATTTGTGCTTATTTTGGCTTTTAAAATGCTTAATTCTTAGTTAAAATTGTTTTCCAGTTTTCATTTTAGCTTAAAAACAGTTTCTTAGCCTTGGTCAGTTTTCATTAGCTTATTTACAAGCTTATTAACTAGTTTAGCTTATAGTTATGCTAATTTCTTTTATTTTAGGCCATGTTGAGATTAATAAGCTTTATTCTGAGCTTATTAGTGTTTTACAAAAGTCACAGTTGAATAAATTGCTTATTTAAAGGTGCTTAAGGTTTGTAAAAGAAATTTTCAAAAATAAAATGTTTGTGCAAAAGAGAAGGGGTCGAACTGAGACCTCTCCCTTATGGGAATGATAGTGGGGGTACCTGTAACCATTGCGCCCTTGGGTCTTTCTCGTTAAAACCTTGCACTATCTAATATCTATCTCTTATATACGTTTTATTCATTTTAGCTTAAACGAGATTTTAGCTTATTTGTAGCTTATTCGTAGTAGCTTTTCCGTTTTGTAATTTTAATAAATTTGTATTAGTAATAAGTATTTTATAAAAAGTTTCAGATTTTTCTAATAAGTTTTAGTATTTTTAAACATTTAATTAGTGTTTTATAGTAATTAATTCATAATAAAAAATATAAAAGTCAAAAAAAAAAATAAATCTTTTTTCTAAAATTTTCTTTTATCATATAGTACGTAATAAAATTAGTTTTACATTCATAGGCCTTTTATTGTATAACTTTTACGTTTTTAGCCCAAAGTAATTTCTAAAGCGTAACGCTCGTTTTCATTTTAAACCACGTTTCTAGATAATTTAGGATTACGTTTTAGTTAATATAGTTTATTTAAGTTATTTTGTTTTATAAAATAAGCGTTCATCGATCTGTAAAAATAGTGATAGCGTTTATTTAATAGATTTTAACTTTTTAATTTCTTTTAATTTGCATTTAAGTCACTGTAATTTGTAGATCTTTTCTTTAGGTATAATTATCCATTCAAAACCTTCCCGATCACTATCCTTAGTGATCATTCTATCATCTGAAGTTGTTTAAACACCAATTCATCCTCCGTGGGACTTAACGACCCAAGAATACACTATATTCCTCTGATCTTAAATTGCATTTGTGCTTAAACTGTTTTTGAGTTTGTTACGATCTGGCCATTCACAAGTGGCGAACTGCGTGATAAAACTTGACGGTTCGGCAATCAAATTTTATTTGCATTGGCGCCACGGGAGTTTGTAAAGCGTGTTTTAAGCATTTCCAGACCCGTACTAGCACATATACCATCGTTTGTAAACAGTTTTTTTTGTAAAGTTAATATAAACCAAAAAGTTCATTAACACTTTTCCTAAAGTGTTAACAACACCAAAAACATTTTTATTCAAGTTTTCAAAAATAATCATCTTTAACCTCTTACCCTTTTTTGATTCTTTATCCTTTACCCTCTATCCATTTGATTCTAACTTCTTCTATTCTCATGGAATCTCGGGAGGATTAGGGGCGAAGTTGAAAAACTTCGAACTTTTACAAATGTCTAGAATTGAGTTGTCGTGATGATCCATCAATTGCGCGTAGGGAAATAGAAAGAGAAACCAGGGGTGACAAAGGACCGGTACTTTCCTCGATAATGGAGGTGCTAAATACGTCCAACCTACGGTTATCCAAAGATCTAATCCCTCGATTGCTCCTAAACCGTCTAAAATTGATCCTACACTTTCACGATTTACGGTTAAAAGCAAACATGCAGAGTTTAGACCGGTGACTAATAACTTGCCTAATCTTCACGCTTCTCAAGAACCGAACCGAGTCCATAAGTGGTGGAAATTGCTAGCTCTCAGAACACACCACTTGTCCCACCTCCGGATTTTTCAAAATGTTCTTTGAGTCTTATTAGTCATTCGGATCACCATGTTGGTTTTGTTGATTCTTTGAATGAACTGATTCCTTCTTATAACTCTCAACTAGAATCGTTTATTCCTTGTGTTGGTTGTGGTGAGCCTCTTTATGGTTCACCCTGTCGTTGGTGTACATGTGTACAATGTGGTAACGATATCCGTAACGGGAGTTGTTTGTTTTGTGGTTCAAGGAATTCATTTGATTATGATCCTAATCCGAACTCATTTAACGACCCCTCAAATTTTTCCAATTACCCACCACAGCCCGACTTATCTTCATATAATCAACATAGCTGCTGTGAATTTTGTGGAGGTCCTCACCAAGGATTTGAATGTCAATCCGGAAACACGATTGTCTATGAGCAGTTTTAGATGATTCTGAGAACTTTGGTTCGACCAATATCCATATGATTCACCAATTGTGCTCAACAGTTTTCTTGTTGAGAAGCTATGGAGGTCCTCATTTCATTCTCGATTGTCAAAGCAGGAATCCATTTCCTTGTAACAATTATGACTATCCGGATCCGCGACCAATCTCCACGGTTAATGACTCAAACTCCTCAAAGAAATCCAACAAGACACTTATCTAGAGCTTGAGTCGGTGAAAAGAATGAGGAGTTGAGTAAAACAAAGATTTCATAATGTTCCCAGTTTTTCTTGTGTATATTGTGGGGTCCTCATGATGATTATCAATGTCAACCTTCCGGTTTTGACAAATCTCCACTTCCACAATGTCCCGTCATTAAAAATTCACATGAGAAATCCATGGAAGAATTGCTAGGTGAAGAGCGGTCGCTAAAATAAATTCCCAAATTGCTTTTGAAAAGTCTATTAGGGAATTAATTGCAAATGAAAAAGCAGCCAGATCTAGCTCTCAATTTCATTTATTCACGATGATAGTGATGATGATGATACACTTGATTCATCAAGTTCATCGATTGACATCCAGCGATTGAGATTCATTCTCGGACAATGCTATCACACCGAGATTCACACTCACTCTCTAAACATGGGGATGAGCTTCTTGACACGTTCCGAAAAGGAATCGGACGAATTCATAAAGTCTAGTGTTGAGGACCTTGTCCCAATCCCAAGAGAGTCACAGGGAATTCTCGAGCATTTGTGTGATATTCCTCCTCCTCTTGTCTTCCAAAGTAATCATGTTGAGATGTGCTCCGATTCTATTGATGACGATTCTTTATCTTGTGGAGACATCAGTTATATGGAAGAATTACCTACGAGTTTGTTAGCTTAGAAGAAGAGAATGATGAAGTTATCGACAATGAAATCAAAATGAGTACTTCGCTGCAACATACTTGAAGTAAGGTCTTCTCATTTCTAAAATCGAGGCTTTCAATGAAAACCTATTTCATCTCCTATCCCATAAAGGATAGTGACATTTTTCGATGATTCTATTCGGAAATGGAAGCCTTCTTTTGATAACATGGAGAGAAGATTAGTGGCAGTACCACTTCTCATTCTCATAATTCTCTCTCCGATTATGAATCATTTACTTTTGAGGAGTTCGCCAATGGCGAACTCACTCACATCAAACCGTAATATGATTCATTCACCTTGAGGAGTTCTCTGTGAACTCACTCATATCATATCTCTCACGGAGTATGATAATTTCTACTTTGATCTAGACACACTCATAATATGTCTTGATCAAGTGAGCTTAACTGAGGAGATTCATGAGACTATGAATTCTCCTATTGAGGATGAAGAGTTAATCATGATTTGTATCATGATTTTCTTTCTTTTCTTCATATATCCTGTCACTTCTCTGTTCTTCACTCCTTCGGAATGAAGACATTATCTTTGACCCGGCATTTTCATGTATCATTTGTGAGCGGTTCTATCTATATCTCATCGGTGTGGAACTTTTTCGTACTTCAATGTTTATACAAACATCTTGAATGAAAGTCCGATGGAGATTGTCTCTTCCACTTACTTACCCATGAACAAATTATTCGTCGAGTCAAGCTAGTGACTCGGGAATCAAAAACATTAGCAAGCACAACATGGGTTTTCACCGCGGTGGACCACCTAGTGTGGGGAGATGCCCAGCATGTTAAAAAAAAAAAAATGATGAATGAAAATTGTAAATATTAAAAAAAATAATTGTTGTGTTTCTACACTTAGCTAGTAATGTTATCTTTTTACGTTCTAAGTTTCCGCATAACAGTAGGTACTTTGAATATTGAGGACAATATTCATTTCTAAGTGTGGAAATTCGTACCGCTAATTTGATCATAAATATACCCTTTTAGTCCCTTTTTCCCCAAAATGGCCAAATTTTAAAATTTTTTAGTGGAAGTACTATGTACTAAACACAACAAATGGTAATCAGTCCACCATGTCTAACCCACTTAAGGATTGGCTAATCCAGGAGCAAACGGCTCTTGGTAAAGATATCTCAAATCGTTGGCTTGCAATTTGCCCAAAATTGTATGGTATTCAACTCACCATATCCTTAAAAGTGAAGAGTTGGCTAGCCCGCAAGTTTATGGCTTGTGGTAAAGGCAATGGAAAAACCATAATTGGTAATCGACTCACCAAAGATAATATTGATAATTTATCTTAGAGTTGGCTAGTCCGGTAAGACAAGCTACGGTAAAGACACATCAAATGGTATCACATTGGTGGTTTGCTCAAAATCATTTGGTTATCGGTGTACCAAGGTTCTTACTTGAACTGAAACATTTGGCTACTCCCGAAGTAATGGCTTTTGGTAAAGAGATGAAATCCATTAATTTTTCTCAAAACATTGCTAGGGACTAGCAATATCTTAGTATGGGGGATTGATGAGTGTCTAAATACTCATCATTTTTGTACAATATAAAGCTGCAAAAATCATCCGAAAACACTTAAATGCATCAAAATGATCAAAATATCACAAATCAGTGTTTTATGTGTTTTAAATGCAAAAATATCAAAATTAGATGAAAAACGTATCAAATTTGCAAAATTGCGTTTTAGTCCCCAAGTTTCAAAAGTTGTCAAAAAAAAGTCCCTCGAAAGCACATAATTTCAAAAGTAAAGTCACCAAAGGTCCTTTTAAAATCATAACTTGTCAAATTTAGTCCTTTGGTGAAAAATGTCAAAAGTTTGAGAAAATTACAAGTTTGGTCCTTATAGTTACTAAATTGGCAGTTTTAGTCCTTGGACATTTAAAAAATGGAATTTTATGCAAATGGTCCTTGTACTATTCTTACTTGGCAGGTTTGACCCTTGTGATAAGTTTGGAAATATTACAGTTTCAGTCCTTAACTTTTCACAAATTACAACCATGGCCCTTGTATTATTATTATTCCAAATCCAATAAACCAAAACCCTTTAACCCAGTTGTGGCCCAAATACCCAAGCCCAAACCCAAACCAAAGTGTTTAAATATTAACCGCTTCATTTGACACCCCTCACCTCAATCTCCAAACCGAAACCACCATGGTTTCTCCACGATCAGCCTCCTCATTTAATGCTTCCCACTCTTTTCTCCTCAACACTTTACTATCTATCACCTTTTGTCCCCCTCCTCTTCACCCGGTCCAAAACAATCAAAGATTGCAGAGCTACTGTTCACCTTTTTGGTGCCAAATTGCAAATCAAAGGATAGGATTGCTTTGACTCATCCAATGGTGGTGGGAATAGCTGGAGCATGTGGAGAGTCTCATAGGTCAATAAATATCAAGGAAGAAGGAGAGAAGAAACCAAGTAGAGTAGTTTAGTTTTAGTTAATGTCGTTTTAGTTTAATTGATTTTCGGTATATGTTTTATCTTTAAAGCTTTGTATTTCATGTTTTTATTGTCTAATAACTCTTTTGTAAACTTTAATTTCAAGTTTCCTGTTTAAATCCAGTTTATGCAAATTTACCTTAAAATTCTCCATAAGATCAATTGTTGTTTGTGGTTGTTGTTAATGACTTATAAGCTTATATAAGCTCATTATATAAGCTTAGAAGCTATTTAAATCATAAATCAGTTTATTTAGCAATCTCAAAAATTCTCAAAAATACCAAGTAAATTAGTAAAAATTCAAAAATCCATGGTGAAGAAGATCAAAGTTGGTGCAGAGATGGTATTTGGAATGCTTTTGGGTATAAAGCTTTAGGGAAAGCTATAGGTTACGTTCTCGGATTCAAATCTCGGTTTGTGCTCAAATCATTCTTGTAAGCCATTTTGACCACTATGGCATTTTCTTTTTGTAGATGTTCAATAGCTTGAAACTCTGTTCCTATATGATCATTAGTCATAGTTAAGTTAATTTAAGTATTAAAATTAGTTACTTGTTCCTTTTAATTTATAGTTTATAAAAATTTCATTTTAACAGTTTAAATAGGATATAGATCATCATTGATTTGTATGTTGTTATAAACGTTGTTTAATGTTTATTTAGAGTTAATAAATGATGTTATAAGGTCTGCAATAAGCACGATGGTTTTAATCTATGATTTTCTTTAAAAAAAACTTCTAAAACAGTCTCATAAAGGATGTTTGGAATCATTATCACTGTAATATAGGTTATCTGTGTAGTTGTTTGTGGTTGTAACTTGTCAAACTAGGTCTTAATATCTCATTTACATCAAGAAAACCAGTCCTTGTTTGTCTAATAGTCAAAATACTTTTTGATCTCACACCATTTCATCTTTATTAAAATTTTAAAGGGTGAATCTCATCATAAGTACTTAAAATATGGTAAGTTAGCTTAATCTCATATTATTCTAGTCTAATATATCACAATCGGTCCATAGAATCGGTTTAAATTTAATAAAAGTCAAACTTTCAGTTTAATAAAAAACCATAGAGTGCTCGTATACAGGTTGTGGTACCCATTTCACAAGCTCTTAGAGAGCTTTTTAATGGCTTCTAGCTTATGTGTTTTAGTTTTTTGAGAAGCTCATCTAGCTGACTCAAAGGTTCAAGTTTTATTTTTGCATTAGTAGCTTATTAGATAAGGTGCACTCAACTTTTGTTTGTCCCATTTTAACTCAGATTTGAGTTATACTCATGGCTTTTTCCAATTTTTCAAAAGCTCATCAAAAGTTATCTAGTGAACCAAACCATGAGTACTTTAGCTTTTTGAAAGGCAGGCCACCGGTCATCTAGCTTATCCAATAATTTTTTTTCATTATCTAGTTTATTTTAGTGCTTAAAAATAAGCTAATAGATGCCTAGTAAAATCCACAGGTGCCATGCATACCCAGTGTGATTTGTGCTTATTTTGGCTTTTAAAATGCTTAATTCTTAGTTAAAATTGTTTTCCAGTTTTCATTTTAGCTTAAAAACAGTTTCTTAGCCTTGGTCGGGTTTCATTAGCTTATTTACAAGCTTATTAACTAGTTTAGCTTATAGTTATGCTAATTTCTTTATTTTAGGCCACTGTTGAGATTAATAAGTCATTCTGAGAGCTTATTAGTGTTTTTACAAAAAGTCACAGTTGAATAAATTGCTTATTTAAAGGTGCTTAACAAGTTTGTAAAAGAAAATTTTCAAAAATAAAATGTTTGTGCAAAAGGGAGAGGCGGGGGTCAGAACTGAGACCTCTCCCTTATGGGAATGATAGTGGGGGCACTGTAACCATTAAGCCTTGGGTCTTTCTCGTTAAAACCTTGCACTATCTAATATCTATCTCTTATATGCTTTATTCATTTTAGCTTAAACGAGATTTTAGCTTATTTGTAGCTTATTCAGTAGTAGCTTTTTCGGTTTGTAATTTTAATAAATTTGTATTAGTAATAAGTATTTTATAAAAAGTTTCAGATTTTTCTAATAAGTTTTAGTATTTTTAAACATTTAATTAGTGTTTTATAGTAATTAATTCATAATAAAAATATAAAAGTCAAAAAAATATAAATCTTTTTCTAAAATTTTCTTTTATCATATAGTACGTAATAAAATTAGTTTTACATTCATAGGCCTTTTATTTTATAACTTTTACGCTTTTGCTTGCGCCTCAAGTAATTTCTAAACGTAACGCAGCTTTCATTTTAAACCACGTTTCTAGATAATTTAGGATTACGTTTTGATTAAAATAGTTTATTTAAGTTATTTTGTTTTATAAAATAAGCGTTCATCGATCTGTAAAAATAGTGATAGCGTTTATTTAATAGATTTTAACTTTTTAATTTCTTTTAATTTGCATTTAAGTCGTTGTAATTTGTAGATCTTTTCTTTAGGTAATTATCCATTCAAAACCTTCCGATCACTATCCTTAGTGATCATTCTATCATCTGAAGTTGTTTAAACACCAATTCATCCTCCGTGGGACTTAACGACCCGGGAATACACTATATTCTCTCGATCTTAAATTGCATTGTGCTTAAACTGTTTGAGTTTGTTACGGTGACCCATTAAAGTGGCGTGCTTGCGTGATAAAACTTGACGGTTCGGCACGCATCAAATTTTACGGGCCGAGGCTAGTTTGTTTTAAGCATTTCCGCACTGCACTAGCACATATACCATCGTTTGTAAACAGTTTTTTTTGTAAAGTTAATATAAACCAAAAAGTTCATTAACACTTTTCCTAAAGTGTTAACAACACCAAAAACATTTTTATTCAAGTTTTCAAAAATAATCATCTTTAACCTCTTACCCTTTTTTGATTCTTTATCCTTTACCCTCTATCCATTTGATTCTAACTTCTTCTATTCTCATGGAATCTCTCGAGGACGAATTCTGGGACGAAGTTGAAAAACTTCAGACTTTTACACAAATGTCTAGAATTCGAGTTGTTCGTGATGATCCATCAATTCTGCGTAGGGAAATAGAAAGAGAAACCGGGGTGACAAAGGACCAGGTACTTTCCTCTGATAATGGAGGTGCTAACACGTCCAACCTACGGTTATCCAAAGATCTAACCCCTCGATTGCTCCTAAGCCGCCTAAAATTGATCCTACACTTTCACGATTTACGGTTAAAAGCAAACATGCAGAGTTTAGACCGGTGACTAATGACTTGCCTAATCTTCACGCTTTCAAGAACGAACCGGAGTCCATAACGGAAGTGGTGGAAATTGCTAGCTCTCAGAGCACACCACTTGTCCCACCTCCGGATTTTTCAAAATGTTCTTTGAGTCTTATTAGTCATTCGGATCACCATGTTGGTTTTGTTGATTCTTTGAATGAACTGATTCCTTCTTATAACTCTCAACTAGAATCGTTTATTCCTTGTGTTGGTTGTGGTGAGCCTCTTTATGGTTCACCCTGTCGTTGGTGTACATGTGTACAATGTGGTAACGATATCCGTAACGGGAGTTGTTTGTTTTGTGGTTCAAGGAATTCATTTGATTATGATCCTAACTCATTTAACGACCCTCAAATTTTTCCATTACCCACCACCCGACTTATCTTCATATAATCAACATAACTGCTGTGAATTTTGTGGAGGTCCTCACCAAGGATTTGATTGTCAATCCGGAAACACGATTGTCTATGAACAAGTTTTTCGATGATTCTAACTTTGGTTCGACCAATATCCATATGATTCACCAATTCGGGCTCAACAGCGGTTTTCATTGGTGAACTGTGGAGGTCCTCATTTCACTTCGATTGTCAAACAGGAATCCATTTCCTTGTAACAATTATGACTATCCGGATCACGACCAATCTCCACAGTGCCAAATGACTCAAACTCCTCAGAAATCCAACAAGACACTTATCTAGAGCTTCGGGAGTGAAAAGAACTGAGGAGTTGAGTAAGACAAAGATTTCATAATGTTCCCAGTTTTTCTTGTGTATATTGTGGGGTCCTCATGATGATTATCAATGTCAACCTTCCGGTTTTGACAAATCTCCACTCCCACAATGTCCCGTCATTCAAAATTCACATGATAAATCTATGGAAGAATTGCTAGGCGAAGAGCGGTTGCTAAAATAAATTCCCAAATTGCTTTTGAAAAGTCTATTAAGGAATTAATTGCAAATGAAAAAAAGCGGATCTAGCTCTCAATTTCATTTTATTCTTGATGATAGTGATGATGATGATACACTTGATTCATCAAGTTCATCAGTTGACATCCCTGCAGTTGAGATTCATTCTCAGACAACTGCTATCACACCCGAGATTCACACTCACTCTCTAAACATGGGGATGAGCTTGACACTGCTCGAAAGAATCGGACTAATTCATAAAGTCTAGTGTTGAGGACCTTGTCCCAATCCCAAGAGAGTCACAGGGAATTCTCGAGCATTTGTGTGATATTCCTCCTCCTCTTGTCTTCCAAAGTAATCATGTTGAGATGTGCTCCGATTCTATTGATGACGATTCGTTATCTTGTGGAGACATCACTTATATGGAAGAATTACCTTCGAGTTTGTTAGCTTAGAAGAAGAGAATGATGAAGTTATCGATCGAATCAAAGATGAAGCACTTCGTGCAACATTACTGAATGTCGGTCTTCTCATTTCTAAAATCGAGGCTTTCAATGAAAAACCTATTTCATCTCATCCCCATAAAGGATAGTGACATTTTTCCGATGATTCTATTCGAAATGGAAGCCTTCGTTTGATAACATGGGAGAGAAGATTAGTGGCGTACCACTTTTCATTCTCATAATTTCTCCCGATTATGAATCATTTACTTTTGAGGAGTTCAATGAACTCACTCACATCAAACCGAATATGATTCATTCACCTTCGAGGAGTTCTCCGTGAACTCACTCATATCATATCTCACGAGTATGATAATTTCTACTTTGATCTAGACACACTCATAATATGTCTTGATCAAGTGAGCTTAACTGAGGAGATTCATGAGACTATGAATTCTCCTATTGAGGATGAAGAGTTAATCATGATTTTTATCATGATTTTCTTCCTTTTCTTCATATATCCCTGTCACTTCTCCCGTTCTTCACTCCTTCGGGAATGAAGACATTATCTTTGACCCCGGCATTTTCATGTATCATTTATGAGCCGGTTCTATCTATATCTCATCGGTGTGGAACTTTCACGCATTTCAATGTTTATACAAACATCTTGAATGAAAGTCCGATGGAGATTGTTTCTTCCACTTACTTCCTCATGAACAAATTAATTGAGTCGAGTCAAGCTAGTGACTCGAATCAAAACATTAGCAAGCACAACATGGGTTTTCACCGTGTGGACCACTTCTAGTGTGGGGAGATGCCCCACATGTTAAAAAAAAAATGATGAATGAAAATTGTAAATATTAAAAAAAAAAATAATTGTTGTGTTTCTACACTTGGCTAATAATGTTATCTTTTTACGTTCTAAGTTTCATAACACGGTGACTTTGAATATTGAGGACAATATTCATTTCTAAGTGTGGGGAAATCGCTAATTTGATCATAAATATACCCTTTTAGTCCCTTTTTCCCCAAAATGGCCAAATTTTAAAATTTTTTTAGTGGAAGTACTATGTACTAAACACAACAAATGGTAATCAGTCCACCATGTCTAACCCACATAAGGATTGGCTAATCCAAGAGCAAACGGCTCTTGGTAAAGATATCTCAAATCCGTTGATGGCTTGCAATTTGCCCAAAATTGTATGGTATTCAACTCACCATATCCTTAAAAGTGAAGAGTTGGCTAGCCCGCAAGTTTATGGCTTGTGGTAAAGGCAATGGAAAAACCATAATTGGTAATCGACTCACCAAAGATAATATTGATAATTTATCTAAAGAGTTGGCTAGTCCGTATGGCACGGCTCGGTAAAGACACATCAAATCGTATACAAATTGGTGGTTTGCTCAAAATCATTTGGTTATCTGCGGTACCAAGGTTCTTACTTGAACTGAAACATTTGGCTACTCCCGAAGTAATGGCTTTTGGTAAAGAGATGAAATCCATTAATTTTTCTCAAAACATTGCTAGGGACTAGCAATATCTTAGTTTGGGGGATTGATGAGTGTCTAAATACTCATCATTTTTGTACAATATAAACCTAAAATCATCCTAAACACTTAAATGCATCAAAATGATCAAAATATCACAAATCAGTGTTTTATGTGTTTTAAATGCAAAAATATCAAAATCGGATGAAAAACATATCAAATTTGCAAAAATTGCAGTTTTAGTCCCCCAAGTTTCAAAAGTTGTCAAAAACAGTCCCTGAGCACATAATTTCAAAAGTAAAGTCACCAAAGGTCCTTTTAAAATCATAACTTGTCAAATTTAGTCCTTTGGTGAAAAATGTCAAAAGTTTGAGAAAATTACAAGTTTGGTCCTTATAGTTACTAAATTGGCAGTTTTAGTCCTTGGACATTTAAAAAATGGAATTTTATGCAAATGGTCCTTGTACTATTCTTACTTGGCAGGTTTGACCCTTGTGATAAGTTTGGAAATATTACGCTTTCAGTCCTTAACTTTTCACAAATTACAACCATGGCCCTCAGTATTATTATTCCAAATCCAATAAACCAAAACCCTTTAACCCAGCTGTGGCCCAAATACCCCAAGCCCAAACCCAAAACCAGTGTTTAAATATTAACCCGCTTTCATGACACCCTCACCTCAACGCAAACCGAAACCACCATGGTTTCTCCACCGTAGTAACCTCCCTCATTTAATGCTTCCCACTCTTTTCCTCCTCAACACACTATCTATCACCTTTTGTCCCCCCTCCTCTTCACCCTGGTCCAAAAACAATCAAAGATTGCGAGCTACTGTTCACCTTTTGGCCAAATTGCAAATCAAAGGATAGGATTGCTTTGACTCATCCAATGGTGGTGGAATAGCTGAAGCATGTGGAGAGTCTCATAGGTCAATAAATATCAAGGAAGAAGGAGAGAAGAAACCAAGTAGAGTAGTTTAGTTTTAGTTAATGTCGTTTTAGTTTAATTCTGATTTTCAGTATATGTTTTATCTTTAAAGCTTTGTATTTCATGTTTTTATTGTCTAATAACTCTTTTGTAAACTTTAATTTCAAGTTTCCTGTTTAAATCCAGTTTATGCAAATTTACCTTAAAATTCTCCATAAGATCAATTGTTGTTTGTGGTTGTTGTTAATGACTTATAAGCTTATATAAGCTCATTATATAAGCTTAGAAGCTATTTAAATCTGTACAAATCAGTTTATTTAGCAATCTCAAAAATTCTCAAAAATACCAAGTAAATTAGTATAAATTCAAAAATCCATGGTGAAGAAGATCAAAGTCAGTGCAGAGAGATGGTATTTGGAATGCTTTTGGGTATAAAGCTTTAGGAAAGCTATAGGTTCTTCTCGATATTCAAATCTCAGTTTGTGCTCAAATCATTCTTGTAAGCCATTTTGACCACTATGGCATTTTTTGTTGTAGATGTTCAATAGCTTGAAACTCTGTTCCTATATGATCATTAGTCATAGTTAAGTTAATTTAAGTATTAAAATTAGTTACTTGTTCCTTTTAATTTATAGTTTATAAAAATTTCATTTTAACAGTTTAAATAGGATATAGATCATCATTGAGTTGTATGTTGTTATAGCTGTTGTTTAATGTTTATTTAGAGTTAATAAATGATGTTATAAGGTCTCAATAAGCCCGATGGTTTTAATCTATGATTTTCTTTAAAAAAAACTTCTAAAACAGTCTCATAAAGGATGTTTGGAATTCTTGTATTATCGTAATATAGGTTATCTGTGTAGTTGTTTGTGGTTGTAACTTGTCAAACTAGGTCTTAATATCTCATTTACATCAAGAAAACCAGTCCTTGTTTGTCTAATAGTCAAAATACTTTTTGATCTCACACCATTTCATCACCAAGTTAAAATTTTAAAGGGTGAATCTCATCATAAGTACTTAAAATATGGTAAGTTAGCTTAATCTCATATTATTCTAGTCTAATATATCACAATCAGTCCATAGAATCAGTTTAAATTTAATAAAAGTCAAACTTTCGTTTAATAAAAAGCCATAGAGTGCTGGTATGGGTTGGCCAGGTAATGGTACCCCATTTCACAAGCTCTTAGAGAGCTTTTTTAATGGCTTCTAGCTTATGTGTTTTAGTTTTTTGAGAAGCTCATCTAGTGACTCAAAGGTCCAAGTTTTATTTTGCATTAGTAGCTTATTAGATGGTATGCACTCAACTTTTTGTTTGTCCCATTTTAACTCAAGACAACGAGTTATACTCGGCTTTTTCCAATTTTTCAAAAGCTCATCAAAAGTTATCTAGTGAACCAAACCATAAGTACTTTAGCTTTTGAAAAGTTTAACTCGGTCATCTAGCTTATCCAATAATATTTTTTCATTATCTAGTTTATTTTAGTGCTTAAAAATAAGCTAATAGGTGCCTAGTAAAATCCACGCGCCTCTGCATACCGTGTGATTTGTGCTTATTTTGGCTTTTAAAATGCTTAATTCTTAGTTAAAATTGTTTTCCAGTTTTCATTTTAGCTTAAAAACAGTTTCTTAGCCTTGGTCAGTTTTCATTAGCTTATTTACAAGCTTATTAACTAGTTTAGCTTATAGTTATGCTAATTTCTTTATTTTAGGCCACTGTTGAGATTAATAAGGCATTACTGAGCTTATTAGTGTTTTTACAAAAGTCACAGTTGAATAAATTGCTTATTTAAAGGTGCTTACTGAGGTTTGTAAAAAGAAATTTTCAAAAATAAAATGTTTGTGCAAAAAGGGAGAGGCAGGGTCGAACCTGAGACCTCTCCCTTATGGGAATGATAGGTACTCGTAACCATTGCTCTTGGGTCTTTCTCGTTAAAACCTTGCACTATCTATCTCTTATATGCTTTTATTCATTTTAGCTTAAACGAGATTTTAGCTTATTTGTAGCTTATTCATAGTAGCTTTTTCCAGTTTTGTAATTTTAATAAATTTGTATTAGTAATAAGTATTTTATAAAAAGTTTCAGATTTTTCTAATAAGTTTTAGTATTTTTAAACATTTAATTAGTGTTTTATAGTAATTAATTCATAATAAAAAATATAAAAGTCAAAAAAAAAATATAAATCTTTTTTCTAAAATTTTCTTTTATCATATAGTACGTAATAAAATTAGTTTTACATTCATAGGCCTTTTATTTTATAAATTATACGTTTTTGCTTGCTTCCAAAGTAATTTTTAAACGTAACGCCTTTGTTTTCATTTTAAACCACGTTTCTAGAAAAATTAGGATTACGTTTTAGTTAATATAGTTTATTTAAGTTTTTTTGTTTTATAAAATAAACGTTCATCGATCTGTAAAAATAGTGATAGCGTTTATTTAATAGATTTTAACTTTTTAATTTCTTTTAATTTGCATTTAAGTCGCTGTAATTTGTAGATCTTTTCTTTAGGTATAATTATCCATTCAAAACCTTCCCGATCACTATCCTTAGTGATCATTCTATCATCTGAAGTTGTTTAAACACCAGTCATCCTCCGTGGGACTTAACGACCCGTAGAATACACTATATTCTCCGATCTTAAATTACATTTGTGCTTAAACTGTTTTGAGTTTGTTACGGATTACCATTCACAAGTGGCGTGCTTGCGTGATAAAACTTGACGGTTCCGCATGCATCGGTCCTTTCATTACAAGTGCGGTACACCGTTATGTGTGCACAAGCCATTGTCATATAAAAATCACACATCCAAATGATAATGAAACAAATCAAGGGTTACCGGAGAATCGTAGTCCAACAATAACTCCGTGAATGCGTTACGGACGTTGATAGCTTGTGAGAGATATGCCGATCGACCACCTACTAAACTCTCCAATGTTCTCGAATTGATCCCTTCAACAACCTTTCATCAATGCGAGTGATGATCTTCTTAACATCCCGCTCTCCTCGAATTCCATCGCTTAGGTGACCCAATGCCTTGTTGTATCACCTTTATCCGATAAGCTAACCCGCCCACGACTTTCTTCAAGTGTGATCTCCAAACTTATGAAGCTCTTTGCACGCCATCAAGCAATTTCGGTGTAGTTCACTACGGTAGACTACGCCAAATGGTTTGCTGATGAGAGTGTATTGAGGAAGGTGGTTGATGTTGGGAAGGTCTAGTTGTGGTTTGGTGAGGTTAACACGCGTCTGATACGATTCCACGGCAAGTTAAATGTCTTCTACACGTTCCTGGATCACTATGCTTCTGATGAAGATTAACAAGGACTTGATGTACTCACGTTGCATTTACGAGAGAAATGTCGCATTCGGCCCCTGCACCTTGGCAAGATACATAGCTTCAATGTCGCTGAGACAATCTTTGAAAGTTCGCTTCGCGAAGTCATAGTCCTCTTTGTCTTGTCGTTTGACCACTATTTTCTTGAGAAATGTGTAGTCCCATTTTGACGAAAGAGTAACATGCTTAATAGCAACGATCCCTTTATCACTAAACACCTCCTTCTTTGATGTGAGTACCGCGCTCTTGTAGTAGATTCTTCGGCGCTCGCCAATGATGAATCCCATACATTGCATCAAGATCATACTTTTCCACTTTGTCAGAGAACATGTGGGTGGCATTTTCCTCGATTGCTATCTTTGTTGGAGTATGTTGCTTTGCCAGGAACGGAAGTGTAAGTGATGTAGCGTATTTCTTGGACACATCGCTACCGTGTAGAAGAAATTCTAGGTCTTTGTTGAAGAAGTAGCGGAATGGAATCTTTGGTTGATCCGGTCGGCCAATCGTGGGCAGAGGTCTTGTCCAATCTGTGTAGTATGGAGCTTTGTCTTTTTGAGTGAAGTCGATGTTAGCTTTGGGATTGAGCCAATCAATGTTTTTCGTCATGGCTCGTGCAATGTTGTCAAGGTGGTATTCCACTTCAATTGCACTTTCAGAGCTATTTTTGAGCAGTTGGAAGGCATCATTCTTGATTCGTTTGAGCTCAACCTTCGTCATCTTCTTCACTTTAAATTGTTCTTGTAATAGCTTGACATGCTCCATGGTACGGCCATCTACCATTTCTTGACTTTCAGGTAGTGAGGGAGTAGCATCACAAAGTTGAGAAAACTAGTCGTATTCAGTGGTTGTATCATCATCTAGCCATGAGACAACATTAGTCTTAGTTGTCTTCTTCTTCTTCTTTGGCTTTGATGAGGATGCTGGTTTCTTTGTTATGTCGGGAGAGGTGGGTTGTTGTTGCGGCTCAGGAATCTCTTCATCGTCACCACCAGTGTACTCGAAATGATCACCGGTTTTCTCTTTGGGCGTTTAGGCTATTTGTCTTTATCCACATCATCATCGTCTCTAGGACGTTTAGCCGTTTCAGCTGCCGCTCTGCATCCTGTTTTAAGTTGGTAATCCAGCAATGTTTCAAATAGTTTACCTTCGGAAGAAGTAAACGTTCCAGATCGTTTTGACATTTGAAGTACAAGTTTGGACACCAATTCATCGACAAAGCCGTAGGCTCATTGGGTTGATTGTAATTAAGGGCATTGATCGATTGTTTGTTTGGCTAATCGCATGAGATTGGATAGAGTTATGGTGAACATCTCTTTTGTCACGCCAAGAACAATGTCGAGAAGGAACTTATGAGTATATTCCCTAATCGTCTTGTTCATTTCCCCTTGGACATCACGATTGATAAACTTCTGGATTTGCTCCCTTTCACTCAATATCTCTTTTATCCCGTCTTGTAGAAGATTGATCTGTCGAGTTGATTCAAATTTTGTTTGTCACGTCTTTCTTCCCGACTTGCACGACGGCTTTGACAATCTTTGTCTTAGATCGGGATATCCAAGAGTTGGTTGGTTTCTTCTTGACTTGGATGCGGATCCGGTTGAGTCTTTGGATGGTGGAGGTGAAGAGTGAGAAGACGAAGTCGATGATGATGAGACATGAGGAGGCTCAGGGTCTTTAGGTGGCTCGAAGTGAGTTCCTTGGAACGCTGGACTATCTAGAAGAAAATCATCATAGTCAACTTCGTCATCTTGTCCAGATTTAGCCATTTCCTCACCTTTAATCCGGCTTCTTCATCGCTTGAGCTTGAGCTTCTTTTTCGCTTTTTCTTTACAACCTTAGCATCTTCATCGAGAATTTTCTAAGACTTCTCCTTTCGGTTCCTCAAATTCATAAGTGATAGTATCCTCCGCTTGCCTTTGTTGTTGTTCGTGGGTGGTGGTACCAGTTCCCTTATCGGGTTGATTAAGCGCATCGGAAACTGGTGTAGATAGTGCACCACCACTTGACCCTTCTGGGGCCAACGATTTTGTTCGGGTAAATTCTCGAGCAACATGTTGGAGTCTCGATATTCTTCAACTTCTTTTGTAGTCTCTATCTTCATCCGGTGGCTCGGTGCGAGCTCTCTTCTTGTTGTTCAAGTTGGAGTTTTCCTTTATCGCCTTGGGACTTGGAGGTTTGGCTCTTGTCAAAGTATCATCGATTGAGTTTGAGTAGATGACCTCTTCGTCAGACAAGATCCTCTGAGTCTTCATCCATTAACTTTTGTTGCGTTCAGTTTGGGAATAGGGATTGCCTCTTTAGTGGAACTTTCCTTTACGAGACGGACTCCTCTTGGATACCTTCTAATACTCTCAATGCTCGTGACACTTCCCGCCTTTCCCTGGTTTTCCTAGTAGGTGTACCGGAGGACTTTTCATCAAGGAAACCTACTTTTCACTTCAATCACGCTGCCGGATATCGGTTGTCTGAATAAAGTTTGTTGGGATATGAAAGTCTTTGAAGACATGAAAGTCTTGAAGATATGAAATCTTGTAAGTTCGCAAAGTACCGGGAAAAGTCAAAGAGTCAAGGTATCGCTAAAGACAAAGTCAGCATCGCACCTAAAAGTCAAAGTATTGCAAAGAACTAAAGAACTGTTATTCGTTTATGGAAAGTATTGTATTCTATGTTTAGATTACTTGTCGTACAAGGTTATCAATTGTAAACCGACTAGGATATCCTTGAGCCTATAAAAGGACTCCTAGATTGGCATTAGATGAACGATTGCTTATGAGTCTATGAGTTTTAGAGTTTACGAATTCACAAGTTAATTAATGTTTTAGAGAGAAGTTCGATTATCTTATAGTTGTATTAGAGTATGCATAATAAGCGATTTAGAGTTTATAATAAAAGGTTATTCTTCTTAGCTTTATTAAGTAAATTCCGCGTACTTAATAAAGATTGCTCAATGTTTCTTTGTTAATAACTTAGGATTTATCCGAGGTTATTAAACCTTAACAAGCTAGTTAAGATAGTTTGATTAAAGTATATCGATCCAACAAGTGGTATCAGAGCTCATGTGGAAACTCTGACTATGAAGAAACCCTACTTCAACAATATTCAAGATGTCGAAGTCGTTCCACCACCCTCAATCACCTCACTCAGAATTCCAATAATCAAGAAGGGAGAATATGATCTCTGGTGCATGAAGATGAGGCATTACATTGCCATTACAGACCATGCTCTTTGGAATGTTATTGTGAATGGGAATGAAGTTGTAGCAAACCCCATTGATATTCCTAGACAACCAAAGGCACCTAAACCAAGATACAAAGAACCTTAAGGAATCAAGAGAAGGCACTCAACATTCTCTTATCTGCCATTCGAGATGGTCATCTTCTCAAATTTCATGATGCTAAAGATGCTAAGCGACTCGGTCGCTCTCAAGACCAGATTTGAGGGAATGAAGCCTCTAAAAGATGCACGAAATTTGCTAAAGCAACAGTTTGAAACTTTCACACTTGGTGAAAGAGAGAGTCTTGATGCTGCATATGATAGGTTTCAGAATCTACTCAACATGGTGGAGCTATACAAGGCGTAAGTATCGCTTGAAGATGCTAATTTAAAGTTTCTAAGGAGTTTGCCATCTTCATGGCATGTGATTGCTACAATGATCAGAGGACAACAAGGTTTTGATGTCATGGACTTTGATGATCTATATCATCAACTTAAGGTGTATGAGCATGAGATGAGTGGTCAAACAAGTTCTAAGTCTCACAGTATTGCTTTTCTATCATCTGAAAAGAAGGCCAATACTTCCAAAAGTTGCTTCTCCTCAAAGTACTTGTTTCTCAAAATCTTGCCTATACACCCCCTCATATGTTCAACAAGCCCCACCAACTACCACTATGGCCTCAGATGAAGTTATGTGCTCCTTCTTTGCACAACAAGCTAGTTTAACTGTCACTTATGAAGAAGATCTAGCACAGATTGAAGAAGATGCACTTGAAGAAATTGATATCCGGTGGCAAGTTGCTATGATCACTGCAAGAATCAAAAAGTACATGAAGAAGACAGGCAAAAGCATTGATTTCAAACCAAAGCAGGGCATAACTTTTGACAAATCTAAAATTGAATGCTTCAATTGTCAAAAGACTGGTCACTTTGCAAGGGAGTGCGGGTTTGCTAAGTATCAAGCAAACAGGACATCTGAAAAGCCAAAACTTGAGCTTAAGGAAATTCCCATTACTGAAACAAAGGCTTTGGTTGCTCAAGAGAAGTTATCAGAATTTGACTGGAGTGAAGAGTTTGATGATGAACCAGTAACTTATTGCATGATAGCGAGTGGAAGAAGAAATTGAAGATTGAGAAGCATTGGATTGGAGCACTGCTTCTTTGAAGAACCCGAACATGCTATTTTGAAATCTGATGATGGATTTGGAGGATTTGACTGGAGCAAGGAAAGTGAAGATGATCCTGTTCAACTAGCACTGGTGGCTACTTCACCAAATCAATCTCCTATCTTTGAGGTATGCTCAAATTGCTATGATTTTTATCATAAATTGCTTAGCAGTTATGTGATTGAGAGATAATTGTGTTAAGGCTAGGTCTGAGGTAGCAGGTTATCAAATAACCTTAGAATCTATGGAAGCCAAAATTTTAGCACATGAAACTAATGAAGTAGCTTGGGCTGAAAAATATGCACAACAGATTACCGTTAAAGCTTAGTGAATGGAAATTAAACGTAAAATTGTGAAATTGAGAAATTAACTAAGGAAAGAGATGATTTGTTAACTAAGTTTTTGCTTGGTGAAGTGCGTCACATGTTTCTTATGTTCAAAACAAAGAAAGAGCCTACCTTAAAACTGGATTAGGTTTTGGTATGGATTTTAGTAAGATAGAAGAAAACCAATCTAGTAATCGGGATGAAGGTGAGTATGAGGATATAACCACTAGTGATGAAGAACTCATTAATTATGTAGATACATCTAGTAATGATGGTTCAATAAGTGACTCACCTCCTGAATATAAGAAAGCTAATGATTATCATGTCGTTCCACATCCTATCGGCATTCATCAACCCCTTAGGCTCGATGTTTCTCGTTTTGGAGTAGGCAGTCTAGAGTTTAGGAAAAGCTAGTTGCTAAATCTAGGTCCAAAACCCAAAGAATGTTGAAAACGATGTTCAAAATCAAGCGTACCTTTAAATCAAAGTCTTGCTCCACAAGCACCTTCTTCAAAACCTTTTCAAAAAAGATCGCTAAACCTTTTGGGATAATTTTGGTCAAAACAGGTTTAATCACTCACCAAGAAGGCAAAATAATTTTGGGCATAGACAGAGAAAATGTCACTTTGACAAGATGGGTCAGAAACGTGTTTTGTGTGTTTCAGTCCTACTCATCTAATTAAGGATTGTGAACATCACTCAAAATACCTTAAAAATTTTCCAAAGAACAGGATGCCAACCGAAACCTAGAGAGTACAAACCGGTTTGGAATAAATCAAATAGGGTCAATCACGAAATTTCTCACCGGACCATAGATACCCACACCAATAAAACCTTTTTCAAAACCTTCAAGATCTCACAAGACTTTCCAAAGTCGTTAACTCTGCCCAAGATTTCACAAAGTAATCTCGGACAAAACAAGGTATCGATCACAATACTTGGTATAGAAATTCTAGGAAATCTCACTATCAACCTAGAAGGTATTACAATTCACATAGGAGATTTAGATCAGAGGAACCAAGTGTTAAAAAGAATGGTTAAGAGAGAAAGTACTGAGAGAGGACGAAGACTTTCAACCAAAAGTGAATCAGATGTTTTTATGATGACAGAAAAAGAGATTTGTGTTGAAAATCCAGAAAGTTTTGAAAATCCACATGCTAAAGATCAAAAGATAATTCTGGATCATCATTTGAAAGATAGTGGTAATTACATACTCAAAGAATTTGAGTTTGTAACTCCACCAGGGGAACACAAGTCAAGAATGGCTTGGGTTCCTAAAAGTTTCTAACTCTTTTCTTTATGCGTGGCAACCCGAAGAGGAGCTTAAAGATCATCTTATTGTGGATAGTGGTTGCTCTGGAAGTATGACAGGAGACAAAGAGATCCTGTCCGATTTTAGGAAGATTAGTGGAGGAAGAGTTGCATTTGGGAATGATCCCAATGGAGGAAAGATTACTGGAAAAGGGACTATCAAAGTCGGGCTTATAGATTTTGAGAATGTTAGATATGTAAAGGAGTTAAAGTTCAATCTATTGTCAAGATCACAAATGTGATAAAAGCATCATGTGTTATTCATGCGACAGAATGTCTTATCCTTTCCTCTGACTTTAAGCCTGTTGATGATGAATTAGTAGTTCTTAGAGTACCAAGGACAAATGATGTGTATAGTTTAGACATGAAGAGTCTACATTCCTATGGAAGAGCCACATGTTTGGTGGCTAAAGCAACATCTGAAGAGGCACATCAATGGCATAGAAGATTGGGTCATGTTAACTTCAAGAATATCAATAAACTGGTGAAAGGCAATCTAGTTAGAGGTTTACCTTCAAAGACTTACAAGAATGATCAATCATGCTTGGCATGCAAGAAGGGTAAACAACACAAAGCTTCCTACAAGAAGCTTGAGGAGAGAACTATTAGAGAACCTTTGGAGCTATTACATAAGGATTTGTTTGGACCTCGTTTCGTGGCAAGTTTAAACAAGAAAAAGTACTGCTTAGTTGTAACAGATGATTGTAGTAGATTCAGTTTGGTATTTTTCTTGGGTTTTAAAGATGATACTTTTGATGCTATCAGACGAGAACTCGATTATTGCTCTTGAAAACCAATTGAGACTCAAGGTTAGAGGTATTAGATGTGACAATGGGCCTGAATTCAAGAACAAACTTATGGATGAATTTTGTGCAAACAAAGGCATAAAAGGGAGTTTAGTATTGCAAGAACACCACAACTGAATGGTGTTGCAGAAAGGAAGAATAGGACTTTGATTGAAGCAGCAAGAACAATGTTAGCGATTCTCACCTACCTATTCGCTCCGTAGTATCGCTTGTTATGTACCTAACAGAGTCTCACCACTAAACCACGATGAAGACACCCTATGAATTGCCGATGGCCACTAAACCCAACATTCGCTTTTATGAAACCTTTTGGATGCCCTCTACTATTTTAAACACTATTGATAACTGGGAAGTTTGATGGCAAGTCGAAGAAGGATACTTATTGGGTTATTGCACTAACAAGTAAGGGCTTTCAGTATACAACAAAGTTACTAAGAAGGTTCAAGATTGTCTTCATGTTGAGTTTTTAGAAGATCAAGACAATGAGAAAGGTAAAGGTCCCGATTGGATGTTTGATCTTGAGGTTTTAACTCCATCTATGAACTATGTACTTGTTAAAGAAGAAAATCAACCAGGGATGGAAGATTTACAATATGTGGTTCATGGAGTTCATATTAGACCCGATGTTGTTCCGATGAAGATCCCGTTAGTTCAAAACAAAGTACCTTGAAGTTCCAAAACAAAGTAATCTTGTTGCCTCACCGTAGCACGCTGCTCGAATCTTCTTTATCTGCCGAGGATCAATCTATTCAAGAGGAACTTAATCAGATGCTTCTTCAAGATGTTTTAGCACATTCTTACACGATGAACAAAGGAGAGCTTATGAAGAGGCAAAGAAGAATAACAAGACGCAGAGTACTCTCACAAGACTTTTGGACAAGACTTTTGTACAAAGTACTGTTGCACCTGGATACTTTAGCGATCGGATGATCATACCATGCCCGGATTAGAAGATATGATGATGAATTTGAAGATGAAGGTATTTTCCCAAATTCCAATGAAGGTGCTGATGTTACTAATTTAGATGATAATTATGGAGTTCCACAGTCTCCAAACTTAAGAACTCATAAGGATCATCCTTCTGATCAAATTATTGGTCCTTCTACTCGGAGTGCTTGACTAGACACGAGCTAAGACTTTCTCTACACCTCACAATGCTTTACTTAGCTTTGTGTATAAACAAAACATGCTGAATCATAAGGATCATCAAACCTGTCTATTTACTTGTTTCATCTCTCAAGAAGAACCCAAGAATATTGCTCAAGCTTTGACTAAAGAAAGCTGGGTTGAAGCAATGCAGGAAGAACTTATTCAATTTAAACTTCAAGAGGTTTGGGTTTTATGTGATCTTCCAGATGGGAAGAGAGTTATTGGAACCAGATGGGTTTTAGGGTCAAAAGAGATGAAAGAGGTAATGTTATCAAGAATAAGGCAAGGTTAGTAGCACAAGGATATAGACAAGAAGAAGGAGTAGATTATGATGAGGTGTTTGCTCATGTAGCAAGAATAGAAGCTATTAGAATATTTCTTGCTTTTGCTTCTTATATGGGCTTTCAAGTTTACCGGATGGATGTCAAAAGTGCCTTTTTATATGGCAAGATTACAGAGGAAGTTTATGTCAAACAACCTCCCGGTTTTGAAGATCCTAAACATCCAAACAAAGTCTACAAGGTTGTTAAGGCTCTGTATGGCCTTCATCAAGCACCTAGAGCTTGGTATGAAAGACTCTCCACATTCTTATTGCAACATGGATATAGAAGGGAGCTATTGACAAGACTTTGTTTATCAAGAGAGACAAGAAAGATATCATGTTAGTTCAAGTTTATGTTGATGATATCATTTTTGGGGCTACCAAACAATCCATGGTTAAGGAGTTTGGCGATGTCGAAAGAATTTCAAATGAGTTCAATGGGAGAGTTGAATTTCTTTTAGGACTTCAAGTTAGCGATCAAAGGAAGGTATTTTTATCAGTCAAGACAAGTATGTTATTGACATACTTAAGAAATTCAATTTTGATGATATGAAGGTTGTTACTACACCCATTAAATCTATCAATTCATTGGGCAAAGATGAAGATGGACAACCTGTTGAAGTCAAGCTTTATAGATCCATGATTGGATCTCTTATGTATCTCACGCATCAAGGCCCGATATAATGTTTGCGGTTTGTCTATGTGCTAGATATCAAGTCTCACCAAAGATCTCTCACATGAATGCAAGAAAGAGAATCTTCGTTATTTGAAGCAACAACCAAAGTTGGGGTTGTGGTATCCTAAAGAGTCACCTTTTCACTTGGAGGCTTTTTCGGATAGTGATTATGCAGGTGATAACTATGATAGAAGATCAACCACCGGAGGATGCCAATATCTTGGAAGAAGGTTAGTCTCCTGGCAATGCAAGAAGCAGACAATTGCGGCAACATCATCTACTGAAGTGAATATGTAGCCGCAAGTTGTTGTGGACAAGTTTTGTGGATGCAGAATCAACTCTTGGACTATGGGTTCAATTTCAAAAATACTCCTATCAATATTGATAATGAGAGTACCATTTGTATTGTGAAGAATCCAGTTTATCATTCCAAGACCAAGCATATTCAGATTAGGCATCACTTTATACGAGATTGTTATGAGCACTGCACTCATTAATGTTGTTAAAGTTCACGCAGATGACAATGTAGCTGATTTACTCACCAAAGGCTTTGATGTTTCAAGGTTCACTCACTTGGTGGTGAGTATTGGCATGATTAACTACTAAGCTATGTTTGAGGGGAGGACTATAAGGTGTTAGTATAGTCCTGTGAATTGCTTGAGGGGAGGATGCTTGTAGAATTTGGCAAAGTAATGTTTTCCTGAAAGTACTTGCTTGGAAAGTACCGCTTTGGGAAAGTACGCATCATGGAAAGTACTTGTTTGTCGATTAAAAATCTGTTCCAACCGGTTATATTGAGGGTAATTAATGCTAACGGTTATTTTATTTTGGGCAGTGATTTTTCAAATCTCTCCTATAAATAAATACTTTCCGATTTTCCTCTCATATTATTACATTAGCATCGTTTCCATCTTTCTCTCATTCTTATTTCATTCCAATTTGTGCTTACATAATCACCAATGGCGAATCGACCCATCTTTTCAAAGCACAATATGGTAGCAAATTTAGACAAGACTGAAGATAATGCGGCGTTTTACGATATTATTGATTTTTAACTGGTCGCAAATCGTTATGCTCTTTTAGTGGAGCCGGATATTATTGAGCCTTGGATTCAAGAATTTTGGGATACTGTAAGAGAAAACATGGAGAATGAAGAATTTTATATTAGGGCTACAGTTGTTGGACGACCGTGAAGATTATGAAGCATCTATTAGAGAGGATTTGTTGTTTAATGATAATGATGGTGCTATTCGTTTTGCCAAGGAATTGATTTGGGAAACTTTTGGGCATATTGGCTATGAAGGTTCTTTAACGAACGGACATTGAAAACAGTTGTTTTGTCCTCAATGGAAATTTTTGGTTCATGAGTTGCTACATTGCCTAAGTGCTAAGAGTACTTCTTGGGGAGTTCGGGTCCAATATAGCATCTGCTATGGTTGGGTTAGCTACGGATCAATTTTAACTTCCCAAGGCTAATATGGATGGGATGCTCGCATATTTCACATGGGTCTACTTGGCTAATGTACCCACGGTATATGTGTTTTCTTAAACAAGCAACTTTCGATGTGCCAAAACCTACTGACTTTATTGCCTGTTATTGTTCAACAATCCAAGATTTTTACTTTTATGGCAAAAGGAGTGTTTTATTCAAGGGTAAAGATACTCCTTTAACTACTTCCATGATGGATGTTGTTCAGCCGCCGAGAGCGATGATGAAGCCGATGAAGCTAGTGAAAATGCATCTGAAGGAACCGCACTGCAAATATGTTTGCATGAAGGTACGCATCCGCAAGTACTTGCATCACGGAAGGTCTGCATCTCTGTGGTACCGTTTTGTCAAGCCCTCGAGGTTCAAGAAGAAGTTTTAAGATCACCTTCTTCATCTCCACAAGGATCTGTTCCTGCTTCTCATTCAGAGGAACATTCACCTATTTAAGGAGCGGCTTCACATACCATCCCTCCTGATGATATCACATTGGATAACTATGTTTTGACAAGAGAGCTGGTAAAGTTAAAAAGACTACTGAGGTTCAAGCAAAAAACATAAAGAAATTAAAACTGAAGTTTCGAAGGCTAAAGATTTTTGTGTGGCCATTAGTTCAAGAATTTCGTGTATGGGTCAAAAACAAAAAGAAGGCGACAAGCGCCTAGGAAACACAAACGCCAACAGTTCATCAACCATCTTCTCGTCCAATTGGGAGGAATTTAGAAAAGAAAATTTGAAAGAAGATATTACAAAGAAGAAAGAACCGAAGGTATCAAGAAAAGATTATTTCAGATATCGAGGAACAACAAGAACAAGAACAAGTTCAAGTTCAAGGTGTGATGATCAAGGTATCTTGATGATCAAGGTACTGAACATCAAAGTGTTGTTTTTCAAGATACTTCTACGCAAGAGGTAATAATACCAAGAGTATTGAATTTTGAAGAAGAAGCTGGTCCTTCTACAACTGTTATACAAGAAGAGGAGGAAGCTATTCTCAAACCAATTCATTCTGCAAGTGATGATGAATTCATTGCTACGATTTTAGGAGATTTATCACAACCTAGAGGTGGTGTTTCTATTAGAGATGTACAAGAAGAAGAACAACAAAGAACTTCTCAACCTGCAATTGATCCTAAGGATAAAGGGAAAGGTGTTCTGGTTGAAACTAAGAAAAAGAAACTAACTTTGGCAGAACTTAGAGAAATTGAAGTTGGTAGGAATGAAGCTGCAGCTAGAAAAGTTCAAGAAGAGTTAAATGCTAAAGATAGAAAAGATCAAGAAGCTCAAGAAGCTCGAATAGAGAAGCGACTCAAAAGGTACAAGATGAATTAGATCTTGAAGTCTGAACCATTACTGATCACCTGTTCTGTTAGATTTATGCCAAGAAGACTTAATAAAGCTAAAGAGAAATGCTATGATGGCTTATCCAAAAGTCAAGGGTATAAAGGATTGCGTAAGTTTAATTATTTTGAGATGAAAAGATTATATGATGCCGCTAGGGAGGATTATAAGAAGAATGTTGCAGGCATCAAAGATTTTAGAAGAAGCTACCCGGACTGAAGCTAAAAGAAAGAAGAGTTTGAAAAGAAAAAGGAAAACCTGAAGTTACTGAGATATTCAGTTCTCAAAGAAAGAAAAAGTTGAATTAAGATCTGAGACTAGTGATGAATTAAGGAATTATCTCAGAATAGTATATTTTGATTATTCAAAAGAAGATAATGACATGAAGATGAACAGATCAAAGATTAGTGTTTTTGAAGTTGTGAAATCCAAGGAAGGAGATTACATGATTTTTCATAAAGAAGATGAAAGCTTTAAAGTTTTCAAAAGGCGTGGGACTTACGCACATTATAGATAGAGTAGATATATTCTATTTATATCATGTGGTGAAAGCTTACTTTGAACAAAATCCATTAGAAGGGATTGGTTTAGTTTTACATGGTGATCTCATAACTGCATGGGAAACTGAAGAAGAGAGCACCGATGATGTTTGGAAGAATCAAGAAAGGGAAATTGTTTTTTGGAGATTCTTTGAAGAGTCTGGAGTTCATGTTTTAGAGCTGGAAAATGGAACGATGATACACATGTTTGCATAAAGAAGATACCCTCTCACAGTTGAGCTCATGAGAAGAATGCTAGAGCATGGATTGGAAGTAGAAGAGGATAATGAAACCGCTTGCATGGTTATCAACTTATTTATCAACTGGACTACTATTGCTGAAGATGATCAATAAGCGGTATGAATTTTATTTGAATAAAATACTTTTTGATATATCGACTTTTTATTCAAAGTATGCTGATCAAGACAAGACTTTCATCAAAGTATCTTTACGTAAATAAACCAGTTAAATGAATTTTAGAAGAAACCTTTTGCTAATTAATAAATATTTTGAACTAAAGGTTCAATAAACGGTTTTGTGATGATAACATCAATAGGTTATCAATCCACCATGGTTACAAAAGGATTGACTAATCCATGAGCAAACGGCTCCGGTAAAGATATATCAAATCCGTTTTTAGTTGACAACTTGCTAATAAGTTGGATGGTAATCAACTCACCATATCAAGAAATGTGAAGAGTTGGCTAGCCCACAAGAAAATGGCTTGTGGTAAAGGCCGTGGAAAAACCATTATTGGTAATTAGTTCACCATTAGATAAAAGAACTAACTAGTCCGAAGGGTACGCTTTTGGTAAAGACAAATCAAATCTGTTGATAGGTGATGATTTGCTAAAAATCATATGGTTATCAATGTACCATGGTCTTACACACCAAAACACTTGGCTACTCCAAAGATAATGGCTTTGGTAAAGAGATCTAAATCCATTAAATTTTCAATGATTCACCTCTTATAGGAGTTAACACACCTGGAAGTGATGAGAATAGTATGCAACTAAAACTGAATTAATGTACAAATTGTCATATGTTGTTGTGTTCTTTGAAAAGATGGAGCTTTTGGATGTCTTGAGAAATAATAATTCTAAGAGATACTTTGACAAGCACGTACACTACAGAGATATCTTGAAAAGACTAAGAAACAATCGATCTTAAAGATGAAGTCGTTAAAGATACATTCACAAAGGAACTTGAAGTCAAGCAAGTAGAATTCAAGTTAGGGTAGGATTGTTGGGATATGAAAGTCTTGTCAAGACATGAAAGTACTTGAAGATATGAAAGTACCGTAGTGCAAAGTCTTGGGAAAAGTCAAAGAGTCAAGGTAATGCTAAAGACAAAGTCAAAGTACCGCACCTAAAAGTCAAAGTACTGCAAAGAACTAAAGAACTGTTATTCGTTTATGGAAAGTATTGTATTCTATGTTTAGATTACTTGTCGTACAAGGTTATCAATTGTAAACCGACTAGGATATCCTTGAGCCTATAAAAGGACTCCTAGATTGGCATTAGATGAACGATTTCTTATGAGTCTATGAGTTTTAGAGTTTACGAATTCACAAGTTAATTAATGTTTTAGAGAGAAGTTCGATTATCTTAGAGTTGTATTAGAGTATCTCGCATAATAAGCGATTTAGAGTTTATAATAAAGGTTATTCTTCTTAGCTTTATTAAGTAAATTCCGTACTTAATAAAGATTGCTCAGTGTTTCTTTGTTAATAACTTAGGATTTATCCGAGGTTATTAAACCTTAACAAGCTAGTTAAGATAGTTTGATTAAAGTATATCGATCCAACAAAGTTCTTTGATAGCATCAGTAAGAAGTTGATCTGGTAACACTGCACCTTGTTTCTTCGTTTATGAGTCCTTAAATCTGACAGTGAGTGTGGGCTCATACAGCATGGAGTGTTGGTTGGGGTCATCAAGTCTCAAGGGAATATCAGGATTATACCCTAGAGCTCTTTGGATCAACAGTTTGGTGTATCTGATATACGGGATCTTGGTGCTAAGCTTTTTAAGGTAAGACATCATGTCCTCCCATATCAGAGCTTCAACTTCTATGTGTTTCATGTTGACCATAGCCCAAAATATTTGTAGTTTCATGAGCTTGGGATGCTCATGACCACTATCACGTCCGTAAACGGATTTGGCAATCATTATGTAGAGGGTTCTCCATGGTTAGGGAATGTTCTTGAGATCCACATATGAATGCTTTGTGATTACCCTGGTAGCTTCATCATAGCCGATGTCGACCATGAACTGGAGAACGACCTCTTCTGTTGGAGTAGCATTGTATTCAGTAGGCTCGATGACAGGAATAAGAAAAATAGCCCTCAAATCTGCTGGCGTGATGGTGACTTGTTTGTTGTTAAGGATCACAGTCACAACATTTTGACCTTTGACCTTTTGCATTGTATCCTAGAATTGGTGAATGTAGATCTCCTGCGAGATCGATTTTGTGAGCATGTTCGATAAGGGTGAGTCTTCGAATATCCATGCAATCGACACGAAGACTGAACAAGAGAAGTTATCAAAATCAACTCTGTGGTTGTTCTTTCCGATCTTCATTGGGTAACCATTAGGGAAGATATCTTCAACAAGGAGAACGTTTGGTGCATCCACATTTTGCATTTGAACGTCCATATCGTGATCTGAAAGAAATTTAGCCAAAAGAACCAACATATCGAAAGACATTACGTTAGTCAACAGTTGATTTTATTGTCTATTTATTGAATGTGATATGTCAATGATCGTTACGAGTCCAATGTCACTTGTTAGTCCAATAGTCCAAAGACGTCGTGATAAGTTACGTGAGTAGATTAACTTTGAGTTTTAAAGTCCAAGTTTTTCACTTATTTTTCACAACTTATTAACCATTTAAGCTTGTTAATGACATTTTGGTTTCGTGACGTTATGATTTATTTATTTACATGTATGTACGCGTAACAATTAATAATTTTGGTTGATCTAAGGCTTAGGCGTAAAATTCCAAGCTTATGATTAAACAGGAGTGGTTATACGCGTAGGCATAAGCTTATGCGTAGGATCTTGACATACGCGTAAGAAATGTTACGCGTAGGTAAAGATGTCCTTAAGCATAGAGCTTACGCGTAGGCGTATATGGAACCTTACGCGTAAGGGTTACTCGTTAGAGTGATCCTTATGCGTAAAGGTTACTGTTTATGCATATCCTTCACAGGATACGCGTAGTCCCCTTGTAGAACCTTACACGTAAAGGTTACGCGTAAGATTTCTCTTACGCATAACATTCTACGCGTAAGGTGATCCTTATGCGTAGATGTTCAATTAACCTTGATTCTGAATTTTCACGCGTAATAACCTAAAATAAGTTCATCATAACACCAATATTAACACATACATACAATCCCTTCGGTTCTAATCATGAAGTCACAATAAACAGCTTATGTAGAATGAATCGCTTAGGAGTAAACATAAACCCTAGGATTCAATTTTTTCGAATAAGAGATTTAACCATGGATTTTGCACCAAATCTTTTCTGGGTTATCTTAGAGGCCTAGTGAGTTGTCCTAAACAAGTTTTAACACAAAAAGACTTGTGAATCAAAAGTACCTAATTCTTAAGAACATAAACCCTAAATCTTAGTTTTCACACGATTGATGTTTCTGGGAATGATCTAAGCCTAGATACGATCAATTAAACATGTAAACAACAACACACAACCATCCTTTTAACCAGAAACTTTCCCAAAAGAAAACACCCAAATTTACGCATGAACCCTAAATTCGAAAAATGATTAATAACGATTTCTAGGTTGATTTTGTTGATAGAAATGGTTTAAGAATGATCTTTTAAGCATTTTAACATATCCATTTAATCAATAAACACACAAACATGATTTCATGTTCATACGCTTATGCGTAGAACACAAAATCAAGTCTAGGGACACAACGAACCGTTGGATTTTAAAACAAATCAAAACCAATGTTTGTTTTACCACAAGGATCATGAAAACACTTACAAATTAGGATTACAAAGCACGGATTTGAATCTTAGGCGTAGGATTTGGGTAGATGAGTAATAAATGTGGTGAATTAAATGATATGAAAAATTAGGTGAAGGTTTTTGTTAAAAAATACTTTAAGCTTTTGACAATTTCAGTCTCTCCACCTTAATCATTTTCATCCAAAGCTTATAACTTCCATTTTGGTTACCAAAAGTATGATTTATAGAAAGAAACATGACAACACTCCCCCTTGACTTAAGAAATAATGAAATTTTATAAACTTGAGCCCAGGGAGTGTCAGTAAACCAGAAATGAGACTACCATTATCAAGGAAACAACCGGGATGAGGTAACATGCAAGTTCAAGGTTTTATGAAACCGAAAAATATTTACTTTCTCCCCCTCAACACTTGACCGAGAAATTACTGAATTTTGAAAGATTAAAGTGTTGACGGAAGATTTGTACTTGCCATGTTAAAAGAAATATAGCTAGAAGAATATTTTTGTCGTTTTATCAGATTTTATATTTTTATATTTTGTTTTTGAAAATATTTACAAAAGAGGTTTTGGTGTTTGACTGGTTTTTAAGAATGTTTCAAAAGTTCATCCAGTTCCTCTGGAGATAAACACCGCATACCAATCCGGTGGACCAACTCATTAAACCTAGCAGGAGCTAAGGCTTTGGTGAGAAGATCTACCAGTTGGTATTCAAGCCACGAAGTATAATTCAACATTCCTTTTCCACGCGCTCCTTGATGAAATGATATCAAAGATCGATGTGCTTTGATTTTGAATGTTGAACAGAGTTGCACGAGATTGCAATGGCACTTCGATTGTCGCAAATACATCGGGATTCGTCAAATACGTAACCATAGTCTTTGAGTTGTGTTCTCATCCAAATGACTTGAGCACAACACGCGGTCATGGCTACATATTCGCCTTCATTGAGGACAACGATGTACAATCCCGCTTCTTCGATTGCCATGACACCAGTTTATCACCAAGAAATTGTAATGCTCCTGAGGTACTTTTCCGTGAATCTAAGCATCCTGCGTGACCAGCGTCTGAAAAAGCTATTAGTTCAAAACCAGAATCCTTTGGATACCAGATTCCCAAGTTAATGGTTCCCTTGATGTATCGGAGGATTCTTTTAGCCTCAAAGAGGTGAGTTTCAGTTGGTCTCGACTAATAACGGGAGCAAAGATATACGGCCAAGACAATATCAGGCCTGCTGGCTGTTAGATACATGAGAGACCCAATGATACTACGGTATTTGGTAGGGTCAACCAATTTCCCATGCAAATCAGCGTCCAGCTTCTTGGTATGTGCCATTGGGGTGGCATAGGTATCACAACTTGTCATTCCATGTTTGTTTAAATTTTCAAGGGTATATTTGGACTGACTTAGGAAAATACCACGGGGTGATTGATGAACTTGCAATCCAAGAAAGAATGTAAGTTCACCCATCATGGACATTTCAAAATGTTTTTTCATTAGTTTTGAAAAATCGTTTGAGTACTTTAGATGTATTGACCCAAAAATGATGTCATCCACATAAATTTGAACGATTAAAATGTGTTCCCCGTGATATTGTATGAAAAGTGTAGGGTCGACCGAACCTTTGACAAAATTATTAGCGATCAGAAAGGATGATAACTTATCATACCACGCCCAAGGGGCTTGTTTGAGACTGTAGAGAGCCTTCTTCAGTTTGTAGACGTGATTAGGGAACTCTTGATCAACGAATCCTTCTCGGGTGGCTAACATAGACCGTTTCTTTCGGTTGTCCATTTAGAAAGCAGCTTGACATCCGTCGAAAGACCGTGATGTTCATGTGAGCGCAAACGCCGAAAAATCCGTCTGACCTCAAGACGAGCAACCGGAGCGAATGATTCTTCAAAGTCAATACCCTCTTCCTGTCTATAACCCTTAGCCACCAGACGTGACTTATTTTTGATTACGGTTCCTTCAGCATCCAATTTGTTTTTCTAAATCCATTTGAGACCAATAACGAAGACCCCTGTTGGTCTTTCAACCAATTCCCATACTTCAATACGTTTAAACTGATTTAGTTCTTCTTGCATGGATTCAATCCAGTTGTCTTTGGTCATTGCGTCTTTAATGTTTTTAGGTCCAGATTGGCAGACAGTGAGTGCATAAATGCAATGTTCACCGTCTGTGTGAAGACATTGTCTCATTACGACTCGTTGATTTGGGTTACCAATAATATTCTGAAGAGGATGGTCTTTCGTCCAACGATGTGTGGAAGGTTGATGTTGATATACATTCTGTAGATTGGGAGGATTCAAATGGCTTGTAGATGATTCCGCAACATCAGGTGTGGCAGTTTCATTAGCAAACGGATTGAAGAACGCAGTTGGATCATAATCTGTGTGGGGTACTTCATTGTTTAGAACATCATCACCGTTCCGTCGTTGGATGCGGTTTTTTCAACTGTTGTTGTAGAATCAACTGGTGGTGCTTCCAATGAGTTATTGTAGCGGTGTGTATCAGGTATTGGAATATGATCAGGTTGAGCAGCGGAAACATTGGATGCACCTAGAGCACGTTCATCAATATCATCACTAAACAGAGGAGCAAATAGTTGTTCCATTTGACGTCGAGTTACTTGTAAACTAGGTTCAGCTGATGATGGGGTTTGAGGGAAGTTTAAACGGTTATGACTGGGTTCCAAGCTGTTATACTCAGAAGCCATATCAGTAAGCTCATCGAAATTTGCATGAATCGTTTCCATAACCTGCTTTGTATGACGATTCCAGATCCGGTAACCTTTAGAATTCTCACAGTATCCAATAAAGACTCGAATGTCAGCTTTGGCTTTGAGCTTTCCAAAGTCATCACGATCAATATTCGTTTAGCAAAGTGATCCAAATACATGAAAGTGTTTGAGATTCGGTTTTCGGTTGTGGATAAGCTAAAAAGGTGTTTTGTTGTGGCGCTTTGTAATCATTGAGCGATTCTGAGTGTAGCATGCAGTTGAGACGGCTTCAGCCCACAAGTAATCTGGAAGTTTAGCATTGATTAACATCGTTCTGGCAGCTTCCACTAACGTACGGTTTCGTCTTTCAACAACTCCGTTTTGTTCTGGGGTACGTGCAATTGATGTTTGATGCTCAATTCCCACTTTCTCATAATATTCACGAAGAGTTTGATTCACAAATTCAGTTCCTTTGTCTGTTCAAATTTGTCTGACGGTGTTCCAGAGCTGAACTTGAATTTTCGGGAGAAAGGTGATGATCATCTGTGGAGTTTGATCTTTACGTCGAAGAAAATAAACCCAAGTCTATCTGGAGTATTCATCTACAATTACCAAGATGTAGCGTTTGCCATTAATCATCTGCACACGCATCGGGACACACAAATCCATGTGAAGAAGATGAAGCACATGCTGTGAGCTGTGTTCCACCTTTGAAGGAAAGTAAGCACGAGTGTTTTTCCCTTGTTCACAAGCTGATCAGGGGTGATCTTTAGAATATTAGAATCTTTGGAGACCTTCAACAAGTTTGTATCGTGCAAGATTGGTTATGGTTTGAAAGTTTAAATGTCAGAGACGTCAGTGCTATAGCCAAGATTTTGTAGATGTTGCCTTTGAAAGTAGACAGATGGGAGATGAAGCAATCATGTCTTGCATAGAGATTGTGTATAGACTTGAGTTGTGGGTGCCAGACATAAGATCGTTTCCTTGTAGATCATGAATGAAACAAGTTTTCTCCCGAAAAGCAAGTTCCAAATCTCCATCACGTAACCGACCGACCGAGAAGAGATTGTTATCGAGGCCTTCCACATAATAAACCCTGCTAATTTCGATGTTGCCATTGATGTAGTCTTCGTAGCCCATGATAGGCTGAAGTGATCATTCGAATCGACAGTACCAATGAACTTTGCAATAAAGTTTGATAATAGTTTGAGATTGCCTGTCATGTGTCGGGAACAACCGCTATCAACAATCAAAGGATGATCGTATCACCTGCATTACAAAAACGCACATGATGGAATAGAAGTAGATGTGGAACCCAAGAGTTAGAGGGTTCAAGCGGTTATAGTAGAAACACACATATTAATGATTTTAGGTATCCATTTAAATCCAAGTGTATTATGTAACCATTTCTGCCATCTCCAACTAGTCTTTGCTTTAGTCTTAGTGAATTCACTAGGTGGTACGACGTTCCTTGGAGGTGATAATGGAGCTATAGGGACATCAATGCTTATCTTAGAATCTAAAGAGGGCGGTTTACCAAGCACAAACTTAGAAGCTTTAGTGGGCCTAGTAGTATTCCGTTTCTTAGGATTCCATAAACGAGAAAAGATAGTTTTAGCAACACATTTATCATCACAATCAGAAAGTATACTTTTACGACATATAACACAAGAAGCTTCAGACTTAACATCAAAAGTACTTAAAGATTCAGCATTCGTTACATCACTTTTTCCATTACATTTGTCAGACGCAATATATAAAGTGGGTGCAACTTGAGTTTTATTCAAAGTCCTAGGGTGTTCTTCTACTTCAGCATTCTTTATTGTTCTTTTCTTACGTTGCAACTTCCTATTATTCCTTGTATTGCTCTAGGCGTGAAGTGCACGCGTTGGGAAAAGAGGCAACTATTCTGCTTTTAGTAGAGGGAAGCACATTAGTTTCTTGTGGTTTGTCATTAGATGTTCTAGAGTCATTTTGAATGTGTTTAGATGTCGATACTACATGTTACTATTCCTATCTTGCTTAAGTTTCACCAACTCTGCTTTAAGATCATGAATTTTGTGTAACAAATCTAGATTTTCAGTACGAGTGAGACCATCTCGTCGTAAGACATATTTCATGTATGCAAGATGATCATCAAGGTCTTTTGACGCTTTAGCATGAGTCTTTTGAGTGAATCGATATGACACTATGTGCATTTTTAATTTTTGAAAGTTCTTGTTCATATTTAGAGATTTGACACTTCAAAGACACATTTGCATCAACCAGTTGCTCAATTTTTGGAGTAAGATCTTTTGTATGCAACTGGTGGAGTTTGTTTTGCCAAGCGGGTTCACGAGTATGACAATCCTTTTGACACCATTGAAGACGACGTTTTGCATTTGAAAGCTCGTTTGTCACTCGTTCATTTTCAACTTTTAAAGACTTGATTTGTGACACAATATCAGTATTCTCAACATTTGAAACGAATCAACAATCGCAGAGATATAATCAAATGCATATGCAAAAGAATGCAATAACACAACATTATGGATATCAGCACAGATAACATCTTCCAAGAGTCGATCAACAATTTTTCGTAACATTTTCTTTTTACGTTTTATATTTGAAATAGATGTTTCTGTTTTCTCGAAAACTATTTTCATCAGTCTAAGTTCCTTATGAAATTCCCTTTCCCAATACAATGCATAAATTTTCAAATATTGAACATGGGGTAAAATTCTTTTCTGAAAAATATCCCTTTGTTCTCGCACCTGAGGCGATTGAAAATGTTCAATTTTTATTTCATAATGAAATTCAATCTCACGTTCTAAAAGTTTGATGTAAGAAGTGAAAATGTCAAAATATCTAAGAATTTGACAATTTTCGGGTATTGATTTTACTTCACCGAGTGAAGGTAAAGGACCATTAATTTGTGCAGAATTGGGTTGGGGACCAACATTTGAAGACTCAGACATAGGTGTGATAACCCAAGGTGTGTTAGAAGTATCCTTTTGTGCTTAACGAAAGTGACGACTTTTGAATAGTTGAATGGTTTGTTATTAACAACATTTTCTAATTTTGATCGACTCTCGTCTTCTGCATCTAATTCCTCTTGACGATTATATTCAACAACACTCATAATAGAATCATCAATTCTATTTTCTGCACTGTAAACTTCAGGATTTGGTTTGAATGCTCTATTTGAAAACTTAGGTTTGTAATCAGCAAGATTCGGTCCATATCCATTTGGATTTGGTTTGCAAGTAAACTTTTGAATCGTTGTGATTGATTCACCATGTTTATAAACAACATTTCGAAACTCTTTGATTTTGTTTTGTAAGTCGACAATTTCCTCAAGATAGGCAACTATTCGTTTTGTTGAATGCTTTTTGTATTCCGAGAACTGTTTTTGACAAGTTAACAACTCAGACTTGGCTTTTTGATTTTCCAAAGTAAGAGTATTAATTTGTTGTTTATGATCATGTTTCAGTTGTTCTATTTGAGACAACAAAGCATTCTTCGATGCGACTAGATCACGATCTGTCGTTTCTTGTGATTTTTCGTTTTGATGTGATTTAGCAAAAGCGACTTCAAAACCTTGTTCACGTTTTTCTTGAGTTTTAAAAATGTTGAGTTGCCTTTTTAAGCATTCAATATCCTGGATAATTGCATTTTTAGTGTGTAATTGCTGATTGAGGTCCTTGCATATTTCCAGGCGAGATTCTTGGTCTTTATGTAAGGTCATGAGCTCAGACGGAAGTTCAGCTTGTTCAACGTGAGTCTCAACATGATCATTAGTCAGATCCTCAAGTATAACCACGGAGTTAACTTGATTATCAATGTGAACCATAAGGTCATCTTGATCGTCAAATATAACTACGGGATCTATTTGATTATCATTGGAATGAGATGTAGACGGCTCATGTTGAACATGCTGATCCTCGTCGGATACAGATATAGGCGGAGTTAACATATCAAGATAATGAATATGGTTTGATCAATTACTGAGACAAGCCGCCGTCATACACCGGTCCCAGGTCACTCATGTAGAGTTCTTGCATGTTTGCCATTAATATCACTATTAGCCTGCAAGTCCTCCATATCATCATCAGAATCTGCATTGGCCATAAAGCTGTGTTCCTTGTTGGTAAGAGTTTGATAAGGTTTTAAAATGTACCTTTTTGAGGGGTCGTTTAAGCCCTTATTTGATCACCTTTGTATCCGTTATTACTTAATATCGTTCCTTTTCACTTTTTGGTATCTTGAAGGCAAAATGCTGGAATGACACTTATTCGGACGAAAAGGTCTGAATATACGAAGAAAATGGCAAAGTCAAGAATCGAGACACTCGTGTCAGCCGGAACTGAAGGGGACGGCGCCGCACAAATTAGTGACGCCGTCGGACATCTTTTGTGACTCGGCTCAAGAGCCAAATTGCTTATTTACAAGTGACGGCCGGGTTTTAAAAGAGTAGGTCGTCGCAACTCGGACGGCCTAGATTTGATCCGACGACGCCGAGATCGAAGGGGACGGCGTCACAAGCATAAGGTGACGCGTCGTCAAGACTAACTGGCCAAGACAAAACCCTAATGACGGCGACCCGATGGAGTCACAAATCAAAGGGTGATGCCGTCGCATTTGTAATCTTATATATAGAATCTGAATTTTTTAGTTTTCGGTGTATAGTCTTTTGGAGTAAAAACCTAAACCGAACCAAGGCTGTCTTGTACAGTATTTTAGGGTTCCATACCCTATCTTACATCAAGATAAGTGTTTTACTTCATTAATTTAATTATGTCTTCAATTACTTGTGTGTATGCTTGCATGTTTCCCATGTCCGGCTAATTTACTTGTGTGTTTGCTTAGGGAATATGAAACTTAATTATTGAATATTGATTGGTTGTCTCTTATCTTAATTGTTAATGATCTAGTATTGCGATAGGTCATCCGTTGTGTAGTTAATACTTGATTAATCTTTGTGAACCTTAGCTTATAGTACCTAAAGTCATTGTAGGCTAAACCATCCGAAGAGTACCTTAGAGTTAAAGTTTATAAATCCTAGAGATTTTGTAGTCATTAACCTTTGGTAGTTTCAAAGAGATAGGGATAAACGCATACCCTACGACCTTAGACACACAACGTGATTAAGAATAAGGATGTGACAATTCAACCATCAATAGGAGATAATTAAGGAGTAATAAAACCTAAGTAAACACATCTTTAAATCTTTATACGAGCACATAATACTTAGACATAGACTACATACACCTTAGTTTAGATAATTAGACAAGTAGAAGTAATCGGTAGAAATACCGACCCCCCAAATCCAAACCCCGAGATTCATACCTTTCCATTTCCTAAGAAACATGAAAAGATAAAAAATAATCTTTCTCAACCCCAACCTTAGCGTAGTAACTTCTCACTAGCATTCCTATTCCCCTAGAGAACGATATCAATTCCCGTGGCTTACCCTAATACTACACTACAACGATTAGGTTCACTGCCTAGGGTGTTGAAAAACTTGCTCGACGAAAAGGAAGTTCCTTTGACCCTGAACGACGCATGTAGCGTTATCAAGTTTTTGGCGCCGCTGCCAGGGAATAGAATAGCTAGTTTGGAGTCCATATCGTTTAGGTTTCCTTACTTGATTCCTATCAAGTAAGCTTTTTTCTCATTTTTAGCTTCCTTGTAGTCTATCCCCCTTCTTTGTATTTGTGTTCGTAAAACCCTTTTCATTTGTCGCTATGGCAAGTGAAGTTGCATTTGAATCATTAACAAATGAGGAACAATTGAATTTCGCAGATTGGATTGCATTTAATTGTTCTAATGAATTTGTGAGTGATCTTAGAGATATCCAAAGGGAGACGGGTGTAATGTTGGATGGATTTGATAAATTTTGTGCTTGTGTGACTTCTATTCAACGATCATTGTTAGGATCAACTCCTTTTAGTAAGACCATCTGGAAATTTTTTGAGAAAAGCCTCCTAAGCATAAACCATCAGTTGAATGATCTTAGGCACCATGATAAAAAAGACCTAGTTTTTAAGAACATGGAACCTAAACCCGAACAAGATTGTGAGATGGTTAGAGTTGAAATACTTAGTTGCATGTGTGGGATAGACTTCACAACATATGACACGCATGAGGAATCCTTTAGGCAAATAGACCATAGTAGTCAAGTTTTTTAGAACAATTCTTATGAATCGGACCAAGAATTTGAAATGGCCAAAGAAGGATTTGAGATGCTTAGGAGTGTATTTGGGTTAGATCATACTAATGAACATTTAGGAGATCTAGATATAATGGAGAATGAGGTGGAAACTCCAAGCCCACAGGCCCTACCATCACTTGAGGAATACACATCGCCTATAACTTAACCGGGAGAAGTAGAAGAGACTATAGGAATCCTGATTGATATAGAACCTTTGGACCAAACGCCACTAGAGAATGTAGGTTTAGATGCTTTTTGTCATGACCTCTCTCTTAGTCCTAGGGAAGTTCCTAATTTTGATGAAATGGAGCCTCAACCAAAAACCTTACCCAATTTTCCGTCTTTAGATATGAATCTTGGAATTAAATTAGGCCCCAATCCACCCATCAAAATAAATAATCTGGGTAGTTGCTTGATAAAGGTGGTAGACTCTAGGCCATGTAGAGTGGAAGCTAATATAGGAGTAACCCATGACCTTACACACTTATATCACCCATTCATGGTTGATAACAAGAAACATTATGGGTTTAAACCGGGTTTATTAGGTCAAGATGGATCATTAACTAAGAATATTTTGAAGTTGATAGAAGATGATCCATTTTTAGGAGAGAGATTTGATTCACCCGCTACACAAATAGACTTAGGTAAGGTTATAATGAATGGAGCACACTCCTTTGAGCATATAAATCACCCATCACCCTCTCCTCACGTAGCAAATTTCTACCCTAAGGGTGTGTATCGCTACTATCACCCGCACTTAAGCTTAAGTGTAGGGAAAACCTCCCCTTTATCTGTTAAATAAGGGTAGAGTAAAGCTCGTGACTCGAACAAAAACAATCGCTTCTTGGGAGGCAACCCATGTGTATTTGTTTTTCATTTTTATTTGTATGTCATATATCTTTTCATTATTGTATGTTCTCATGTTTGAATTTGTGAAAATGCTTTATTTTGTCATTAACCTCGTCTTAATTACATATAAAGGTATTTTACAAAAGGGATAAGTGTAGGGAGGATTACACACGTTTTCAAAAAGAACGTGAACATGAGAATTACGATTATTGAAAAAGATATATATGTGTGAGTCAAATGCTTGTATCGAGTCATAATGGATGTTTTGCATTAATTTTTCCAGATTCTAAAGATATAAATTTTCCAGAAATTTTTCAGAAAATCGCAGACCAGTTTCTGTCATGATAACCTGACGGCGTCAGGATCTCAACCTGACAAATCGAGAGGAGCAGAAACAAATTATCTTACTTTCTCTCGTTTTCTGTACTACTTATAAATTTTTGGAATTTTCCAGGTCTTAATTTTCCAGAAAATCTGCAAACATCCATTCCACAAGCATTATATCTTATTTAAGTCCGGAACTACATCTTGTTGTGATTTTTCTTTGTTCGGTTTGATGCTTTGGGTTGTCTGTTTTCTTCAAGTGTGCAGGTTTTATTTATCAAAAAGAAGATACATAAGATTGGAAGAAGCTTTTCACGCAAACACTCTTCTTGAAGAAAGATTTAACCACTACTTCACACGGACCCTAGCGAGCTAATCAGGGGAGTATTAGTTTCTTTCGTTTTTAATTACCTTCCATTATCATGACTTTGAGACTTTCGGAAAACATTGGGGACAATGTTCAGTTTAAGTGTAGGGAGGGAAAATAAAACGGGAACTTTGAAACTGTGCTTATCCTTGACTATTTGCTTTGTCCAATTTCATTTGTGTAATAAACCATGAGAAATATCGGTTAGGGTAATTTTGGACCAAATTTAAAAATTTTCATGACATGTAGGAGTGGGCCATTAGTCTTAATAAAGCGTCTCATGGATAGGAAATTATGTGACTAGCACAAAAACCCTTTACCACTTAAATTCCACCCAAAATGTGAGGATCGCCCTTAGATTTGTAGGAATTAAAGCATTCCACTTTAATGCTTAGAGTGTGAACCGATAGTATAATAGATTCTAGAACTTGTTTTGTGATGCATTCCGAGATCGCTAGTAAGACTACACTTGTGTAGTTAGGAATAACTAAATGATAAGAAGCATTAGGATAACCCTTGTTTGATACCTGTAATATAAATACTTCTTCTACATCGGTTGAGTAATTCCCCCACACCCTTGCGTTGTACTCATCTTTAGTACACGCTACCCCTTGTTAACCCCTCAGAGCCTATCTTTTTCGCGGTTCTCGTGATATTTCGGTTTTCCAGAATATCAATGAAGAGCATTGTTTACAATCCACCCCCAAATGTACACCCAAATCGCCTTAGCCTACCTTGTATGCACTCACTTTTAGTACGTTATTGTTATCACACTAAACCCTTAGTTCAATTATCTAGTTGCTTGCATAAGTTGCTAAGTCGAGTCATATCTTTTGTACACAGTTTTGGGACGATTGGGACTCATGGGAAAAGTTAAATTTTGTGAGATGACGAGAAGGGAACGTTAAATTCAAATTCCCTTTATTTGCATAATAATGTACTCCAAGTGTTTTGATCTTTTCAATTCGGGTCATATTAGTGTTAGAGTAATAAAAACTCAAGTGTAGGGATGTGCCTATAAATCCCTATCATTTTGATGTTATCGTAGAGGATGGTAGAGTAAAAGTGTATGAAAAGAAAATCAAAAAAAAAAAACATACGCCCTACCATCTTACTTCTATCTTTAAATTTGTGTTTGTTTATTTCAGTTATCTAGAGTCTAGAGTGTCGAGTCTTGGCTTAGCAACGCCATTATTCGCATGCTTGTAACATAAAGATTTTGACTTGCCACCACTAAATAGTCTATCCCACCAAACCCTTTGTTTCCCTATCGTAAGCCTTACATTACAACCCTTTAAAAGACCTCTTGGATAGTCTTTCCTAGGTGCTTATGCCAAAGCGATGGAGGTTTTATCTTCCATTTCCAACTTGTTATAGTTCACATACACCCGACAGATTTGAGTATCCAAACACCCCATGTGAGGTGCTAGTATGTAATTTCCGTGCTTGTTATGACTTTTGCGGGGCTTATATGTGTTGTGGATTGTTCTAAACCAATGCTTCATGACCCCTAACTTATAAATTAATTGGCTAAAAGCACATTTGCTTGAGGACAAGCAAATACAAAGTGTAGGGATATATGATAAGGTTTTAAAATGTACCTTTTTGAGGGGTCGTTTAAGCCCTTATTGGATCACTTTTGTATCCGTTATTACTTAATATCGTTCCTTTTCACTTTTTAGGTATCTTGAAGGCAAAATGCTATAATGACACTTATTCGATGAAAAGGCCGAATATACGAAGAAAATGGCCAAAGTCAAGAATCGAGACACTCAGGCTGCTGGAATTGAAGGGGACAGCGTCGAGCACAAATTAGTAACGTCGTCGGACATCTTTTGTGACGGCTCAGTAGCCAAATTGCTTATCTACAAGTGACAACCGTTTTAAAAGAGTAGGTCGTCGCAACTCGACGGCCTAGATTTGATCCGCACGACGTCCGAGATCGAAGGGACGACGTCACAAGCATAAGGTGACACCGTCGCAAGACTAACGTGGCCAAGACGAAACCCTAATGACGGCCACCCGACGGCGTCACAAATCAAAGGGTGACGCCGTCGCATTTGTAATCTTATATATAGAATCGAATTTTTAGTTTTCGCAGTGTAGTCTTTGGAGTAAAACCTAAACCGAACCAAGGCTGTCTTGTACAGTATTTTAGGGTTCCATACCCTATCTTACATCAAGAGAAGTGTTTTACTTCATTAATTTAATTACGTCTTCAATTACTTGTGTGTATGCTTGCATGTTTCCCATGTCCGGCTAATTTACTTATGTGTTTGCTTAGGGAATATGAAACTTAATTATTGAATATTGATTGTTTGTCTCTAATCTTAATTGTTAATGATCTAGTATTGCGATAGGTCATCCGTTGTGTAGTTAATGCTTGATTAATCTTTGTGAACCTTAGCTTATAGTACCTAGAGTCATTGTAGGCTAAACCATCCGAATACTACCTTAGAGTTAAAGTTTATAAATCCTAGAGATTTTGTAGTCATTAACCTTTGGTAGTTTCAAAGAGATAGGGATAAACGCATACCCTACGACCTTAGACACACAACGCGATTAAGAATAAGGACGTGACAATTCAACCATCAATAGGAGATAAATAAGGAGTAATAAAACCTAAGTAAACACATCTTTAAATCATTATACGAGCACACAATAATTAGACATAGACTACATACACCTTAGTTTAGATAATTAGACAAGTAGAAGTAATCGGTAGAAATACCAACCCCCCAAATCCAAACCCCGAGATTCGTACCTTTCCATTTCCTAAAAAACATAAAGAGATAAAAAATAATCTTCCTCAACCCCAACCTCAGTAGTAACTTCTCACTAGCATTCCTATTCCCCTAGAGAACGATATCAATTCCCGTGGCTTACCCTAATACTACACTACAACGATTAGGTTCACTGCCTAGGGTGTTGAAAAACTTGCTGACGAAAAGGAAGTTCCTTTGACCCCGAACGACACGTGTAGCATTATCGGAGTTCCACCAGCTTCATCCTTGAGAGCCAAGACTAAAGCCTCTTTTTGATAAGCGCTACCTCTTGTCCTCGGCTTTGGGCATGCATTAGCCAGATGACCCTTCTCATTACAGTTATAACAACGAAGACCATTAACCCCATTATGAGCATTACCCTGTTCAACCACTTAAGCCCTTTGTTGTTGTGGAGCACCCATGTTATTCCTTCCCATTGGATTAAACCCTTGACCACCACCATCTCGGCAACGAACATTACCGCGATTCTGAACTTCAACACGTCCATTGTTAACAACAAACTGATTCCTTGTGTTAGATGAGGTACGAATGCGATTGTTGGATTTGTTAGAGTATCGGCTGAAGGCTTTAGCAATCATGACAAACCCTTGTTGCAATGCATCGAAAGCTTCTGCATCTTCATTGGATTCACTGTAAAGTGCTTGATCATTGTTGTTGTTGTACGAAACCAATTGAGTTTCTTGAGATTGTTGCTTTGGTGGATCATATGGTGTGATTGTTGTAGTTGGTTGAGCAGTGGGTTGTGGTGGATTTGTGAATACGGTTTGTAAGGTCGAGAATTAAGGATAACAAGCTTGAGCCCACAAAGCTAATTGTTGATTATCCGGAAGTGAAGGTGAAACAGTTTGTCCACGGATAACCCTTTCTTTGTCAACTTCTTTTTGATGAGGCTTCAAATAGTCGTACAACAATCTGTATGTAGCATGATGAAGATTCTTTGCTTGACGGATGAAGATGACATACTTTTCCCAATAAGGACCAAGACTACTCGTGAATTAGTGTTGACGCAATTCTTGGCATGATGATGTTGTGTTTGTCCAAGTCATTGATGATGTCTGAGAATCGATGATGATATGACTCTAATGTCTCTCCTGGTTCAATCATGAAGTGTTCATAAGCCAAGTAGATTTTGGATTACATGTCTTCTTGATTGAGTTTAGTGCCTTCCATTAGAAGATGAATATGTTCCCACATTGCTTTAGCAGTCTTTTGAGCATCAACACTTCAAAGGATCGGATTGGGTAATCCCAAAAGGATGTATTCCATTGCTAGCTCATCGGCTTCGAAATGTAGAAGTTCATCAGCAATTAGGTCAGAAAGAGTTGCAATGTTGGTGACATCACCTCTTGGTGGAGTAGCATTTGGATCTCTAGGTGTAACGACAGTAGGCATCTGAAACGGACCTTCCAGAATTACCTTCTTTAAGAACTTTCCATGTGGATTATTTAGATCACAAAACCTAAAGAACCTAATCACCCATTGATCGTAGTTTTCGGGAGTGAGCATTGGAGGTCTATCAAGTGATCCAGCCTCATGAATGGATTGTTGGCTACTTAAAGCTTCACAAATCTTTGCAAACCAGGACGGTTCCTTCATAGTATTCCTGGATGGATGTTGATTGTTAAAGTTTATGTAAGGTTGTACTTGAAGACTAGGTGGTGGTTGAATCATTTGTGGTTGAATTGCTCCTTGAGGAAAATGTTGTTGTTGAAATTGTTGTTGATAAATCTGTTGTTGTAGATTGAATTGTTGTTGTTGTTGTTGACTGAGTTGTTGTTGTTGTTGTTGAGAATACACATGAGGAAAGTAGTTAGAGTATGGTGGTTGAGACATCTTGAAACTTTTGTTGTAAAATGGATCTTTGTAGTCGAATGAAACTTTGTTGATGAAGAGTCCTTAGGCGTAGAAACCAATCTTAGGCAAAGAAAACCTTAGGCGTAAAAACACCAAACTTACGCATAAAATGTCAGTTTGGTAGGATTAGCTTCGTGTGTAGGTGAGTTAAACCTTAGGTTATCGTAAACTAAAGACTTAAGTAAGAAACTTATCGTAATTTTTCCTTGCGTAAGACGTGCGTAGGAAAGCTTAGGCGTAAGATATTTTACTCGTAAGTTTTATGCTTAGGCGTAAAGTAGGGTTTTACCCAAAATCCTTTACACTAATCTCGGTGTAAAAGTTATCCGAAGTCGAAAGTGTTTTCGGGCTTATCCAAGCAAGAAAACACTGATAAAACAAGAAAACGAAGATCAAACCACGGATAACTTACGCGTAAGATTAGGGTTTGCTTACGCGTAGGATTTTCCAAAAGTGAGTTTTCTGCCCAAAGTGTTACTAAACCAGATTTTTGTGATGAAACAGCTTCACTATCACCAAAATATCACAAAATTATGAAACTTGATGATCCAAAGCTCTTAAACACGTTATGCGTAGAAATATCCACACGTTTAAAACCAAACTTAAAACTAATGATCTACACGTAAAGTTTGAAACTTTTTGCCAAAAAACTTAAACTTTATCACCAAATAACCTTTAAAGTACAAGAATCTTGAACTTTAAAGTGAAAAAATCAAAGCTTTTTGGGTATGAAAGTTTGAGACCGAGCCTTACGCGTATAAACATACAACTTCAAAAACAAAAGAAACTTTCACCCAACTATTTGGCTCTGATACCACTGTTAGGTTCTGATATTTGTAACACAAGCATCAATATAAGAAAGGAGATAAGAAAGTGATCGGTTGAACAAGATCAATCTTTACGCGTATGAATGAAAGAAAAGTTATGCGTGAGTATTGAGAGAAAATGAACAACCAACCTTCAAGAGAAGGTTTACATGAGGTATTTATAGGAGGGAACTAGGGCAACACACCAAGTTCCCATCCTTTCCTTATTGGGCTTTGGATAGGCTCATGGGGTTTCTACATGAGCCTAGCCTTGATTACTAACATAAAAGCCATAATTAAGATAACTATTACATATTGATTACTAACACTTGAATTCTAGTTTAGGAGTGATTCCAACAATAATAAATGGCCATCTAATAGTTGTAAACGTTGCTTTAGAACTTGTGATACTTAAAATTATTTTTGAAAAAAAAAATGCATTATAGGCAGGGCGGAGGCAATAGGAGGACTAGTTGGTGCTAGGCCTCTTCCAACTAGCCAAATAAGTCCACTATAATATAGGCCAAAAGCCCAATATTTTAAGAATAGAAACAATCGACCCCTAGTTTTTTTACGATAAAAACATTGTAATTGCTGAAATTCGAGAGTCAAAAGAATTATTTTTTCTGATAAGGTATTGAATGCTTTTATTGATTTATTCTTTTATTAATGATCACAATTAATTATTAACTTCTTATTTATCATTAACATAAAGTTTGTGTTTTAATATCTTGAATATATATATATATATATATATATATATATATATATATATATATATTTATATATATATATATGATTTAGGATCAAATGACATCATTGTTAAAGTTCTCAAAATGAGATCAATGCAAAAACCAATAAGATTAGAACAAGTGTCTCATTTATTAATTAAGTAGTTTAATTTAAAATGTAATTGGAAATTAAATGAAAAGGGTAGTATAGATATTTTACACATCTAATCTAATAACCTTATAACCTAAAAATTAATAACCGCCTCCTTCTTCATCTCACTTATCACCCTGATTTCCCCTCTCCTCTCATCTCTCTTCAAAACACAAACCCAATCATCCTCCCGGATGTTTCCTCTCCCCAAATCTCTCTTCAAACCAAATCCACCAGGGCTATAAAACCCACCAGCGATCTGTTGCACACCGATATGTTGTACCCTACCGGAAAACAAAGCCCCTCAATCTGTTGTTCACGAGGCTTTTCATGATACATCCAACAATGTTTTGTACTCAAGATTTGTTACGATCTAGCGATGAAGAATCTGAATATGAATATGTTGATGCAGAATCTAGCGATGAAGAATCTGAATATGAATATGTTGATGAAGATGACGTCATCATGATCTCACCTGAAGAATCTGAATATGAATATTTTACACATCTAATCTAAGGCTTATGTTGATGAAGATGATGTCATATGTTGATGAACATGTTTATAGAAAAACCATAAATACAAACTCAACCAAAAAGATTCGTCACAAATGGGGTTTTTCTTTCTCCTGGGGCTAATTCGAAAATGGTGAACCCGGCGAAACTCAACATCATCTTTTTTGATATTTTGTATCAATGATATCAATTCGAAAATGATGAACATGCCCTTGGCGTGCTTCGTCGCCGTTAACGATAAATAACATTTTTTCGAGACACTTTGCGTGTTTCGTTGCTGGAAACGGCTAGCGTCTTTGTTAACCTTTGTGTCCCCAATGATTGCAGCGATCCACAGCCCTATATCTAGTTATTTTTCAGATAATTTTTATGGTGCCTCATGTCCCTAAAATTTGTTCATGGTGGTACAATTGGGGTTTGGTACTTGGGTCTCGAACAACCAACTGGGATTTTAGTTTGTGTAACCTGTTTTGGACTTTTTGTACTCAAGTAAAAAATGACACATGATTATTGATTTTGTGTTTTCATCAGTATTGGTGTGACTCAATAAAGCTCATTTTTTTAATCTCTTTTGTGTACTTGATTTATCAAATAAAATTTTGTCTAATTTTATCATCTAATATATCATTTGTGTACTCGCAATATCAATTGCTTTAAACTTGTGTACTTGATGTATCAAATAAAAAAAATTATGTATTTGATGTATCAAATAAAAAATGTGAAAGTTGTGTACTTGATGTATCAAATAAAAAAAGGTGTATACTAAATGTATCAACTAAAAAATGTGGACCAGATTTTTGTATTAAAAAATAGACGAAAATTTGAAAAAAATTGACCACATTTAAATTTAAATTCTCCAAAATACCCTTGAAACCTTATTTAATGTCTCTAATTTAATGTTAATCTCATCTAGCACCAATGAGTGATCTAACGGTCCATATTTAGTCTTACTTTTAAAACTTTAAGCTTGATCTCACACTAACCCTCCCCTATATATATATATATATATATATATAGGGGATAGCTTGGCTACAATTTTTATAGCCAATTAGCTATAATCCCTCATATAAAACACACAACCAATGAATCAGGGCTCCACGGAAAATAATCGGGACCCACAAAAGAATCGACTCAGCATTTTATACACACAAAATTGTAGCTAATTGGCACAAAATATATATATATATATATATATATATATATATATATATATATATATATATATATATATATATATATATATATATATATATATATATATATATATATATATATATATATATAGGATCAAATGAGAAGAAAAATTAAAATAAGAATGATAAGAAGAAACCACAACCACTCATTTTAGATGCATCTACAAAAATAGATGCATCTCCCCTTAAAATTCTCTCTTCTATTTGAAATGTGTGGTTATAAATCCTTCTTATTCTTTTCATTTTAATTTTTCTTCTTATTGGATCCCTTCCCTATACATACATATATATAGAGTTAGGATCAAATAAGAAGAAAAATTAAAATAAGAAGGATAAGAAGAAACTAGAACCACACATTTCGGATGCACCTACAATATGGATGCATCTCCCCTAAATTCCTCTTATTTGAAATGTGTAACTAAAAATCCTTCTTATTCTTCTTATTTTAGTTTTTCTTCTTACTTGGATCCCTTCCCCATAATTATATATATATATATATATACATATATATATACATATATATATATATATATATATATATATATATATTATGAGTTAGTTCATGAGACAAAGGATTTGAAGATGGTGATATGTCGTTGAGGAAAACTTGTTCAGCTACAGACTTTATTTGATCAAATGCTCCCTTTGATGTTCTAGGTGCTGTTACATCCATAGCCTTAACATAAGAATCTTGTTTGACACTCAAGAATCATAAACTAACTACGAAAGAGGTACTGTATTTTTTTTATTATTATTAAGGAGGCCAAATGCTAATCGCTAAGTTGCTAACGGTCATTGAAATTCTTACCAAGATTGATTAAGGCCTTGTATTAGTGTAAATCACGTGTTTCTATAATTTATTAAACATTTGGCTCTTCGTTTACTTTTTCAGATTTTCTTGCTTTGATATATTGGGTTATATCATTATCATTATAAAATTTTATATCGGCCACTCTTAACTTGAAATTTTGGCTCCACCCCTGATTATAGGTAGTTTAGATTATTCATGCAGATGTGTGTATTTCGATCGTCAAAAGATAGTACATTATAGACTAAAATACACCGTTCGTCCCTAAACTTGTCACTGCGCTTCACAATGGGACAAACTTGGGCCTTTTCATCGTCCGGGGTCCCTATTTCAAGTTTCACACTCGTAACTGGTCCTTTGACCATATTTCCGTTAGTCAAGGACGTCAGTTGCCGTTTAATTTGTCTTTAGTCCAAGGGCATAATTGTCAATTCCATATTTCAATACAAATAACGTGTTCGATACACTTTTCTGTGGGTGCTACAAAGAACTAGTGCCTAATAAAAGCAACTCATACTCACCACTCATCCCTAAAGTCTCCTCTAAAAAAAATTGTTATCCTTAATTTTTCCGATCAACTTGTAATAATGATGGTAGGCGGGCGGTAGTTAAAACCTGCTGGAACAATGTAAACGCCAGCAGGCGTTACTATTCTTGTCTTGTTCAGGTTGGCTAGTCTTTAAATGATAATGCTTGTATTTTTTTTAATCAAATATGTTATGTTTATAGTTTCATCTTGGAGTAAGCTTTTTAGTTTTTTCAAATGTTTGATTTCTGATTTTTTAAGGATCTAGGTATCCCATCAATGGGTGGTTGGATCCACCACAGATGACTAGAGCAAGGGAGGCGATCCTCTACTTGCAAAGGCACATCCACCAAAATGAGGCGGCATTGCAAGAATGCCAAAAAGCCCTCATCGGCGAGATCATGGAGGTCTGTAAACTTGCGATCGCCGAGGGCCAATGAGCTAGAGGCCACTCAACAAGATACCCTAGCTGAACTCCTTCTTGAGAAGGAGAAACTATGCCGATTGAGGAACTCTGTTTTTCTCGGATACTCATCATTGTCGCCTGTATATGGTTTATCTAGTGGGTTTCCAATGTTGGTGGTTTTTGCCTTTTGAGTCGTGGTAGGGTCTCGTAAGTAGACTTGTGGTGATGGTTGACTTGTTAAAAGTCATGTTTTGATGTACTTTGGTCCTTATGCAGTATAAGTAGTTTTACTTTTATGCTTTAGTCCTTATGAGTGTTATGCCTTTAATACTTGCTCCTACCCCTTATAAATGATCAAACCCACATCAGTTGCCACACAAATATTATTCAATTCAAACCACACCTTAGTAAAATAATCAAACTCATAACACAGATACAAGTATCAAAGATGGATGAATCATCAGAGATGGATGAACAGACACCACTTTTGAGTATCAACATAAACTTGATATGGTGTTGTTCATCCATTTTTGATTCTTCATTCCTATTTGTGATAATACAATAACAGTAACCAAACTCAAAACACAGATCCAAGGAAAACATGTCCAAGAATCATAGACATATGAAGTCTCAAAGATGGATGACCAGACACCACTTTTAAGTATCAACATAAACTTGATATGCTGTTGTTCATCCATCTTTGATCCTTCATTCCTGTTTGTGATAATAGAATAACAGTATCCAAGTCAAAACACATATCCAAGTTCAACATATCCAAGATTCATAGACGTATGAAGTCTCAAGGATGGGTGAACCGACACCATTTTTGAGTATCAACATAAACTTGATATGGTGTTGTTCATCCATCTTTGATCCTTCATTACTATTTGTGATAATAGAATAACAGTATCCAACTCAAAACACAAACGTACGAAGTCTCAATGATGGGTGAACAGATGGTGAGTTTGTAAAGTCAATAGTTACTATGCGTAAGAACTAGTAACAATACGTAGAAATACATGGTAAAGTGGCAAATCAATACAATAAAAACACAATTTAACCCATAGACTAACATGACATGATTTCATACATAATGCAAATGGATATATTTCTAAATGCATAAAATTTTGTAGTCTACAAAGTTCAGAAACAGACATTGTTTAAACACGAAGAAATAATGTTTAGGGAATACATATTCGATGGAAAACATTGGCTTTCATATGCTTAACCAAAGATTTTTTTTGCGGTGAAGAAAGCTTTGCTGCTATAATCTTAGTCTTTGTCCAAAATTGTTTTGGAGACCCACCAAAAGCATCAACTTGACTTCCGTGATTGAGATTGGACCACACTTGGTTGAAAATCACCTTCGGATAAACCATCGGTTTGACTCGAATTTTTCATTACCTTCAAAGTTGTGACCCGTAACCTTTGCCTTCTTCTTTGCTGAACTTTTACTGGGATGAACCTATTTTTGAGACTGTTGTGTACGCGTTGACTTCTTCTGTTACACCTCCTTGCCCAAGACATGTTTTCTTGTTGTGTCCAGCATTGCCACAAATACCACAAACCACACTATTACTAGACTGTGACAAGTTACTGGTTTTGTCACTATTATCATTTTCAGTAAAAGCCTTGGTTCTTTTCTTTCGTGGCCTACCTAATGGTTTATGATGTTTCGGTGGAAGAATGGTTGTAGGAACTTGTGACTTATACCAATGCTCATAACCATTTATTGGCTGGATGTGGTGTTTGTAAGTTTCTTCCCAAGTGTCTTAAGCAAGTAACATGGATGAACCCATGATTCAACAGATCCTACTGGCATTCCATTAAACCTCATACACCGGTGGGTAGCAACAACATGTTTACATGGCATACCCGTAAGCTCCCATCTTCTATATGTACAAGCCCTGGCTTCAACATTCACAAAACACTTATCTCCCCATCCACTGACCTCATACTTTTCTCCTTCAACCCGTTAAACGGTGTACTTATAAGCCTCTTTCTTGATTGCATCTAACATGAGTGTTTCCATTGGTGTTAATGGTGCTGCACCTTGTGAATCACATTCACAACGTTCAATATTCTTTTCATACAGTATTCTCTAATGCATTCCAAAGAAGTAATGATGGGTTGGTGCCTACCTCCCAATAGTTTTCCTTGACACACTCCACATGTTATTAAGTAACACATCATAATGAGCCCTCCCTACACATTTATACAACATGTTTGATTTATACAAACACATGTAGAACAATGTTGTAGAACAAATATACATTAGACATAGATTTGGTTAGGTACCTGAAAAATGCGACCTTGACCAATGGGTTGGTGCTATCTTACTTAACAAAGCATGGGCAGGTTCGCTAAACCTCTTGAATGCCAGCATGGCTGCCTCAAATTGTTTAACGGTTGTTGCTGCTGCACATCTCAACAAATGTTCCTTGTATGCTGATAACATCAAATTAGTCTGATATTTTATATATCAAATTCCCGTGTTTATGGCCTCATTTGCATTAATATGGTGCTTAATTCGTTCATATTCGTTTATAATTGCATTTCAGGATAAATGAGGCGTTGAAGCGGAAAAGTTGTGATATAAGGCCAAATATATGTTTTGAAGATTGATTTACGAGGGCCTATGAATTCAGTGTGAAGATTACGCCGTAACTTGTTAATAATGTTATGACGTAAATATGATGCTTTGAAGGATATGGCGTAACCATTTCTTATGGTTACGTCGTAATTATTTTTGTGAAGGTTACGGCGTAACGTAGCAATTTTGTTACGCCGTAGAGATGATTTCGGAATGGATAATCATGTGCGGACGAAGGGTTATGGCGTAACTCGGATAAATAGTTACGCCGTAATTTATTACTAAGTTTATTTATTATAAGGACTTGTTATAAAAATATGAAGTACGATGAGGGGCCAAAAGCATACACAAGAGTAAATAAGTTTCAAGAAAATAGGTCGATGATAAAATGTATGAAATGACTTATTTACGGCGTAACTATAAATTAGTTACGGCGTAATTTCGATTACGGCGTAATTAATAATTTTGTTACGTCGTAACTTTCTATTTTCGTAATTATTTTCGCCGACATTGGTTACGGCGTAATTTGCACTTAAGGTTACACCGTAACCATGTCAGGGCTTATAAATACAGCCCTAAATCTGCATTTTTAAGCGTCTCTCTTCACCCATCTCCTAGGGGTCGATTAGGGACCACTCTAGGGCAATTTCCAGCAGTTCCAAGCCATCTTTGAAGGAAGAATTCACTCGCAAGCATCATCATTATTAGCTCTACATCAAGTAATTTGTATCAAACATTATATTCAATTCAATTCATGATTTATTCATTTTTGTTTGTATGATTTACTATATGTTTGGCTAAGCACCTTGGTGCTGGCCTAGTTATGATTCCTTAATTGTTTTGTTTGCGTTTACATTGCTTCCGTATTATTATTTCTAAGTGTAATGCAGCAGTTTATTGGTAGCTACCCTTGTTTCTGTAGTTTTGAATGGGTAGAGAGGCCAATTGCTTAGAAGATATGACCAACTGACCCTAAGTGAGCGGACTGAGACGGGAAGGGTAAGATATGACCAACTAACGACCCTTTCTACTTGTGCGATTTGACCAACTGATCACCTACCGTTTGGATGAACTTAAGAATTAGGGGTGAGTGTTTAAGTTGCAAACGCCCGGGTACTCACTATTATAAATCTAGCATGTAGCGATACTTAATGACTTGGCTTAGGGGACTAAGAACAACTGGACTTATGAAGGGACACCCTTCTCGGTCCAGGTGGCATCTTTGCTGATAGGTTAGGGCGAATTGACCAAATGCTGTCCTCTCGACTTTGACCCCACTTGAAGTAATTGGAAATAATTAGGCGTAGACATTACTAGCTAGGATGAATAACTAGGTTAGCACCACTTTCCTCTATTGATCACAACTCTGCCTTCATCTACTTTCTTTTATTTCCTTGTTTTATTTGTTAATTTTATTATTTCAATCTTAAAAGCAATTAAAATCGTGACATAGACTTAAGTTAATTTCTGATCCACGTAGCTCTTGGGACGACCTCGGTTTTACCGAATACTACACTACACACGACCGGGTACACTGCCCGTTAGTGCATAAGGGTAGACTATAGGTATAACGAGACTTATAAATATTAAAACATGGTAAGTAAAACCTGCTTCAAGTTTTTGGCGCCGCTGCCGGGGAGCTATTTAGGATTTTAATTTAAGTTTTTCTTTTATTTTTGTTTTTAGTTTTCTTTTTCTCTTCTTTTCTGTTTTTGTTTGTTTTTGATATTTCAGGATATGGAAGAATCAGATTTTGACATGCTCACTATGGAAGAATATATTGCTTTGACTCAAGATAACCAAAGATCGTGCGTGGTATGTTCCGAATTGAATAATAACATCAGTTTTGAGATCAGCTGGCAGTTCATGAGGGAACTTAGACAAAAGGTCTTTGCGGGAACTGATGATAATGATGCCCACCTGCTTGTGCAAAGAGTATTGGAGATCGCAGATCTGTTCCACACTCCAGGAGTCACTCAAGATGCATTAATGCTTAGAGTGTTCCCAATTACACTTACTGGTGCAGCCGGAAAGATGGATACAACCTTCCCTGCTGGATCGATCAATACATGGAAACTTTTGGAGAGAGCATTTATTAGAAGATATTATCCTCCTTCAAAGATTGCCAAGAAGATGGAAGAAATAAGGAGTTTTAGACAGAAGATGGATGAAACGCTAGATGAAGCTTGAGAAAGATATAATGACCTTCTTTACATGTGCCCAACGCATGATCTCACTTGCAACCATCAATGGTCCTTATTTTCTATAAAGGTTTAAACATCCCGTCCCGCCAAATGCTCGACTCTCAAGGACCTATCCCTACAATGCCACCTGCACAAGCCCTTATATCAATTGAAAAGATGGCTGACCATTCACGAAATTGGTATGATGGAGCAACAACTTGGGCCATAAATAGCATAGCAATAGCTGGATGACATTGGCGATATCACCAAAAGAATTAATGAACTTGGATGTGATATGAATATGATTAAGGAAAACATCCATGTTATACAAGAGCATTCTCTCCGAGAAAACGCAAGAATATGATCGTTTTAGGTATATTGAGTCATTGGAAGAAGCCACAATAAATTCCGATAATTTAAAAAGGATGCACACTCCGAATACCGAATGGATTAGGAAATTCAAGGGGGCTGCGGAATTTAATTTAAAACCTTGACACTAAGAGGAAAAGCTTGGAGGCTAAGCTTGAAGAATTAAACCAACAAGTCCTGGAAAGTAAAATGAATGCGGTTGGAACTATCAAGCAAACATGGGAAAGATGAAAGAAGTCAACAACGAGCCGTTTCCCCTCGGTGATTTACCTTATATCGCCTTATGTCCCACCTATCCCATTTCCAAGACGTTTGAAGGTTGTGAGAAATGAAGAAACAAGCAATGATCAATTGAAGAAGATGGAAGCATGGAGCTTACAAGATGATGAAGCAATGCCACAAGCTAATGTGGAATCAACTACAACGCAAAATGGTAACACTTCTAACTCTTCTTTTATTACTAACAATATTGCTAGTTTTCCTATACAGGTTTCTGAAAACATGGATGAAATTGCGCAACCCTTGACCTCACAAACCTCGCTTGTCGCATCACCCGATGATCGTTATGTTGCTCCGGCTACTGAACCAATTTTAGTTGATCTTGCAAAGGAATTAGAGGATAAGATGTTGGACACTACAGTGATTAACAAGGAGACATATGAGCCAATTAATCAGCCACATCACAAGGTGAAGCAATCATCAATGCCATCTGATCGTACAATAGATTGCACTACCAGGCTTCGATAATGATCAAAGGTATGAGGGGTGTATGTTCCAGCCAAGACTTGTCTTTCACCTGAGAATTAAAAATACGAAGACACTACGTTAAGTGATTACGCAGGGGTAGGACCCTCCAAACCACCTCCGGCGTGAGAGTAAGTATGCGTCATGGTTGTATAAGTGTGTGTAAGTAAAGAGATGAGTATGAAATGAGCATAACATAATGTTGGAATCACTCCTAAACCTTTATTCAAGTGTTAGTTACTCATATGTAATAGTTAGCTTAATTATGGCCTTTATGGTTGTTATTAGCCTTAAGCTTATGTAGAAGGCCCATGAGCTTAGGCCCAAGCCCATAGGAGAAAGGAAGGGACTATGAGTGTTGCCCTAGCTTCCCTCCTATAAATACAATGTAATAACCTTCATTTGAAGGTTGGTTGTTCAAGTTATTTCTTTCACTCACTCTCTACGCATAACCGTTTCACATATACGTGTGTGTGTGTTTGGATAGTTGTTCAACCGCCTCTCTATTTCTTCTATTAAGCTTGTGTTGTAAATCTAGTGACCTAACAGTGGTATCAATCGCCTAATAGTTGGGTGAATGTATTGTTTCTTGAAGTGGGTTTTTGGTCCTCCGCGTATAACGTACGTATCGTGCTTGATACTTTGGTTCGATTAAAAACTCGTTTTTTACACTTTTTAATCCAATATTCTTGTACTTTCAATGTTTTAAGGTGTTAAAATAACTGTTTTTTGGCAAAAAGTTTCAAACTTTACGCGTGGATAAACGTTTTTGAGCTTGGTTTTTAAACGCGGGTTTCGACTACGCATAACCGTTTTAGGAGTTTTTGGCTCATCAAGTTTCACACTTTTGTGTTATTTTGGTGATATTGAAGCTATCTCATCACAAAAATTTTGTTTAGAAACATCTTTTGGGCAAAATCATTTTACGAGTAAAGCTACGCGTTACCA
>OU343216.1:48147247-48222815 GCA_910596185.1 Chrysanthemum makinoi | reverse complement strand
TTGGCGCGAGTATCAATTTGATGCCTTATTCGCAGTATTCCAAGTTGTGCAACAACAGCCTGAAACCAACAAAAATGAGCATTCGATTAGCAAATAATTCTTATCAATATCCTGTCGGTATTGCCGAGAATATGCTTGTTCAAGTCGGTAAATTCATTTTTCCCGTGGACTTTGTAATCTTGGAAATGGAAGAAGATAGTAAAGTTCCACTCATCTTAGGAAGACCTTTCCTAAATACCGCAATCATCAAAGTGAAAGGATGAGAACTCAACCTTGAGTTGGAGAAGATCAATCACTTTTCTAATCGAAAAAGCGATGCGCTACCCACATTCCAGTGATGACACTTGTTTTAACATCGATGTTATTGATGAAGCCACTGACGAAGAATTGGACGCATTACTTAACGAATCCGATCCATTCATGACTACTTCTGAAAAAATCAATGAAACAGACTTTGACAAAGAGTTTGATGATTTCATGAAAGTACAATTCGAAGGAGATAACTCAAAAGAAGAAGAAATGGAGGAAGAGAAAGAAAACTTTGAAGAAATAACTTTCAATGACGAGATGCGAATTAAATCCTCTATCGAAGAACCACCCACAGATCTCGAACTCAAACCTCTCCCAGATCATCTTGAATATGCTTACTTGGAAGGAAACTCACTTCTTCCAAAGAGTCATATCTTCATTGACGAGGACAAGTGAGAAAGAAAGTTTAATTTCGTCCTCAAAATCACAAACAAGCTTTGCTTGGAAAACATCCGACATCCCGTGAATTAACCCTAATTTCTGCAAACACAAAATCAATTTTGAAGAAGGGATTAAACCTGTGGTAGAACGTCAACGTCGACTCAATCCCAACATGAAAGAAGTTGTTAAAAAGGAAATCATAAAACTTCTCGATGCTGGAATCATTTACCCAATTGAGGATAGCCCTTGGGTAAGTCCCGTTCACTGTGTTCCCAAGAAAGGAGGAATGACGGTTATGACTAATGAAACACAAAATCAATTTTGAAGAAGGGATTAAACCTGTGGTAGAACGTCAACGTCGACTCAATCCCAACATGAAAGAAGTTGTTAAAAAGGAAATCATAAAACTTCTCGATGCTGGTATCATTTACCCAATTGAGGATAGCCCTTGGGTAAGTGCCGTTCACTGTGTTCCCAAGAAAGGAGGAATGACGGTTATGACTAATGAACGGAATGAACTAGTTCCAACTAGAATCACACCGTCGGGCGCGCTTTGTATTGACTATCGGAAATTAAACAAAGCCACCAGGAAAGATCACTTTCCACTCCCGTTCATGGATCAAATGCTTGAAAGACTAGCAGGAAATAAATTATTTTGTTTCCTCGACGGATTTTCAGGATATTTCCAAATTCCAATCGATCCTAACGATCAAGAAAAGACCACTTTCACTTGTCCTTTTGAAACCTACGCATATCGGCGTATGCCTTTTGGTCTTTGCAATGCACCTGCGACTTTTCAAAGGTGTATGATCGCCATATTCAAAGACATGCTAGAAACCTCCATGGAAGTTTTCATGGATGACTTTTCAGTTTTCGGAGACTCATTTGAAGCTTGTCTTTCTAATCTTGATAAAATGCTCGAAAGATGCCGCATTACCTTGTCCTTAATCGAAAAATGTCACTTCATGGTGACCGAAGGAATTGTGCTTGGCCACAAAATCTCCAAAGGTGAATGGAAGTAGACAAAGCAAAGGTCGACGTTATCTCAAAGCTTCCACCACCAACTAATGTAAAAGTCGTTAGAAGTTTTTAGACATGCCTGGTTTTACCGATTCATCAAAGATTTCTCAAAAATATCTCGTCCGATGACAAAACTTCTTGAGAAAGAATCTATCTTTGACTTCAATGCTGATTGCATAAAAGATTTTGAAACATTGAAATCTCAACTAACTAGTGCTTCGATCATGGTTTCACCTAATTGGTCACTACCCTTCGAACTTATGTGCGACGCAAGCGATTTTTCTGTTGGAGCCGCCTTAGGCCAACGCGGAAGGAAAACACTTTCGCCTATATATTTTGCTAGCAAGACATCAATAGTGATAAGCAAAATTATACCGCCACCGAAAAGGAATTGCCGCCGCCGCTTTTGCATTCGACAAATTCGATCCTACCTTGTGCTCTCAAAATGTAAGCTTTCACTAATCATTCAGACTCAAATATCTGTTTCACCAAACAAGATGCTAAACCGTGTCTTATTCGATGGATTTTGCTACTCCAAGAATTTGACATCGAAATCAAAGATAAGAAAGGAGCGAGAAAATCTTTTGCCGATCATTTATCTCGCCTTGAAAACCCCGATCTTGAGGAGTTAAAAGAAGAATAAATCGATGATTATTTCCCCGATAAAACTCTTATGACCATCGATGGAACTGACGATCCTTGGTTTGTCGACTTTAATTATCTCATTGAGGAATTTTCGTAAAAGGTTTAACTCATGCTCAAAGAAGTAAATTCTTTCTGAACTAAAATACTATTTTGGGAAAAGCCATATCTTTTCAAAATGTGTCTTGACGGAATGATCCAAGATGTGCTTCTCGGTTCAAACCCGTAAGATTCTTGACGAATGTCATCATGGCCCAACTGGGGACATTATGGTCCTTCCACCACAGCTAAAAAGTTTTTGATGCTGGATTCTATTGGCCAACAATATTCAAAGAAGCACATACACTTGTTCAAAATTGTGACGCTTGCCAAAGAACCACCAATCTTTCACGAAGAGATGAAATGCCATTGACAAGCATCCAAGTGTGTGAAATATTCGATATTTGGGGAATAGATTTCATGGGACTTTTTCTAAATCCCACAAATTCAATACATTCTCGTGCTAATATAGATTATGTGTCCAAATGGGTAGAAGCTGAAGCTTTACCAACGAACGATGCTCGTGTCGTCGTTAATTTCCTTAAAAAGCTTTTCACTCGTTATGGAATTCCCAAGGCCTTGATAAGCAATCTAGGAACCCATTTCTCAGAACCAACAAATGGAGAAAACCATGAAAAGATATGGAGTTCATCACCAATTAGCGGACCGCCTATCATCCACAAAACCAAGGGCAAGTTGAAAATACCAACAGAGATCTCAAAAAGAATACTAGAGAAAACAAAGTGAAGGACAATCCTTCAAGCAGGGAAAAGAAACTTGACGATGCTCGTGGGCATTTCTCAGACGGCTTATAAAAATCCAATTGGCACACTAATTTACGACTCTTGTATGGGAAGACTTGTCATTTGACGTTCAAGTTGAACATCGCGCTTATCGGGCTCTCGTAAACTGTAACAACCGATCTCAAAATAGTCGGAGAAAAGAGATTCCGCAATTGCACGAACTCGATGAATTAAGACTCGAGCTTATGAAAATTCCAAACCGTATAAAGCTAGAACAAAAGCTTATCACGACAAAAGCTACTTCGGTTCAAAAGAATTCAAAGCCTGAGATAAAGTTCTCGCTTTTAACATGAAATTCTAATTCAAAGCTCCTAAATTACAACCAAAATGGTTTGGACCATATATCGTTAAATATGGATATCCATCCGGTATGTCAACTCTATGACAAACAGGTGGAAGTTTCATTGTTAATGGGCACCGAATCAAGTTATATTATGACAAGGAGCAAACGAATGAAGTTTCGGTTGCAACAGCTTTCCTAAATGAATTGAAACAATCACCTTTATAGCACCATTTTCGTGAAGAATCCCACAAATTGTTCCTTGGAAACCATCTGAGTTCGTTTGGGACGATATTGAAGCTCTTGGTGAGGAATTCATGTATATCCCCGAACTTTTCAAAATGTTCAAGTCAGCTTCGTGGCCAAGTGGATTCGGAAAGATTCGGTCGCCGATGACTCTGGTAATAAAACAAGCGGGAGGCAACCCGTGTGTTTCAGATTTGATTTTCTATGGTCACTCCCCAAAGTTTAAACCTTTGGTTGAACTTAAGTGTGGGGTTGCCACATTTTAATAAAACCTTTTGTTTGTTTATAAGATTTTGTGCGTGTATGATTTCTCCAAAGGACGCTAGGAATGAAGAAAGAAATTTTAAGTCGAAAACTCATTGACATATTCGATTTCATCTCTATTTTCCCTATTTCTATACTTTGAAGTTCGTTTTACATTGAGGACAATGTCTAACTTAAGTGTGGGTGAATAGGAAAAATTAGAGTTTTCATGCTTAAATTTTAAATTTTGTTTGCCGTTGTGATCTAGTTGTTTTCACGCATATAGGATAATATATTAGAATAATCGACCAAACCACTCGTAAAACCGGTAATATTTGAAACTTCAAGATGTGTTCCGATTACTATTGCAATCCATTCTGCGATCGATAAACATTTGCTAGCACATATTATAACCCTTTCCACTAAAATTGTGAGGATTTGAAGCCTGTTCTATAAAAGCATACATCTTTTATGCTTGGATATTTTGCTATGAGTGTGCCGGTGATTTTATTTATTCTAGAACCTGTACTTGTTAATCATTACCGGCAGCGGGATAGATCGCATCCGTATGTATAAGTAAATTCGTGTGATAAAGAGGCACCTTAGGATTTAACCCAAATGGCCTTCCATTTTACATCTAATGATATATTAGCTAGCCTCATCGGTTAGTTAACCACCCACATGGACCCATTTGTAGTGCTCATTTTTTGCACTAGATACCCCTAGTTACACCCTCTGAGCCATCCTTTTCATTTCTGCTTCACCCAAGAAAATACAAAAAGATTTTACACTTTAAACCTGAGCCTAACCCTTATCAATGTCTAAACGGTTGGTTGCTAGTCGCCTGAAAAGTGAAGATTGTTCAAATAATTATGAGTACCACATCTTGTGAGATTGATTGAGCCATATCATGAAAGTTCTATGTTGAAAAAAATGTGTTGAAAGTATGGAAATAATAGCCAATGTGCTATGATCGAAGAACAATTGTCATGGCAAAACAAAAAGCTGTGGAAAGCGGAAAAGAAGAAATTGAAGCTATAATCATTTATTGGTTCGTGGATTGTTTGGTAGCTAGCAACACGGGTATTAGACTTGATTTTATTTTTATTTTAATACCCATTTCATAAACATTTCCATGCCATATCCATACCCTTAACCCGAAGCCTGTCATTATAACCCGAATAAAAGTCCTCTTTAGATGTTTTTACTTGGTGCTCACGCCACGTCGGTGGAGTTTTGTTTCTTGTACAAGCCTATGGTAATAATCTAATCATGAATGAGCAATGAGTGTGATTTATCTTGTTACTCCACTAAAAATGAGTGATTGAGTGAATTATATTTCGTTCCTTTTTCTTGAGGTGTTTTGAAATGTTAATCATGCAAGAAAATCATTGGATATTGTCAAACATCTTGATGTTTCACCTTTATAAAGCATAATTGATGAATCTTCTCTCATATTTATACTTGGTTGATTTGCATCACATTTTTCATAATCACGATCTTGTACCAGTGGATGTTTTTCCTAGATTTGCTTGAGGACAAGCAAAGTTTAAGAGTGGGGGAATTTGATAACCTTGATTGTACATGTTTCTAGTAGCGTTATGTGTGCTTTTGTATATGTTATTTGGTTATATTTGCGTGATTTTAGTGCTTAAACGCATCAAAAGATGTTTGTCTAGTGTTTATAACCAAGTGCGGGGAAACGGAAGGAAAAGTAAGGAAATGTTCAAACAAATAGAAGATTCCGCTTCAAAGAAGCAGATCAAGCACAAATTAGTATCTCAAGTACCTTTGAAGACCATAGTGATTGAAGAACCAAGTTCTACAAGATAATGGAAATAAAGACCAAGTTTCGTAACCAGAAATCCAACCGATCGGTTATGCGAAAGTGCAACCGATCGGTTGGAAAGACCAAAATGCCAAAATGCCATCACCAACCGCTCGTCGCCACCCGCCCGAACGGTTGGATATTTTAGAAGACCAACCGGATCGGTTGGTCCATGTAACCGATCCGCTTGGAGAAGTTGTATCCGCCAAATCTTCATCACTAAGTTTCCCTTTGCATCCAAACGATTCTAGGTCCTTCTCTTGGTGTATTCTAGTCCCTTCCTTACTCCTTGGAGGCCAAGTTCAACAATTAATACCCTAGGCTTTGGAACTAGTATAACTAGAGGCCATTCGTGAGCATATGACACACACACACTTCAATACAAATCTCTCTACTCATCAAACAAAGCTTTTAAGCTCTCAAATTCTTCCTTAGAAGTCCAGAGCAGTTTGGAGTTCCAGAAGTTTCACATTTGGAGGCCAAATCACTAAGAAGTGTGCCCCAATACTTTGGGAATCATTACTTCACCATTTGTAATCTTATTCCAAGCATTGTAAGACTTTTAATCGTGTTTTCTAATGTTCAAAGTTCTGAGTTTATGTTTATGTTTGCTATGAGTGGCTAGTTTCTTTATACACTTGCTTAAATGATGTTGATTGTCATATGATTAGTTAGTAATTGTGTTAACATGTTTTAATTCAATTTCAAGTTGATTCTAAGATCCAATTGTGCTAAAGTTTCATAGTGACATTTGTTAATCAAGTTTGACTAGTTGATAGTAATCGTAGAGGTCGAAAGAACTTATTGTTATTCAACTAGTTATAATCATTTTGTCTATGGATGATTGTTTTTACCCATTATTCTTGATTATACAAAGGAAATAAGGTGTGGTTGTAATAGAAACACTTTTTGATTATCAAATTGGATTGGTTGGAAACATCTAAAAGGTCGTAAGATTAGTTGTTGAGAATCAATTGTAGCCTTTTGTCTATGATCGGTTACCTTTTGTATTGACCATTTCTTAAGCAATTTGATGAAACAAGTGGATGTTTTTGTGTTTAAGTTTATGTATGTAGACTTATGAAACTTGAATTGATCTTGAATTGATTGGTTAAACGTAATGCTTGTTTTTATGAACTAAAATCTTGACGAAGGTTTAACTTGTAAGGACAATAGATTAGTACACCAACTAATTATCATAACCAACATGTTAAGAGGTTAACACAATCACATTAATCTATGATATGAAACTAGTTTAAGCAAGTGTAGTTTTTAATCATCTTAATTTCATTATATCTATTTGCTTTGTTATATATTTTGATAGACTCTTGATTCAAACTTGTGTTTAGATTCACTCAAATCCCTGCGAACGATCCCGACTTACCTTCTAAATCTTGCTATAACGGACGAGTATACTTGCTCGTATGTGTTATTGGTAATATTAGTAATTCACCTTTTATAAATTTAAAACTTGTACACACGTAGCACATCAGTACTCATAAAAGTTCCAATTTCTTCCATAAAAGGCAATCATTAGCTACATCACTCATTGCCCTTAAGCATTTAAGTACCCTTTCATTTAAGACACTTAGATGGACTAAAACACTCAAGAAAGTATAGGCATTAGACCTTACAAACATCATTGTTATCTTTTCCTAGCTGCTGAGAGACGGATCCCTAGGATTAGCTTAGACGGATCCCTCATTCAGGAACCGTGGATCCGTATGACGATTCATGTAAACTCTAGCTAAAACAATCATTTCAAGCTCATCTTGCTAACTTGAACACTCCATCTCATCTTAATTAAGTTCCTAGATCAGTACAACTCTGAAGTTGACTCTTGTGAATGCTAATCATCACATTCTAAGGAATTTTAGTGGCTTAAGTCTTGAATGCACTTGCCAAATCCCTTGCTTTATAAACCACATTGTTAGGACTCCTAAAGTCATCACCTTCATCTTCATTTTCAGCACTTAGAAACCTTTTTGAATCATCTCATCATGAGGAAAGCTCCAAGTGGTAACTTATTCACCAAAGGACCACCCAATAAAATTGCTCGTGTTGTACACGAAATTTCTTCAACCGAATCATCTCCGGTTAAATCCACAAATGCTAGGATTTCTCCTCCACCAACTCAACCAATCAAACCAATCCCTAAATGGATAGTTCCCACAAAACTACCAATGCCAAACACCACTATACCTCCTAAACCAAACAATCCTATTTCCACTAAACCATCACCATTGGTGCCTAGAGCCCTATCATTCACCACTCTACTTTCATCACATCACCTCTACAATCTAGAGGACTTGCCTCCTAGGCCATCTCATCCTCCACTACCGGCAACATTCTCCTCATTAGGAGGAATAATGGAACAAAATCAAGGTGTTGAGTCAACATTATCTCCGGCCTCCTTCTCTCCGTCACCATCAAATAATCCCATTTGGATTATGAGAAATCATCAAAGTCAATCACCCGACCACATGGAAGTTGACACCTCTCTACCAACACCATCATTCTTGGTCGAGCCATCTTCGTATGCGCCTCAGCCAATCCCTCCCTCGTTTGAGGCTCCTCAACCCGCTTCACTTGATCCTTCACATCAAGCAATTTCCTTTCTTCCATCATCACTACCTAGCCATGACAAAGATTGCTATCATTGTCAACATGTTGAAAGTTTGATACATGAAGTACGGGAAGATCAACGTTTCATATTTTATCACCTCCTCAAATGTTTCGATGAGATTAAACCTAAACAAACTTTAGCTAGAGGATTCTAGCGGTGTCCTAATATCAAGCGTGACTTAGATAGTCTAGTAACTCAAAGTCATGTATCATTCATTTTCTTAGTTTTTAGAGTCATGTGTATCATATCTTTAGTTTTATTAAATAAAATTACATGATATTTGCTATATTTCTGAGTATATGATTTTTGGTCTAATACATATCTCATTTTGATGCCAACATACCTTTTGGTACTTCACACTTTCTGTATCTTAGTTACAGATAGACTGATCCCTACGTTTTGCCTAGACGGATCCCTCCAAGGAGGGAAGCGTGGGATCCGTGCAACAGAAGACTAGCTTTCTACTAACTCGAGTCTTATTTGCAGGAAATTATGCATTATATACTTGTCTTCAAACCGTTGTTTTGTATATTTTCAATTTACACGTGAAGACTTTGACACCTTAAGCTAGGGGGAGCTTTGTGTTAAACCATACATTGCAAAACCATTTGCAATTTAATCCTCATATGGATTACATTTCACTACTTCCCCTTGCAAAGTTGCAATCATCAAGGGGAGCATTTTCGTCACTAAGACGAAACTATTTGCAAACATAGTTGCAATGCATTAGATTAGTAGTTTTATTTACTTGACGCCCTTCCAAAGGGATGGACTCGTCAAGAGAGAGTTAAGACGAGAACTCTTCCCATCACTTGCTCTCTATATTTTTTTCTTTCACATGTTTTTCTTAAAATAATATGTTAGTTCCTTTCCAAAGCTCTTTTTGTTTCGACAAAAAGGGGGAGAAGAAAGTAAAAGCTACAAATTCAAGCTTTTACGAATTTTAATTCTTTTCCTTAAAATAATTTTATTTTTTGTCATCAACAAAAAGGGGGAGATTGTTAATACAAATAAGTCAGAAAAACGCGTTTATTTATATTTTACGATCTTCTAATGTTTTGTCGATAACAAACGTAAAATCATTTTAATCGAAACAAATAAAATAACGTGAAATGGTTTGAGCCAATAGTTTTCTAACACACTTACGTTTTCACATAAAACACTAAAACAAGTATAAGTGATTTTATGATTTAGTAATACATATGTACAACAACTAGTGTTTACATATTGGGCAAATATATACATAACTAGTATGTATGATAATGGGTAATACAATTGGGTAAAAACTTAAGTATTTGACTCATTGACCAAATACATTGAATGTAGTTGGCTACAACCCAAAGTCCATGACCCATACCCATGGAGCTTGACCCATAACCCATTGCATGACATCATGCTTAAGTCATACATGGTTTTAATCCATGGCCCATAGTTTTAATCCATGAACCATGGACTAGATGCATTGCATCTTATAGATACATTGTATCTACTTGGATACCCATGATCCATAACCCATGAACCAAAACCCATGGGCAGGGAGGCGCCCCACGGATCCCAAGATTATTACCGGACGGATCCTCAAGTGAGGGATCCGTGGGATCCGTGGAACAGTAGCTAAATTTTCTCTATAAATAGTGAGCCATTTCTTCATTGTTTCTCACCCCTTTCTCACATATTTTCTCTTTGAGTTATAAACTCTCTAACCTCAGATCCAAGTGATCTATGTATGTAGTTTTGTTTTTGTGTGATTCTCTAGGTTCCTCTTAAAGGCGAGATCACCATCTTTTGAAGACGAGCAAGCTCAAGTCCATGAGTTGCCATGCTTCGTTATCATCAAGACTACTGAGGTTCTCTTGTTGATAGTTCTCTTCTTTCTCATAAGAAGTGTAGTGTTGAAGACATTAGTGAAAGATGTCTAAGAGAGTCAAGACGGAGACATTAGTAAATGGTGTCGATCGTCCGTATTGAAAGCACTAGTGAAGGGTGCTTAGAAGTCAAGGCTAAAGGCACTAGTGAAAGGTGCCTTGATGATCGAGTCAAAAGCATTAGTGAAAGGTGACTTGAAGATCGAGACAAAGGCATTAGTGAAAGGTGCCTAAGGTGTACATTTGATATGGTGTGATTCAATGTAGAAGATAGATTAGTATTGGGTCAAAGGATATTGATATCCTTGTTGATGTTGTTATAAGGATTAGATCTCCTTTGGGGTTAGGTGTCTTGTAGTAGTTGGGTAGTAGTTCCTTCATTGTAATGGAACTCGGTATCTAGCCTAGTACCGGATAAAGGGTAGGCGACATTATGATAGGTTTGGTTCCTACTCATGGAAGAACCCGGTATCTAGCCTTGTACCGTTAAAGAGTAGGCAACGTTAGAAGGCTTCTCCGCCATAAGGAGTTGGTGTCGTGTAGTGATTACTGAACTCGAGTAGGTGACTCGGGAGTGGAGTAGGGCAAGGAAGGTGTCCTTGTAGCCGAACCACTATAAATACTCGCGTTGTGGTTTTGTGCTTCTTACTCCTTATCTTTTCATTACATACTTATATATGCTTGTCTATCAACATCCAACACACATGTTTAATAGATTAACATAAGTCGATCTAAATAGTTTAAAATCAAGTTTTAATCGGTAAAACTATTCAACCCCCCTTCTAGTTTTCCACACCATGGAAGAGGTTTGAACCCGTGTCTATTGACCAGTCAATCTAGCATAGTACCCGCGCAAAAAATCGGCGGTATCTACTATGTCAGTTTTTCTCGTACCTTGATTTTTAAGCGGTATGCAATGAGAGTCAATATTTGATGGTTTACCCGTTTAATAGTTCGAAAAGAGTAGATATGTGTTTGAATTTCCAAGAAAATATATTATTACAAATATAGATATCCATACTGTACTTATACTCTTTGAGCTTTGTAAAACTTAAATGTTTATGATAAAAATTACAACAATAAATTTGTATTATTGTAGTTTGTAACATTCATTTTAATATTAAAATTTAATATGTCATTAGTGTACATTATAATGCAATTATTATAGTATAAAATTTAATTATATGAATTACTAATTATAGTAACATGTGTAGGGTTACATTTTTAAGACTTCCTTTTATAGAAAGTCCTAAATGCATTAGTATGTAGTATAGATTGTTTTAGACTCATAACTTATTAATTTTACCTTTCTTTTTATCTAAAACCCAAACTTTTATGAAAGAGGGGTTACAACCCAAACCGACAATAACACAAGAAAATTGCAACACAATCACTCAAACCTCAAGCATAATATTAATACAGGGCCGGTCCTGAGTTTTCTGTTGTCTTGTGCAAGACGATCAAAAGATGCCTATTAGATGTCGAAAACACACTATTTTCTAAAGATATGGCTTTCCTCTTTTAGATGTCGTATTCGTTTTAAATTGCGTGTTAGGACCCGTTGCATTTAGGGTCCCAAAGATGATATGTGCTGCGATTGCGAAGACATCACTGAAGCGCAACGCTAGGAATTAGAATAATAAATAAAATATTTTTAATTAATTTATTCTACAAGTCGATAATTAAACATCAAATAAGTCACATATTTATTGATACTACTCCACTCGTCTCAAATTATAAGTTCACTTTTAATTTGCACAAGGTTTAAGAAATTACACTAAATACACTATTTACCAATCAAATATATTCTTTCTCCACTAAAATGTATCTTGATTAGTTGAAATAGGAAAGTGGACAAGTATTTTGGGACAACATAAAGTAGAACAATGGACATATAATTTGGACGGAGGGAGTATATGTTTAAACATTGAAAAAGTCACTTAAATATTCCTAGTGACTATCAACAATGTAAAAAAAAATTGAGATCCCAATAACAAAATTAACTATCTTTAAAGTAAAAAACATTCAAAGTAGTTATCTGCCTTTATATCTTTCATCAAGTACTTCATAAAATCCAAAGTTTCAACTGCGTCTATTGCATTCGATGTGAGCATCATAGAAAAGAAAAACAAATCACATAAAATATTATATTAGTTTATTTCTCAATCAGCATTAAAGTAGTTAATTATGTTTCTTTTTTTAGAGCTCTCTCACAATCTCAATGCACACAATTGACGAAGGTCATTCTGGAAAAAGTATCCTTACTTTTCGGGTTTACCCTGAGGTAAGTATATGATATATTTACATTTCACCTCCCTCATACCCGCCTCGATGGGCATGGGTACGTTGTGTGTTTTTGTGATTAAATTAGTTATTGCAGAATCTCATATACATGATATAACTAAAAAGTTAACTCATAAAAAAGATGAAATTATGATAAAGAGAATGTTTAAATGAGAAGTTAAAAATGGTTCCATATAATTCCATATTCCTATATAGTATATATTTTTCTCGTTCTACTACAACCACTCACTCGCATGATCTAAACTTGTTAAAAATAGAAAAAAGTATTTCATTTTTTATTTCAACCCTTCCTGTCTATTACTAATTTTTTTTCCGACGAGTGTGTTCATATCTGATGAGTCTTTTTTGTTTTAAAATATTACTTTCTTCTCAATTAATTTGTTCTTTTTCTTACATATTTTATCAGGCATCATTTGATCATTACAACACCAACTACATCACATAAACACGATACAAAAGACCAAGAGTTTGATGCCCATGCCCCTACTTATATGATGCCCTGAGCAGTCGCCCGCCCATAGCTAGGACCGGCCTTGATATTATATGACTATGACCATTAGTTCTAATCTTGTTTAGTGTCTATTAATTCAAAATTTCCAAATATATAAATTTATTAATGGAAAATTTAGAGAACCATTAATGTCTTAAATCACCTCCACGTGATTTCGTGATTTTTACAGTTGTTCACTTGTTCCTGAGTTAGAGCACTCCCATCCTTCACCTCCATAACGCCGTGAGGCACGGCGTTAACGCCGTTGGAGGACGTTACCCGTTGGAAGGGCATTTTGATAACGGCGTTATAGGGGCGTTGCCCCTTAACGCCTTAAGGGGTAGGAAAAAAATTGAAAATGTTACAAAAGTAGTCCCCGTAACGTTAAGATTTTTAAAAATTTACATAAAACCCCCTAACGGCTAGTTTAAAAAAAAAAAAATTCAAAAACATTATTTTACCACTATAAATACCCAACTAAAACTCTATTTTTTCACACTTCCTCTCACACTTTATATACTTCCTCTCACACTTTCATAATTCAAAAAATCAAATTCGTTGACAATGGATCCAAATCGTTCTGGTGATTTTCCTCTGTCTCTGGAGCATACGAAGACTAGCGGACTTCTAATTTATGGCGTCGCGTATCGCAGTATCACCTTCAGGTTGGAACAAGAAGAAGGTAGTGAATCTCAACATCCTACTCGTCCTCGCATCCCATATATATCGTAAGCGTGAGCTTACGGAGGAACGTCTGCTCAACGATTATTTCGTACAAGGTTGTAAGTATTAAAACCGAATTTTAAGTAGAAGATTTCGTATGAACGAAACTATTCTTGCAAATAGTTGAAGGTATTGAATCTTATCTTACTCCGATAATATTCCGGATCATTTTAATTACTTTGAGGAACGAAGATGGGTCGAAAGATGTGATACTCCATTGTGCCAAAGCGCAAAAGAAATACTGCGGACAAACGCATACCCAACTCCAACGGGGACCTTATGGAGCATGTTTCGAGAATAATCTTGAACGGCATGGATAACAACAACGGCGGCGGCAAACGACAGAGAATAAGTATTTTAATGTTTTTTAGCTATAAGTTTTTTTTTTTTTTTTTTTTTTTTTTTTTTTTTTAATCTCGTATTGTAATATGTTTTTAGTTTTAATGAAATGTTTGTTTTGGTTTAATAAATGAAGTGTTTGTTTTAGTTTAGGGGTTGAAATTGAAAATATGAAATATTATTGGTGTTATGGTGTTATTGGGATGTTATGGATGAGAGTGTTTTTTGAGGATGTTAATGTTAAATGTTAAAGTTGATGTAGCGCTGACGTGGACGGTGTTATTGGTGTTATGGTGTTATTGATGAGAGTGCTCTTACCGTTGTTGAATATTTAAAAGTCAACTTTTGGAGTATAATTCAATGCAAGATTTTGTTTATCAGCTCAAAGAATTAAATTAAGACAGCCATCGCATTTTGAAAACTTCCACCGTTCTATAAGAAATGTTCACTTTGAAAATGTACACTTTTGAAAGTGTATGACGTTTTAAAAATATCCACTAACCACATTATACACTAATAAATATCATCTTTATCCATTAAAAACTCTGTTTATTTTTTAATATGAATTGAAAACTTATTTTAAAACAAAAACATATAAGTATGGACAGTTATTATAAAACAGAGGAGTGAGTACATCAATAACAAAATATTAATCCTTGTGTCCAAAATAAATGTTTATTTTGTGATTCAACCAAACAAATTTGAAATGATATATGATTGGTGGAGATTTAGCTAATGAAAATTTTTAAAATTTTTATGAAATGAAAATAGCATTTATTTTAGGACGAATATAATATTTATCTAAATTTTAATATGCTTTTATTATCTGGTCCAAGTCCAACAAACCATTTCTTTTCGTTCAACTATAATCAAACAAGTTTTCTTTAAATTCATGTAATACTTCTGCATACTTTGTTAAGATATGCGACTAAAACAGATTATGAAAGTTAAGTAGTCATTTTATTCAATAAATCCTTAGTTACTTTAACAAAGCTTTCTTAAATGGTTATATATTTGGTGCTATTCTAAAAAAAATAATAAAAATGGTTATACATTTGACCAAGTTTTTATGTACCAATTTTTAGTTACTTAAAGGAATTGTAGTTTTTTAGTTTATCGATTTCTACTACATCGTGGACTTGTAGTTGGTTGGTTATTGAATAGAGACGTAGTTTTTTGTTTTTCTACAGCTAAATCGATTGTGTTTTACAGTCGGGCTATGTTACATTTTCATGTTCTTAGCAACTAATAGTTGTTCTTGTTAGATCAGTGTGGTCGGTAAAAACTTGTTTATTTACTTATTTTTTTTTTCAAGTCTCATTGTTGCACGTTATAATGTGAGGTTAGTTAAGTATTGTGTTTGTAATTTATTTCTTACTGTTAATCTGTTAATATGAGATGTGCTTTCTTAAAAAAGTAACAAGGTTTAGATATTAATCACTCTACTAATAATTTTTGAAACATAATTGCATTTTTACCTATTTTGTTTGAAAATTTAAAGTAAATTTGAAAATTTCAGTGTTCAAATTTTAAACAATATTCCAACGGTGTGATACCATTGGATGGTTGGATTTTGGACAATGCTGAACAAAAGATGAATTACCAAATTTCACCCCTTTAACTACAACTTCTTGTCACAATTACACCCTTGTACTCTTATACATGTCGTATCAGCCTTATCCAATCGTTTAAATCTTCTCGCAAGTTCCTCCATTCCATACCATACCAATTTAAACATAAAAATTTGCACATATCTAATTTAAACTAACCAACTTAACCATAAATATAATGATGTAATTTAATATTTAATCCAGAAAACATTTTAAATATGTAGTGAAACAATTAAAATGTGACAAATATACATAGGATACATAATGTAAAATCTTATATCAACAAGGACAAACAATGAAAATTTACAACGATCGAAATATGTCTTTATTACTTTCTCCAGATCAATAACTAATGAATCCAAACAAACGTTTAACCAAAACTTGTACAAAATGCATTACATATTGTACTTTCTTCTGTCATCAGTTTTTTAAACTCTGTTTTCTGAAAACAGTTGACCTATAAAACTATACTAAAGTTAATCTTTTGGTTTTTGAAATTTGAATGCTTTTTGAAATTTCAAGCTTCATATCTTCTTCATGGCTGGTAAATTTCATATTTTCATTAATCTTGATTAAGTTTTTTTTATAACAATGTATAATGTATTTGTTATATTTTTCAGCATTGCATTGTTAAAGTTTGTATCTTTATTAGTATTAAATGTTGGGTTTTTATTTTAGGGGGCATTTACATACATTCACCAAACTCAATTACATATTTCCCCAAAGCATGCTTTAATAGCATTGTACATCATGTATTAAAAACTTGTGTTTTGGGAAAATATATAATTTTTGAAGTTTCCTTGGGTATATATAAAATTCCCCCTTTTAGTTTCATGTGACATTTATTGTATCTTTTTAGAGGGTATTTCATAATGTATATCAAGATTTAATAAAGTTAAGTACTTGTTCTTGTTTTAATTTGGGGAATAGGGTTTTTAAGGTTAAATCTATGATGGGTATTTCTTAAATCTTGAAACTGTTTATTAAATTGTGTTTAAATTAACAAATTATTATTGGGTATTCTTTAACTTCATCTGTGTGCATTGTATGGTTTTAAAGAACAGATATTTGGTGGGCATTTGTCAAATCTGTAATTGATTGTTGAGTCCTTGTGCGCGTGGATTATAGTTATAGAGAATAAGGTTTTAAAGATCAAATCTTGATATTTAATGTTAGTTATTGCTTTTGTTTAGCCAACAGTGTATCGGATTTAAAGCAATGCTGATACACTAAGTTGTTTATTATGCATAGCGATTGTAAGTTGCACATGTTTTGGGGTTTTATGAGTGTGTTGCTTTATTTTGGTATAATTTGTTTGATGATGGTAATATTTTACATTTCCTCTGTAATTATGTATTGGGGTTTTATTTAAGCTAGGACTTGATTAGACTGTGTCGTCTCCCATAAGATTAACCCGTGATGTTAAATTTTTGAATTGAGTAATGGGTTGGGCTGGTTTACTACTTTGGTTAATTTGTCTATCAAAGTTTATAAGTAACGTTGTCTTGACTTTTGACTAAAATCCCATAAATTGCGTGTAAAGTTTATTATCGGTGTGCCTATGATATACCAACCTAAAGGCAATATGCTGAAGGTCTGGAAATTTTATTGTGCTATCTTACTCATTTCTAAAATCAAGTCATGCATCAAATTCTCAATGTCAAATTGTTGAATCCACTACTTATTTGCCTCAGAAGCATCAGGCCTTGTTGTAAACTGCAGGTTACTTTTTTTTAGTTATTTCTCATCAGTTGGAAAGTATCCCGAGCGATCCTGTTTTATGATACACAACGCAACTTCTTGATGAAGTGTACAACATTTGAGTTTAGACACCTTTAGAATTATGTCTATATTGACAAAAGTGCAACCCTTAAGAATTATTTATTCAATCCAAGATTATGCTTTTATAATTGGATAGTTTTGTTTTTGTAGCTTTCAATGTTTAAAGGAACATGATATCCCCTCTTTATTATGGATGTAAGTTTAAGAACTGTTTACACGGTGATCTCACATTTATTAATAGTTCTGTGTTTGTTTTTACAGAAGCAGAAGCTTTGAATAGATTTTGAGCATTTTGAGTGATTGCATGAAACCGATCCTTTTAAGGTATGTATCTGATTTTGTTTCAGTTGCTCTTTATGCTCTTACCCTTTTGAACTGAGACTAAAGTTCTGTTTCCAACACTTATAAGCATAAGAATAGAGAAATAGTTGAACTTATCCATTGTTTTGTTCATCAGATCTCTCATTTATAAGAATTCAGAACTGATCATCATCTGTTTAATAACAATTTTCAGATAGAATGGACTGCTTACCAGATGCTGTCGTCCAACACATTTTATCAACCTTGAGAAATGCCAAAGATGTGGCATCTTGTAATTGCGTCTCCAAGAAATGGAAAGACTCGATGCCTTACATTACAAGCATTTACTTCCAGCGTAGCATCTTTGACCACCTTTCGAATGGTCAAACTCCCGACAACATCATAAGTAAGATACTCTCATCAAGTTGCCGTCTTGAAGAGCTTGTGGTTTACTGCCCGTTTACCAGCGCGGGGCTGGCTTCATGGCTGTTACTCGTGGGATCTTCATTAAAGAATCTTGAACTCCGTATGGATAATCTTGCTGATCAAAATGCGTCTAACGACAGCCTTGCTAAACTTGAATGCATTCAAGCTGCAAGAAACTTGGAGTCGTTAGGACTTTGGGGTGTGCTAATGGTTCGTACCCCGAAATGGGATGTGTTTCGAAAACTAAGGAATCTTCAAATTGTTGGAGCAAAATTGGAGGATTCAGTTTTGACTGAGACTCTTCGGTCAACTCCTAACCTTACCCAACTTGTACTACTAGGCTGTGAGGGTTTGAGGAATATTCGGATTGAGCTTCTCAAGCTTGAACATTGCAAGCTCGATTTTTATGGGTCGGGTAGTTGCTCTCTCACGCTTAAAGCTCCAAAGATTGAATATCTTGAGGTTCAAGGATGTAGTTGGATTAGGGTACGTGAGACCAGTTGCTTAAAGAATCTTTCTATCGCTAACAGTTCAGGTAATAATTTAGGATTCATTGTCTTTTTGAATCCAAAGTTGATGCTTAGTTTGTTCATTTTATTCTGCGATTTGGGAATGTGTTTGGTACGAAATTACAATAATTTTGACATACTATTTTGGTAAAAGTGATTTGGAAATTGTATATGGAGGAGAAACAGTTACGATTTTGCTTAAAGAAAACTTATTATTGATTTAACTTATCGAGCTTCAGTGAGTGTTGGGGCGCGCATTTCCTAAGTGATTTTGCGACTTTTATAATTAGAATCAGGCAATTACTTAAAGATGGAGGTAGTTTGATTATTTTCCACTTATCTTAATTATCAGTTGCCTAACTGATGACAATCATAATATGCTTAAACATGCATCCAAACACTCAATTAGTCAACCATAATTATGTTATTCTGAATTTTTAAGTCACAATAATCACTTCTAGTTATCAATACATGATTGTGGATTTTATTTGGTTGCAGGGAGAGTTTACATGTTGGACTTTGGTAAGCTCACGATGCTCGAATCGTTATCCATTAGAGGTGTTCAATGGTGTTGGGATGCAATAAGCAAAATGCTTCAACTTGCTACTGACGTGAAACATCTTTACATGAAAATTGAATTCACTGGCGACTTTGAGACTCTTCTCCCCTTTCCAGAAATCAACTTTGTTGACTTTTTCAAAAGCCATCCCAAGCTCAAATCTTTTGAAATCCATGGTGCTATGTTTGCTGCTCTATGCCAAAAGAACAGCCTAAAGAATGTAAGTTCTAAAACCAACACAGATAGAAGCACATTCAAATACTGTATTTTGCAACACGTTTTATTAGAACTAATTGTTTGAAAAGCAAGAATCTTGATTCTTGATTCATGTGTATAACCTTTTTGTTGGCTTTTTTCAGTTGGACTCGGGTTTTGTGGTACCATTCCTTGAAGAGCTTATGATCACTGTGAGGTCGCCATTGAATGCCGAACAGAAAATGAGCACACTCGAGTCGTTTGTGAGGTGTGGGAAGAAGTTAAAGAAGATGAGGATTAGGATTCTTCAGATGAAAAGTGGGCACAGCAGTGCTGACGATTTTTTTGAGGACATATGCAGGTTCAGATTCATGAATTACAAGCTGATCTCTATAGAATAAAGATTAAAAGTCCATTTTTTGGATTCATTCATTCATTCATTTCAGAGTTGGATATTATCATTCTTGTTGTTGAGCTTTTAAAGACTTTGAGAATATCATGTTCATTTTTGCGGTTCCAATTGTCTCGTTAGTTTTACAAGATGAGTTGCAAGCGTAATTTGGGTCACTTGGGGTTAATGGTTGGTTCGGGTAATATGTCGAAACTGATAATTAACGGGTGACACAGGTCAACTTGTGAACATTTTCTAATTGTTGCCGTCACTTTTATTATCTGTTTTTCCAAATATACCCCTTTAATGGATATTAGCCTTTTACTAACTGCGTACCCTCAAAGACGGCCCTATTAATGACGTTATGATGAACAACATAACTTGTGGTACACTTGCTGTCAAAAGTAGATACTTGCTATCAACTCCAGTGAGGGTTGTATCTATTGCTACGTATATGAAGTTGTTACTAAATTATGTATATATGTTTGTTTTTGCATGAACATCGTAACTTGTTTGAACAAAATACTACTTATCAAATGGTGAGAAGTTGTCACATTATTAGCATAGGAAGCAATCGATTGGAGCGATGAAAGGTGGAGATTGGCTACATCATTTTCCAAGAAAACATGTTTTGGCTTCTTGCTTTTGAATAATATTGATATGACACTTAATTTTTCTTTAAGCATATTTTAATCCAATTTAACTACTCCTTTTTCGTTGTTATTGTTATGACAAACACAGTTGTTTTGCCCATGTGAATTGATAGTTTAAAAAATGTACATTTTAGATGGTCTATTGTTTACCTCTCCCATTATATATGATCTGTCTTTAAAGCATATTTTATCCAAATTAACTACTCCTTTTTCGTTGTTATTGTTATATTACAAAGTCATGTTATTGGAAATGAATTCTTTTGCCCATGTGAATTAATAGTTTAAAACATGTACTTTAGATGGTCTGTTGTTTATGTCTTCATTACTTCTTTAGATGTTTGATTAATCTTAAAGCATGTTTAAAAATTAAAAGTATGCGTACAACCAATACAATAATTGCTTGCTGTTGTTGTTTACGTAAAGAGAAACGAAGACTCCTTTAGGCCTATACACATCATAGAGGAGAAAAAAACCACTAAAGCTAGTAACTAATGACGCATTAGACTAGTTTTTACTATCATCATCTTCACGTCAACGTTACATCACCATTCAACACATTACCACTATCACCATATTTTATCTTTTATGGTCACCATCAAACCCAAATTTATAAAAAAATAACCACTTTATACAAAGATAACTTATATGTGCTGTGACGGTGTTTGGCTTTTATGAGGGATCACTTGTGGAGAGAGTGATAGTGGTGATCCACCATACCCATTAAAACGAGCCTAAGAGCATAGGGTATGTTCACCTTAGGTTAAAGTTTTACTCAGTGTCACATCAGTGCCACATCAGCTTTAACTTTTTAACCTTAACTAAAAAAATACCCCTTATAACTCAACTTTAACTCAACTATTTTCAAATTCAACCCCTAAACTAAAACTAATACTTCATTTAATAAAAAAACATAACATTAAAAGTTCAACATTACATTACGAATTTACAAAAAACAAAGTTAACGAAAAAAAAAATAATAAAAATACGACATAAAGAAAACTACAACATAAAGGAAATTACGAAATACAATTACATCTACTGTCGAGGTTGCAAGTTATATTTTATGATGATTCTGTCTTTTTCCGAATTGATCCAAAACGCCACGTTTGGATCCTTGTTGGAAGCATCAAGCATAAGAAATTTCATCTCTTCCAACCTTGTTATTGTTTCATCTTTTTCCTTAGCTGCCCGATACGCCATGGATGCCTCTTCCCGTTTTATACGATACTCGTGTTGCATAACCTCCCCGATTTGGCTTGACGAGCTCGTTCCTCCGGTACTCGCCTCGGTTGTTTGGCTTTTTGCCCATCGGACGTGGTTGTTGATCATGACCAAATAACGCCTCGTTTGTTTGGCTTGGGACATCGTCGGTTAAATCAAGCGGTTCCGGCGTATCCCATTTTTGATGAGCATGAAAATCTCCCACGCCTCCTCGTTATTAAACGGCGCACTCTTGTGCTCATCACGGTACATTTCTCTAGCCCGTCGCATGATATCCATCTCACTTTCCCTACTTTTTCTTAACGTTTTGAACGTTTGTAGTACGCGTTGAACTTTGTGCAATCACGGTTCAACGTTTTCCACTTGCCTTGTATCATATCCTTGTTGCGTTTTTTTTAAAATTGAGTCTATTGAACTCGATGATTAACCGCTGCCAAAACGTATCGCGAGCTTTTGCACGTCCGACTTTTGAATCCTCGGTAGCGGCCACATAACACTTTGCAAGTAGTTTTTCCTCGCTTGATTGCCAATGTGTATTGGTCACGTTGGGATTTTCTTCATTCTCCTCGATTGGTTCAGGATCTTTGGATTTTTTGGCATTTCGTTTACCACCTCGTTTGAATGGCTTTGTAGGAGACGTAGGTGTCTCGGAAACTTCATTTGTTTCGGTTTGTTTTTGTGATGATTGGGATGACCAGATTGCTAAAATAGTATATTTCCCCCTATAAGCATGTTTTCTTTACCGACACACAGGGAAAATATTTTGTTGCGAATGAACAAGGTATTGATGAATTGTCCACTCATAAAATCATAATTATTGAAATATAAGTGATGTGGATTAATCAAGAATCGAAGTTGATTTACTTTATAAGAAGATCTCAGTGAACTTCTATGAAGTGATTTCATAGGATTCAGCTAGTTGTAATGATCGTGGAATATCATTGATAAACAGATGTGTAATATAAAGGGATTTCCTGTAATTAGCTATAGTATGGAATGAGTCGATCATTCACTTTTGTATCTTATTGAACAAAAGTGGTGATATTGTTATTCCATGATCAAAAATTTTGATTTTTCCAGTGGTAGTCATCGCGAATTACCAAGTCGCGGGCGGAAACCAAAGAGTTAGCTAGACCGATCGCAATTGCCATAATATATTGACCTTCTTTTGTAAAATAATGGATTTCCATGTTAAATATGGTAAATTACAGTTAAAAATGGTGACCAAAAGTTTCATTTGCTCACTACTTTTAGGAAAATTAGCTTAGAATAATTATTTAAAATAATTACACTTTTACCCCTCAATGAAAATACTGTGATATTTTCATTTCCTCACTACTCTTATTTCATTTCATAACTAGTTTCTCATTTCCACTTGCCTGTTTTGTTTAGTGTGCACCGGTGTTACTCTTCGGCATCTCTGTGAAGGCCTATGGCGAAAGCCGTTATTTCTTTGCACATAATCTTTTCAAAAGTAGAGGAATGGAAGAATAAATCACTGTCTTTTGCGAGTAGAGTTTAACTTATTGCTTTAGTCTTGTCGTCTATGCAAGTTTATTGGTCGTCTATATTTATCCTTCCAATAGAGACTACTAAAGAACTTAAAGTGTTAATGAGAGGTTTCTTTTGATGTCAAGAAGAGATGAAGCGTGGTAAAGATAAAGTGAAGTGGGATGTCGTTTGTTTATGCAGCAACCCTAAATTTTTCATAAGGCAAAATAACTATTTTGCCCTTTGACTTCTTAAAAGTTGACCTTGACTTTGACTTTTGACTATTTGACTTTTACTATAATGTAAAAGCAATTACTTTAACCAGTAGTAACTGATAATTTTCCAAGTTAAATAATTCACTATGCTTTGAATTATCACTCTCTGAACATTTTTGTTCACCTCTGTCTATTTAACGATAAGTTATCTCGCAAAACGTGAAAACCGCACACAACGATAAACACAATAAATAATTAAATTTAAATTACTTTTATAAGCAATCTCAAAAGTTCAATCGTGTGAATTTTCCTCGCGACCAACACAAGACTAGGATGAGTCCATGTGTTCAAAATACTCAAATATCATTCACCAATAGTCATATTTTATATGAACTATTGCCACTTTATCATTTTTACGTAGACATGTTACTTTTTACGTAAGACGCGTACTCAAACCTACGTTATTAGGTTTTAACAACATAAGCGCATTCCGTTAGACTTATCACCCATCTAATATACTCCGATAGAGTATGTTGATAAGTTTTAATATTTTTATATGTTTTATATTTTACGTTACCCGGTTTTAAGTTTCGTGATTTAAGGGTTTAACATTAGTAATTACCGGAATCAAACCTACATCTCGTAGTTCAATATTATCACAAAGTTTCCTTGACAATATAAGATTGATACAATTTCTAAGCCTTATTACAACATTTGCCACGTCTAAGCTATCTTTAACAAATTTGTCTCTTAAATGAGACAAGTGTAATCTTATTCATATGACTCTTACACAAATTGGTAACTATTTTACTCCTTCATGCAAGTCAAGATAATCAAAATTTTCTTTTCTCTTTGGTGCTTCCCCTTTTCGTTCGCTTCAACCCAAAATCACCATTATAACTTGTTTTCTACTTGTTATCTTATTCTAGTATTAAAGACCATAAGTTACTTTGGTTAGTTCTTGATCCTCTTGTTTTAAAACATAAACTTCATCATAATCATTATTTTTTTAGAGGTTTAGGGGCTGAAGTTATAAGGTATTACAAAGCTAAAGAGGGTTAAGAAAGATTGGCTAAAAGATTAGATGAAAAGGTTCAAGAAGGATTGAAGATTAGAAGGGTTAAGTGTTGAATTGTTCATGTTGTACTAGTAACTTTTCATCCTTTCTCTTATAAGATTCATGTTTATTTTCATATATTCATTCAATATGGTTGTAAATTAGATACTGGACTTATATGTATTTTATTGATATAAGTATTATTTTATAAGTGTTTGACATTGTACATATGATTTTTAACTTGAAAACAAGCTAGAGCAAGCCTTATGTGCACTTTATGAATCTGAAATTTACAACAGTCCCAAAGAATGAGTTACTGACGAAACTCAGTGGGTTATGGATTGTAGAAAAATAGATAGGGTTGTATACATATGTCATACGGTCGTTTCTCCGGGTGGTGGACTCCGTATCTAATCCCGATGAATAAGTGAGAGCCAAAATGGCGAAAGGTGTCAAAATATGCACACCAGATTTCATTTAGGAAAAGCTCATGCTTCTGGTCATTTCTAGAATTTGGCCAAGCATAATGAAATGTAGCTAAAACCTAAACTTGAAGTTTGGAGAAAGCCGCGCATCAAAACAAGTTGTAGAACTCAAGTTGTGGTCGTTTTGGCGGGACTGAATGTGCATCCAAACTTTCTGCAATGAAATATAAGTATATACTTGTAATTAGACTATTGATATAAGTAAATTTGGACTTTGGGACACTAAAAATTGGTAAATATATGTATATACTTGTCCAAAGATATATAAATCAATGCATATTGATTTATGATTTATAAATAACGTAGTCACCTAGATGAAAATATGGTGCTGGAATAAAAAGTCTTCCGATCCGACTTTAAATCACGATTTTGACCTTTTTCTGGTTCGAATAATCAAAAGTGTAAAGCACAAAAGTTGCTCAGAATGATCATTTATACAAAAACTCAGGAGCACGTAAGCAGAAAGTGAATAACAAAGGCTAGAAACTGCAAAAAAAACAACTTGACCTGTTGTAGATCGAAAAAAAACAGTAGCTAAAGAGCCTTTGTGGCGTTTTGGTTCTCTTGAGGCCGAGAGACAGCCAAAGCTATGCCAATGATGTTTTCTCAAGGCCTTCTAGCTTAGACATAGCCATGGCTATGGTCTTGGTTATTGTCTCAAAGTTGTTTAGCCATAGTCTAGCCGCGCGGCTAGCTTGGGTTTGATGACCCGAAACTTGTTTTTGAGACTTGTTCATTAGATTGGATCTTTGCCCGACCTTAGGATGACTTATCTATAAGGCTTGTTAATATTTTTGATAAAAATCCAACTTTCATATTTTTGTAAACTTACAAAAATATGTACAATGTCAAAAGTATATAACTACTTTCAAAAAAGTTATTTTGTACTTTCTCGTTATATATATCTAAGACGCGGCTATTATATTTTTAGGTCGCCGTTAAAAGCTCGCGACTTCTTGATATAAATTATGTCGTTGTAATCCGATGCTGATCACTAAGTGAGTTCATAGCCTCAAATTTTTTTAAATGTTTTTTAAACTCTTTGGGGGGGAGATACATGCTACTGTTTTTAGTACATGCTACTGTTTTGATTATGGACAATTACTTGCAAACTGAATGATAGCTTTGACTGTATTATTGCATGCCTAAGTTGTTTATGCCAAAAGTCCCCTTATCATAGTCCACTAATCACTTGTTATTGCAAGTGAGCGCAAATATTGTGGATAGGCCTATCGGGATTGACGAATCCCGTTTGTGTTAATCGTACTGTGGATATCACAAATGCACTATATTTGAATTTCTAGGTATATGGGATAGTACCTACACGGGGCAAACGCACTATATTTGAATTTCATGAGATACACAATTGGCCTATATATCTCATACATTAAGAGACACACAATGATCTTATCTTTTTCTCAGACACAAAAAGATACACAATAGTTTTATCTATTTCTCAGAAATTGAGATACATAATGGTCTTATTTATTTATTTTTTCGACATTGTGAGTTGCACAATGGTCTCACTGGTATTTCTCAAAAATTGTGAGAAAACTATTTCCTAACTATGAACTCGCCAACTCTTTTGAACGCTATGTCGATTTTCTCTGATTATTTTACTCCTCGTCTTCGAAGATGAGTGTGAACATTCATTCCGTACTCTCTGAACACTTACGTCATTGATTTTGTCGGTTTTTCGTACATAAGATTTACCGGAAGTACGGAACTCCAATGTCGATTCTCCCAACGAGGTGTAATGGAAAATCGATTCGTTGTTTAAAGGTCGAGTGATTTGAATAGGATAAAAATATTTTGGGTTTTGGAACTTAATAAGAAAGAAACAATTAAGCATGTAAAACAAGAAAGCTAAACACAAATAAGCAATTATGCAAATTAAACTAAAAACATATAAGTTTATTGGTTTTTGACTAATTAAAATGATAATGGTTAAAGCAAAGACAATGATAAAACTAGTAGCAAGTAAATAAATTAAAGTTAACGATAAAAGATAACAACTAAAAGTAACGAACTAAATTATGCTAAGCAAGCGAATAAGAAATATATGATGAAAGATATACTTGTTAAGAAAATTATCAAGATCCTTAAGTGTGGTTTATTATTTCAATTTAGTCCTTTATTGATGAATTAATATCTTTACAAATAATTATTTTCTCACAACATTGGTTTCTTTTGAAAACAATTTTTCATAAAAAGATATCAATATCTAAATTAAAACCCAATTATTTTCACGGCTTTTGCCCGCTTCAACAACCAAAATTTCAATCTAAGTAACTTAAAATTACTAACCAATATATTTTCTAACTTTTATAAAACCACACCTAATTCACGGAATAATCTACTCAACAAGTATATAAAAAGTCTACTCACTAAATATAGCAAACCAACACATAGCAATTAATTCAATAAAAATAAGCATAACTATTATATTAAAATTAATAACTAGTAAAGATTCAAAAAGTAAAGAAAGTAGAACCCGGGTGATAAAACGAGAGGAATAAAACCACCCGATCAAATAAGCACAAATTAACACAAAAGTTTACAACTTTATTAATCTTATCCACTAATTAGTAATTAAAGTTTAAAACTTTATTCACTAATAAGCTTAAAAATTACTAAAGTTTCAAACTTTATGTATTAAAAAATGCTTAAAGACCCTTAAGCTCCGGCCTTAGCGGTAGAGATGATGATAAACACAAAAAGATACAAACTTTAACAAGAGTTAGGCAATAATAAGCACTATTACTAAATGTAAATAAGCTAAAAGTGATCTAAAAATTAAAAAGATTCAAACTTTATAACTAAAAACTATTAGATCTAAGTCCACCCGAAGCCAAGTTGTTCCATCCGAAGATTAAAAGTGAATCGGGTATATTTAGAGACTTGATCTAAATGAACAAACTATTAAATAGCTTATTGTTTAATAAAACTTAAAAGTTGCAACCTTTTATGAAAAACTTGATAAAACTAATAAATCTAATTAATAATAAGCTAAAAAATAGAAAATGTGCTCTCAAACTTAAAAGATGTCAAGGCTTATTTGTACAATAAGCCGAGAACTAATGCTCACATCTCTTTTGTTGTTTGAATCGGTAGTAGGATGAAGAAGGAAGAGATAATAAGACATAGTAAACTAAAACTTATAAAAATGTGAACTTTTTATAAAATAAGTGAAATAAAACTATTTATGAAAAGTATTAAAGAAAGTTTTATAGAAGAAAAACAAATAAAAGAGTTTAATGGATAAGCTTATAAAAAAGCTAACCCAAAAAGCAAAACCTAAATAAGTTATAATAAGCTAATAAGCTAATATAACTTAATAGGTAAGAAAAGAAAATAAAGAAAGAGATGAGAAAAAGAAATAAGCACTTAAGTAAACCATAAACATAACTTTCATTAATAAGCAAAAGAGGTTTAATACAAATAAGCACTTAAAAATAAGCTAGATGGAAAGGCTAAATAATACAAAGCTTGAAAACTTAAAAGCTAAAATATTAATGCTACTAAATAAAAAAGTGTGTGAAAATAAAAATGCAAGTAAAAAAATTCGTCTCTCTGTCTTCTTGAGGTGCTGATATTTATAGCCAAATGATTGCCTTTCTCGATCCTTCCCACATGGGATTCTTATCCTCGGACCATAAATAGTTGAATTAATTTGAGATGTGAGTGTAACTCACTTGGACAGCTGGCTTCAAATATTAGCTATCAAATGTAATCTTCAAATCACTGGGCTTGGATTTGTCGTAGACAACAGCTGGGCCGATCTTTGGGCCTCGAATCTATATGGGCAGAGCTGGGTTGGGCCTCGTGGGGGAATGGAACTCGTGTAGCAGCTGATGAGCATGTAAAAAATAAATATTGGCACAAGTGGGATTTGAACCCATGACCTCTTGCTTGACAAACATGTACCCAACCACTAGACCAAGAGCCCTTCTTGTGTTAAATGTTGCATTTAATTTTCATTTAAGCTCCTTTTTCTGCTAATCATTTTTTTCTTCTAATTAATTAATTCTTAATTAATTGCAATCTTCGTTCGGGCTTCGTTTAGTCTTAAAATTTCTCTTCCCTTGCCTCGATGCTCCAAATAAAATTATCATTAGACCCGTAACTTCGTGCTCCTTCAAATCTCGTGCTCGTTTTTGTCCATTTTGTCTTCTTTTTGTCCATTTTATAATATCCGTTACCTGCACATACATAAATACAAAAACACAAATATTTATGGCTTTAGGGGTTAGTTTTTGGTCTTTTTGGTCCGTTTTTGATAAAGAAAATGTATATGTTTTCACATATACCAAAATACCCCAGACGAGAAGATTGTCGTGTCCTCACGCAATGTAATCAATTCACGCTTCTAAAACTAAGGATTTCAATCTCTTTCTACTAAACCTATGAAGAAGTAGCAAAGATTCCTCAAAAGAGATTAAGAAACCCTTATTTCTAAAAACGCCCCGTTTACCTTTCATTTCTCATAAAGATATTACGTTTAAGCACATTCCAATTATGAGTGACGGTTTGTTGAACTTTCATGTCGATCAATAACTCCAACATTTTCAAACGACACGTTAGGATCACGGAGTAAAAACACAACACAGTGAAGTGACCATACGGATAGAATACATCGTCCCTGATTTTTCACAAGTCCCCAAACTAAGCGTAAAATCGAAATCATTGTTAAATATGATTCTAGATGCTAACACTACCCATGGAAGTTACTTGTGTAATTACCTTTTGCTCCCATTTTCCTATTTCCTTTAGAATTTTTTATTTTTGTGAGAAATGAATTTCTTCAAATTCTCGTTTCGATAACTTTTTATTCCGATAAAGATATGAAGCTAAGTCGATAATTAGTTATCCATCTTCCCTCGAAAACCGTTGCACACAAGAATGAGGTCCACATCAAGGTCCTGATTTCACACGATTTAGGGAGAATATCCTTTTTATGGCGACCGAGACAACTCATCTACGAGTCCAGAGACAGAGGCTTTATTTAGACAAGATATTTTCTGAAGAAATACAAAGGTATGTACTTCCCGGGTCGTTTTCCCAACGAGGGATGAATGGAATTAACAACTCATGTCGCGTGATTCGGGATTCGAATGGGTAAAAAAGGATTTTGATGATTTCTAAACTACAAGGCAAGCAATAATAAAGGAAAGCAAGTAATACTACTGAATCTATGATTAAAACAAGTAAATGCAACTAAGTATGCAAGTTTAAAATAAAAACGCGAAAAAACGTAATTAAGGAAACGCGAATAAAATGCAAACTACTCTATTTTAACCCATAAAAATGAACTACTACTTTTCTACAGCTAAAAATTATATTTGAAAATTATTTGAAATTTAAAACTATTTTTTTTGGATTTTTCTTGATTTATTTGGAATTAAAAACTAATTTTTAACTTTTAAAATAGAGCTAAAATAATGAAAATTAGGAAAACATGCAAGAAAACTATAAAAATATTTTTCAAAAATCTTAAATAACTAAAAAGAATTTTAGAAACTGGAATCACATTTTTTTGACTTTTTGTCTATTTATTATGAATTTAAAACTATTAAAAACTAATTAAATTCCTAGAAAATACTATTTAAACTAGGAAAATACTGGAAAAATACTTTTTATGAATGTTTGAATATTCTAAAACTAAGAAAATTGAAATTGCATTTTTCAGAACATTTTATGAATTATTTGGATTAAAAGCTAATTAAAAATGCTATAAACTGAATTTAAATGTAGAAAACTAGCAAATGAACTTGGAAAAATATTAAAACTTCCAGATAAGTATAAAATGCTACTGAGAATCCATGAAAAATAACAGAAACAGCTAATTATCACAGGAACTATGATTTGGGAACACTACTTGAATGAATAAGCACTTATAAATAAGCAAGAAGCAATAATAAGCCACTATAAGCTACCTACTCTTAAAGCTAACCTACACTAACTGGAAATAAGCTATTTCAACTGTTTTCAACCTTATAAGCACAAGGTATAAGCATTTGAGCACAAAAGAAAGTTCTAAATCAACTATGCCAAACGGCCCTTAGGTATCAACTTTAAGCACCAAAATAAGCTATCTAGAAAAATCACAAAAATAAGCTAAAATCACCATGTTATCAACAACCTACCAAAGTGCTATAATCCAGAATTTCAGCTTCTAAGGATCTAGAATGAAGAAATTAAAAATCAAAACTATAAGCAACATAGGACTATATGGGAACTGTTGTAGCAGTTAAGGGAAATAGTAATGAACAGTCTCAATAACCACCTCAATAAGCATAAATAGGCCTAAAATGATCAAGTCTAAACTATGACCTACTGGATAAATCAAAAAGCAAGCATTAAACTCTAACTCATAAGCAGATTAAGCTATCTAGACACTAGCTACTTGGACAGAATTATGTAGCATACAGCAAGCTCAAAATAAGCTCACTAATAAGCACTATAAAACTAACTAAAGGAATACCAATAAATCTAGTACCTAATCTAATAAGGGAAACCTAAATCAAACAATCCTTACAACTAAATAAGAAGATAATCAAATAAGAAAGTACTTACTACACTGATGGTGCAGGACAGATATGACTCAGACCACCCACTTTGAGCTACAAAAAGAGTTAGCTATAGATTTTTCTAATTTTTTTCCTTTTGCAGCAAACTAAACCAGAAATTGAACTTGTGATTTTTGATTTTTAATAATTTTTGTGACAATTAAAAAGTACTTAAAAAGCTCTATCAAAAATGCATAAAACCACTGCTGGGACAGAAATGACATTGGCAGAGATTCAGAAACAAGATGTAAAACTAGACTAGACACACTTTATACTTTGATTAGAAAAGCTTCAAAAGCTGTTTAGAAACTCATAATTCTCAGATTTATCTTCTAAAACTCATTAAAACTTGAAACTAAAGCTACATCCAAACACCCCTTTTCATGAACAAATTGCAATTTTTACCTATGAAATCTGAACAAAAACTACCTTGAATTAGTCAAATTAACACTGGAGCAAACCAGTGACAAATTAGAAACCAGAAACCAACCTAAACCGGTTTGACTTTCAAAATTTACCCACTTTGACTTCCGTTGACTTTTTGCTAAAATGATGAAATAAGCTTAAGTATTACTACCAAAGGCTCACATAAGCTTGCAAAAGCTTATGTGAGCTTCCAAGAACAGAATTTAAAAGCTTTTAACACTTTACTAACTGAATTTGAATTTAGAGGATTTTAGACTGAAAAATCAATTGCATTAAAATGGAAATGAGAATACAATGAAAAACGGAAATTACAAATGATTTTACTACTGAAAACAATTAAATTGACAGAATAAAAATGATCAAAACTATTTTAAAACATGAACAGTTGGATGAAATTCACTTGTGACTTGAATGGGCTTTAAATAGCTGAGCCATGATACTGAGAAGCTTCTGGGTCTTCTAATCTCTGCCCTTGATCACCCTCTTTTGTCATCTCTTCAATTCTCATCCGTTAGATCAAAATAGTGAGGTGTCTTGGCCAATCAAATGCTCCCTTTTGTACGCGTTGGCTATCTTGTGAGTCACACCCTCTGACAAGTCAGACGCTTCTAGATATTCACTTAAGTTGGGGTAAGATTGGGTGACATCAGGGTAACTTGAAGATTGAGGTTAAACAGTAAAACCTGGTTATTGGTTTTGGGCGCGTCTTTTATCTCTGGGTTGGGATATTTATTCTTTTGTTTGACCGGAGTTAAAATGGGTACCGGGTTAAGGGTCACGGGTTGGTTTTTGTTGGGCTTGGACATAGGTTTGGGCCAAGGTTGTTATAATGGATTGGATTAGTTGGTTTAGACTTAGGATTAGTATTGTACCCATTTAGTATTAAGGACCAAAGGTGTCAAAACTGAAAATCCAGGGACCAAACTTGTAAATCTGAAAATGTGATAAAGGACTATCTTTGCCAATCTTCAAATAATCCAAGGGCCATTTTTGCCATCTTTGAAAATTCCAAGGACCAAACATGTCGATTCTGAATCTTCAGGACTAAAGCGCCATTTTGAGAATTAATTGTCCAAACTTGCAAATTCCTTTCCCAGCATCAGCTTTTAGCATTCTTCTTTCTCTCGTGCTCGGTTTTCTTCGGTTTTGGCTTTCTTTTTTCTGTTTTGTCACATCCGACTGCACATGCAAAAACTCAAGAAACACGCAAATGTTAACAATAAACGGCTCTTTCTTGGTTATTTTGGGTCAGTTTTGATAAATAAAAGATATGTGTTTAAGCACATATCAGTCATCTCATAATATACCGCCTTGTAACTCATCGATTAAGTATGAGTGTTGTGTCAGAAATTCTCAATTAGGATGATTTATAATGTCTTTATTTAAATGGATTGGGACGCCTTTTCATTTAAATAAAGAAATTGTAAATCACCGAACAATAAGTTTATAATTTCTTACTTACATATATTGGGACGCTTCTTTATGTAAGTAATGAATTATAAATGAGTGGGCTTATTTGTATCCGATATGACATGAGTATGAACTCGAACTCGAGAATCACTAGTATTCTTTGAAAAGATCCAGAAAACACGATAGTGTCTTACCACTCAGCAAAAATCTTAAGACCTTATTCGAACAACCTAATTTCATTCTTAAGTTATCACTTGTGCTGTTACAAATCCTTACAAACAAGAACCGTTTGTTGAGCTAACGAATTTGGTTAAGGTCACTTGAAACCCGACCTGATGGAATCAGATGTTTCAAGAACAGAATTTGGTTGCCACGGACTTGATTATGCATGAGTCGCATAAGTCTAAGTATTCCATATTGTTGAGCTAATGGACTTGTTACACTCTTGAGATAATGGACTTAGTTTAGTCTCCAACTAACAAACTGGGTGCGATATCCCATCATCCATCACATAAGCTCTCTCATGAGCTCCTCCCATTTGTTGGATGATAACATCAAATAGTCCTGCTTATTAAGTGTCAATTTCCCCCGATAATGATTGTAATTTATATCATTTATATGGATTTACGCTTGTTTTCCATTGTTTTCCACTTTCAGATAAATTACGAGCATTGGAGCTAAAGAGACGCAAAACTGGAGAAATATCAAAAGATTTATCACAATATGCTACTTTGAAGAAGTTACGGCGTAACTCATCTCTCACATTACACCGTAACTATTGCGTGACTCAGAAAACCAACTTATCAGAAGGTTACGGCGTAACTCTTCCCAAAGGCTACGACGTAACTATATTAGGACAAATGAGGTTCCACGCCGTTGATACTTACGCCGTAACTATTACATCAACTACGGCGTAACCAAGTTTATTGAAGACTACGACGTAACCACATATAAGATTACGCCGTAACCAGCAGATCTAGTACAAAATATGATGAAATAGAAGGTTACGGCGTAACTCTTGTTATAGTTATGCCGTAACCCATATCTGGCCTATAAATACCCCATGAATTCCAGCATTTCTAATCATCCCATTCCACACACAACACTAAGAGAACGTGGGAAAAAGCTCAAGGCAGGTCTAGAAGAGCATACGGAGCTGTCTCCAAGGGAGAAATCACTCCCCTACGATAAGCATTAGCATTTTATATTTTCTTTACTTTCAATTCATGTATTTCGTACCTTTGAATATTGAATTGGTTTGTATGATTAATATGAGCAGCTAAGCACCTCTTGGTGCTGGCCTAGTTATGATTCCTTAATTGTTTTGTTTGCATTTACTTTACTTCCGTACAATTATTTCTAAGTGTATGCATGCATAGTTTATTGGTGGCCACCCTTGGTTCGGTAGTTTTGAATGGAGGTAGAGGCCAATTGCCTAGGAGATATGACCAACTGACCCTAGGTGAGCGGACTGAGACGGGAAGGGTAAGATATGACCAACTGACAACCCTTTCTACTTGTGCGATTTGACCAACTGATCACCTATCGTTTGGATGAACTTAAGAATTAGGGGGTGCGTGTCTAAGTTCCTAATGGCCGGGCACTCACTATTATTAATCTAGCATGTAGCGGTACTTAATGACTTGGCTTAGGGGACCAGGAACAACATGACTTATGAGGGGACACTTGACTTCTCCTGTGGTGGCATCTTTGCTGATAAGTTAGGGCGAATTGACCAAATGTTGTCCTCTCGACTTTCCCCACCTGAAGTAATTGGAAGTAAGTAGACGTAGACATAACTAGCTAGGAGGATAAACTAGGTTAGCAACACTCTCCTCTATTGATTTACCCTTTACCATTTATCTGCTTTTATTTTATTCTGTTTTAGTAGTTTAATTAATTAAATCCCTATCGAAACTATTATTAATCTGTGACATCTAGACTTAGTAATAATCCAACACACATAGCTCTTGGGACGACCTCGGCTTTACCGATTACTACACTACGCACGACCGGGTACACTGCTTGTTAGTGCATTAGGGTAGACCATAGGCATAACGAGACTTTATAAATATTAAAACACAGTCGGTAAAACACGCATCAAGTTTTTGAAGCTTGCGGGGAGCTATTTTAGGATTTCATATTAAGTCTGTTTTTAATTTTCTTTCTTAAATGTCGGATACAAGACTTCGCGGCTCGAGGCCTTTTCTGGCCGTCCCATTCGACGATCCGGAGAAGCAATTTTGGACAAGGAAAGTTTAATCTCTGGTTCCTATTCACAACATCTTCTCATTTTACAAATCGGACCCGATGCGATCACGAACGGAGGTCATCAATGAAAATGTTATCGATGACTTAACTATGGAGCAATATCCGGAGCGACCAAATGAAAATCGCCAACGAAGCTTCACACAGGATTCTAATCTTGAAAATACTCTATTCTGATCATATTATTCGAGAGTTACACAAACTTAAGTTTTCTGGAGATGAAGATGAGGACGTTCAGGATCACGTAGAAGAAGTTCTCCACTTATCCTCTCTTTTCAATGTAAGAGGTACCCCGAGCTACTCGGTCATTGCAAGGATTTTTCCTATGACTCTTACTGGAACCGCGAAGAAATGGTATAACCAACACCAAATAGAATGTAAAGAAGCATGGGGTAAACTAAGAAAAGAGTTCGTCCAAAAATTTTGCCATCCTTAAAAAATGGCCAAGCTTCTTGGGAAAATCTATCAATTCGTTCAGGTTGGAGAAGAAACGCTTTACCAAGCATGGGAAAGATTTAATGAGCTACTCTATCGATGCCCTACCCATGATTTAAACAAACATCAGATCGTCTACGTCTTCTATCGTGGGATTAATGCGCTAACATGAGAACTTCTCGATTCCCCGAGACCTATTCCTAGCATGACTCCTGACCAAGCCTTAGAATGTATTCAACGGGTTTTTGAACATTGCTACAAGTGGCATATGGATACAGGGTACGGACCAAGAGACAATTTTGATCATAAGGTAATGAAGGCGATAGCAAAACAAGATTACAATTATGGGGAAATTTTCGAAAAACGAAGTGTGGAAAACTAGAAGGGGGGGTTGAATAGTTTTACCAATTTAAAACTTCCTTTTAAATATTTAGATCGACTTATGTCAATCTATTTGGTTGTTTATGCTGGACGTTGATAGATAGATATATAAGCGTGTAATGAAAGATAAAGAGTAAGAAGCACATCACCACGACACAAGTTATTTATAGTGGTTCGGCTACAAGGACACCTTCCTTGCCTACTCCACTCCCCGAGTCACCTACTCGAGTTCGTAAGCACTACACCAACTCCTTGTGGCGGAGAAGCCTTCACAACGTCGCTTAACCTTTTTCCGGTACAAAGCTAAATACCGAGTTCTTTCACACCAAGGCGAACCACACCTAACACAACGTCGCCTACCCTTAATACGGTGCTAGGCTAACCACCGAGTTCTTTCACACCTTAGGAGAACTAATCCTATCACAACGTCGCCTACCCTTTATTAGGTACTAGGCTAAGCACCTAGTTCCATTACTATGGAGGAACTACTACCCTTCACGACACAACACCTAATCCCAAGGAGATCTACTCCTTGTTACAACACCATCAAGGATATCACTATCTTTGTAAATAAACAAATACTTATTTGTATAATGATGCACCTCATCGATTATACGACCTAGGCATTTCTTCACAAATGCTACTTGATTTGATTCTTTGGCATCCTTCACTAATGCCTTTGACACAACGCTTGGCACCCTTCACTAATGCCTTCGTCTTGACACCTTTAGCATCCTTCACTAATGCTTTGACACGGATGATGAGCACCTTTCACTAATGCTTTCATCTTGACACTTTCGGCATTCTTCACTAATGCCTTCAACCCAACATCTATGGAGAAAGGAAGAACTATCAACAAGAGAACCTTAGTAGTCTTGATGATGACGAAGCATTGCAACTCATGGACTTGAGCTTGCGCGTCTTCAAGAAGTGGTGATCTCTCCTTTAAGAGGAACCTAGAAGATCACACAAAAACAAAAGACAAACTACATAGATCACTTAGATCTGAGGTTAGAGGGTTAGAATACTTTGGGGAAGTATGTGTGTAAAAGTCATGCCTAGAGAGGAAGAAATGGCTCTCTATTTATAGAAAATTCTCTCTGTTCCCGGATCCCATGGATCCCTTCCACTGGGATCGGCTAGCACAAAGCCAGGGATCCGTGGAACGCTCCTCTTTGCCCATGGGTATTTTTGGTTATGGGTCATGGGTCATGGGTTATGGGTTGATCCATGGTTTTCTTTCTAGATACAATGAACTTGGTTAAGTGGTATATATAAAACCATGGATTATGGGTCAATACCATTTGCTAGTTTTTACCCATTTTGGTTTTTACATGTTTTTACCCATTTTAGTATTTACATGTTTTACCCATTTTAGTATACTTAGTTTAAGTATATGTTAACCCAATATGTAAACACTAGTTGTTGTACATATATATATATATATATCATAAAATCACTTAAGCTTGTTTTAGTGTTTTTTGTGAAAACGTAAGTGTGTTAGAAAACTATTAACTCAAACTATTTACGTACTCTTTTGTTTCGTTAAAATGATTTTACGTTTGTTATCGACAAAACATTAGAAGATCGTAAAATATAAATAAACGTTTTTACGGCTTATTTGTATTAACAATCTCCCCCTTTTTGTTGATGACAAAACATAAAATTATTCTAAGGAAAAAGCTAAAATTCGTAAAAATTTGAATTTGTAGTTTTTATTTTCTTCTCCCCTTTTTGTCGAAACAAAAAGTGTTAAAAGAAACTAACACAATTTTTAGAAAAGAAATATGTGAAAAAAAATGTAAAAGAGAGCAAGTGACGGGAATGGTACTCGTCTTAACTCCCCTTGACGAGTCCATCCCTTTGAAGGGGCGTCAAGGACATAACGTAAAATAAACTAATTGTGTTTGCAATTAAGTTTGCAAATGGTTCGTCTAAGTGACGAAAGCGTACTCCCCCTTGAATATTGCAATGTTGCAATGGGGTGTCATGAAGTGTAATCCAAAATTGGATTAAGTTGCAAATGATTTTGCAATGTTGTTTGACACAAAGCTCCCCCTAGCTTTATGGTGTCAAAATCTTCATGTGTATTTTGAATAACTACAAAACAAAGGTTAGAAAAACAAGAGTATAGTGCATAATTTCCTGCAAATGAGACTCAAGTTAGTAGAAATTTGTGCTCATGTACCACGGATCCCACGGTTCCCTTCAAGGAGGGATCCGTCTAGTTATTGGAGGGATCCGGCTATCTGTTGACAGTATCTTCAGCAGTGAAGAAATGTCAAGCAATGCTATTTGAGAAAATGAGATATATGTATAATATATCAAGCACAACACAAAATAATCATAGCATATAAGTATTCATTCAATAAAACAAGAGATACACACCCAAATCTCTAAAACTAAGAGAATGAACTAGCCAAACAAGTGCTACTAATGCTAAATGAGTTACCCCAATTCAAGGTTCAACTAAAACTAAATGATGATCAAGGATGAGAAAGGTTTCCTAAACGTTCTAAGTTTGAGCTTTTGAATGTGATGCTCATTGTAGCTTAGGCTTATTAACCTCTTGAAACGTTAGGAGGTGATAAAACATGAAACGTTGCTCTTCACGTAGTTCATGTATCAATCTTTCAACATGTTTACAATGATAGCAATCCTTGTCATGGTTTTGAGTTTCTTGAAGTGAAAGTTCAAGTGAAGTGGGTTGAGGATCTTCAAATGAAGGAGGATTTGGTGGAGGCTCATTAAGTGGTGGTTCTACAATGTTTGGGGGTAGAGGTAAAGAAGCATCAACTTCCATTTGGTCGGGTGGTTGCCTTTGATGTCTTCTCATAATCCAAAATGGACTATTGGGAGGAATGATAGAGTTTGCAACACTTTGATTTTGTTGCTCAATCTTTTCAAGTGAATTAGTTGGTAATGGTGAAAGATGAGATGGCCAAGAGGGTAAATCTTCTACATTGTGAGAGTGTGGAGATGATTGTGAGGTGGCTCTAGGCACTAATGATGTTGGTTGATTTGTGGAGGGTATGTTTGGTATAGTAGAATTTGGTGATGAAATCTTAGTGGGAACACTCTTCTTGGGGATTAGTTTGATTGGTTTCCTTGGTGTAGAGGAAATCCTAGCATTGGTGGACTTAACCGGAGATGATTCGGTTGAGGAAACTTCTTGTATGATTCTAGCAAGTTTCTTTGGTGGTTCTTGAGTGGATGAGTAAGCACTAGGAGCTTTTCTCATGATGAGATGACTAAGAAGGATGGTTGCAATTCGTGTTTGATGACTAAAGTGTTCTTGGCAATATGGGTTATAAAGGGAAGAACTTTGCAATTGCATTTAAGACTTAATCCACTAATGTTCTTGGAAATGTGATGATTAACATGCACAAGGTTGAGATTCAGAGTTTCACTGATCTAGGAACTCATTTAAGATGAGATGGAGTGTTTGAGTTAGGAAGATGAGTTGAAATGATTGTTTTAGCTATGTTTGACATAAACTGTCACCCGGATCCCACGGTTCCTTCCTTGAAGGGATCCGGCTAGGCTAATCCTAGGGATCCGGCTCTCAGCAGTTGTGACAAGTTTGAAATGAGGTTTCTAGGAGCTAAAGCCTATCTTATTTTGAATGTTTCAGTTCTCCTAAGTGTTTAAGATGAAAGGGTACTTGAATGATTAAAGGTAATAAGTGTTATAGCAAATGATTGCTTTCTATGGAAGAGGGATGGGACAAGATGACTACCAATGGATGTCAAGGATAACACTAAGAGTTATGAAGGTGTCAAGTCATAATAAATGATCCTAGTGATCAGATTTAAGCTTGAGGTGATATTAAAAAAATTCTTAAAAATCACAAGAATTGAAAAACTAATTTTGTCTTACTTTGAGATAGAAATGACAAAAAGACAAATTTTCCTAAAATTGTTTAACTTGTCCTCTTTAAGTGTTTTGAGATGAGAAATAGTTTGTGAGTAGTTGAAGCGGAAATATGGTGAGTTTAGATGTGTTGATAAAATTAGACTAAGATCTTAAGTAAGCCTTTAGTGAGTCTAAGCGTTTCTCATCCTTGAAGTGGACTTAGTTGGGTTCTAAAATCATATGCTAAGCTAATGTGATGTTATCTAGAAAGCTATTTTGATGTAATGAATGCTGTATTCTGACGTCGATGTCACGGATCCACGGTTCCCTCAAAGGGAGGGATCCGCTGGGCTAATCCTAGGGATCCGGCATGCGGTCAGAACCAACACAGAAATGATGCGCAGTTTATGCACACTAGTAAATCCAAAGATAAACAATAGAAACAAGCATGTTTATCACAAAACACTAGTTAAAGAACCATGATGAAAAGATAATATCCAAGTTACCATAAACCGAAAGTGCTAAAATGTAATCATCCAAACATAAGACAAAGAAAACAAGCACAATCCTATTGTCTCTTTCGTCAATCCTTTCTTTTCCTTTTTGATGGCTTAGTGAGGTTGTATGCGAGGTTTTGAATCATGCCCTCAATTGCTTAAATTCCGCGGTCTCGTTTGGAATGGTTGGAAGTTGTTTGTGGTATTCAAGGATTTCCAATTTGATGTTGGCTACGGGGCCGACATCTTCTTCATCTTCACCGGCGAGGTCGAGAGAGCTTCTGGTTGCTCTCCATTGACCATGAACCGTTTAGAGGGTCGTTTGGTAAGAGGTACAATGACGTGATCGGAAGATAATGATCATCGTTGATAGGAGATGGTTGCAATGTACCAACATACTTACAAAGTCATGTTAGGAGCATACCATATGGGAGTACCATGTTGGAAGCTTTGAATACCCCAACCATTCTCCTTACCATGTAATAGGCAAGATTAAATGGCCTTTGGTGGATAAGACAATAGATCATTTGCACAAGGCATGCGTTTGGATGATCTTTGTTTCCAACTAGGCTAATGACATTTTCCTAAGGATTTCTTCCCATTTTCTAAACATGGGGTGCATTTTGAAAAGTTCCATTTGAAAGAGATTACGGTGAATGAGCTTCTTGTTTCGGTCGAAGCGGGATTGGTCGGCTCTTATTTTGAAAATAGTGTCTCGGATGGTTTCGGGATCATCAATAGGAGTGTTATAGAGAGGCTTAGGATCAAGTGCAAGGTTTTGAGCGTTAATTGCCCAATCTTGAGAGTACATACAAATTCCTTCACAAGGAATGCAAGAATTTGAGCAAAGGTGTTGAGAGGAAGAGTGAAGTTTTGTTTATTGATGATAAAGGCGATTGAAATGCTATCATCGATGTTTCGAATGATCCTAAAGCTTTTGTAAAATTCAAAAATAAAACCGGACAAATTTGTTCATCTATGTCAAGGAGACAATCAAAGTTGATTGTCGAGAAAACTTGACGAATGTCGGTATCTTCAAGGAAACATTCCTTGACTATACGACCTTCGTGGATAAGTCATTTTACAAGGCTTTTGAATATTTTACGGTCGGTTTTGGTCAATCCCCTTTTACGATAGTAATGAGTAAGGTAGTGAACGGTGTCATGATGATCTTGTTGAGTAGCTTTGGGCATGGTTGGTCCTAAAAATACAAATTTTCAATTAGGTAAAATTAGTTGGGATGGGTTTATGGTTTTGATTTGTATTAACAATGTTGTGAACAATGTGATTTTGTTAAAAGCCCCTTTTTATGATTAATTTAAAAAGCCCTAATTAAATTAATTGATTAAAATTAAGAAACCATAAACCCTAGGATGAGGATGATGAAAATTAGAACAAGTTAATGTAATTACTTACAATGGTGTTCTATGAAGGAATACTTGAGAGTATGGAAGTCAATGAGGATGGATTCAGTAGCTTAGTCATTTTTGTGTTATGTGAATAGGAAAAAGATCATGGTGAATTTTTGAAAGTATAGGTTACGTTCCACGGTTCCCCGGGATCCTTTGTATTTGGGATCCGGCTAGTAAAACTAGAGGATCCGGCTACTGTGGACAGAAAAGGAGTTGTTTGGCATTATTTTTGTAGTAGGTTTATAAGTTAGCTTGCTAAAAACCAGTTCGGAGGTATTAGATGAGGATTGTTTTTGAATGATGACTTTTGATGAATTACATATCGAGGGTTCATATGTGATGACGGCGTTAGTTAAAAAAATAATATAATATCATTCGATGTTGAAAAAGAAAGAAGGTGACGAAAAGAGACTTCTAAATGATGTTAATGATTAGTAAACGAGAACTTATGACAATAAATAGAACTCATGTAACCTATCTAATGAAGATTAAAACATACCTCTATGCTTCTTGGTTTGGCATAATACCAAAAATACTTCATGAGCTTTTAAAGTAATCCTTTGTACTTGGTGTACATAAGTTGTGATTACTTTTTAGATCCTTCCTTGAATGTTGACTTCATTAATCATTGAATGAAGGTTTTGGAGAGATTCTAGCATGAAGGTTTCTTACGAGCAAAAGTGGTTAGAATCATCTATCAATGTCCAACAAAATGATTTAAGAGAAAATATGACCAACAAAAAAATCCTTCTTTGTAGTTTTCAAACATACACGGATCGTATCAAGTCTTTAAAGTACAACATACTTTAAAGAACTTGGTAACGAAGCTCTGATACCAATTGTGGAAAACTAGAAGGGGGGTTGAATAGTTTTACCAATTTAAAACTTCCTTTTAAATATTTAGATCGACTATGTCAATCTATTTGGTTGTTTATGTTGGACGTTGATAGATAGATATAGAAACGTGTAATGAAAGATAAAGAGTAAGACGCACATCACCACGACACAAGTTATTTATAGTGGTTCGGCTACAAGGACACCTTCCTTGCCCTACTCCACTCCCCGAGTCACCTACTCGAGAGTTCGTAAGCACTACACCAACTCCTTATAGCGGAGAAGCCTTCAAGCGTAAACCAACCTTTTTGGTACAAATCTAAATACCGAGTTCTTCTCACCAAGGCGAACCACACCTAACACAGCGTCGCCTACCCTTTATACGGTGCTAGGCTAACCACCGAGTTCTTTCACACCTTAGGAGAACTAATCCTATCACAACGTCGCCTACCCTTTATTAGGTACTAGGCTAAGCACCTAGTTCCATTACTATGGAGGAACTACTACCCTTCACGACACAACACCTAATCCCAAGGAGATCTACTCCTTGTTACAATACCTTCAAGGATATCACTATCCTTGTAAATAAACAAATACTTATTTGTATAACGATGCACCTCATCGATTATACGACCTAGGCATTTCTTCACAAATGCTACTTGATTTGATTCTTTGGCATCCTTCACTAATGCCTTTGACACGACGCTTGGCACCCTTCACTAATGCCTTCGTCTTTGACACCTTTAGCATCCTTCACTAATGCTTTGACACAGATGATGAGCACCTTTCACTAATGCTTTCATCTTGACACTTTCGGAATTCTTCACTAATGCCTTCAACCCAACATCTATGGAGAAAGGAAGAACTATCAACAAGAGAACCTTAATAGTCTTGATGATGACGAAGCATGGCAACTCATGGACTTGAGCTTGCGCGTCTTCAAGAAGTGGTGATCTCTCCTTTAAGAGGAACCTAGAAGATCACACAAAAACAAAGACAAACTACATAGATCACTTAGATCTGAGGTTAGAGGGTTAGAATACTTTGGGAAGTATGTGTGTAAAAGTCATGCCTAGAGAGGAAGAAATGGCTCTATTTATAGAGAAATTCTCTACTGTTCCCGGATCCCACGGATCCCTTCCACAGGATCCGTAGCACAAAGCTAGGGATCCGTGAACGCTCTCTTTTCCATGGGTATTTTTGGTTATGGGTCATGGGTCATGGGTTATGGGTTGATCCATGGTTTTCTTTCTAGATTCAATGAACTTGGTTAAGTGGTATATATAAAACCATGGGTTATGGGTCAATACCATTTGCTAGTTTCTTACCCATTTAGTTTTATATGTTTTACCCATTTTAGTATTTACATGTTTTTACCCATTTTAGTATACTTAGTTTAAGTATATGTTAACCCAATATGTATACACTAGTTGTTGTACATACACACACACACACACACACACACACACACACACACACACATATATATATATATATATATATATATATCATAAAAATCACTTAAGCTTGTTTTAGTGTTTTATGTGAAAACGTAAGTGTGTTAGAAAACTATTAACTCAAACTATTTACGTACTCTTTTGTTTCGTTAAAATGATTTTACGTTTGTTATCGACAAAACATTAGAAGATCGTAAAATATAAATAAACGTTTTTACGGCTTATTTGTATTAACACGAAGGTTAGAAAGAGAAGCTGAGGCATGTAGGGTTGAAAAGGTTAAAAGTGTATTTGAGACCAAAACCGGGAGCAATCTTGAGAAAAAGATTCTTGACCACATCAAGGAATCAAGAGAGCGTGATGATAGGATTGAAAAGATGATGAAAACATTCGTGGATAATATAGTCTCTTCTCTCAAAATTCACGATGATAGGATAAAGAGATTGGAGAAAAGTGTTAGCTCATGTTCAGAAGCCATCTATGATTACCTAGCTGCTCGGGAGGAGGAAGTTGTCCACACTGTAGAAACTATCCTTGAAGAACCAATGACCTTTGCGGAAAAGGTTAAGCGACGAATCAGCATGGGAAGACAATCACTTCTGCACCAAGCTTCTCCGGTAAACTTCTCTATCAATGATTCCTTTAAGACTAATCAGACTCATATTCCACAGGAATTATGCAATGATGAGACAGTTCACCTCAACGAAAGATGTTCAGCAGTTTTGAGAAACGAGCTACCTCAGAAGGAAAAAGATCCAGGATGTTTCACTCTCCCTTGCTTGATCGGGAGTTTAAACATGTGTAATGCCCTAGCTGATCTTGGAGCTAGTATTAGCATAATGCCTCGTTCGATGTTTTTGCGTATGGGGATTGGTGACCTAAATCCGGCCAAGATGAAAATTGAAATGGCAGATCGATCTATGCAATCGCCGTTGGGCATCGTTGAAAATGTGTTGGTGAAGATTAAGAAATTCCTTTTCCCATTAGATTTTGTGATTCTTGACATTCCGGAAGACAACATAATACCTGTCATTTTAGGTAGGCCTATGCTTGCCACTGCCCATACTAAGGTGGACGTCTTTGCTGGAAAGTTAACTCTTGAAGCTAATGGAGAAATTGCAACGTTCAGACCTAATGAACACTTGTCTACCCCAGAAAAGGTATGTGCTATTGACCCAGTAGGCAGTTTTGGTGACACTTTAGAAGAATTTCTTAGCGATCCCCCGGATCCTGGCGAGGTTGATTCTGGGAGAGATTTTGATGTTTTCGTCAACTTTGAGGAAGAAGATAATTTAGGAATCAGTGCTGAGGACCTATCAAGTGATGTCGAGATGGCCCATTGGTAAGATAACTCTGTTAAGGATTTTTCGCAAACCATTCAACCTAGATTTCATGAGGTAGGAACCCACATACATCATAGAAACCTCTATTATCTCAAAATCTCATGCAAAATCGGGTTCATCGACTTCCACCCATTTATTGACACTACTTCCCCAGTCAACATCATGTCAAAAGAATGCAACAACCGAGTTATGAAGAAAGAATTAGAATATAAGGGGAATAACTTTCTTGGGTTTTCGTTGGAACTCATTCATTTTTGGTGGACTTTATGGTTTTAGACGACGTAAGTGAATTTGTGGAAGATGGACTTGCGGGAGTAATTTTAGGAAAGCCTTTTCGGGTTTAGATAAAAATGAAAAAGAAGGGTTAGTATGGTTGAAGATAAACGATGATAAGACTATTTTCAAAATGCCGAGAACGATCAAGAACTTTAAAAATTGGACCAAGAGGCAGTTGAGCCAACCCAACCAACACGCTTTCGATGTCGATTGAGGAAGACAAAGGAAAAGGTATTGAACATCCTTACGGAAAAATCAAGAGTTTCTACTCGGGCTGTTTAGAATTAGGGGACGACTACAAACGGGATGAGAATTTGGTAAGTTGGATCCAACGTGGAGATTGCCATATCCACGAAACGACCAACAAGCATTGGTAGCCCCGCGCTCGAAGTCTAACTTAAAGACTCGTAAATAAAGAAAAGTGCTTTTTCAGGAAACAACCTGAATTATCCATTTCTTTTGTTTTATTTCCATTTCTGTAGGGTTTTGTGTTTTCTAACCATTTTTGCAGGAAACGAGGAAGTAATTACTGCTGCAGTTTGCTGATCTGACCAGAGTTATGGCGTAACTCATCTATGCGATTACGCCGTAACCAACCTTTAAGCAGCAGAATTCTTGACGCATTAATCATTACGGCGTAATACCATCTCTGTGGTTACGTGATAAGGTTTTAAAAGATACCTTTTTGAGGGGTCGTTTAAGCCCTTATTTGATCACTTTTGTATCCGTTATTGCTTAATATCGTTCCTTTTCACTTTTTAGGTCTCTTGAAAGCAAAATGCTGGAATGGCACTTATTTGGTCGAAAAGGCGCGATTATACGAATAAAATGGCCAAAGTCAGAATCGAGACACTCAAAGCTGCTGAGAACATAAGGTGACGGCGTCAGGTGTTAAGTGTGACGCCGTCGGAGGATCTTTGTGAGCGGAGACGAGAAGCCAAACTCCCATTTTCGTGACGACGTCAAGTTATAAAAGAGTAGGTCGTCGCAACTCAGACGGCCTAGATGTAATCAACGGCGTCGAAAGTTGAAGATGGCGTCACAATCATAAGGTGACACCTAAAGCCGCAAGTCTAACGTGCCAGAGCGAAACCCTAATGTGGCCACGGCCGTCACAAAACATAAAGTGGCGCCGTGCATGTGTAATATTATATATAGAATCCGAATTTTTCAATATTTGGTGGGTAGTCTTTGGAGTAAAACCTAAACCGAACTAAGGCTGTCTTGTACAGTATTTTAGGGTTCCAAACCCTATCTTACACCAAGATAAGTGTTTTACTTCATTAATACAATTATGTCTTTGATTGATTGTGTGTATGCTTGCATGTCTACCATGTCCGGCTAAATTACTTGTGTGTTTGCTTAGATATATGAAACCTAGTTGTTAATTATTGTTAGGTTGTCTCTTATCTTAATTGTAATTGGCTTAGGAGTGCGACTAGGCTATCGTTGTGTTCAATACTTGATAAATCTTTGATAGTTTATGAATGACTTAGTGGATTTCGTTTACTAAACTCAAAGATAACCTCAAAGTTAGTTTATGAATGACTTAGTGGATTTTGTTTACTACACTTAAAGGTGACTTCAAAGAGTTAGGGAATGCACACCTTACAACCTTAAAAAAACAAGCGTTAAGAATAAGGACGTGACAATTCAACCATCAATAGGAGATAACTAGGGAGTAGTAGCATCTAGGTAAACACATCTTTAACTATCATACGAGCACACAACAATAGACATAGACTATCCTCACCTTAGATTAGATAATTAGATAAGTAGAGTAATCGGTAGAAATACCAACCCCCAAATCCAAACCCCGAGATTCGTACCTTTCCTTTCCTTAAAAAATATAAAAAGATAAAAAATAATCTTCCTCAACCTCAACCTTAGCGTAGTAACTTCTCACTAGCATTCCTATTCCCCTAGAGAACGATATCAATACCCGTGGCTTACCCTAATACTACACTACAATGATTAGGTTCACTGCCTAGGGTGTTGAAAAACTTGCTCGACGAAAAGGAAATTCCTTTGACCCCGAACGACGCGTGTAGCGTTATCAAGTTTTTGGCGCCGCTTCCGGGGAATAGAATAGCTAGTTAGTAGTCCACCTCGTTTAGGTTTCTTTGCTTGATTCCTATCAAGTAAATTTTTCTCATTCTTAGCTTTCTCGTAGTCTATCCCCCTTCTTCGTGACCTTTGTTTGTAATCCCATCACTTTTCATCATGGAAGGTGATAACCACCCACCATTCAGTAACCCACCACCAATTGACCCGCCAAGAGCCCGTACTCTTGGTGAATACTCGAGACCAAGCCACCTAGGCTATAGGAACTCCATTGAGCTTCCCGACTAAGCCCAAACTACGGCCTTGCGATCCGACACCATCCGGTTGGTGCAAAACGGATGTGCATTCCATGGACTTCGTTCCGAAGATCCAAATCAGCATCTTAGGGATTTCCTTAAAATTGTCGATTCCATCGACCTTGATGCTACTACTCGGGAGACCACGCGCTTGCGTCTCTTCCAATTTTCTCTATGGGACCAAGCTAGTAATTGGCTTGAGCGACTTCCCGCCGGTTCCATCTCAAGTTTGGATGATCTTACCTCGCCTCCTTGCTCAATTTTTCCCACCGGGGAGAACCACTAAGCTTAGGAATGACATCTTGATGTTCCAACAACATCAGGGTGAATCTCTCTACGAAGCATGGACTCGATTCAAGGACTTACTTCATAAAGTCCCTCATCACGGCATTGATCTTTGGCTTCAAGTCCAAATCTTTTATGATCGCGTCAAATTCTCAACTAAGAAATCCATAGACCAAGCGGCCGGTGGTAAACTTAGTAAACTCACCGTGGAAGAATCGTGGGGTACAATAGAGGACCTAGCCCTCTTTGAAAACGAATGTTGGAATGACCCCCGTGAGTTGTCCAAAACTGATAAGGCAGTCTCTTTCCCTCCCATTGACTCCCAACCTTCCAATCGTAGGACGCTCGAACTTAAAGATCAAGCCAAATTCCTAATGAGCTCCTACGAGACTCCTAAGCTTGAGCCAAATAACTTAGGAAAATCCTACAACAACCCTCCAAACACCATTTAACTTCCACTAGTCTTGAGGGAATGGTGTCCAAATTCATGTCATCTCAAGAAGCTCGATTGACGCAACTTGAAGCCGATTTCAAGCAACGACAAAGTGAGATGACAACCAAGCTCGACACCCTCTTAAAAGCCTTCAATGGAAAAAGGGATGAAATACAGGAAAAAATGGCGGAGATGATGGACTTAGTGAAAGAGTACCCTAAGACGAAGATTCCCAAGAAGGTGCTAGTGAGGAACGATGAGCACGCCACCCACTTTGTCGTGTTAGTACGCATACATTTCCATTGCTCGATGAGGATGGAGCGGTTGAGAAGGAGCACGAGGCAGCAAGGATAGTAAGGATAAGAATGAGGCTCCTGATGATGAACCCAAATTCATCAAGCATTACCTTAAGCATGAGATCAATAAGAAAACAATCGTTAACCAAGTGAAAAAATTTAGGTGCAATGATGTTCTTAGGAAAGCCCTCCTAGGTGAAATTAGAGAGGAAGAGTATGACACCATGCCTATTGGACCTATGTACGATCACGAGAAAGCCAGTAACTAAGAAGCAAGAGATCTCTGGGAACTTTGTAATTCCATGTAGCATAGGTGACTTGGAGAACCTAAATGCCTTCGGACCAGGGATCCGATGTAAACATAATGCCGTTGTCAGTCTATAATAAGTTGACTAAGGAGGAGCCGACCAAGACCAATCTTAGACTTTCCTTAGCAAATCATTCATATGTTTATCCCATAGGAATAGCGGAGGATGTCTTAATTGAGGTTGCCAATATTGTCTATCCGGTAGACTTCGCAATTGTAGACATTGAGGAAGATAAAAACTCGCCATTAATCCTCGGGAACACCTTTCACCGCCGCAACCATCAAATGCAGTGAAGGGATTATGATACTCAAAAGTGGAAAAGGACAAGTTAGGATACCTATTGTTCCGAGATATCCTCTTAAGATCATGGAGAAGATTACGGATGAGAATCCACAAGTCCCTAACAATGTGGTTAGGAAGAAAATGAACGATTGGGAAAAAGGGCTTAGAGAATTCATGGTTCAAGGGTTAAATGCGACATTGTGGAAACGTGATAAAAAGTTAGGAAATAACTATACCACAATACCACAAAATCAAAAGAACTCTAAGGAATTTTTGAATGGAGAAAAGGTGCTTTGTATAAATCAAGAATAAAAGCATTATGGGGAAGGAATAAGCCAAGAAGGTTTGGGCCTTATACGGATGAAAGGAAACTAATTTAAAAGATAAAACCGTCATCATAATAGACAACTTTGGGAAGGAATCCACGGTAAGCATATAACGTCTACGTCATTTTGATGAAGGACTAGTGAAAGTAGAAGGTGACGGTAATGAAGTCACGCACGACTTCGAGTCTAGCTACAAGACTCTTAAATAAAGAAAAGCGCTTCGTGGGAGGCAACCCATGCTTAATTGTTTGCTTGTTAGTGTCATATATCTTTTATCGATTGTTTATTCTCATGTTTAAATTTGTAAAAATGCTTTGTTTTATTTTTAACCTCGTCTTAATTGCATATAAAGGTATTTTACATAAGGGATAAGTGTAGGGAGGATTACACACGTTTTCAAGGAAACGTAAACATGAGAATAACAATTCATTAAAAGATATATTTGTGTGTTTGTTCGAGTCAAATGCTTGTATCGAGTCGTAATGGATGTTTTGCAGAAATTTTTCCAGATTCTAAAGATGTAAATTTTCTAGAATTTTTTTCGAGAAAATCGCAGACCGTTTTTGTCGGATAACTCGACGGCGTGAGAAGGAGTAAAACAATGATTAACTTTTTCTCGCTTTTTCGAGCTACTTAAAAAAATTGGAATTTTCCAGGTCTTAATTTTCCAGAAATTTTGTAAACATCCATTCCACAAGCATTATATCCTAGTTTAAATCGAGTCTTCTATATATTATTACCGCCGATTTTACGCTGTGAAAGGTTTCGTCTGTTTCTTCAAAGGTGCAGGTTTAATTTATCAAGAAGAAGTTACATAAGATTGGAAGGAGCTTTTCACGCATAAATTCGTCTTGGAAAGAATTTAACCACTACTTCACACACGGATCCTAACGAGCTAATAAGGGGAGTACTAGTTTTTTTCGTTTTTAATTACCTTTCATTATCATAACTTTGATACTTTCGGGGAACATTGGGGACAATGTTCAGTTTAAGTGTAGGGAGGGAAAATAAAACGGGAACTTTGAAACTATGCTTATCCTTGATTATTTGCTTTGTCTAAGTGTATTTGTGTAATAAACCATGAGAAAATGTCGGTTAGGGTAATTTTGGCACACAAATTTTAATTTTTCATGACATATAGGAGTGGGCCATTAGTCTTAACAAAAGCGTCTCACGGATAGGAAGTTATATGACTAGCACAAAAACCGTTTACCACCTAAATTCTACCCAAAATGTGAGGATCGCCCTTAGATTAGTAGGAATTAAAGCATTCATCTTTAATGCTTAGAGTGTAAACCGGTAGTATATTAGATTCTAGAACTTGTTTTGTGATGCATTCCGAGATCGCTAGTAAGACTACACTTGTGTAGTTAGGAATAACTAAATGATAAGAGGCATTAGGATAACCCTTGTTTAATACCCGTAATATAATTACTTCTTCCACATTGGTTGAGTAATTCCCCCACACCCTTTGCGTTGTACTCATCTTTAGTACACGATACCCCTAGTTAACCCCTCAAAGCCTATCCTTTTCGCGGTTCTCGTGATGTTTTGGTTTTTCCGGAATATCAATGAAGAGGATTGTTTACACCCCACCCCCAAATGTACAACCAAATCGCCTTAGGCTACCTTGTATGCACTCACTTTTAGTGCATTATTGTTATCACCTTAAACCCTTAGTTCAATTATCTAGTTGCTTGCATGAGTTGCTAAGTCGAGTCATATCCTTTGTATACAGTTTTGGGACGATTGGGATTCATGGGAAAAGTTGAAGTTTATGAAATGACGGGAAAGGAACGTTAAATTCAAATTCCCTTTGTTTGCATAATAATGTACCCCAAGTGTTTTGATCTTTTCAATTCGGGTCAAATTAGTGTTAGAGTAATAAAAATTCAAGTGTAGGGATGTGCCTATAAATCCCTATCATTTTGATGTTACCATAGAGGATGGTAGAGTAAAAGTGTATGAAAAAAAAAATTTGAAAAAAAAATATAGAAAAAAGAGAAAAGAAAAAAATAGAGTGATTAAAAAAAACATACGGGCTACCATCCTACATCTATCCTTTAAATTTATGTTTTTTGTTTCGGCTTAGCTAGAGTTTAGAGTGTCGAGTCTTGGCATAGCAGCGATTCTTCGTATACTTGCAACATAGAGATTTTTGACTTGCCACCACTAAATAGCCTATCCCACCAAACCCTTTATTTCCCTACCGTAAGCCTAACGTTACAACCCTTTAAAGACCTCTTAGATAGTCTTTCCTAGGTGCTTACGCCAAAGCGATGGGGTTTGATAAATCTGTCTCAAGCCTATGGTAATCTATGTACTAGGACCGGTTAATGAGTGTTTATCTTCCATTTCCAAATTTGTTATATTTCACTTTATACAGAGAGAGATGTGAGTATCAAACACCCCATGTGAGGTGCTAGTATGTAATTCCGTGCTTATTATGACTTTTCTTGGGGCTTATATGTGTTGTGGACTATTTTAAACCAATGCTTCATGACCCCTAACTTATAAATTAATTGGCTAAAAGCACATTTGCTTGAGGACAAGCACATACCAAGTGTAGGGATATTTGATAAGGTTTTAAAATGTACCTTTTGAGGGGTCATTTAAGCCCTTATTTGATCACTTTTGTATTCGTTATTGCTTAATATCGATTTCCTTTTCACTTTTTAGGTCTCTTGAAGGCAAAATGCTGGAATGGCACTTATTTGGACGAAAAGGCTCGATTATACGAAGAAAATGGCCAAAGTCGAATCGAGACACTCAAAGCCGAGAATATGCACGGGCGCCGTGTTAAGTGCGACGCCGGAGGATCTTTGTGACGACGAAGCCAAAACTCCCATTTTCAAGTGACGACGCTGCTATAAAAGAGTAGGCCGCCGCAACTCGCACGTAATCCAATCATAATCCAAAGAGGGCCGCCGCACTCCCATTTTCAAGCGCGACGACGCCAAGTTATAAAGATGTAATCCCGCACGGCCGAAGTCAAGATGACGCCACAATCATAGGTGACACCGCCGCAAGTCTAACGTGGCCAAGACGAAAACCCTAATGATGGGCGCATACCCACTCGCGCCACAAAACATGTGACGCTCGCCGCATGTGTAATATTATATATAGAACCAATTTTTCAAGATTTGGTGTGGTAGTCTTTGGAGTAAAAACCTAAACCGAACCAAGGCCGCCTTGTATAAAGTATTTTAGGGTTCCAAACCCTATCTTACACCAAGATAAGTGTTTTACTTCATTAATACAATTATGTCTTTGATTGATTGTGTGTATGCTTGCATGTCTACCATGTCCGCTAAATTACTTTGTGTTTGCTTAGATATATGAAACCTAGTTGTTAATTATTGTTAGGTTGTCTCTTATCTTAATTGTAATTGGCTTAGGAGTGCGACTAGGCTATCGTTGAGTTCAATACTTGATAAATCTTTGATAGTTTATGAATGACTTAGCGATTTCAAGCTAAAACCCAAAGATAACCTCAAAGTTAGTTTATGAATGACTTAGTAGATTTTGTTTACTACACCCTAAAGGTGACTTCAAAGAATTAGGAATGCACCCTTACAACCTTAGAAAACACAACGCTAAGAATAAGGACGTGACAATTCAACCATCAATAGGAGATAACTAGGGAGTAGTAGCATCTAAGTAAACACATCTTTAACTATCATAACGAGCACACAAAATAGACATAGACTATCCTCACCTTAGATTAGATAATTAGATAAGTAGAGTAATCTGTAGAAATACCAACCCCCAAATCCAAACCCCGAGATTCGTACCTTTCCTTTCCTTAAAAATATAAAAAAGATAAAAAATAATCTTCCTCAACCTCAACCTTAGCGTAGTAACTTCTCACTAGCATTCCTATTCCCTAGAGAACGATATCAATACCCGTGGCTTACCCTAATACTACACTACAACAATTAGGTTCACTGCCTAGGGTGTTGAAAATCTTGCTCGATGAAAAGGAAGTTCCTTTGACCCCTAACGACGCTGCCAGAAGCTATCATTACCGCAACCACTCGCTTTGGTACCTTATGTCGTTTTTTTAGTTACTACGAACTCCCCTCAAAAGAGTTACTTACATAACCTTCCTTCCTTTAATCTTTCATTTTAAAACACAATAACCTTGTATTAGTATTTTAAATGAACTTTATGGGTGTGTTCTCTGTGAACCCTCACTCTCACTCGCCCACCTGGGACACCAAGTGTTTAAAAAGGCTTGTTGCATATGCTAAATGCAACCGCTATTCCCACGAAAAGTGAGTTAGGTTGTTTTTCATTTTTCATTTTTTTAGAATTATGCTTGTCAGAGTGTGATTTCGTGGATTGAAGTTGTTCATGATGCTTACACGAAGGCACGCCTCTTTCGCTGGCCTTCTTTCTTTATAGAGCAATTTGGAAGTTCTCGCTCCACCTACTTTTCTCTTCACCTTTATTTAATGCTTAGCATAAAAGGACTTGTACAATCCAAGTGGGGACGAGTAGAATTATCTCTTGAACATTATTTTGCCCTCGTTTTTCTAGTTTATTTTGAAAAATTATGCCATTTTTAAAATTTTGACATGCTTTTCTTAACCTAACTAGATTAGACCTTATCCGTTTCCAATATTTTACCTCAAATCCACCAAATTTTGAGTGTGCCGGTATCTTGTAAACTTTAGAACTTGGCCTTTGCATCATTTCGAGACCATAGACGAGGTATGTTGAGTTAGCTCGATGTATTTGGACTTTTCGGTTTTATAAGGCAATATTATAGGATTATCACCCAAACAGCCTACCATTGTGAGTCTATCCATTAGTCACCTCAATTCTCGACCCCATGTGAAACCCTTTTGTTGCACTCACCTTTAGTGCAAGATACCCCCTAGATACACCCTTCTGAGCCATTCCTTTCATTTTGTCAACCAAATATATTGTTTCTATAAACCCTTAAATTTCACCCGTAGTCTTTATTTGTGATTGGGAAATCATCATTTGCCTAAGTTCAAGGTTCAAGTGGAAAGGTTCGGAAATCACGCTTTCATCGACAACATTCCTGAAGATCATTGAAGACCTCCGAATTCCCATTGTTCATCTCAAGTGGGGGGATATTATGTTTAGTTATTATTGTTATGTTGAAAAAAAAAATTGTTATGATTTAGTTATTGTAAAGTGCAATGTTATAAGCACTATGTTATGAGCTTTATAGATCTAGTATCGAGGAGGCCACCCTACTACATTTGAAGATTGAGTTGGTAGTTATGCCAACATGTTGGAGAAAAAGGTAGCCCATCACGACGCCCTCTAATGACACATCTACCTTATATTTCATGATCCGGTTTCTTGACTTCAAAGCTTGAACTTTGGGCGGACGGTAAGTGGTGATAAATTGGTTATAGATTTAGACTACCTGTTTGTTTTTCATTTTACACCAATTATATATCCCATGTCTTATCCTACTCCTTAGTCATGAAGCGTGTCTAGGTGATGCAGCGAGGAATCTTTGGTGTCTTGGCCATGGATTTGGTCATGTACCACTGGTTTTTGTCCACTTCGCCATGACATGTTAGTAATGATGAGTCACCCCTTAACCTTTGTCGTGTCTACCCATATTGCCTTCGAGAATTGTTTAGCCCTTAACTCTAGTGGAGATTTGTGTAACCGCCAAGCTTATGATAGAATACATGCTATGACCGTATGACAAGTGATCACCTCAAATTGAATAGATTTGATTTGTTTATTTCGTAAACTTGTAATTTATATCATTTTATATATTTCTTAGCTTGTTTTCCATTGTTTTCCACTTTCGTGATAAATTACGCTGCATTGGAGCTAAAGAGACGCGGAACTCGAGAAAATATCAAAAGATTTATCACGAGTGTTACTTTGAAGAAGTTACTACGAATCTCATCTCTCACATTACCAGAACTATTGATGACTCAAAACCAACTTATCGTAAGGTTATGGCGTAATCTTTTCCAAAGCTGCTGACGAACTATATTAGGGTCAAATGAGGTTCCACGCCTGATACTTACGCCATAACTATTACATCAACTATGGCGTAACTAAGTTTATTGAAGACTACGGCATAACCACTAATAAGGTTACGCCGTAACTGCCAGACATGTAGTGCAAAATACGATGAATAAGGTTACTACAGAATCCTTGTTATAGTTACGCCAGAATCCATATCCGCCTATAAATACCCCACAAATTCCAAAGATTTCTAATCATCCCATTCCACACACACAACACTCAGAGAACGTGGGAAAAAGCTCAAGGCAGGTCTAGAGGAGCATACTGAGTCGCTCAAGGGAGAAATCACTCCCCTACGATAAGCATTAGCATTTTATATTTTCTTTTACTTTCAATTCATGTATTTCGTACCTTTGAATATTGAATTGCTCAGATGATAATATGAGCGGCTAAGCACCTCTTGTGCCGCCTAGTTATGATTCCTTAATTGTTTTGTTTGCATTTACTTTACTTTCGCATAATTATTTCTAAGTGTATGCATGCATAGTTTATTGGTAGCCACCCTTGGTCGGAGCAGTTTGAATGGAGAGTAGGCCAATTGCCTAGAGATATGACCAACCGCCCTAGGTGAGCTGACCGAGACGGGAAGGTAAGATATGACCAACTCGACAACGCTACTTTGTGCGATTCGACCAACCGATCACCTATCGCTTGGATGAACTTAAGAATTGGGGGTAGGTCTAAGTTCCTAACCCCGGCACTCACTATTATAAATCTAGCATGTAGCTGTACTTAATGACTTGGCTTAGGGACCGTGAACAACAGACTTATGAGGGGACACCACTTCTCCCTGTGGTGGCATCTTTGCTATAGGTTGTATGCATTACCAAATGTTGTCCCTCTCGACTTTGACCCCACCTAAAGTAATGGAAGTAAAGTAGACGAGACATAACTAGCTAGGAGGATAAACTAGGTTAGCAACACTCTCCTCTATTGATTTACCCTTTACCATTTATCCGCTTTTTATTTTATTCTGCTTTAGTAGTTTAATTAATTAAATCCCTATCAAAACTATTATTAATCTGTGACACCTAGACTTAGTAATAATCCAACACACATAGCTTTGGATGACTCCTACGCATCTACACACTACACGACGCAAGTATTAACAGCCCGCTTAGTGCATTAGGGTGACCATAGGTATAACGAGACTTTATAAATATTAAAACCTGGTCAAGAAACCTGCATCATTGGCCATTATTTTGGGAACATTATTTCTCGAAATGTTCTCACTTTCCACATCCCATCACCGCTTGTTATTATTGCCGCTATCGTTGTTATTTTTGTTGTTGTTGGATCCTTGAGCAGCCTAAGCTCGCATAACTTGATCCACTAGGTTACGACATCCGAATTGTTTCATCCAGGCGAGAGATCAAACAAAGTTACGCTTCTTTCGAAAGGAAGTTCACAAATGAACTTTTCCCATAACTTCTCATTGGTTGAGACCATCACTGGGCACACTACTGCCAACTCTTAAAAGCGACAAATATAAGTTGTGGTATCAACAACACTAACAACAAGGAAACCTCACCTTCATTTCTTGCACCTCATTCCGAAGAAATACTTCTTGATTATAACTTTTTAAACTTAGTTCAAGCAATCTTGTGAGTATTCTCAATACTAATATATTGAGCAACATCATTCTACCATGACAAAGCATCATTCAGAAGTATGCTTGTGGCATGTTTGACTTTGTAGTCTTCATCACAGTTGCTGATTAGAAATACTGGCTCTATCATCTCAAACCAACGAGCCAAACCAACCGCTCCTTTCGTGTTTTTGAAATTGATGAGCTTGTAGCTCACGAATTTTTTGTAAGAGCAACCTCTAACTTCTGGTACAACATTTGGTCCTCTAGCACCTTCAGCTGGCCTTGCAATATTTGGCCCTACAACATTAGGCTCTCAAGTTGTGTTAGTCCTCCAATCATCTATATCTTTACCTTATCCCTTAAAATACTAGCTTGAGTTTTAATATTAATCAGGGTACTTTTACTCAGTGCTAAAAAATTTAAAAGAGTCCTGAATTCATGTGGGAACGTTAAAATAAACTCAAACAAACCATCAACAAATAACACCCACAGAATTTCAGGACGAAGTTCCTTTAAGGGGTAGAGACTGTAGCAACCCGAAATTTTTCATAAGGCAAAATGACTATTTTTCCCTTTGACTTCTTAAAAGTTGACCTTGACTTTGACTTTTGACTATTTGACTTTTACTATAACGTAAAAGCAATTACTGTAACCGGTAGTAACAGGTAATTTTCCAAGTTATATAATTCACTCTGCTTCGAATTATCACTCTCTGAACGTTTTTGTTCACCTCTGTCTATTTAACGAGAAGTTATCTCGCAAAACGTGAAAACCGCACAAAACGGTAAACACAATAACAACTAATTTAAATTACTTTTATAAATAATCTCAAAAGTTCAATCGTGTGAATTTTTCTCGCGACCAACACAAGACTAGGATGAGTCCATGTGTTCAAAATACTCAAATATCACCAATAGTCATATTTTATATGAACTATTGCCACTTTATCATTTTTACTTAGATATGTTACTTTTTACGTAACACGCGTACTCAAACCTACGTTATTAGGTTTTAACAACATAAGCGCATTTCGTTAGACTTATCACCCATCTAAAATAATCAAATAGAGTATGTTGATAATTTTTAACATTTTTATAAGTTTTATATTTTACGTTACCCGGTTTTAAGTTTCGTGATTTAAGAGCTTAACGTTAGTAATTACCGGAATCAAACCTACATCTCGTAGTTCAATATTATCACTAAGTTACCATGACAATATAAGATAGATACAACTTCTAAGCCTTATCACCACATATGCCACGTCTAAGCCATCTTTAACAAATTTATCTCTTAAATGAGACAAGTGTAATCTTATTCATATGACTCTTACACAAATTGGTAACTATCTTACTCATTCATGCAAGTTGTTAATACAAATAAGCCGTAAAAATATTTATTTATATTTTACGATCTTCTAATGTTTTGTCGATAACAAAAGTAAAATTATTTTAACGAAACAAATAAAATACGTAAAAGGTTTGAGCCAATAGTTTACTAACACACTTACGTTTTTATATAAAACACTAAACAAGTAATAGTGTTTGCATGTTATAGTAATGCATGTGTATAACAATTAGTGTTTACATAATGGGTAGATATATACATACTTAGTATGTATTATAATGGGTAATAGAATGGGTAGAAGTCTAAGTATTTGACACATTGACTAAATACATAGAATGTAGTTGGGTAAAACCCAAAGTCCATGACCCATACCCATGGAGCATGATCCATAACCCATGAACCATTGCATGACATCATGCATAAGTCATAATGGATATTATCCATGACCCATGGAGCTAACCCATGACCCATTGACTAGATACAATGCATCTTCTAGATACATCGTATCTATTTGGATACCCATGATCCAAAGTCCATAACCCATGACCCATGATCCATGACCCACAACCCATTTAGGGGGAGCGTCCTACGGATCCCTAGGAATACACTAGACGGATCCCTCAAGCAAGGGATCCGTGGGATATGTGGAACAGTAGCTTGCTTTTGTCTATAAATAGTGAGCCATTTCTTTGTTGTAACTCACCCCTTTTACACATACTTTCTCTTTGTATTGTAAACTCTCTAACCTCAGATCCAAATGATCTTTCTATGTAGTTTTGTGTGATTCTCTAGGTTCCTCTTAAAGGCGAGATCACCACCTCTTGAAGTCATGTAAGCTCAAGTCCATGAGTGTCCAAGCTTCGTCATCATTAAGACTACTGAAGTGATCTTGTTGATAGTTCTTTCTCCCTCCTAGAAGTGTTGTGATGAAGACATTAGTGAAAGGTGCCTATAGTCCGTGTCAAAGGCATTAGTGAAAGGTGCCGAAAGATCGTGTCAAAGGCATTAATGAAAGGTGCCGAAGGTCCAATTCAAAAGCATTAGTGAAAGGTGCTAAAGGTCCGTGTTGAAGGCATTAGTGAAAGGTGCCGAAGGATCGAGTCAAGGGCATTAGTGAAAGGTGCTAAAGGTCCGTGTTGAAGGCATTAGTGAAAGGTGCCGAAGGATCGAGTCAAGCGGCATTAAGTGAAAGGCTGATAAAGGTGTACAATCGATATGGTGCATCGATGTACAAACATAGATAGGTCGGGTCCAAGTATTGGATATCCTTGATGATGTTGTAATAAGGAGATGATCTCCTTTGGGGGTTAGTTGTGTAGTGTTGGTAGTAGTTTCTCCTTTGTAATGGAACTCAAGATGTAGCCTTGTACCGGATAAAGTGTAGGCTTAATGAGGATAGGTTTGGTTCTACCCTGGAAGAACCCAATGTCTAGCCTTGTACCGGATAAAGTGTAGGCGACGTTGTGAAGGCTTCTCCGCCACAAGGAGTTTGTGTTGTGTAGTGATTACGTAACTCGAGTAGGTGACTCGGGAGCTGAGTAGCAAGGAAGGTGTCCTTGTAGCCGAACCACTATAAATACTCGCGTCGTGGTTTTGTGATTCTTACTCTTTGTCTTTGCATTGTTAATTTATATGCTTATCTATCAACATCCAACACACACATCAAATAGATTGACATAAGTCGATCTAAATAGTTTAAAACAAAGTTTTAAGCGGTAAAACTATTCAAAACGCCTTTCTAGTTTTCCATAATTGGTATAAGAGCTTCGTTACCAAGTCTTTTAAAGTATATTGTACTTTGAAAACTTGATAATGCATCCGTATGATTGAAAAACTAAAGAAGAGAATTTCTTAAAACAAAAAGTCATGTTTTTAGAAATCATCATTTTTTTAAATGTTGGATAGTGATAGATCATTCTAACATTTTCTTTTGAGAAATCTACATAGCAAAGAGTTTGGGCATCTTAGAAGATCATGAAGTATCTCACATCTATGGTTTCTAAAACCATAAAAAGGGAATATAGCAAAGGTATGTTCTCTTAGTTACAATTATTGATCAAAGACGTGTTAAATTGCTTGTGGATAAAATGGTAATATATGCTTCTATCTTATAATAAGCATAATATGGAAAGTGTTTAAGTGATTTCTTTACTTTGAAGTTTTGTGTTTGATATATGTTCATTCAAGCTTGAATAAAAATTGGAATGAGTAATATAACCTCGTCTAAAGTACTAAACATTTTGTCGGGTCAAAATATGTATTTTTTGAATTGTAAAGTCAGATCCGGATCCTTCCTGATCCGCAACAGAGGACAACTTTTTGGTTAAATTAAAAATTCATAACTAATTAACCGTAAGTCCAGAGAAGTCGCTACGCACCTATCGCTTTAAAGGTATTTGAGTCTACTTTCATATAAAACGAGTTTATAAACTGATTAAAACAAAAATTTACATAATCATTGATTTATAATAGAAAGTCATTTTTCGGTCATAACTTTTGCACAAGCTTTTGATCTAATTGTAGATGATGTTTTCGCTCTCTTTGAATAACAACAATGTCTTTTGAAATTAAGGTTTTGATCATATTTATAAATATAAAAGAAACTAATCAAGCTTGGTATACATGATATTTAACACAAAGCTTCATGAAAAGAACTTTTGTATGCTATGCTAAATGATTAATTGTTTCTTCCTTGCATTACTTGATTATTTGGTTATCTCAAATAGTTTTTGTGCTTGTTTGTTTGAATAACATATGTGGTTTCCTCACCTTGCTATTCATTATCTTGTTTGTCGATTTAGTAATATTTTACTAATCAATGTGCTATTTGAAGGAGTGTTTGGGATAACATCTAGGTGTGTCGAAAATGTTAGTTTAAATACTTAGATAAGTCATATAAGTTGAATAATGTTTAAAACATGTAATATACTAAATGGCTTCTTGTTGAGTTTATCAGGTGTGCAACATAAATGTTTTATGTGCTTATATGATTTATTGATTTCATATTTTCTTGTGTCGTTTTCTAAAAACAACAAGAATGTACATCGATCATAACCTACACTTGTGTTGATGATGTACCTCGCGCTTTCCTTTTCATGATCGCTTTCTAAGCTTCATAGTAGGATTGACAACTTGATTATTTCATCCGATATACTCAAGTAAATTATTTTGCAATGCAAATATAATTGGTCATATCCAAAAATCCAAACTCGAGCTTTCCAACAACATATGTTGAACTAGCTCATCCAACCATTTTTGTTCACCATATGGACAACTTTAAATTTTTATATTTAAACATGACACCTTCAATACCTTAGTTGTTTCGTGCATAATATTAATAAAAATGAAGAAAAGTATCATCATTGTTACTCTTGATAGGTCATCAGAGGAATATATAAATTTTCCTAACTTAAGAATGAATATCGAGAACTTATTGCACTAGAAACTTAATTTGACCTAACGTTGAATTGCTTCCTTGATAGAAGTTGGGTATGTGGAATCACCCGTAAAAAATGGTCGTGTTTAGCCATAATTGAGCACCGCTAGTAATAGTCTCATATTCATTCTCTCCCTTGAAAAATTTATACTCCTATGTTTTCCTAAAGTAAGTTTACAATGGAAATACTTTGCATTGTCTTAGGATTACTAATAAAAAAAAATTGTAAAATTGAATTTTCTTTTGTTAGTCAATCACAACCACTTGCCTCATCGTTTATTATCTTGCTTTGATGTAGTACATGACTGAAGGATGAAGTTCATTATATGCTAATCAACATCCGTAATGACTATACTTAGTTCATTACCTTCACTAAACCAAAACAACCTTCTAAACAATTCACTTTCTTAAGGACGCATATACATGTGTTTCTTATTCTTCAAATACCAACACATAGGTAAACATATCTTAGCTAAAACCATCTTACAAAACCGTACTTGCTTCAAGACTTTCTATATCCAACACTTACTCTTCTAAACACAACTCCTTCATCTCCACAAACAACAACTCCACCTTCCGGATGAAGTCTAGGATTGTCTTGAACTAGCACCTCAAAACTCTATTGTCTTGAACACTATCATGTAATCTTTTCTTTCTTGACACATACCTTGCACACAATTGTTAATACAAATGATTTACTAATCTAGATCATAAATATGTTTTAAGTTTCTTGAATAAGTGCTTGTTAAGTTTGTTAAACCTCTGTGTTATTTGTGAGCTCGATTTCATTTGATTGCTTATGTGCTATTCTTAAATGATCTCATTGCTATGCTAGACTTATATACATATATGCTTGTTGTAGAGATCATTGGTTTCAAATTTCAATACATGGAACTAAATCTTGCAACCATTCTTATGAATCTATCTCGATCCTCTTGATAAACTAGCCGGATCCTCAAATGAAGGATTCAGGATCCTGTGACGTAAGTACAATTTTAGCATCCTTGCATCAATCCAACCTTCCAGACCTTATCATACTAGCTAAACATGATACTTTAGGATCACTTAAGTCTTCCTCAAACTCAGTAGGTCTCATACTCACTCATAGCTAACTTAGGATCGTATTCAAGGTGTTTTTGATTTATCACTTCACCAAAACTCACCATATTTCCGCTTCAATGCTCACACATTGTTCCTCACATCTCAAAACACCTAGTTTTATATTTCTCTCAATTTTAGCAAATTGATTTTAAGTCATCCTTACTTAAAAATAGGTCAAAAACTAGTTTTTTCATTTCTTATGATTTTTAAGGAATTTTCTAAATTTCTCTCAAGTTACTATCTGATCTCTAGGATCATTTAGCACCACTTGACACTCTCAAATTTTCTGGTGTCATCTTTGATCATTCATCAAACTCATAAAGTCTCATTTCTTCCATAAAAGGCAATCATGGCTACCATCACCATTGCCCTTGATCATTTAAGTCCCCTTTCATTTAAGACACTTAGGAAGATCAAACACTCTAGATGGCAGGTACTAGACCCTACAAAACATCATTTCCTATTTTCGGTCACCGGAGTCGGATCCCTAGAATTAGCCTGCATCGGATCCCTAATGGAGGAACCGTGGGAACCGGCCCATGTGATCAGCTAATCCTAGCTAAACAATCATTTCAAGTTCTCCACTAACTTGAACACTCCATCTTACTTCAATTAACCTTCTTGATCAAGCATAAATCAAGTTGACTCTTGTACATGCAAATCATCATATTTCAAAGGATCTTAGTATTTTAAGTCTTGAATGCACTCTACAAATCCTTCCCTTTATAAACCATCTTGTTAGGACTTCTAAGTCATCATCTACAACCTCATTCTCAAAGATTTAGAAACCTTACATCACTAACCTTTTGTCATCTCATCATGAGGAAAGCTCCTAGTGCTAACTCATCCACCAAAGGACCACCCAAGAAACTTGCTCGTGTTATTCATGAAATTTCTTCAACCAAATCATCTCCCGTTAAATCCAAAAATGCTAGGATTTCCCCTTGTAAATCCCCTTTTATCACGTATACCTTATCACTATAACAAGCAAACCCAACACAAACACGCAATGCCATGCATGATACTAAAACACAAACTTAATATCGAAGAAAGAAAGATTAAGAGAAGAACTTGGTGACTTGAATATGATAGAATTCGTGTATGTTAGAGAGGTAGAGAGAAGAAACATGAAAACAATAAGTTGTATATTGCTTCAAGGAAAAACACACACACACTCAAGCACACCCCTCAAATGACATACTTGAGGGTATTATAGTAAGTAAGAGAGATGATGCCCTAAGGCTTGGCCATGGGCCTGTATGGGCTTCAGATGGATGGATTGGACATGGATTGATATAAGGCTAGCTTAACTAAACTAATACCCATTTAGCTTAGTCCAATCCACGATCCCGTTAACTATTCTATCACTCATATCTAACACACGCTACAAAGTTCCTAAACCTGAATGACCATCACTTCTAATAAAAACTGTTAAGGCTAACAATCTCCCCTGGGGGGTGGTCATTCAAATGATGCTCCACTTGATAAGATCTTTACTTTCCTTGAGCTTGAACTTTGCATGTAGATATAGAATAGTCTTGATTCTTTGTTCTTTCATGCTTTGTGATCGATAATGCTGTTCGCCGTTGTCAACTTCGATGGATAGGTATCTCCTCGCTTTCTTTCCACCATGCTCACACTTCTATTTGTCTTTGTTACCAATGATGTAGTTCTCAGTCTTTAGATTCATTGACTAAGAATCATCTTTAACTTTGTGTAGCCTTTGATTATGATGAGAACTTTCATGTGTTTTAGGTATGAGCATGTGGCGAGTCTGACGATCCATCCGCCCGAGCTTCCATAAGAAGAAACATAAAACAAGTTAGTAATAAGCGATTCCTGCACTTACAAGTTTGAATTTCGGGGTGTACAAAGATAGTGTGAAAAACATCTCTAATTCTCACAAGGGCCGTCCTCGAACCGAGTCCCACAAGTGAGATAACGCGATATACCGGCACATCTACGCTCGGATGAGTCAGCCGGGTACACCCAAGCATCACCCCCACGCATCAGACCGCTTTGAGACACACCTGCGTAATCCACGGGAGTTACCGGCTAACGGCCGTCGTGGTCGCTGATGTTGACCCCGCAGAGTTTCCATTCAATCACCAAGATCACAGATGAATCTTCTCATAAATGTTCTCGCAGATTGCTAAGATCTCACAGAGGACTCTAGAATATATCACTTGTGTCCTTATAGATGAACAAAAAGCGATGTCATGTCATGTGTTCCTATGAGATCTTTTGATGAATCTCGTGGCTCTAGACTCAATAGTGTGCTTTGGTTTTCCTGCGAGATTGGGAGAGGGTCTCCTTCTTCAATATCAACAACCTCTAGAAGGTCAATAGATTACAGTGGTTCCCAGGAGAATGAAACAAATCCCTTTGAGAGGAATTGAGTTTGAAGGTTAGTGCAGTGCACTGGGTCCATGACGCCTTTGTCTTCAATACCGTCAACTTAGTGACAACAAGAGTGCATGAATTGAACCCTTTCTTTTCTAAGGTTGAATATGGAGGGCTATTTCTTTTCACCCTTTTTCATTACTTTTCTTTTTTATTCTTCAACCCCTTCTTTCTCCTTTCTCACATTACTCCTTTTTTTCAATCATACCTCAGGACTTCTAATACTAACTATGGGTATTGTCCTTGGGTAGATCCTCCCGCCTCAGGATCATAGGACGGATTTCCTATCCTTAGTCACCTTATAACTCCATGACTGCCCCATGTTGCCATAAAACCATTTTTTTTGAAAATCTCACAGAGTGTTTATGATAGAAAACATGTTTGAAACACTCTGTGAGTTTTATATTTTAAACACTCCCCTTCATATGTGCTTATAAGTTTTGACGTAAATCTGACATAGATGGTGTAGTTTGCACTTTTGAATTGATCGGCTCATGATAGACACCTCACGAGACACCTGCTACGCTGCCTAGTTAAAGAGTTCCATCACGCTTAGGTGACAACTAGCTCTAATAACTAACTTGAAGTTGTAAACACCCTGAAAGGGTTAGACCCATGAAGGCATATCTATCACAAGTTTCTATGGTACATTTATGACTTTGATTCCCGCCAATTCATTGGTTCCGCCTCGAAGTCGAGCTCATTTGAGATTTAAAACAACGATCATTAAACTTTTGATCACATTTTAATCACGCTTTCTCCCTCAAAAATAGCATATCCATGATGTTTTTGAAACAAAATGATTAAAAGATATGTTTTTCAAAAAACATTGGGAGAGAAACTGATTTAGCATGAATTTTGGAACAATTTTGGTTTTATACTCCCCCTTAACGAAAGCATATTTTTCATACAGAAAATTTAGAATCAATTAAGGGTTTAGAGGGAGTTATCTTGGTACCAAATTTGAGAGATTTTGAAAATTCTTTTTGAAAAAATTTCGAATCAATGGTACTCAAGATGAAAAGAAGATTTTGAAAATCTTTTGAAGATATTTAGAGAAAACATTATCTTCATTTGTTTTAGGATAAGTGCTCGATATTTATGAAAATCGATTTTGCGTAGCACTTTCCTTTCATTAAAGATCGGGTTGCGCTTTAAATACTTCAAGCTTATTATGTTTTAGGATAAGTGCTTGAAAAATATTTAAAACCTTTGATTTGTTAAGCACTTTCCTTTTTTGCGTCCCGAACCGAATGTGTTCGTGAAGCCATTATTTGAAGTCCTGTTTCGTGACAAGTATACTGAAAGCCATTATTTGAAGAAATTTTGAGAAACCATATGTTTTAGAAAACATTTAAAGAACTCTCGCCAAGCATCTGTACATACCCCAGATATCATGTTGAATGACATTTCTAGAAACGCATTGCATATCGATTATACGAGAGACATGTCGCGAGAAGATTATTTTGGATTTTAGATTTTATATTGTTTTTGTATTTTTTTGAAAATTTTTCATTTTTTGTATTTTGTTTTTGTTGGTTTTATAAAAGAAATGAAAATCAAAATGTAAAGAAAGAGAGAATGAAGAGTTACCGCACTGGAACCTCTCGATGAGTCAATTCAGATATTTGATTCACCGCAACCAAAGAAGAAGAGTTTTCACAAATAACAAAGTGTTAGAAGTACAAGATTCCTCACTGCGAGGTGTCACTATCAACGTTGTAGTGGTTTCACTTCCTTATCCTCGATGATTTTCACTATTATCCGTGTGTGCAAGTATCAAAATCTTTCCTGTGGGAATCCATCTAAGACCTATTGTGCGAAAACTTTTCCCGTGTCCACCTAAGGTAAGATCTAGAGTTGTTTTCTTATCGATGCAAATGGAAGACTCATTTTTGAAAAACTACGCCCCTAAAGAGATCCACCTATTAGGTTTCCTTTTGTTTGGCATTTTATCAACGGGCTTGTTTCTATTTGGTGTCTTAGTGGATTGTGCCTTGGCACGAGAATTATCTTTCTTGAGATATTGTAAGGTACATGCATCATGATTATCAAAGATACATTTTTACATGTAGTACGCACAAATTCAATATTCTTTTAAAACAGCCTTTAACTTTGTCACTACATCTTTTGAAATTGATTCTTGTTCAAAAAAGACTTAGAATTCCTAGTGATGTTTTCTAAGGGCATAGCATTTTCTTTTGCGCTAACTACTAGATGTAAGCCAATCCCTAGTCTTTTGTAGAGTGTTCCTAGGTAATGGTTTACTACTACTAGCGCGGCCTTGAAATCTTGTAGAATTCATCACCCTAGATGTTGCACCTAGAATTCCGCCTTTTGAGTCCAGGCCTTTTTCCTAGCTTCTTCTAGATAGTGATTGTTGACCATGTCGTTAGAACCCCATGATTCTTTAACTGATTTTTGGTCACATTCCGTACTATTCTTATGCGTGTAATCACTTTTGGTGTTTCAAGAATCGCTTTTCCTTTTTCAAAACTTTTGATAATTCTTCTTTTAATAGGCAGGACCGTGGGATGACTGGTTTTGACAAATCTTTTTTCTCATTGACTTTTGGAGGAGGCTGAGAAATAGACATTTTTGGTTTTAAAACCGGTTGGGAACATTTGTTTTCTCCTCACAATGGTTTTGCAAACTTAGTATCCACAAATTCTTCCTTTGACATTCCAAATTATCTCAAAGATCATTTTGCTCTTTTCATGTCCTGGCACACGCCTACGCTTTTCATACTTGCATTCCTCGATTTTCGCATCAAGTTGTTTAAAAATAGGACACGCTTTTCAAGTTTTTCAAGAGCTTTTTCATATTTTGAAACAATTATGGAGGTCTCGTGATCGAGTCTTTCATGATCTTCAAATGTAATATGTTTGTAAGATAATGGACATGATATCAGTAGTCATAACATCTTCCAAGAGAGAATCATTGAGTTTTTCCAAAACTTTGATGTGTTCAATACTTTCATTAGCTTGCTTTACCAGGAATTTATGGTCCTTGACAAAGTCAGCTGTTTCTTTCAAAAAGTGCTTGTTCAACATGAATTACCCTCGCACCGATGGCGCTTAACGGAGGGCAATTTGGGTTTTAAAAACTTTTGTTTCACATCGTGACGAAAACCGTATGTTAGTTGTAATATTGGTTTTAGACTTGACAGTCTCTTGAAGATACCCAATTCTAGTTTTAACGTCATCTAAAATGCTTCTAGTATCACTTGTGTTAAAAGGATTGTTTGAAGACATTTGTTCGATTTTCTAAAGAGATTTGGAAACTACAAACCGTTTTGAAACCGTTTTGAAACCGTGTTGACACTTTGTTTGAAATACTTGGTGTGGTGGAAAACGCTGATTGTTCTTTTGATTAACAAAAGTAATTCCATTAATTTTGTTCCATTTGTTATAATCAATCGGTTTAAGATCCGGATTCTTTTGTTTCATTTTTGATCTACTCTCCTCAGATAGTTCCAACGCTTCAAGAGAATCACGAACAATTATGGGTTCATGCAAAGGTTTTCCATTGTTCAACACATTCGAGATTTCTGATCGGCTTTCTTGAGGAACGAGAGGGTCGTTACCAAGTGCCATTTTATGTGAAGTATGAAAACGCGGATTTACTTGGTTTGAAAGCATCTTGTTTGTTTTATCCGAATGACCCGCTGTAAGAAGCAAATTGTCCAAAGCTTTAATTTTCATTTTATCCAGAATTCATCAAGAAGAGAATCTTCTGCTTTGAAAAATCAGAATCAACTTTTTCTTCTCTTTTCAAGATCGAAAATGCTGCTTTTGTTTAGAAACTTGGTCATTTAGATCCTAAATTTTGTTTAAAGATTTAATTTTCAAGTGAGAATTCACATCAAGTGTGTTATACTTGATTTGCAATTCTTTTTCTCTTAAAACAAAATCTCGATAACCAATTTCTAATTCTGACATTTTGTTTGTATGAAATTCATAGGCTTTGGCGTGCTCCTTGTAACTCTCAAGCTCACGTCAATTTCTTATTTCGGCCTTAACTCGCTGATTGACCTTACTAACTTTCTCAATTTCAATGCCACACTTATTGATTAATGATTCAAAATAATCACGTGTTTCCTCATCGACTTCAAGATTTTGTGCCACACGCCTCCATTAGGATCCACATACGAGTTTCAGAGTTAGTATTGCTACAACTCGGATTGTCCAGGTATGTATCATAAGTAGGTGCCGATGTCACAGCACGCCGTCGTCATGAGTAAACGCATCACATATGACATTGTTATAACATGGATCAAGGATTGGTACCTTAGATAATGTGATTTCGCCATAGACAGGAGGCGCTGAGTCGTTGTCGTGACTTAGTCTCCTCAAGATTTGCCATTAATATGCGCTCACATTGAGTTCCTCGAGGTCTTCCAAATCATCCACAATAGCAAAAAATCTACTTTCCTCAAAGACTCAATCGTATCCCTCGCTTCTGCTTCGCTGCACAAAGATAGCTTTCCTAAAATCCCATTCTTCTTGCAAGGCTTAGTGGGACAGCCAAGTGCCATGCACCCATTCCATGACAATTATAACACTTAACCTGATTACCCCCGATTCACATTTCCATAATTCCTAACGACGGAGCTGCAACATTCCCATTCGATAATCCATCGCCTATTCCCAACATTTTGTCCCATCCGATTTCCAACATTCCGACCCAACTGATACCCCGATACGGAACCGCCTCGACACCCATGCATATCCAAAGAGTATCCTCGCTGATTCCCATAACTCCAAATCCATTTCCACTTGATACCCATATTCACACCACTGGTAATTGGGCCAAGCTGTTTGACGAAATCCTTTGGTTGTTGTTAGTTGGTGTGGAATACTTCGAGCGCTACCCAATAAAGAGTATATCCAAGGTAAGGTCGCCTGGTTAGTTTCGTGGATCGCTGATTCCTTGTTCCCGTATTGTTGATCCGATAGAATTGTGGTTGGGTTGGGAATGTATTGCCGCAGTTATTTGTTGGAAGATGATGAAGCTAGTTGTTGTGTATTCACCGGAAGGAAGTCTTGCAATAAGTGCCAATGGATCATGATTCTTTGCCAATCTTTCTTGCCGACTTCATTCGCTTCAAATTGGTTTTGTTTCGTGAAAATCATTCGCTTGATCAAAGTTCACCATGTAAGTCTTTTGTTTGGTTGACAATAGTGACATATCGCCCCATTCTTTTCCGAAGATTATTCAGAACTTGATGTTTTGAACGATAGTTCCGGTGCCAACTTGTTTCGATAAGCTCATTCATCAAAGTGCAAAACCTTCCATAGTAGGATTCAATGGATTCTGTAGATGTAAACTTTTCCATTCAGCTAGCGTTCTTGTTCTCCATTTCTTGTTTACCATTTTCGCTCCATAACATAGTCGCTCAACACGCTCCCACATATCGTAGCAGCTTTCACAAATCGCCTACACAAAGAAAAAATGTCTATTGGTAAACCCGCTTGACAATATGAATTGCCATGTCATCTCGTGATCGACTTGTTTCGATCCTCTTCGTATTCTCGATTCAGCCAAGATGAGAGGATGGTGGGATTGGAGGTGTTGCATCGCATTTCCGTGGACATGGACTTGTCGAGGCTTGAAGGGTCCATCCCGAATGGATTTGACATCAATTTTCCATTAGGTTTTGTCTTGATATAACTACATTCGACTTGTCCATTGAAGATAACCACCTTTTGCCAACATAGAGGACTCGCTTTTCTAAGACCCGGGCTGCATGAATAAGTCTTATCGAAAGGCTACTATGAAGGTATGTTATGATAAAGTTGATGTAGGATCGATTCAACGATAAAGGAGTTGTGTTTGCTGAAGATTAAGCTCGGCTGAGGTGTATCTCGAAATTGTGAAATCCTTGGTTCTAAAAAAATTTCTTCAAACTTTGAAATTCACTATAAAAATCAATTCTAAGGTCGTATGAAAATTTTGAGTTATGACAATTTTGACGCCAAATTTGACCCGGAAAATTTGAATTTAGGCCAAAAAATTTGAATTTTTGACCAAAATTTGCACAGTTAAACCAAAATTTGAATCTCAGAAAAATTGAACGCTTAGTCTCCTCAAAATTTAAATTTTACTCAAGTTTTCCCCGCCAAAAGCTTAGGATCTAGCGTAGAGAACCGGGTTACGAAGTAGGAAATGGTTACGTAGTAGATCTTTATGGGTAGGATTCCTTAGGCTTAGGATCTTAGGCGTAGGATTCCTAGCGTAGGATTTGCGCGTAAGTTAGGTGTTATTTAGTAGAAAAGTTATGCGGTGATTTAGCTTATGCGTAAGGAAAACTTAGGCGTAAGAAAATGCCATGCTGTAAAGTATTTAACACGCTGAAGTCTAAACTTATGCGTAAGGATTGTGGTTTTGCCTAAAAAATCCTTTACACTCATCACAAAGGTAAGAGATATCCAAAAGTCGGTGTTCCACAAACTTATCCCTGCTAGGAAGCACCGAGTAACCGCTAAGCTCTAAGAATCGCACAAAAAGTTATGAGTAGAAAACTAGGTTTTGACTTTTGACTTCTACTGTAAGAAATTTCCAATGATTCAAACGATGTCTCTTGCATTTATATCCTTAAAAACACTCCAATAACACAAATCTTTTGACCTTTTTCACCCAAAGTGCTTATAAAAGTTACGAGTGAAATGACTAATGAACCAAAATCGAAGTTCAAAAATGATTTAAAACACGAAGTTTCTAACTTTTGCAAAAACTAGAATCTTTAACACTATGTAAACCTTAGACCATAAGAATCTTGAAGATTTAAGTGCAAAAATTAAAGCTTTAAGCATGACACTCTTGAGAAAACAAAACTACGCAGTAACACTACAAACCAAAAAAAAACTTCAACCAAAACACTCCTAAAACCATTGTTAGGCGACATACCAATTGTAAAGACCTAAGATATATCAACCTTATCACAAATACCCACTTAATCTAACACAAGTATACCTCGCTAAACCAACACTTTATGAGAATAATAGGAAAGGAAAAGATGAAGATAAGAACTCGGGTGACTTGAATATGATAGAATTCGTGTATGTTGTAGAGGTAGAGAGAAGAAGATGAAAAATAATAAGTCAGGATATTGCTTCAAGGAAAACACACACACACACACACCCCTCAAATGACATACTTGAGGGGTATTTATAGTAAGAGAGATGATGCCTAAGGCTTGGCCATGGGCCTTGTATGGGCTTTGTATGGATTGGATTGGACATGGATTGATATAAGGCTAGCTTAACTAAACTAATACCCATTTAGCTTAGTCCAATCCACGAGCCCGTTGACTATTCTATCACGATATCTAACACACGTTACAAAGTTCCTAAACGTGAATGACCATCACTTCTAATAAAAACTATTAAGGCTAACACCCCTCCACCAACTCAACCAATCAAACCAATCCCCAAAAGGATTGTTCCCACAAAACTACCAATGCGAAACACCACCATACCTCCTAAACCAAAGACCCCTATTTCCATTAAACCATCACCCTTAGTGTCTAGATCCTTATCATTCACCACTCCACTTTCATCTCCACACCTATTAAAACTCGAGGAATTGCCTTCAGGCCATCTCATCCTCCACCATGCCAACATTCTCCTCAATAAGAGAATAAGCGCAACAAAATCAAGGTGTTGAATCGACACTAGCACCGGCATCCTTTTCCCCATCACCCTCAAATAATCCCTTTTGGATTATGAGAAATCATCAAAGTCAACCACCCGATCACATGGAAGTAGATACTTCTCTACCACCATCCTCGTCACATATTCCACCACCACCACCTTTGGTTGAACCACCTCCACAAATTCCTCCTTCTTTTGAGAATCCTCAACCTTCCTCACTTAACCCTCCTCCTTTTGTAACCTCAACCAAACCTTCCATCTCAAGTCATTCCATTTCTACCACCACCATTTCCGAGCCATGACAAAGATTGTTATCATTGTCAACATGTTGAAGGCTTGATACATGAATTACGTGAAGAGCAACGTTTCATGTTCTATCAACTCCTCGAACATTTCGATGAGGTCAACAAACCTAAACAACCTTGAGCTTAAGGATTCAAGTGGTGTCCTAGTCCTAAGCTTAACTTAGATAGTTTAGGAATCATATTTCATGTTTAAATCATTCTCTTAGTTTTAGAGATATATAGATCATTTCTCGTGTTTTTATTGAATGAAATTACATGTTATATGTCGTATTATCATTGGTGCATTAATACATAACTCATTCTTGATGTTAACTTCACATTTTACATCAACATTCTTTGTCTTGAGTTTACAAGCTGGATCCCTCACTTTAGCCTAGAGCGGATCCCTCGAGGAAGGCAGGTGGGATCCATACTATGAAGACTTGTTTATTACTAACTTGAGTCTTATTTGCAGGAAATTATGCATTATATACTTGTTTTCTAACATTTTTTTTGTAGATTTTCAATATACACGTGAAGACTTTGACACCCTTAGCTAGGGGGAGTTTCTAGTCAAAGTAGAATAATTGCAAAAACATTTGCAATACTTTCACATAGGATTACAATAGCTACATGACGTCCTCCTTGCAAAGGAGCACTGCGTCAAGGGGAGCATGTTCATCAAAAGGACAAAACCATTTGCAAATATAATTGCAATGCACTCGCTAGTATTCCTACTTACTTGGCGCTCTCACAAGGATGGACTGCGTCAAGGGGAGCTAGGCGAATACTTCTCTTCCACCTCTCTATTTTTCATATTTTTTCTTTTCCTATGTTTTTCTTAAAACAATGTGTTAGTTTCTTTTTGACAAAAGGGGAAAGAGAGTAAAAACTCAATTCAAACTTTTACGAATTTTTAGTTTTTCCTTGAAATAATCTTATGCATGTTTGTTATCATAAATAAAAGGAGATTATTGCTTCAAATAAGCGTAAAAGCAGTTTGCATTTATATTTTGACGATCTTCTAATGTTTTATTATAACAAACGTAAAGTTTTTAACGAAACAAATAAAATACGTAAAGTTTGAAATAATAGTTTACTAACACACTTGCGTTTTCATATAAAACACTAATGATAATAGTGTTTACATGTTATAGTAATACGCATATATACATAACTAGTGTTTGTAATGGGTAGATATATACATACTTAGTATGTATTATAATGGAAGTAATT
>OU343216.1:48038822-48147147 GCA_910596185.1 Chrysanthemum makinoi | reverse complement strand
GAAGTGCATACAGATTACAAGTCAACATTCCGGCCACCTTCCTTAGTAGCATATGCCGAGAGAAACATCCCAGAAGTATTGCGAGTCATATAAATGCCCAAAAAATAATTAAGTGGTCCAAGATCCGTCATGGAGAACTCTTGATGTAAAGAAGCTATAACATGCTGAAGAAAAGCTATAGAGGATGCAGTCAAGACAATATCATCAACATATAAAAGTAAATAAGTTGTATCATTCCCCTGTCTATAAATGAATAGAGAAGAGTCACATCGACTATGATGAAAACCAACCCGAGTAGCATAAGTTGCAAACCTCTGAAACCAAGCCCGAGGGGCTTGTTTAAGCCCATAAAGTGATCTCTGTAAAAGACAAACATGATTGGGATGTTAGGATCCCGAAAACCAGGTGGCTGATGCATATAAACAATCTCAGATAAGGATCCATGCAAAAATGCATTCTTGACATCAAGCTGATGAACATGCCAATTGGCAAAGACGGTGAGAACCGATGCATTATAGTAACCGGCTTAACCACTGGGCTAAATGTCTCATTAACATCAATACCTGCAAGTTGAGGGCTGCCATTCGCAATAAGGCAAGCCTTGTAGCGATTAAGACTACCATCTGCATTATGTTTATGCCGAAAAAGCCACAAAGAACGAACAATGTTCGCGTCCGGTGGCCTAGGCACAAGAATCCAAGTATTATTTTTAATCAATGCATTATATTCATTAAGCATAGCACTATACAAATTGTGGTCATTAAACGCATGGGTGTAAGACTTTGGAAGTGGGGAAATGGTGGACACATTTAAAGTGAAACGTTGGGTAGGACGATTAGAACCAACACGATAGCGAGTAACCATGGGGTGAGTCGAGATAGGATTTGGATTGGGGTGAGGTATGTTTGATGGCGTACCAGGCTGGGAAGGATCGGTGCTTGGGCTAGGCATAGTGGACTGTGGTATAGGTGTAATGGGATGTGGCATAGTGGGTGGAGAAGTAGGCGTAGTGGGTTGATGGGATGGTGACAGTTGGGTTTCGGTATTAGGATTGGCCTGGTTCGGCAATGAGGTGCTATTTATGGCATTGGTAGGTATTTTTTGAGGTTGAGGAGTGTTAAGGAGATGTTGTTGAATGATATTAGGTGGGTTGTCAAGGAAGGTGTATGAAGGCGATGTATTAGGAGTTATAGAACCATAAGGAAAGACCGTCTCGTCAAATGTAACATGACGAGAAAGAATTATCTTGTTGGTGTTGAGATCAAGACACCCATACCCACGATGGTTTGTAGGATACCCAAGGAAAATAGCCGGTGTGGCGCGTTGTTCAAGTTTGTGATCGGCGTAAATGTGGGGGTAACAAAGGCAACCAAAAACACGAAGATCCATGTAGTTGGGTGTGGTCTTATAAATTCGTGTATGAGGAATCTCATTATTTATTGCGGTGGAAGGTAAAAGGTTTAAAAGATAGGTTGCCATGTGGAGTGCTTCAACCCAGAAAGTGGGTGGTAAGTCAGCTTGAAATAAAAGTGTGCGGATAAGGTTGTTTATGGTACGGATCATTCGTTCCGATTTGCCATTTTGGTAAGATGTTTTTGGACAAGAGAAGCGAATGGTAATGCCATTGGTGGCAAATAATTGGTGTAGGGCATTGTTGTCAAACTCGCCCCCATGATCACATTGCAAAGACTTAATGTCACAATTAAATTGATTCTTAACAAAGGCACGAAAATGAATAAATTTAGACAAAACATCATACTTATTTCGTAAAGGATACACCCATAAATAATGCAAAAAATGATCAAGAAACAAAATATAGTATTTAATACCCGTAATACTCGAAAGTGGAGATGTCCATAAATCCGAATGAATAATGTCAAGGGCACTTAACAAAAGCTGTCTCGAGGCGAAAAAGGAAGTGTAGCGTGCTTGACAAGCTGACAAGCATGACAAAGCACGAGAGACTTAGTCTTATTACAATAAATAAAATTATTAGAAATTAACGAACGTAACACATCACTCCCCTGGTGACCAAGTCGTTGGTGCCACGTTTGTTGACGGACCAGAAAAGCTTGAGGGTTTGACGGAAATGTGACCGGATACAAGTCGTTTGTGCTGTCACATCTGAGTAGAATTTGACGGGTCCAGAAATCCTTAACAGAAAAACCAAACTCATCAAACTCAATGGTACATTTATTATCACGAACAAATTGACGAACCGAGATTAAATTTTTTACAATATTGGGAGTAATGAGAACATTATTTTAATGGAGGGTTCGGTGAGGGGTTTGTAAAGTGCTATGGCCCGTGTTGGTGATCAGAATTGATTTCCCGCCATCAACAAGAACAGATGGATAAATACATGAATTAAAAACAATACTAAGATTATTAGCAGAGGAGTTAAGATGAGAGGACGCACCGGTGTCCATGTTCCAATTTGCATTGGCAGGATCTTGTAGTGTCATGGCGTTGAAAGCTTGTGGTAGCGTCTCTTAGGAATAGCGAGGCCAGAAAATTTGAACCTTACTATGATAGTATATAAAGCTTGTTGTTGAGAATTAAAACTCGGAGTGGGCTATTGAACAGTAGCAAAACCAGGCGGACCATTGGGCCGTGAGCCCAACAAAGATGCACCAGGTAACATTTTTGGGCCAGTAGTAGGTGTTAACCCATATTGAGTTAATAAGGTGTTTTGGGCTTGGAGGTGAGCAAACAACTGTTGTTGGGCTGATAAGTTTAGTCCAGTAGTCACACCATTTGAAGTATTGGTTTGACGAGAGTTACCTGATGATGCATAAGTACGAGAATTTCCATTACTATTGTTTCTACTAGCACGAGAGTTACCTGAGGAACTCGAGTCGTGTATAAAACGACAATTGGTACCCCAACGACAAAAACCACGACCAAAGTTACGACAAACTTGAGGTTCAAAGGGCCGACTGTTGTTGCGAGTGTCGCGATTGGCACGTGAGTCTTGTGCACGAGGATTATTAGCCTCGGTAAGAAGAGCATGGGGAGATGACGGTGGGTTACTCGACGCGTTTGAGGCTTTGAATTCAGCCTCATCTCCTCAGTTTGAACCACGGACCGCATTGTTTCAAGTGTAGGAAAGGGGGCCCTGTGGACAATGATGGTTGCAAGATTCGCATACTTTTTACTTAACCCGTTAATAGCATAAGTGACAATGTCGTCATCACTCATCGATGAACCAAGATCATTCAATAACGTAACAATGGACTCTATTTTTCGAAAGTAAGCATCGGCACTTAAATCACCCATTTGAATAACACGTAACTCACCTTTTAAAGCAACAGTTCGTGTACGTTTGTTGTCGAGGAATATTTTTTTCATCCTGTTCCCAAGCTTCTTTAGCCGTTGATGGATTTGCTTTGATGAGTCTCCCTTGAAGAGTAGGGGCAAGAGTAAGAAATATGCATGACTTGACGATGGAATCGGCGGTTAACCATTCATCCATTGGTGGAGATGAAGATGAAGGATTCGCGTCATCACTTTGAATATGCTTTAGGACTCCAAAGTTTTGACAATGAATCTTGAAGAAGTAGCACCACGACGAGTAATTTAACTCGTCTACATTAAGTTTAAAGGGAACCAAGTTGTTGATGTTATGGACGGCATAAAGTTTCTCTACAAGAATGAGAGCAGGGGATGGTGGAGGAGGATTTGTGTTTGTCATGATGATGGTGATATAGCAGGTGATACAACGGCAGAGGGTGAAAAAGATTGACTGTTTTTGGTGTTTTAGGGTTTTTAGGATCGGTTGGCTATTAGGCCTGATACCATGAAAGGATGTGTATTGCTTAATCAATAATGTGTTACAATGTTGAGTATAAATAAAACTCTTATGGGCCTAAGTACAATACGCATTACAATAATACATCACATAACAATGGGCCAAGTATATAATCTGCTAACATGATCTTCATACTAATGACGAGGAATTTTCAAATGTTTACTCTTATTTTGGTGCTTACAAAGGGACAAATCCCCACAATCCATCTAGTTTGATCTAATGGTGAGGATAACCTAAGATTTAATATGGAAACCTAAGTCCATGTTTTTTTTATCATTTTTCTTTGTCTTTTTTTTACTCTTATTTATTAATTTATTTTTAGAATACCGTTACTATTTTAAATTCATGTTTTGACTTTTTTTGGAATTCACGTTACTATTTTAAATTCATGTCTTTTTTTTTTTTTTTTTTTTGGAATTTTTTTTTTTTTTTCCGTTTTATTCCATTTTATTTTTTTCATTTATACATTTTCATTACATATTCCGTTCATTCCATTCCATCCATTCCATTCCATCCATTCCATTTCCATCCGTTCCATTCCATTATTTCCATTCCATTCCATTCCATTTCATTCCGTTCCATTCCATCCATTCCATTTAGATTCCATTCCATTCCATTCCATTTTCATTCCATTCCATTCCGTTTCATTCCATTCCATTCCATCCATTCCATTCCTCATTTTGATCCCCATTTTATTCATGAATTTTAAGTCCGTTTTTAGGCGTTTTGTATACGTATGTTTTCACGTTTTAATGTATTTTAGTCCATTTTATCGTTTTAAGTCCATTTAGACGTTTTCATACTTTGTCACCCGTTTTTTGCGTTTCATCGATTTTAGACTTTTAGATACGTTTTGAACGTTTTCATCAATTTTATCGTTTTCGTCCCGTTTTCATATATTTTCTTAGTTTTTATTCGTTTTGTCTATATTTTATATCGTTTGTTACGTTTTAGGGCGTTTTGTCCATTTTCATCGTTTTCATTCGATTTTATACGTTTTGTCCATTTTAGGCGGTTTCATTTTGATATTTGTAGGTGACACTTATTTATCTTTTGTCTTTATCTTAACGTAAGGAAGATGAAAAGTATTACATTCTTCAATCATGTATGTGATGCTCGGTTGTGATACTCAACTAAGAATGTGATGGTTGTGTTTCTGAAAATATTTAGGAAGATTTTGTGTTTTATGATATTATGAAATATTATAAAAGTTGTTGGCGAAGCCGAGATGTTATGATCTTTTGTTGAAACTTGTGGTGGATTTTTATTTAATGGATACATTGTGCATGTTTCAATATGTTTTATAAGCGGATTTAAAATATACATGGTTGAATCGTGAAACTAAATAAGCTATGGTTGAAGATATAGCAGCGTCTTTATAAACAAGTGAGGAATCTCAAACACTTGATATCACGGGTGATATCTCGTATCACTAATGATATCACACGTGATATCATGTGTAATAGCGTTGATATCACGCGTGATATCATGTGTGATAATGCCGGTGATAGCGTGTGTGATATCATAGTTTATATCACTTGTGATATCTCAATGATATCACTGTGATATCGTGTGATATCACGCAATGAGGTGATATCACGTGATATCTTGTGTGATACTCAAGGTGTTTGAAACTACTCAATTTGTTTATATAAAGATATGTCTAACTCAACCGTAAGCTAACAGTTTCGGCGATTCAACAATAGATTTTAAATTCGTATAGCTTTCATCGCTTGAATCATCCATCCGTTCAAAAAATCGCCTAATCAAACAAAAGTTTCATAACATCTTTGTTTTGATTAAACATTTACAATATTTCATATTATCAAAAATACAAAATCTTCTAAATATTTCAAAACACAAATAAAATATGAACGAGAATCGTGTGATAATATAATAAGTGATGTTTATTATCATTTCTTTCATATATACTTGATAAAATACTAAATTCTTATCACATTTGGTATGAATTTAATATTTCACATTATTAGTATCACAAGCCGATAACACATATATGATGAATAGTGTAATCTTTCTTGTCTTCTTACTGATGTTATATCACAAGAGATAAATAAGTGTCATTAAAAATATCGAAAATAAATAAAAGAAATATGAATAGAGAGACGTAAATGCAATCCTCAAATGCAAGTGTTGCATTAAATTAGCATTTTGAGCGAAATAAGATTACACCAAAGAGACTTTAACCCTTTTTTATACTAAGAGTATAATACATTGATTGCATTAACAAAATATGTCTTGTCAATAGATGAAAGGCACAAAAACTATCTTATGTAAAATTATAAAATATTAGAAAATCGTAAGTGATAATATATAAAAATATCTGAGCAATGAAATATATTAATTTTGATATTAAAGGTTAAACGTTTGTTTATGAAATCACAAAGTGATATAACATTAACTTTTATAATAAAATAATTGATGAACATAATAAAGTTTAATAATAAGCGAAAACAATGAAATAGGCGATATAAAGCGAAAGCGTATGAAAGCGAACAACGAGATAAACATAAGCGATATGAACCGAAAGCGGACGAAAATTAAAAAAGCGGAGAAATGAACAAACGAAATAAAGCGGACGAAAGATCTAAAATTAGATTGGCAAACGGACAAAATGATGAAGCGATGAAAGTAAAGAAAATGAACGTAAACAGACGAATCTGCTCCGTCCCCGAAAATGAAAAAAAAAAAACAAAAAAAACAAAAAGCAAAAAAAAAAAAAAGCAAAATGAAATTAAAAAAGTGATTAAAAATTACAAATGAGAAAATAAATAAGAAAGATTAAAAGACAAAAAATGGATTTAGGTTTAGACATATTAAATCTTAGGTTAATCCGCATTAGATTAAAGCTAGATGGAAGGTGGAAATTTATCACTTGGTAATGTGATGGTGACGATATATAGTACATGTCAGGGTCGTGGACCCGACTAAAGTCAATACTAAGCGGCGTCTGAGCGCGTAGCGGGTTAAATGTTTGGGGCTCGGGAAGGCTGAGCTATCTATTGATAGAATAGATATCAGATATCTTTCAAAGAGAGATGAATCATTCAACCAGGTAAAGGCGGGATCGCCGAAGGTTGAGGAACCTTGATGCCGACAAAGTTCGCTAAATATAAAGGAATCACATCCGCCGTTTAAGATGCTGCTCCCGATAACCGCAATTCTCTTAAACCATAAACCGATTACTTACCAGCGTGGGAGGATAATGCGTGGAGAGCGATCCGCGGTAAGCCTAGCGGTGTCTTAATTTCTTAGTGCGAGGTCTTAAGCAGCAATTCCGGTGAATGCGAGGCGAAGCTCAAACAAGGCGTCAACTTTGCATCAACGAGTGGCGTCATCGTGGGACCATTCACTAGAACCAAGAACTAGGATGGCGGAAGCGCTTAATCGGACTTTCTTGGAAAGAAGCGCCGTGGGGCAACTCCAGCGATCTACGGACAACCGGTCTTTAAAATCGAGGATCAGGCGGGATTGACGCTTCCCTGCAGTGGAACCACTCTCGGGGACAACCTGGGCAGCAACTACTACCACCCGATTACAGGAGATCCGGCTGCGCTCCTTTTACTCCACTCCAATCGGTATTGAAGCTAACTTCACAAAAGCACACGACCGCGACAAGAACAAGGGGTGTGTTGATAAGCGGATACCCCTATCCAGGGGTCGTTCGAATTAGAGCAGTAGTTTTGTCTCAAAATACGAAGCCTAGCTATCCTCATGCAAGAGGAAGCAAAGAAAAGACCGTCGAGATGCATGCCGGCCGACTTTGGCCCGGAAGTTTGGGACATCTCCGTGTCGTCCCGTAAGGAGAAGCGCGGAGGGATAAGCCAGGCAGGTGTTCAATAGAATCGGAAGGAGAGTCGAGAAGATGATACATCACTCACGACCTCTGAATGAAATTGAGGAAGAGGAGAAGCGCACAATGTCCACGCTAGACTTGGTAACGCGAGCGCCAAGATAGGCGGGGCGATATTCCCCAGTGAAAGTTCCCAAGTACAAATTCGAGGACAATGGCGTAGCGCGAGGAGAGAAGAAGCGTCTTCTAGTAATTCCTCTGACAAGGGCATGGCTGAGCGAACATGGAAATCCAAAGAAAAACCGTGAGCAAGAAGAGGAGGATATGTCTCTCCGTGGCGTCGTCAGAGAAAATAGAGCAGCGTTCACTGAGGCGCATCGGTGATTTTTAGGAGAATAAAAAGTAGCATGCCTACTAATGTTAAAACCTATGATGGGAGCGGTGACCACGATGATCACCTAAAATTTTGAATCGGCCGCAACCATTGGCGGCCATAACACGTATGGTGTCACATGTTCAATTCCACTGGTGGGTAATGCGTGGCCCGGTTTAACAAGCTCTCGCTTGAAGCATCAATGGCTTTGAAGAGTTGAGGAAGGCATTCGCCTAAACTTTACTCAGCGAAAAAGTCGCTAAAACCCCATTGAACTCGCTAGAGTCAAAGCGGCATGAGGAATCCACAGCGCTTTCATGGGCGCTTCAAGGATGAGTGCATGCAAGTCAAAAGCATGTCGAAGTACTCAAATCTCGGGTTCATGAATGGAATCGGCAACCGGGAACTTATCAAAAGATTGAATGTGAGATTCCCCGATCGCCCGATGAGTTATAGGCGTACCACGGTCCTTTGTACAAGGATTGTGCGGCGGATAGAAAGAGCTACTCAAACTACGATCACGGAACAACACGGAGACAATCCACGGGCAGAATAGTAGCGTAGCGAACTATAGCGAAGGAATGGAGGCGACAATGACAAATACCCGTACACCAAATTGCCAAAGAAATCAGCAGCAGAAGAGCTAACTTCGAGACCACCACAATGCCTCCGAGGATCGGCGTGTTGGGAGTGGATCTGGGTGCAGCGCCTTGAAAGAGACGCCACTAACGAATGTGTCCAATGGCAACTCATCGACAAGATGGTCAAAGAGGTGGAATTAGACCATGCGGTCAAGAATATCAAGGAAGGGAAGGACAAAGCGAAGAAGTGGCAATAAGAAAAGAGACACCTAAAGATAAGCCCGACACCATTTACATAATACTGATCATGGCCGGTAGTCCGCCATGCGAGAAGGTAAGCGGGGATTTTCACGAGAAAAGGAAATCTGGTTCCCCACTTAGCTGCGAATAGCGATGGTGGAACCACTACTATAGAGATAAGATGGGCGACATCCACGCGTATGTTGATGGGGAGCTTATACGCGACATCATGTATGAAACCATTTCAAAGCGATTGCGTCAGAATCTGTGATCGGTTAATCCTACGTCGAACAACGTTGGTTGGTTTCTTGGGAAAAGATATGGCCTATGGGCAAATCGACTACTGTCGTGTGGAAGCGAAGAACACTCCATAGCGGCATGGATGGAATTCATGGTGATTAAATCTCCACCGCCATACAATGGCATTATTGGGAGACTGGAATATCGACTATGCGGCAGTCTTATCAACGGTACATGGGATGCTTAAATTCCCAGTGGAAGGTGGTATTGTTACTCTTTACAATACCACTATACCACGAGAGAATGCAACGATTTCATGCGAGCCGGTACCAACTCCGGCCGTGAGATAACGAGTTCCAAATGCGAAGTAGCAATTCATCGAATACCGGAGCAGAAATATCCATCGGAGGTTCATTGTCAGGACAAGCAGCCAAACTCGCTGTATGCGCTCCTGCGAGAAGAATTTGGATATTTCGCATGGAGCCTAAACACATGGCAGAGTACCACGCTCTGTCACGAGCATAAGCGAAAATCGGCAGGGATACATCACGCTTGAAAGCGGGGCAAGCCGGGCCAGCCAAGCAATCTTGGCGAGGTACAAAACTGGTAGAGGCAAAGAATCATGCGGGAAGTTTACTACCTGGCCCGGCTTTCCAATCGATCATAGTAAAAAGAAGAAGCGGCAGCGGTGGCGAATGTGTATAGACTTCACCGACCTAAGCTGTATCATGGCTGCTATCCTTTACGAGATAGATTGGAAAATAGAATCTACGTCGCGGATATCCATTGAAATGCTTCTCACGGCATCTGAGGATATCATCAAATCAATGGCTAAAGAGGATGAGGAAAAAACTGCCTTTCATACAAGCCGGGGTGTTTCTTGCTACACAAAAATGCCCTTTGGCTTGAAGAATCGCGCGCCACTATCGAGAGGTTAGTGGATAACGCTTTCGAAAACGAGGTGGGCATGACCTAGAAGTCTATCTTTGATGACACGGTCATAAAAGCCATACCGAAGATGAGCTAGTCGCGCGACATCGAGAAACGTTCAAAACTAAGAGATCAACATGGTGAATCTGGAAGTGCGCCGGCTGAAATGTTCCTTGGATACTGATAGAACCCAGAGCGGCATAAAACCATGTCCGAAAGACAAAAGCGGTCATCGAACTTCCCTCACCACGCGATGAAGGAAGTCAATCTCTCAATGGAAAGTTGGCGGCAAAGCGGGTTCTTATCGAAATCGTGAAAAATCACTACCTCTTTCAAAACACTCGAAAGTGTATAAAGAAAGGTGACCAGGATGGTGCGGGCGTGAAGAGGCCTTACCGGCAAACAACATCCGGCATCCCACACTTATCGCACCCGACCGGGAAGAGCTAATCATGTACTATGCGCAATGGCGATCGGTCTGATGTTAATAACGAATAGGGACTCGATACAAACTCCCATCTACTTTGTAAGCAAGGCACTCAAGAAGATGGAGATGAACTATAGTGCCATGGAAAAACTAGTTACGGCGTTGGTATTTCGCTGTTAAGCGAGTACCTTGGTACCAGAGCGCGCCCGATAGCGATAATCACGGATCAACCGATCAGCGGATCATCTCAACCGACATCGGGTAGGCGCGAAGTAAGTGTATTGCTGGTGAGGCACAACATCTCGTGAACCACATACACGCGCAATCAAAGGGCGGATGGCGGACTTCATCATTGAAAAGCGGAGGACGGCCAGGTATCCACACCAATTAAGGCCGATTACAAGATCCATGGATCTTGTTTCTGAATGGATCCTCATGCATTGATGGCTCGGGGAAGCGGGCCTCATTCTCACAAATCCGAGGAATGGAGTTCACCTCACGCGGCCGCTTTGAATTCCACGACAACAAATAATGAAATGAGCCACATGCATTTGGACCCCTAGGCATCGCGGCTCGAAGACAGGTGTCGCCAACCTAGAGGCAAATGTGGATTCCCGGCTTGGTGGCCAACCGTGTTGGGCGATCATTATTAAAAGAAGATATGATTGAATATCTGCGCCAAGACCAAGACGATCAAAAGGTTTTGGCCAGTTCACCATCAAGCGAGGTTCCTAGAGGGGAAAATTGCAAGGCGGATGCACTAAGCAAGATTGCCTCGACAAGCTTTGCACATCTATCAACAAGTTACGGTAGAAACAACGAAAAGCAAGTCTATCTCGAGAGATGGAAGTCTCCACAATCATAGAGAGAGACGGTCCTACATGGATGACAGATAATGAACTTCTGAACAAAGGCGTTACCCGAGGAGCGAAGGAAGCTCATGAAATCTGGCGCCAAATGCGGAGATTTGAATCGAACAACATACATCTGGCGCTCCCTTCACTGTATGGCTCATTTGTGTAGGCCCATCATGCAAATTATGTCTTTGCGAGAAATCATGAAGGATCATCGCGGTATGCACTCGGGACCACGATCCGTTTGTGGCAGCGCCATGAGATCGAGTTACCTCTTGGCCTACCATGCACCGAGATCATGGGATTTATACGGAAGTGTAGATTGTTGGAGTGCATATAGGCCCATCCCGCCAACCACAACATGAGCTAACGCCGTAACTTCATCCATGGCCATTCTACAAGTGGGGTATTGATATGCGAGCCCTTTTCCCGTCCTTGCGGGGATTAAATCCTCATGAATACGCTATAGACTACTGCCCAAGTGGATTGAAGCAAAGCGGTGGTAACAATCGCCGCAACCGTGGGCAGCATTATGGGATAACATTGTATGCCGTTTTGGTCTTCTGAGGGAAATAATCTCGAGATAGCGAAAACAATTCTGTGACAACCCCTTCAAGGTGGTGCAATAAACTAAGCATTACTGCAACGGCGGTGATTCGCACCCACAAACCAGCGGCCTTAGTGGAGCGAGGCTAATCGAAGCAAGCGAAGGAATTAAACACGCTTTGGACAAGCACGAGAGATGGGTGGGCGAGCTATCACATGTTTTGTGGGCACATCAGCACCTCAATCAAAACCAAAGACGAGAGATACACACCTCTCTAGTCTACTGACCGAAATTTTGCCATACCGGCCGAGATCGGCATACCGACCATCCATACTGGCGAGATAAATGTGGCAACTGATGACGAAGAACGGCGTCTTGACCTAGATCTGCTAGAAGAAAGGCGTGGCCAGCTGTATATCGAAGAAATCGAAGTCAAGAATGAAGGGATACTATGGCGCAGGTAAGAGGTGTCTCATTCGGACCGGTGACCGTCTATCGTGCTAATGATGCAAACCCGCAGAAGACCTGAGTAAGCTTGACCCGAGAAGTGGGAGGGACCCTATGAGAGTTCTTGAAGCACTAACGGTACAAAGCTCTGAGGAGGCTTGGATGGTGCGTGAATTGCCCGCATACATGGAACATCTGCAATCTCAGAGGTGCTACCTATAGACATAGCTCTGACCAAACATACAAATATGTAATTTCTTTTTTATCATGTTTTATTTCCTCACAAACACTTGCAAGTATTAATAAAGCGTTACGGTTTCTAGCTAACTCCGGTGACATATTTTAATTTGTTACTTCCATATCTTGTATGTTTTAACAACCTTTTATTTTTGCCTAGATGGCGTGCATGCAATATATAACCCTTGATGGTCAAAAGGATAAGTTAACCTAATAAACAACTTGTTGAATAAGAGGGTTGCAAACCCATCAACGTTTGAATCGTATCCTATTAAACACCTTGTTCTCAAGGCGTTGGAATAAGCTTTGTCGCACCCGGCGGATCGCATATGAATGCACATGTCTGCGTTTAACAACTTTGGAACCAAGACACTGATTCCTTAATTGGAGTATTTGATGCCGCGCATACCATTAATATACACGATTATACTTGACATTTTTTTAGTATCTTCGGATCTTCATACATGATTATGAAGTCCTTATATTATCACACTTGCATATCACGAGGTAACAACGTATACTTCTTTTACGCAAAGATAAACAAGATAAATGGAACAATATATTTACAATACACTTAACAAAAGGAGGTTCATGACTACGAGTTATTTCTCACGAGATAGTTGAGAGACAATCTAATAATTATGACTACGCTTCAAGGAGAACTACCCACGCTAGTATCATCCCCAATCCTATTCACTCACGCAACAAATGGCATCTCGGCGAGCGCGGTGCAACACTGGACCCCATGTGCCAGAGGGAGGTGGCGCGATACCACACATTACGGCTTTGCCCTTAATACCTTTCTTTTCGGAAGCCTGCATCATGCGCCTCCAACACTTGTTTCAAGGGACTTCCACATCGGGACAAAAGGATTCGGAGGATATCTACAGAGTGGCGAATACGAGGAGCGTCGATTGGGATGCATCGGGTCTAAGATAATGATGCAGTGCTGCGCCGCCTCTCCACAGATAATGGCTCGCGTCGGACGCAAAAGATTACGTTTATTGGATAGTCTGATCAGCTCGGTTCGGCTATCTTGGGGAGTTCCAAGTCCTTCATCTTCTTCATGGCGACGGATTGTCATAAGCCTTAGCATCGTAGTAGGTACACTTCAGCGGGTACCCCAGCTCAACTCTTGCGGCTTCTCGGGCTTGACTTTCCACGCTCGGTAGCGCACTTCACCACATCCCCAAAGTCAACCACCTCTTGCGACTCCGGTATACTTAACGCCATGGTGAAGCCCATGGCTTATGAGCCATCTAAGGCCGCTATGGTGGAGAGAAGTTGCGGATATAATTCCTCGTCGTACTCTATGCTTAGTTTACGCGACTTCTCCTGCGTTTCCAGAGCACTTTTCCGCGATAGTGCGGAGAGTCTTGGTGGAAGGTCGGTAGCGTCTTTTCCATTTTCCAAATATTTAATAGCCCAAAGACAAGAAGACTTATAGCTCGACCTCCGTAGCGCTCTTGATTTATTTGACACATCGTTACATTTTCTCCGTGCAGTTTCTTAGCATATGACCGAGTCTGCTTCACCTCTAGCACTAGCCAATTGAGCCTCAAGTAGTGCAATTAGTTGGTCTTTACCGCGCGGCTGGAGTCTAGAGTACTTTACCTTCGACGCGTCGCTTGGTGAGACGAGATCATCGACAAGTTGTTCCATGGTGAATCCCCAGTGGTCTCAGGCTCATGGCTCTTGACCCAGATGATTGGCCAAATTGGACTTGCTTGGGGCGACTCGCGGATTGTTCAAACCTACAAACATGATGAGATAATCCGATTATTGGTAGCTATCTAACGTACTCCGATACATAATCTTTCAAGGATACTTACGCAGGAATGGATGTATCGGTGATGGTGGTAGCGACATCAACTGGAAGATGACTCCACACTAACAATGGCGGACTCTTCAGGGCGAGGTAACAGCGCCATCGTGGCCCTCCTTTTTCCACCTCAATTACGGACTCTCTTCTTCCCTCATCTATTTCTTCACGTGCTCCACGCTCATTGCAGTATTTGGTTGCTGCAGGGAGGTATATCTATCTTGTTGTACTCGTACTCTGTAAGGGTTGCTTGGCGCCATGGATGAACTTTCACCTGCGCCCTAGGTCCATCGCTCACGGTCGCTGACCACTTAACTAACGGGCTCTTCTCCTCCTTCGGTCGAGTTCCCCCTACATCCATTGGCTTTGTCAGTGCACCTTGCTGAATAGGTCCATCTGCGAATAACAAAGAAACACACATAGTTCATGACAATTCTGACGAACAAATAGTGACTAACTTACAAAATGCAATTCAACGAGTGCAACATGGCACCCACCACGACCATCGTCTAAGAAGATAGGACTTCATTTGCCAAAATAGTTGTGGCTCGGGCCAATATGTACAAGAACTCCTCGGGTGGAGCTTATAGGGATGCGGTTCGCGTTGTGTTCCGCATCCTGCATTATATGATCCGAGGAGAGCTCATCCTTGCGATGTCCCCTTGCGTAAAATCGAAATGAGACGGAAAACAAGTGTTGTCAATCCGAAAAAGGTTTTCCTCCAATTTACGGCTGGCGTCTAACTTGTCGTATAGCATTGGAGGCTCCAGGCGTTTTGCGAAGAAACCACCCGTTTGACCCGCGTGGTGTGGTAAAATGCCCGGAATAGGTGGATGGTAGGGTTTATGGCAAGTAAGTGGCAGTTCACCTCGAAATTAAATAATTTCGCCGCACCTATCTATCTTGTTTGGGACAAGTGAATGCGTAATAATTCAATACATCACTTAGAACAACGATATGGGTATGCGTGATTTGGAATTCAAAAATCGTGTATACACTAATCTTCCCATCGGGAAAAATCCGCTATTGATGCATTTAGCCGGAACTTCTGGATGTACTGCGCTAGGGATATAATAATCGATGCAAAGCTATTGTAATTCTTCCGTTATGTTGGATGTAAAATCGGATAATTCTTTAACCATGGTATTGTTATAACCAAGAACAAAGGCGCAGCGAGTTACCTTGGAGAGTATTTCAGGTCGAAGGCTTGGATGTGTTGGAAGCTTTGCTAATGGCGGATTGTTTTTCTTGTGTTGTTGAGACGGTGAAAATGAAGTGAAGGGGTTATATAATCTTCTTCCTCCACGATGATCAACCGTGGACTCCCCTAACCCTACATATGTGGTGGGATTGTTTGATGGGACATGGAGTGCATAACCTTTCCCGATTTACGAGGCCCGTTTACTTTCTTATGGCTAGGAACAATGTATCCGAGCATTTTTTAGTTTCTTGGCTACGCTCGCTTATTTTTCATAGAATACGATAATTAGTCTAGCATCGTGGTTATGCCTTGCGCATACTAGGCTGGGGACATGATGACGTATAGTCATATCCGGGTCGTGGACCGTAAAAGTCCATACTAACCTTTATCTGAATAGGCTAAGCGGGTTAAATGTTTGGGCTCGGGAAGGCCCGGCTGGATCTATTGATAGAATAGATATCCAATATCTTTCAAGGAGATAGATAATCATTCCCAACCGGTAAAAGGCGGAATCGAAGGTTGAGGAACACGGTACAGTAAAGGATTCCTGCGTATATAAAGGAATCACATCCCTCGTTTAAGGTACGCTACGATAACCCTAATTCTCCTTAAACCATAAACCGATTACTTACTCTCACGCCGGAGGATAATCGTGGGAGACAATCCCTTGATAAGCTGCGGTGTCTGTTCTTAGTCGCATGAGTGCTTAAGCAACAATTCTCAATTGGTGCGGGAACCGGAGCTCCAAACAAGGAACGTCCAACTTTTGCATCAACAGTATGCAAGAATTTTTGAGTATGCAAAATAAAGTGCCTCAACTAATGAATATATAAACCAAAAACCACGATTGATAGAACTATAAAAGAAACATGAATGCCCATTTTTCACTCGAACTGTATGTAACTATGCCCAATTTTATACTCTAATTTGTGCCATGACGGTACACAGTGGTTATTAAACATGATTTTCGGCCATTTCAGTTCTCATTCACCATAAAATAGTCATTTATATTATAAATAAAAATGCATATATATCCCTCCCAAAGTGAATAATTGCATATATATCCTTCGTACAAAAGGATATTCATTAACGCCAATCGTGTGATCATTGTTAATTATATATCTGTATAAATGGATGTTTTTCCTTCCCTAATGATTTATGTAATACATCCAGTAGAAAACATACAAATATATTGTACTGTATTAATGATTTAATTACAACGGCAACTCAAATTTAACTACCTCTTAAGGTTTAGAAAACTAAATTATTTTCACTTGCAAGTGACAATACACAACAAGCAACGTAACAGTTTTGACTTGCGAAAATCAAAGTGGAAAATGTAACTGCAAGCAATTCGCCATTGAACGAAATGAAGAAGAGCTATTACGTATTCATTAAGTAGCAAGATCAAGTTGGTTACCTCGGACGAATATCCTAGTTCCTGAATGCATGTGTTCCTTCATCTTAGATAGTTTTACTTGTTGATCTTTTGCCATTTTAAGGTTTGGAAACTGCTAATTAATCTAAAATGCAATGGAAGAAATTGCCTGTATATATAGAGGGAAAATTATGGATGTGGTCATGTGATGGCACAATTGTATGGATGCTATGTTTTAAACATCTTTATTATTCAAATAATAAGTAGAAAAGTGAGCCACTCAAATGCTAATAAGTAATAATGGAAGGAAACTAAACGTATAATACATGAAATATCTCACTAAATTAGGTAGTTTCTTAGTCTGATTATTGTGTTTTAGAGGCATTTCAGTGTTTTAACAAAAGCTTATGCTATAAAAACTCGGCACCAAACTCATTAAATTGATACCTTTTTCTATATGAACAAATTCAAAACTTCCCATCATGAACGAGCATGCTTAGCAAAAGAAGGGCATTATGTATTATGTCATAAAGTCAAGGATAGTAACGCTTAGCGATTGTTACTCGTGTAAATCGCTCACATTAATGTACGATTTGTATCTATACGATCGACAGCCTTGCTATAAGGGAGATCCATCATAAATCATTAGAAAAACATTTAATTAAATATTAGATTAAAGACAATATGGAGAGATACTTCATCGGCCTTCATTGCAAAATTTGGTTGCGTTAGCCAGTAGCTAGAGAAAAAACGTTTGTCATTTCTTGGCGCTATAAATAAGTTTCAAGAGGTTCTTCACTGATAACACCCCCTAGTGCCCAACCATTCACTTCATAAATGTTTTTAATTTTTTCTTGTTTAACTAGTATACGTAGAGATGAGACACCTTCCTGAAGAGTCACAAGGAGGTAGAGTCGATACTACTCTTCTACACTCTCCACTATTCAAAAAATAAACTTATAAACCCATAAGCGAACATGGGCAATGGTTTATTGCGCACGTTAGGACGAAGAATTATTATGTGACTCCAGTACATTAGTACATGCAAGTGAATGTTTTTTGCTTCGGTGATACAGCCAATCTCGCTTGGTGATCACTTATAACATTAAACTTATTGTGACCACTAACTCTTGAGTCCTATCAATGGTCCTCAGTACCATTAAGATTTTGCTTGTTTCTTATGTGAAGCACTTTAGAAAAGTCGATATGAGCATTTAATTCTACTACGTACTATATAAAAATACGACAAGAAGCTTAACAAAGACCAGCATATACACAATAAATATGTGTCCCGTTAGTAAAATTGTAAAGGTGTTGTATAAAGCTTTTTAATTAATCTAAAATCTCATAGACGACAATCACATATTCACGTGCAAACAGGGACTGAACTAGGGGGTCTACGGTGTCACGAGACCCGATAGAGTTTTGCTTTGCAATGCTAATTTTCGGAAAAAAACATTGTATTTCTAAACTGCACCCGCTCCATCTTGATGCAGTGTGTTTCGAGTTATTGCTTAATTAGTCCATTAATAGGTTAAAAGTGACCGTAGTTTTCACTAAACTCAAACATTTTTTTTAGTTTTCTCCTTATGCGGCAGTTAAAACAAAATTGTGCACCCGATCACTTTTAGTTGTGGTTCGTATCTAAAAGATAAAATAAAGTCTCCATTAGTTTGATTTGAGGCCCCATTAAATAGAAACTCAAAGTTGTGATTGACAATATTTTGACGGTGCACAAAAATTTAATTGATGGATGTTGTCAGTCAGAAACAGAGTGATCGTTGAAGATTGAAGAATAATTAATCCATTGTATGATGTCATCTCATATCTTCTTAGAAAATTCTTGTGAAGAAATTACTTCCAATGTGAAATTAAAGAATGCTACTCAACGTAAAATAAGCATATCCTCTGTCCCGAATTTAACGTTCACATTTCCATTTTGGTTTGTTAAAAAATAAGTCTACTTTCAAATAAAAACCAGTCATAATGTTTTTCAAAGATCAAGATGAAATTTTATTGGTGCACATTGTGATACGTTTCCTTTTTCAAATCTTATAATGCGTATCAACACTTCACTTGAGGAACTTCGACATCTTGAAGTGCAACAAGCTTCAGCCTCCCACCAAATTCTTCTGGCAACGCTTCTTTGCCAACTTCGGCGATAAAGCGTCTTCTTTCTTCCTCATTAGTTACAATCACAATCTGTATCAACGATTAAAGGTCATGAAATCAACCCTTTTTACTTGAAAAACAAATCGACATATTATAACTATGCATAGATGCAGAGGGGTCTTGGAGGGGTGTGCAATAGGTACCGTCACACAGGGCCTCCACTTAAAAGGAGTCACATTTTTATTAGTTTTGCATATAAATACATATAATATTAAACATGTATGAGTTATATAAATCAAGTTTATATGCAATTTCTCTTTAGTTTAGAAGTGTAACAGAGCCTCTTTGTTGTTATTGCCTAGGGCCACCGAAAACCACGAAAGAACCCTGCATAGATGGGTAGGGAACCGGTCTTAACATACCTTATCCAGTGTTGCTTTATCAATGAAATAAGAAATCATCTTCCAAGCGCTTACAAAAAACCTTGGCATATTTAATATGTATAATCTTGCTAATCGTTCTGGGTAGTAAGCCTATGAAAAGTGGACAAGTTAAACACGTTAGAACTTGGGTCCTAGACTCCTAGCCAGATGGTAAAAAGATGAACACGCAAAGAGACTACAATATTTTTTATGATCTTACCTGTAAAAATTGAAATCCGGATATATACCCTTTAGTATCAACGTTCTTATAACTTAGATGCTTCATTTCCAGGATGCCAACTATCTTCTCGTTTCCAATTTCTTTGCCTTTAATTCCACTGTAATGTGTCATGATAAATTTAACAATGTTTGTACATACTTTATAACTTTGTCAAAATACAACTCCACAATATGATAAGTATAGTAATTGAACTTTTAGAATTAGATTAAGGGAGGATTGCATAAAAAGTTACAGAGTAACATATTTAGGGTACTTTTGGAAAGCTTAATTAAACTTTTATTTAGTCGGAATACTATTTCCTTCAATAGATAACTGATCAATATATGACTTGTCCCAAATTTCAATTTTCTTATGCAATTTTCGCTTATATTAAGTTCATCACCAAGGGAGTATAGAACATCCCAAAATGAAACTATTACAGTGAAGTATATATAAACTAAAGAAGATTACATACCTTGCGATTCCTTTGTCAAGAAAATGGACCACAAATTCTGCAGTTTCGATCAGAAAGAAAAAGTAAGTTACATTTGTAAATTGTAATGCCACAACATATTCAAATTGAATGAACACACCAATTTAACCGTTGTTTTGACCTCACGTGGTCAAACCGGCATTTGCTCAATCCAAAATATGCATGGTTTGTTTTTTGAAATTTGTAAATTCAAAATGAAACTCCTTTTTTACACAAACATATTACAGAATAGTGATAAAAGCTAAAGAAAAGAAAGTTACTCTTAAATTGATGTTGATCTTTAGCAGGATAATGCTTGCAAGCAAATAGAACCATAAGACGATGCCCATCATTGGAAAATCCCTGAAGAAATATTTTTCGAGGTTTTAATTCGTCAAGAACTTCAGAATCAGGAATGAATCCTAGTGGGACAAAAGAAGCCCTCCATTTTTGCCATGTAACAAACATCTTTGCTGCTTTCTTTGGATCCATTGATCTTGCTATTAAGAACCTTTCTAGTGTTGGATCTTCGTACTATTACAGATATAAACCAGATTCCATGATTGAAATAATAGTAACATATTGCTCAACTAAACTGCATCAGTAACAACGAAGTAAACATATATCTATGAATCAAAGCAACTTTATTAGTTACTAGCGCGATAACAACAAACTTCCGCTAATTTAGTCCCAAAGTTGGTTCCTAATAACAAATGTGAGCTGTATAGTGACTAACATCAATCATGTGATTAGTTACAAACAAGTAATTTCACACTTCACCAATCAATACAACGAACACCTAAAACTGCACAAATTCAGTTTATATTGTTACCAATCCTAATGGCTTTTGGTATAATTAACTTGACATGATATGAAGATTGGTAAGATTTTATAACTAGCCAGGTCATTATGATCTGTACAAAACAATTATAAATAAATAAATTGCTAATTGTATGTGCTATTTTACGTTGTAATCACATCCTCTTACATCGGAAACAGTGTGATCTTTTTCCGGAGCATATAATTTGTTTCAAAGTACAATATCTACATTCAGACATTTTGGTTGGCTTTTCTCTAAAATGAAATGAAAACTCAGGGAAATTGCTTGACATTTTGTGTAAATGTCCGAAATTTGGCGAATAACCTGAAAAAATAAATGGGACCCCAATGGAGGAATTCTTGCATTCTTTTATAGCATTATGAACTCAAAACCCAATATTTTTAACACTAAGATCTTAAATCAAAGTTATACTAATAACAATACAAGTAGTACAGCCTAGTAAGAAAATAAAATTCAAAAATAAAAAGGTACACACAACTAAATGAAACTCACTTATGAAACATGACAAGCAAGAGTTCGAATTGCGAATATTAAAATGGAAAGTCTAACTATATATAATCGACATTAATTGAACGAAGAAGAGTTATTAAGTATTCAGAGTAGCAAGTTTAATTTGGTTACCTCTGTCGAACACCCGAGTTCCTGAATGTATTCCTTCATCTGAGAGAGTTTAGCTTGTTGATCTTCTGCCATTTTTACTTTCGAAAATGCAAAGATTTAAAAGAAAATGGAAGAGATTGTTTACTTATAGAGAGGGAAAATGATGGATGTGCTCATGTGAAGCTCATTTGTCCTACGCTAGTAAGGTTAGAAATGTATGGATGTTAATAAAGACAAAGTAGAGATGTGAGAAACTCTAATGCTAGAAAGGGGAGTAAACTACGTGCATAACATGATATAGTGGTACTAACTAAGAGTTTGGTTAATAATTCTTAACATTGCAATTTTATTTTTAAGTTTTATAAGTTGTAGGAAACTAGTGTACGTTAGACAGGAATAGGATAGCTGACATGAAGCCAACAAGCGGGAGGCTCGGCTTGAGCCTACTATCCTTTCATATAACAATTAGGGTCCGCTTGGTTCAAAGTGAGGAAAGAGAAAAGGAAAAAGAAAGGGAAAGGAATCTGAAAGGGAATGAGTGAGGTGGGTCGTCAATCCCTTACCCTCAATTTATTCTATAATGGTTCATTACGTGCTGGGGAATAATCGTCCCTTAAGCGCCTTGTCCACAACAACCACTAAATAATAATTGTAGGTGGCTTTGAATAACTTTCACATTCCCACTTGCCAACACCCCAACCAAAGCGCCCTTAGTTCTCAGTGTTTTGACAAATATTTATGGGTTGGAGTGACAAACTATGAGTTGGAGCTTTTATTTAGAGTCGTGAGCTAAATTTATGTATGTAATGTGGGAAACGGTGTACATTTTATAATAAAATTAGATTATTAATAACAATAATAAAATTAGAATGGGATAACAAAAAATTAAATCAGAGAGAAGGGGTAGAAGCAGAAACCCGGACCCATATATACGATAAATAAACAAAACAATAAAGGTCGTAGCACGAGGCTACGTGTTTAACACGATTCCCAAAACAGATTCGCCGTCACGTTTAAGAACCACAACGTTCAAAGCTTTATGCGAGCCGGACGACAACTTGCACGAAGATTATGAGGCGTATCTTTGTTTCTTATCGATGGACTGCTGGAACTTTTCTGCAAAAGGAGCTACGGTTTTTCTGTGTAAAAAACCGAATGAGACTATGTGATATTTATAATGAAGAACCAACTTGTTCTTTAAGATAAAATATAAGCCAAAGATAAATAAATCTGTTATACATAAAACAGATTTTCCATATCTTTTATTATCACAATGATATTGTGTAAACTTAAATAAATAAATGTTTTTATGGTTTATTTGTATTAACAAACATGTTGCGGGGGATAGTTGATGTGGGGTGGGTATATATTGTTCTATGAGAAGGTGTTTATCGAAGGGTATGAGAGTCATGTATCCTGCGGATACACCTGGTTTAGAGGGTAGCCCCTCTTGGAGGGTCCTGTGGCATCGGAAGAACCTCCGAGGCATATGTTACCCTACGATGAGCATCTGTCCCCAAATGATTCGAAGACTGTTGTTGTTGTCCCTCCGAACCTCATGGCGATGTTGTTCTTCTTCTACGCTCCGTTTCTCTCAAATGTGCCACCAACAGAGGAGGCAGATTGACAGCTGGAGGGTTGACCGCTGCTTGACTTGTTACCCTTCGACCAGATTATTTTTATGCTTCAGAAATAGCGCCTTCCTCGATCTCTTCATCTACATCATCACTCGAGTAATCCAGTTGAGTTTTCACATCCCTTAACATTAACGCCCTTGCTCGCCTCCTCAGCAGAGGTTCCAATCGCATATAATTTTCCGTGATGAATACTTCATCCGTCATCACGTAAGGGTCATGGGGTGTTTCAGGGTGATTTTTTTGGTGAGATATATTAACACAAGCAAGGAGGGGCTCCAAAAGGAGAATATACAGACAAGAAGAGGGAAAAAAAAGCCGAACAGGCTAAAACCACCATGCTACAACCCTATGAGAGAAACACCAATCTATAAATATACAAAACTAAAGACTACATATGAGAAATAATGTCAAAAGGACGTTGAATCCAACAGCTCCAATTGGCATCATTTGTCTTGAACCGAGCCGAGATCCAAGTCTTTGAGATTGGCTAGCGGATGTTATATTCGAAATTGGATATGCAAGCGTAAGACCCTCGCCTTGTTGGTTCCTTCGCTTTTCTTCAATTTGTTCCCACCGAGACACAACGGACGACGTTATCATAGTCGGAGAACACTGGCTGAGCACCACTCTCCGTCATCGTGATGATATAGAAGCACGTAAAGTAGGATAAAGATGAACCCCAAGAAAATTTCTGAATTTCACGGGTCCCACTGGGTGTGCCACTGATCGTATACATAACTGCACCTTCTGGATCAGAGCTTGCGGCGGATGCAAGCTAATTACTTCTATATACTACTTGGTATTTTCAATAAGACAAGAAACACGCTTGGGTTAGACGGAATGTAGGGCTGAACCCTGCGAACCGACTCCGGCGTGAAAGTAAGTCATCCATGGATTTAGGGGTATGATTTTAGAGAGAGAAAGTAAAAAGGTAGTAAATGACATACCTAATGGATGAATGAGTCGGCTATTTATAGGTAAACCCTAGGAATGATCTAGGTCTACCACATGTCACAGCTAGATTGACTGAGAGGGAGAATATTCTCTGTGGCCAATGAGAAGGCTCCGAGAATAGGCTCCAAGATCGTGCCCACGTGCAATTGTCTGCCATTATGCAAGTAATGCATAACCGTTACGCAAGTTGGGTCCACGAAATATTCTGTTTGTCTTCTAGTGATGGAGCGTTTGTCTCCTCGAAGAGTTAGGCTTTGTGACTTGGACTCTTGTGTTTGGCGGGTTCCCTTGCGGTAGCCCAATGGGCTTTACGCCAATGAACACGTTTTGAGTGCCACGTGTACATCATCGGAGGCTAGGCTTAAAGACGTGAGATGGGGTACACCATCAGTGAACAAATAAAATGACAAGCAAACTTGTTTTGCTCGCCATGTCGTATTTAGTAAAACAAATTTCTAGGGTAGAGATTGGTGACACCATATTCAAAGTGTTTATACTAAAAATTACCTCTTTTTTTGGTAAACTGTTTCTCTAGTAAATTTATTACTCCAAAAAAGAATTAAGTACAACAAATGTGGGTGAATCCCACATCTTAGCCCAAACCTAGGCGAAAACAATCGCATCCACTGTGTTTCAAACCTAAATTATCATAAGAATGACATGCCACACTTATGAGACCTACTAAACATTCTATCTAAGTTAACAACGAAGACTAATATCAAAGGCATTAGCAAACTCAATTTGATCATCAGTCAAACCAGGATCAACACAATCATCAGCGTACCACCCCTTCATCAGAAGTTTCCATCCATTGTTCATATAAGCTTTTAATTTCCACTCCACTACTACTTTTAGAAGCTTTGTTAACCATGGAGCTCATAGAAGCCATATAACTGGAAGTTTCATAGTATACCTCAAACACTTCACTATCACTATCCTCATTAACCGGTTTATCAACTTTTTTAGAAACCACAGTAGAAGAACTAGGAAACGTTGATTTACAAGGTTTTAGGGGCTTCTCATCATCACCCACTAGCACAAGATTCCCATCAAGCATCTGACTTTCCAGTTCATTTTTCCTTGCAACCAAAGATGCAAGATGCTTGGACTACCGGATGCGAACCAGCGTACATCTTGGACAACTTTCTTACAGATTTGAAAACCCCCATTTGATCCAATTTCGTCATCTTTCTCAATTGAATTAAGCGCATCAAAAGGATTAGCTGAGCTCATTTCTACTTCATAATTATTTTTCGTACCACTTGAACTATCACCCTTCTTATTAGAGACGGCTTGGTAAATTTGTTTCTTAGGTTTAAACTGAAACTTAGATCCCACATTAGTACCATGAGAAGTTTGTCTAGGAGGTTGTTGGAAACCATCATTCTTTGGTTTTTCAACAACCTTTTGGACATAACATATCATCATGCCCAAATATCATACACACATCACATCTAAGTGGTTCCTATTCGTACTCCACCCTCATCGTGTAAAGAACGTCTCCATCATCTTTCACATTATGAATAACAATACCCATCTCTTCCTTTAACTCCCGATCATCCCTAATATCAATCAATGTGTGGAAAACTAGAAGGGGGGGGGGGGTTGAATAGTTTTGCCAATTAAAACTTCCTTTTAAACTATGTAGATCGACTTATGTCAATCTATTTGGATGTGTATGTTGGATGTTGATAAACAAACATTGTTAGGAATTGGAAATTCCATGTTAAAGTGTCGGTCACCCAAAATATTATCTAGCATAGTTTAGCTCGTAGACTTGTCGTTAGTTACGTTATTTAGTAGCTTATTAGTTAGTTTGTAGCTTAGTTTAGTTTAGTGTAACACCGTAGAGGAAAGACGGGTCTTTACCCAGCCGTATGCACGATCACAGTCCGATAGGAGGACGTATTATTTGTAAGTATAAATACCCCTTCCATCCATGGAAGGGGTGTGGCTTTTCAATCTAACCTTTTACATTTTATTGAACCAACTCTCTACCAAGAACACCAACTCTCTACTTTCTCTCTCTAAAATGGCTATCATGTATTTTGATCATCCAAGACCACCCGAATCATCAAACACAATAATATATCGATCCTACAAATGGTACAAGAGCCAAGGTTGTTGTGTTTTGATGATTTATTGTGGTGTTTGATTCTCGTTGTTAACTGTTTTTACATCATTTTTTTGGTTCGGTAAATGGTTACATTATTTTTGGTAAAACAGTTTTACATGTCTTGGTATATCTGGTTTTGGTCAAATAAAAAGTCCTGGTCCTTACTTATGATCAATATCTGTCTTTGTGTCATCTTAATGTCCAAAAAATGATATTTGTATGTTCATTCTTTTTAGACTTTTTGGTGGTCATTTGGTCAGTTTTTTTAATAGTCAATTTGGGTCAATAATGGGTCAAAGATGCATATTTTGCATTTTCGGGTTTACTATGAATAAGGTGGAAGATGAAGGCGGAAAACTCATCGGAAAATTTCAAAAATCAAGTTAGCGACTTGTCTTAGTGTCCAGGTTCATTGTACCTTATATATAGCGACTTGGTGTAGCGAGTTGAGTCAGAAATATGCCTAGCGACTTGTATTTACAAGTCGTAGCGACTTTTCATGAGTGCTAGCGACTTGACATGACCTAGTGACTTAGTCATAGCGACTTGGTCTAACGACTTAGTCGTAGCGACTTGGTCTAGCGACTTAGTCGTAGCGACTTGGTCTAGCGACTTAGACTAGCAACTTAGACTAGCGACTTGACTCCATGACTTGTATCGACTTGACAGAAAGATGAAGAAGAAATGAATAAAAATACCTCGACCACAAGACCATTCACCAAATACCAAAATAATCACGATCTTAATATCCCAAAAACAACCCGTCCCAGATTCGACCATATCCTAGTCCTAATCACACCATTCCAAAAACATCTGTCCACAAACAAAAACCCATCTCTTAGCGACTTAATCCATCTCCTTCCCACCTTCGTACAACAAAAAATAACATAAACAAAAAAAAAACAAAAAAAAAAGGGATCTCAGTTCATAGACTTGTTCAAATCTTTCAAAGACTTCCAAGTTATTCAAACCATCATCGATCAAATGTATTTGATGACTCAAGCTTCAATTGCTATTCGAACTTAAAAGAATAAGAGCTATAACAATTTTGTTAATCTCTTTTCTTGGGTTCGTTATTAAACAACACATAAAATAATCAAACCTACCCGAGACTCACAATCGGATCTTGAAGAACTCTTCTTGATTACTTTGTATTAAGCGTTCACATCATGGTTCGGTTATTTGTTGGTGGTTGCTTTGATTCTTATGATGTTTATTGAGATGAGATGAGATTTAATTCCAGATCTGTTTTTGTTAATTAAAACGTTTGGTGAGTTAAAAAGGTAGATGGGAGGCGTATTTTGGAGTGTGTTTAGGAATATTAGGTTAAAGTGTGACTTATACTACCGAATATTAGGGTTGGATATATTTTGGTTATTACATATTTACATGGGCCGAGTATGAGTTTATGTGGGCCTCGTGAGCTTTACATGGATCAGATCTCATGATTTTTGGGAGTACATGGATCAGGCGTGGTAGTAATATTTGTGGGCCTTGAATATCACAAAACTCATTCGTAAGGTACTATGAGCAGTTGACAAAAATTGTTACGAGTAGTATCCTTACATTAGATTGGATATTGGGTCGTTTTGGGCCTAATACTTTGGGACTAAATTTGGACTTGCCAAATTTTGTTGGAGTTATATGCCACGAAATTTGGAGTTTCGATAATATTTGATATTGAGTGGTATTCTTGGTATTACTAATTTTCACAGAGAATTCACTTACTCACGGCTTGAACTAATATTTGAAAGACATGGCTTCGAGGTTCTTGACCGGTTTTATTGTTTTGGTATTTGAGTGACAATTTAAACAGGTTTTAATTGGACTTAGACTCGTAATCTGTTTTGGATAATGGACTGATGGGCTGTTCAAATTCAATATTATATGATATTTGATTATGAGATTTGTTGAACTTACCTGATGATGAGAATTGGTGTGTTGATGTGATGATGGGTTCTGAGGTTTGATACTTTGGCTTATACATCTTCACAAAGGATACTATTTCACGGCTTGAATTGTCTATTTAACAAAGTTGGCTACGGGGTTGTTTATACGGTATTTCTTATTTGAATTGGAAGTGAGGTTTTTCGGACGCGTATACTTATTTCATCTTCTTTCTTTCTACCCTTCCGCGAAGATGACTTGTTTGGGCGTTTATAGAGGGTGATAAAGACTTGGCTATTTAATTACGGTTGTGATTCTTTCTTGTTTAACCCACAACGTAACTATCACTTCGGTGTCTCACTCAGTTGAGGATATGTCAAGAGGTTTGTACATTGGGTACACCATTTCTTTTTCACAAGGATTAGTACAAGCTTAAGTAACAAATCAGGGGAATTTCACTTCATGATCAAGTTTGGCATATCGGGTTTACTTCACCATGTTGTCACTGCAATAGCCGACAGTATTTGTGAAAGATGTGTTTACCAAAGTATTTATTGGATGGTTGATGATGGATAATGAACCGCTGATGAACCGCTGCATGTTCCCCTAAAACAGATATTCACTGAAACCAAAGTCGTCATAACACATTCAAGCTGAAATTGTTTACGGTTTTGTCTTGATTTTGTAAAATCCCTTGAAAGAACCTATTTCTCGGTTTAAATCATAGACTTGTAAAATCCCATGACAATGGAAACATCCCGGCAATTGTAAAGTGCATTATGGATCTATCTTACGGTTTATTCTTGGTCATGTAAAATCCTGCGAAAGAACCTATTTCTCGGTTTAAACCATAGAATTGTAAAATCTCGTGATGATGGAACCATTCTGGAGAAAGGAAAGTGTATTTCGCAACCTTATCTGATGTTGGTGCTACAGTTTCTACTTCGAAGAAGGGATAAAAAGGGTGTACTTCATGAATTGGATGTGTGTTTGGATATTCGTCATGGCAGCTTGGTTATTACATGGTTTTACGGGGTTATGTGCTTTTAACCATGGTCAGGATGAAACCATTATCAGAGTCACTTAAAACGTTAAAGGAGGCTAGAGTTGATCTTTTAACCAGAAGATGTGACAACGGGGTGAATTCACTATTATTTATTTGAGGTTGATGTGAAATATCACGGGCGAGTGTACTTTGTATCTGAAGGTATCGGGGATGGATGGATGAAGATTCTTCAAGATCCTTGTTCGAGCTTATTATCAAAAATGAAGACTTGGAAATCTAGTTATTTTTGGGAGTCTTTCTTTTTCTTTTACCCGCGAGGGGAATTGGGCTCTTTTGCCACAAAAATAACTATCACTTTAAGGAGTTACGTTGTAGTTAACAGGTGTCACATTTAATTGTGGATTTTCAAGAGGTGATGTACGTCTTATACTTGATGGTTGGTTGGTTGAAGAGTATAGAGTACATATAGAGTACTTAGAGATGCTAATGGAAATTGACACCGCTCTTTGTTACATATGTACAAGTTTAAGTCACGTGTTTGGGGTTGTTTACTTGAGGTCAAATTCATCATATTGGGGTTTCTCCATCATTTGTCACTACAAAGAGCCTCTTGAATGATAATGGTGATATTTACATGTTTTGCCAAGAGATGATGAAAAGAGAGAGAGATTATGACGATATGAACACAAGCAGTTCATGCCTCGTTCTCTAAATAAAAGAAAGAAAGGGTATATACGTGTCGCTCTTGGCTTTATCTTACGAAGAAATCTTCTATTATGACCATTCTCATCAACATGCTTCATGACTTTTTCCAGCTTTCATTTATCAAGTGAACCGGACTACCGATGATTGTTTTCTTATTCCACTTTCTCAACTATAATGACGATGGCGACATCCTGTGCTAATTTTGCGGGGGAGAAGTGTGAATTGACTATATTTGGATGATTTTCCCTTGCTTAATCAAGAATGGCATCTCCGTATGCAATTCTTGAGGGGGAGAAGAAGTGTGATAATTCTGCATGGTTGATTGACATATGAGAATATATGGTCATACGGCTCCTAACTCATGTAAGAACCGAGCTTCTTCTTATCGGGTCATCTCTACATGGAGTTTCTTCTAAAGAGCCGTTGGTTGACATCTTCACAAGCTAATATGAGTTTATTGACAAAGTGTTTCCGGTTAATGCTTCACATACACATCAACATGAGGATTCCGAACGATCTCTCTGTTCTTGTTTGATGACGTGATTGGTAGTTGGTGTTACCATTTAGTGTGTTGGTCTTGATGGCTTTGTGATTTCCTTGATGAACATCTTTCTGTTCTTGTTTGATTGGGAGGGATTTTAGTTAAGGGGATTTGCAAGAGGTAAGTTAATTGGGATGCTTTTTGGTGAGATGAAGATGTTAACTTTCTATTCCCCAACTGGACAATCTTAAAGAAGGTCGAGTCTACGATGGTTCTACATTCTCTTCTACATGTTAGAAGACTAAAGACGAGTTGCATTTGTTTATCCAAAGACTTCTTCTTATTCAAGCATTCATCATAAAGATTGTCGGTTTAGGGGAGAGCACTAATTGGGGAGAATTGAAATGTCGTTTAATCCCCAATTAGACTTGCTCACATTCTTCAACAAGTTGATTCTCACAAGAGTTCAAGTGTTCTTCTCAACAAATTTCTAGTATACAGGCTTACAATGAGTTCTTTGATTCGAAGTGTCAAAACCAGTAAGGGGGAAGGAGACACACATCTAAACACAAACAGAGAAACTCAAGGTTTGACTCATGGCGAGTAAACTCGATGAACTTAATACTTCTAAGTGATTAAAGATATCCCAGGAAAGCATATGTCATGACCATGAGAGAGAAACTCAAGGTTTACTCATCGCGTTTAGTGTTCTTATTCCAACTTCGATGGGGAAGAGATGTAAGAGTTAGTTGAACTGATGATAAAAGAGGTACATGAAGTGTGTGATGATTTCGATGTTATCGCAATCATCGGGGAGAAAGATTGTGTACAGGGGGAATTTGTTTCACTTGAGTGCTTAATCGATTGATTGGATATATAATCACTTATTAGGAGTTGAAATCCTTGAGAAAGTCCTCGAGAATAATCGATGATTCGGCCTGCTTCTTCAATGTTATCGGTTATTCTCTCTTTGGCATTAGGTACCGGGTTCTTGAGCTTCATACACTTTGTCTTGGGGAGAGAAAAGTATACATGGGGTTATTCTTTGGCTATTGGACTTAATCCTTACGATGGTATAAGTTTCTTTGTCTTCGGTATGTGTATTGGGTTCGTGAGCTCTAGTCTAAGATTGACGGTGCATCAATTCAACTACTGGAAGTGTTCTCTTGATACCTTTGGAATGGATTGTTTCGACTTGAGTGGTTATGAAATTTGAGAAGATTTGTTATGAGTGGGATGAAGCGTTGTTTGTTCTATTGGATGATATAACCCGAATGGAGAATCTCGATTATCGGTCTTAAAAGGCAGCGGTTGGATTTATGATAATGGTGTGCTTCTCTGTACTGCACAGCTAAAGACTTGAAATAGAGCTTGAATCTGCTTTCGGCTAAAGGATTTTCGGTTTGGGGGAGCCAAAGTCTCACTTCGGATGGTTCAATTTCTTTCTTCTATTCGAGCCTCGGAAGCTTTGGTGGTGAATGAAGATGATGACTTCTATCTTCTACAACGGGCATTCGATATCCTTATCTCTATTTTCGTATCATCATCTTCTTTAACTATATCATCTACTCTATCTTTGTATATATTTTTCGAAAAACAAAATACAAAAATATAAAACCAACAAAAACAAAATAGAAAAATACAAAACCTTCAAAAACCCATAAAAATCGGAAAATTTAAAAAAAATACAAAAATATTATTTTTCAAAGACATGTCTTCTTGTATCGATAACATCTGCGGTCTTAGAAATGTCATTCAATAATGGCACGGGACCATAGATGAAGTTCGAGCAGGAGGTGTAAATGTTCTTTTTCAAAACATGTCAAATCTATGGCTTGTAGTTACTTCTGACTGTAACCCGTGCTTAAACAATGGCTTGTTATTTGGAATGCAACCCGCTCTTCAAGAAAGGAAAGTGCCCGCGCTTAACGATTTTCACAAAATTTTTGCACTTATCCTAAAACAATTTGAGAAAGTATGTCGAAGGACTACTTTGTTCCTACACAAATGTTTTTCCGTCTAAATTCTTGAGAAAAATATTTGTTTGTTTTCAAAATGGTGGAAAATGAGTTGCTTAAATCAATCGGCAGGAGTTTTAGTAATAATTGAAAACTCAATCAATGACTTCAGCGCTTTTAAACTTTTTAGAAAATGAGTCATTGATTGAAAACACATTATTCCCATACATTTGTATGATCTGATTGATATGTTGAATTGACTTTTATTAGTCGATTGTTTGGGTGATGTCGACCACCATATATCTGTATGTGTGTTCACTAACATGTATGGGTATATTGGTATATAAGAATGTTCGATCGGATCCCACAATTGAAGATGATTGGATGCCAAAAGGAAAGGGCAACTATTTCTTGGGTTGACAAATGAAGAAACGGAGCTTAATTGGACTTCCAAGGAGAGTTGGCATAAATACAACGTAAGAGGTCTCAACTGCATCGTGAGATGGTTTCTTCTAAGTGATTGAAGAAACGGAGCTTAATTTGACCTCAGTTGGCATTAAAATGCAACGTAAAAGTCTCTCACATCGAGACGGTTTTCTTCCAAGCCCTACAGCAACAACAAAAGCTTCTCAACCACCTAACATTATCTTTGTGAGGATACCATTTTTAAACAATTTTTAAGAAAAAATTGAATAAATTGTTTTGAAAATGGAAAATATTGTTTTGAAAATTAATTGGACTTAACTTTGAAAATCACCGGACTTCATTTTATCAAACTTAATTCACTCAATCAACGACTACGGTCATCGATTGAGGGGGAGAGTGATTTATAATAATATTTTCAATCGATATTTCTTCTAAAAGTCCGTTAGTGCGCAATAATGTGGGTGATCTAAAGATTTAATGTTATGTCATGGTATGATTTTTCTTTAGAATCAAGATCTTTCAAAATGAAATTTTTCTGTTCTTGTTTGATTGTGAAATTGTTTTATTTTACTTAAAATCTCTTAAAACAATCATACGACACTAACAATCTTTAATGTCTTAAAATGGTCCTTATATGTCATTTTTCAAAATTAAATGTTGTCACGTCTTTCCCCAAAATTTTCTAAATAATTTAAATCAATCGGGATCCAAAATCTCAATTGGTTTGAAATTTTTGATCGGGAAGATAAGTGATTTAAATCTCAAATCTGTTTTAATGGAATGGTTTTAGTCCTTTATAGGCACTCCTGCCTCCATGTGCCAAACGATTTTTCAAATACACAATGCACATGTTGAGGAGGAGGATTTATCCAAAAACGAGATGAGTATTTAAACCTGGCCACATTTTCTCCCATGCTTTCCAAACCTTATTAAATCACTTGGGATCCAAAATCTCAAAGGGTTTGATATTTTTGATCGGGGGAGAATTTGTGATTTAATATGAAATTTGATAAAGGATGATCGATTTGATTCAAAAGTGCAGGCAACTCTCCCATATGTGCTAAACGTTTTCATTAATTGAAGCACATATTGAGGGGGAGCACTTCTAAAGAAATAAAACTATCAAGGTACAAAGGTTTCAATGTTTTATCATAAGTACCTTGATTGAGTTTTAAAGGTTTTCTCTATGGCATTCGTGATCGTGGAAGTACTTCAAATGAACTCTTGCCTCTATGTGATAAAATGATTTCAAATATCCAAAGCACATATTGGGGAGAATTTTCCAAGAAAATCAAATGGCTTTTCTATGAAAATTGTGATAAAAATATATTTCAAAGTCCTCTTTTCATCCATGTGTAAAAATTTATAAATCATATGCGTGTTGAGGGAGGTTTTCTAAATGATCAAAACTATTAAGGTACAAAATGCTTTGATCTCATATCACAAGTACCTTGATTGTTTTTCCAAATGATTTTCAATTGGTTTCAAGGAAGAATGAACTGTACCAAAAGACCGACCATTTTACTTTATGTATGGAGTTATAAGGATGGTGAGGTTAGGGATTCGTTCCCACGATCCGCTTGAGAATCGGAGGGATCTACCCAGGACAATCCACTAGATAGTGTAGAAGTCCTTAGGTATGATGAAAAAAGGAGAAAGGAGAGATATGGGAAGAGTGCGGACTGAGACAGAGCTAGTACTGGAATAAACCCAACAAAGTTCTAGCTATGAAGTCTTAAGCTTGAAGGAAGAATGAAAAAGAATTGAATGTAAAAAGGGTGAAAAGAAATAGCCCTCCAATAATTCAACCTTAGGGCGAGAAAACGGGTTCAATACATTTTACTCTTGGTGTTTACTAAGGTAACACTGGTATTGAAGACAAGACATCATGGACCCAGGTGATGCAGCACTAAACTTCCCAAGCTACTCAAGTTCCTCTTAAAAGGCTTGTTTCATTTCAGGGGAACCTACATAATCTATCGACTTTCTCTAGAGATTGTTGATATTGAAGAAGGAGACCCTCTCCCTAGTCTCCGGCATAGGAACCAAATGTGCACTATTGTGTCTAGAGCCAAGAGATCATCCACAATATCTCATTAGGACACTAAATTAATGAAGACTTGCTGTTTCACACAATGTGGAAAGTAAGTATATTTTGAAAGTCCTACGCATTATCCTTGTGGTATTGCCAGAACATCAGAGTGGTATGTAAAAGTATTCACAATGAAGATGGAAATCCTTCTAGAGCCAACATCAAACAAGCTCTCGGTGGGTAACATGTGAGATCTTGCAAAAGATCAAACTTGTAACAACTGGATAGAAACGATGGGGCGATTCAATCTTGAATCACAACCTTGTCGAGAATGGAATTGACGAATACTTTTGGAAAAACGTTCGATGTGCAAATCTTCTTTTCTCTAGCACATCGAATGTGTACTTATGTTTTCAAACACAAAAGTATCTCTGATTGAAAAAGTACTTTTGGAAAACCTTTCGATGTCAGAATCTTTTCTCTAGCTTGATTGAATGTGTACTCTTTTCAAATACAAAAGTATTTTTGATTGAAAATTGATCTTTCTCATAAAACCTTCGTCGTATTGCAAAACTCTTTCTTCAAGCAATACGCGATTGTTTTCAAATCATTTTTAATCAATCGGTGAATCTCAATTATTGGTTCACTCCATAGTGTTGTCTTCTTTGAAGACGTTCGGTTTTAGAACAGCTAGAGCAGTACTGCGAAACCACGTCAAGGAGATTCTTAGAATTATACCGATCCGCAGCAGTACTTGTCTTGCATCAGCGGGAACCGTGGGCGTGTACCTCAATTCAACGAAAGTGATCAAAGACAATTTCGTCGCGTTATTGCTAAGCTGTTGTATGCAGTACACCCAATGGTTGCGGTATCAGAATTGAGAGTCATTCCGCCAGCCATGCTCCACGGCATCACACTTAATTGAAGAAATCATGATGGTGCATATCTACATAACTGGCTCGATATTTTTAGACTATGCTTACGCTGAGCTGCTGCAAATATCATGAGCCAATAAAGCTCCGCTACTCAGATGGAAAGATGTCATGATCGGATAGTGTGAGCATGTCGGTCCAGTGCAACAACACATGATGGCAACACAATAAAGGGTGATCCAAAGATTTCATGGTGGTGATGATCAATGAAGCTCAAGATCATCAAAGATGTGGATGATTAAAGGCCTCCATTGAAAGTACAAATCAATGCGGACTTTGAAGAATCGCTACAAAAGCACAAAGTTGAGTGAAGAATTCAAGTCTAGGAGCCAGAACGAAGAGTCAAAGATAGAATGCTAGGATGCAAAATGTATTTCATGGGGTGACCTCCTTAGGGGGAGATTGTTAGGAATTGGAAATTCCATGTTAAAGTGTCGGTCACCCCAAATATTATCTATCATAGTTTAGCTCGTAGACTTGTCATTAATTACGTTATTTAGTAGCTTATTAGTTAGTTTGTAGCGGAGTTTAGTTTAGTGTAACACCGTGGAGGAAGGGCGAGTCTTTACCCCTTGTATGCACGATCCACAGGTGACCGATGGGAGGCGTATTGTTTGTAAGTATAAATACCCTTCCATCCATGGAAGGGTGTGGCACAATCTAACCTTTTACATTTTATTGAACCAACTCTCTACCAAGAACACCAACTCTCTAATTTCTCTCTCTAAAATGGCTATCATGTATTTTGATCATCCAAGACCACCCGAATCATCAAACACAATAATATATCGATCCTACAAACATATATAAGTATGTAATGAAAAGATAAGAGTAAGAAGCACAAAACCACAACGCGAGTATTTATAGTGGTTCGGCTACAAGGACACCTTACTTGCCCTACTCCACTCCCCGAGTCACCTACTCGAGAGTTCATAATCACTACACCAACTCCTTATGGCGGAGAAGCCTTCACAACGTCGTCTACCCTTTCGATTGCTAGGCTAACCACCGGGTTCTTTCACTCCAAGGTGAACCACACCTACACAACGTCGCCTATCCTTTATCAGGTACTAGGCTAAGTACCTAGTTCTTTCACACCAAGGTGAACCACACTTCCTACAAGCGTGCCTACCCTTTATTAGGTACTAGGCTAAGCACCTAGTTCCATTGCAATGGATGAATTACTACCCAACACTACGATGACTAATCCCAAAGGAGACCAACTCCTTTTACAACATCATCAAGGATATCAATATCCTTGGATCTAGTACTAATCAATCTTGTACATCGAAACACACCATATCGAATGTACATCTAAGGCACCTTTCACAAATGCCTTTAACTAGATCTTCAAGACACCCTTCACTAATGTCTTGTGTCTTGACTTCTAAGCACCCGTCAATGATGCTTCTAGTTTTGACTTCTAAGCACCTACCACAAGTGCTTATGATATGGACGATAGATACCCTTCACTAATAACTTCGTCTTGACACTTGAGACACCTTTCACAAATGTCTTCAACACTTCTTAGGAAAAGAAAAACAATCATCAACAAGAAGACTTCAGTAGTCTTGATGATGAGAAAGCATGGCAACTCATGGACTTGAGCTTGCTTCGACTTCAAAGGTGGTGATCTTGCCTTTAAGAGGAACCTAGAAGATCACACAAAAACAAAACTACAAACATAGATCTCTTGGATCTAGGGTTAGAGATTTTTTAACTCAAAGGGAAAGTATAATGGAAAGGGGTGAGCAACAATGAAGAAATGGCTCACTATTTACAGTGGAAAAATTCTACTGTTCCCCGGATCCCACGGATCCCTCCCACAAGGGATCCATCTAGCGTAAAGGATCCGTGGGACGCTCCTCTTTACCCATGGGTATTTTGGTTATGAGTCATGGGTTGATCCATGGGTCTTTAGCTAGATACAATGTATCTCTTGAGTGCAATGCACCTAGTCACATGGGTGTGGGTCAATACCATGGGTTATGGATATTATCCATATATGATATAAGCATGATGTCATGCAATGGGTTATGGGTCAAGCTCCATGGGTCATGGGCTTTGGGTTGTACCCAACTATATTCAATGTATTTGGTCAATGGGTTGTGATACTTAAGTTTCTACCCATTTATATTACCCAATATACTACATACTAGTTATGTGTATATTTTACCCAAATATGTAAACACTAGTTGTTGTACATATGTAATATTAAATCATAAAATCACTTATACTTGTTTTAGTGTTTTATGTGAAAATGTGAATATGTTAGAAACTATTAGTTCAAACCATTTACGTATTTTATTTGTTTCGTTAAAATGATTTTACGTTTGTTATCGACAAAACATTAGAAGATTGTAAGATATAAATAACGTTTTTCTGACTTATTTGTAAACTAACATTGTTTTTAGAAAAACATGTGAGAAAGAAATAAAAAAATAGAGAGCAAAGTAGCAGGAAAGGATCTCTTCTTTACTCCCCTTGCACGAGTCCATCCCTATGTAAGGTGAGTCAAGAGAGCTAATACTAAGCGAGGTTTATTTGCAACTAAGTTTGCAAAAGATTTAAATCTATGTGACGAATGTGCTCCCCCTTGTTGATTGCAATTTTGCAAAGGGATGTCATAAAATGTAATCTTAATATTGCAAGTAATTTGCAATGTATTGCTTTGACATAAAGCTCCCTAGCTTTAGGATGTCAAAGTCTTCATGTGTAAATTGAATAACTACAAAACAAAGATTAGAAAACAAGTATAATGCACAATTTCCTGCAAATGTGGTCCAAGTTAGTAGAAAATAGTTTTATCGTATCACGGATCCCACGGTTCCCTCCTAGTAGGGATCCTTCTAGGAAAATTAAAGGGATCCGTCTGGCTGATGAATAAATTCAGCAAATGGTGGTATAACAAATAATGTTATCACCAAAGTGAGATATGTATTATACAACATAATCATATACTCAGAAATATAGCAAGTAGCATGTAATTTCATTTAATAAAACTAGAGTTATGATATACATGACTCTAAAAACTAAGAAAATAAACGATACATGACTAGGAATTTCTAGACCAACTAACGCTTGATACTAGGACACCACTAAAATCTTCTAGCTCAAGTTTTTTTAGGTTTAATCTCGTCGAAACGTTCGAGGAGGTGATAGAACATGAAACGTTGGTCTTCTCGTACTTCATGTATCAAACTTTCAACATGTTGACAATGATAACAATCTTTGTCATGGCTAGGTAGTGGTGGTGGAAGAAATGAAATGGCTTGATCTGAAGGATCAAGTGAAGCGGCTGTGCCAGAGCTTCAAACGACGGGAGGGATTGGTGGAGGCGCATTTGAGAATGGCTCGACCAAGAATGATGGTGGTGGTAGAGAAGTGTCAACTTCCATATGGTGGGGTGGTTGACTTTGATGATTTCTCATAATCCAAATGGGATTATATGATGGAAATGGAAAAGAAGCGGAGCTAATGTTGACTCAACACCTTGACTATGTATCATTATTCCTCCTAATGAGGAGAATGTTGTCGGGAGGAGGAGGTGTGTGGCCTAGGAGGCAAATCCTCTAAATTGTAGAGGTATGGTGATGAAAGTGGAGATGTAAAAGAGATAGCTCTAGGGACCAATAGTGATGGTTTAGTGGAGATGATATTGTTTGGCCTATGAGGTATGGTGGTGTTTGGCAAAGGTAGTTTTGTGGGTACTATCCTTTTAGGAATTGGTTTGATTGGTTGAGAGGAGATCCTTGCATTTGTTGGCTTGACCGGAGATGATTCAGTTGAAGAGATTTCGTGTACAACACGAGCAATTTTCTTGGGTGGTTTTTTGGTGGATAAGTTACTACTTGGAGTTTTCCTCATGATGGGATGATCTCAAGAAGTTTGTAAGGGTTTCTTAAGTGATGAAAAATGAGGATGAGGGTGATGACTATGGAAGTCCTAACAATGTGGTTTATAAAGCAAGAGATTTGGCAAGTGCATTCAAGCCTTAAGCCACTAAAATTCATTGGAATGTGATGATTAACATGCACAAGAGTCAACTTCAGAGTTTGTACTGATCTAGGAACTCATTTAAGATGAGATGGAGTATTTAAGTTAGGAAGATGAGCTTGAAATGATTGTTTTAGCTAGAGTTGACATAATCTGTCACCCGGATCCCACGGTTCCCTCCTCAGAGGGATCCGTCTAGGCTAGTCCTAGGGATCCGGCTCTCAGCAGCTATGAAAGAGTAGAAATGATGTTTTTAAGATCTAAGATCTATATCACCTTGAGTGTTTCAGTCCTCCTAAGTGTCTTAAATGAAGGGTTGCTTAAGTACTTGAAGGTAATGAGTGATGTAGCTAATGATTGCCTTTTATGGAAGAAATTGGAACTTTCATGAGTACCAATGAATGAACAAGGATGACACTAAAGATGAGATTGTCAATTGAAGCTAAATGATCCTAGAGATCAGATAGTGACTTAGATTAATGCTTTGTAGAATATCCTAAAGACTTAAGATGGAAAAACTAGAATTTGATCAATTTCGACCAATTTTGACGTAAGGATGATTTTGCTATAAAAGATTTCCAACGTTTAGATATGAGGGATCATGTGAAAAATGATGTGTGAGCTTAAGTGCGGAAGAGTAATGGATTAAGGTGAAACGATAGATCTACAAGCGTCTTTGAGTGTGATCTAGGTGAGTTATGTGTGAGTAGGAAGGATCTACTTAACTTGATAAGGACTTAATTTTCCTTAAGACACTATGTCTAGCTTAGTGTGAGGTGTTCTAAGGATATGTTTGAAATACAATATTTGCAATTGCATTTTTGTTTGCGGATCCACGGTTCCCTAAATGTAGGGATCCGTCTAGCACAAACTTTGGGATCCGTCCATCTGCTAAGCAGAACCTTTACTAAAGGTATGCAATGATATTGACAATGCATTATATTCCAAGGTTAGTTTAGGAGGTTCTAACACTAAGATATCAAATGTAAGATGTTTTTATTTCATGAAGGAAATTGGATTACATTGATAAAGCATGAGTACAAAAGGTTTGATCCTATTTGAAAGACTACTAAGTTCCTTGGCGTTTTCGCTAGAAGGATCATCACGTGGTTGATGAGTGTTGGTGGAATCAAGAATGAAGAAAGTCTTCATGAGAGATATGTTTAGCGGTTCTATCATCTTGTTCACAATAATGCGTACAACGGACTTTGAAATTGAGGATGAAAATGCATGACGTTATGATAGAAGCGCGTCAAGAACATTCCATAAGGGATGAGTTTATTCTTGGAGCCTTGAAGATTTACAATTAGCCTTCGAAAAGTAGAGATTGTATGGTTGTTGTGTTAGCAATCAATACATTATGTGAGCACAACAAGCGGGAAGGATTTCTCGATTTCCCTAAGACTCCAAACATTTTCACGTAGGATGAGTGCAAGGGGTTTGTACTCTTCTCGGATGTCCTGTGTAAAGATAATGTTTGGATCGGAGTAATATGGTCGAGGTTTGCATATTATGCGATTTAAATCTTCCGGGGAGGGTATGTGTGAACAATATGGACTATTTTCTTCACGAAAGTTGAAGAGAGAAACAAGAGACCAATCTTCGGTGAAGGCACATTGTCCATGATTTGGAATCGGGAGGATGTGAGCAAAATGCCCAAGGGTTAAAAGTAAACTTTTGGTTTTGATATAAAACCAAAGAGATAGAAGCGATCCTGTTAGAACGAGTTCAACTTGCGGAAGAATTCCATTATGAACCTTGGACATATCTTCTCGTTGATTTCAAGAAGACATTCTAGTCCTATGGCTCGGAAGGAGGTATTGATACCTTCTTCGAATTGTAGAGAGGTGTCTATAATAAGTCCTTCGTGGAAGTGACGGTTTTCGAGAATATTGAACCCACGGACATGATTGCTAGGTGTGTTGGGCTCAAAGGAGATGTTAGGAGTGTAGACGCTAGTGAGTGAAAAATCAAACTCATATTCATGCGTCATAGTTGAACCTATAGAAATGATGAGTTAATAGAAAGTGATGTTTGTGGTCAACCAATGATTATCTAATGTTTTTACTAGATTTTTATTAACAATGGTTTTTTTTAACAATAATGACACTTGACTCACTTATGGTTTTGACATTCTAGTGAAATATTACTTTTAGAAGGAAAGTGGTTTTTATTATGCATGAAAAGCCGTTTTCCAGTAGTACGGTTCCCACGGTTCCCTTTCAAAAGGGATCCGGCTAGTATACTTGCCGTGATCCGTGGATCTCTGTCGAGAAGCAATTTGATAAAAACATAGGTTTTACAATTTTATACCAAGATATGTGTTTTAGCCTACATTTTCTTTTAGCATGCATACATGACTTCTAATGTATCATGAGAGAATACGAAACATATAAATCAAAAGAAATGACAAACACATTATGATAATAATAACCTAGATAAACTAGACTATTAATAATATTTCATTTCAATGCTAAGAATGATACAAAGGATTGGGTATATGATCCCAATGTAGATTAACAACACAAAGTATATGTCTCCACATGAGAACTTCATCATAGGGAACACAAGAGCGATGAGTGTTAAGGTGATGAGCAAGAGGGCGATGTAAACCATGTTGATGGCGAGCCTTCTTGGTTTCGGATGAGATGAAATGGAGAGGAAGATGAAGTTTTGAATGAGATGAAATTTTTGAAATTGGAGAGTTTGAAAAAGTGGGGATAGAGTAGGACGAATGGATGGTGTATTTATGGGGAAGGGGGAATTTTTGAAATTTGTGTTTTGTTTTATTATTAGAAAGATATGATTTTTGGATTAAGTAAAATAAAACATAAGTTTTATAAACCATGACTATAGACGAAAGAGTGACACGTATGTGAGAAAAAGCTTCCTAATGAAGCTACATGTAATACATGTATATGCACAAAAAGATAATCAAATAAATACCTAGGTAATCATACTTATTTGTTAAGCTAATATCATTTAGAGATAAGTGGAAAGTCATACCTCAAATGCACTTAGGAATGTCTTTACAAATGACACATCAAATGTCAGAAGACAATTCCAGCTCCTTTTTGCTCAAGTTACCTTCTTACGGAAGGTATTCTTGTTACAAAGTGATTCCTATGGCTTGGTATGTATGAGCTTTGACTAATCAACATGACAAAGAGGATTAGTGCATTTAAATGAAAAATAAATAAAACAAAATGTTGTTATCTAATCAACATCCAAACATATAGTTTTAAAAGACATGGTGTTTGTTTTTATGAAAAACCTTCTTAGTAGTTTTCAATTAACCATGGATCATATCAAGTTTTTAAAGTACAATATACTTCAAGAAATTTGGTAACGAAGCTCTGATACCAATTGTGGAAAACTAGAAGGGGGGGTTGAATAATTTTGCCAATTAAAACTTCCTTTTAAACTATTTAGATCGACTTATGTCAATCTATTTGGATGTGTGTGTTGGATGTTGATAAACAAACATATATAAGAATGTAATGAAAAGATAAGAGTAAGAAGCACAAAACCACAACGCGAGTATTTATAGTGGTTCGGCTACAAGGACACCTTCCTTGCCCTACTCCACTTCCCGAGTCACCTACTCGAGAGTTCGTAATCACTACATCAACTCCTTATGGCGGAGAAGCCTTCACAACGTCGCCTACCCTTTTTCCGGTGCTAGGCTAACCACCGGGTTCTTTCACTCCAAGGTGAACCACACCTACACAACGTCGACTACCCTTTATCAGGTACTAGGCTAAGTACCTAGTTCTTTCACACCAAGGTGAACCACACCTACACAACGGCGCCTACCCTTTATTAGGTACTAGGCTAAGCACCTAGTTCCATTGCAATGGAGGAACTACTACCCAACACTACACCAACGACTAATCCCAAAGGAGATCAACTCCTTTTTACAACATCATCAAGGATATCAATATCCTTGGATCTAGTACTAATCAATCTTGTACATCGAAACACACCATATCGAATGTACATCTAAGGCACCTTTCACAAATGTCTTTAACTAGATCTTCAAGACACCCTTCACTAGTGTCTTGTGTCTTGACTTCTAAGCACCCTTCAATGATGCTTCTAGTCTTGACTTCTAAGCACCTACCACAAGTGCTTATGATATGGACGATAGATACCCTTCACAAATAACTTCGTCTTGACACTTGAGACACCTTTCACAAATGTCTTCAACACTTCTTAGGAAAAGAAAAACAATCATCAACAAGAAGACTTCAATAGTCTTGATGATGAGGAAGCATGGCAACTCATGGACTTGAGCTTGCTCGACTTCAAAGGTGGTGATCTCGCCTTTAAGAGGAACCTAGAAGATCACACAAAAACAAAACTACAAACATAGATCTCTTGGATATGAGGTTAGAGAGTTTTTAACTTAAAGGGAAAGTATATTGGAAAGGGGTGAGCAACAATGAAGAAATGGCTCACTATTTATAGAGGAAAAATTCTACTGTTCCCCGGATCCCACGGATCCCTCCCACAAGGGATCCGTCTAGCGTAAAGCTAGGGATCCGTGGGACGCTCCTCTTTACCCATGGGTATTTTGGTTATGGGTCATGGGTCATGGGTTATGGGTTGATCCGTGGGTCTTTAGCTAGAGACAATGTATCTCTTGAGTGCAATGCACCTAGTCACATGGGTATGGGTCAATACCATGGGTTATGGATATTATCCATATATGATATAAGCATGATGTCATGTAATGGGTTATGGGTCAAGCTCCATGGGTCATGGGCTTTTGGTTGTACCCAACTATATTCAATGTATTTGGTCAATGGGTTGTGATACTTAAGTTTCTACCCATTTATATTACCCAATATACTACATACTAGTTATGTGTATATTTTACCCAAATATGTAAACACTAGTTGTTGTACATATGTAATATTAAATCATAAAATCACTTATACTTGTTTTAGTGTTTTATGTGAAAATGTGAATATGTTAGAAACTATTAGTTCAAACCATTTACGTATTTTATTTGTTTCGTTAAAATGATTTTACGTTTGTTATCGACAAAACATTAGAAGATCGTAAAATATAAATAAACGTTTTTACGGCTTATTTGTATTAACACAATGCACGAGCATAATTCATATGACCCCATAAATAAAGACACATAGAACTTGTATACGAATCAAGCATAATCGGGTTATCAAGCTTAGTAGCCATCGCATTCAATCCATCTGTAGTAAATGCCACAATAGGAATATCATAGAATTTTAACCAAATGGGTACTGATTCAGATCTTCCTCAGGTAAATTATCATTACTCGTCTATTTCTTTAAGATGATAGAAACAGATCTAATAAACCATCGACCATTCTACAATACCCCATTATACCCTCAATCAAAGCAAACTTGAAGAAATAAAAGCCATTTGAATTCATCATAACTCGAACTATGCCACATTTCTTCCATGAATTCCGAATGTAGTACTCAAAAACCAAGAATGCTACTCTTTTACCTACAGAATAACCATACAAGCTGAAGCCAAATATAGCATGAACTTCCAAAATAGACGGCTTAGGTATTTGAACTTCAGCCTTAACATTAGTAGGTTTACATGTGTCAAGGATCTAAAATTCACCTTACCGTTATTAACCACATTAAACTAGCAAAAGATTTTGAAGTGATGCTCACATTTACGTTTGGAGCACTTTGGTCTCCCCCATCAGCCCCTACTCGAGTCGTCTTAGGAACATCACTAGGCGCATTAGAAGCCCTATGCAATGCCTCCTCAAAGCTCTTACAAGCTTCAACAGTTGACTGATCCACAACAATTCCCTTGTCAATAAGAGTAGCTTTCATACCAGGTTTGCTAGAAACCTGCTCGTCGCCTTTTGTAGCACCACTGGTGTGAGCTGACACATTCTACATCGAGGATATATTAGAAGCTTGAGTTGTTGGAACCTTAATATTAACCTGGTTAGACGAGCTAGTCTCATTTAAAAAATATGCAATAGTAGTTGCCCCATCAATTGGTTTAGAACAGCCATCCAAACTCAAATTCATGTGCACATCATCCCCGCCACTAGTATTAACATTACAAGCACCAGAAGACACAGTAAGATTCAGATCAACAGATACTAGGGTCTCATGACCATCCATATTCTTTTTCTTATTCCAAAAATCTACTTTTCATACTCAAATCATTCACATACAATAGAAACCAGAAGCACAGAGCGTCTAACTCTTCAACACGAACTAACCCTAATAAAATTAGGGTTTATAACGAACAACACAAGAAATTTACATGATAACTCCTAACTTTGATGTTAATATTATTAATGAAGCCCAAAACAATCAGCAAGAATAGGCAGTAAAGGATCTACAAACAAGAACCCTAGACGACTTTGAGGCAAAACCCAAAAATTCAGGAATCATAAAAAAAAATCCTAAACGTAACCATCCCTAGAAGAAAACAATCAGCAATCGCAATCAATATAGGTTAGAGACTATTGAATTAAGAAAGACTAAGGTTTTAAAGTTAACAGTACATCGCAAAAAATCTCCATAGGTGGGGAGGGATTTTTTGCCCGTGACTAAGTATATGGGTGGCTCAACCTTCATGGAGGCTTAAAGCGAAGCTTCAAAACGGGGCCTTTATATCAAATTTATTTGCCAAAAAATCGTTTGTATAACCTTTTTTTAACTTTTTTTGAAGTGAAATCTTTGATTAAGTTTATAGAATCAACATAATATTATAATTAATTCGTTTGCATTTAATCTTTCTAGTGACATTTTTTTATCTCAACTAACTTTTAGCTAACTTTGGTTTTGAAAAACTTCTTTCTGCAAAAGCAACCGTCATTGGAACTGAATCTTAAGCTAACTTTAGTGAAATAATTTGTTGGGATATAGAAAGTCGGTCAAAGTACTGAAGTCAAAGTACTGCTAAAGAAGGAAGTCAAAGTACTGCTCTTTCATTAAAGTACTGCAAGGTTAAAGGACTGTTATGCAAAATCGTTAAGGATTATTATGTAATTCTAGAATGTTCTAAGTTTAGTTTAGTATTACTTGTCGTACAAGGTTTGTAATTGTAAACCGACTAGGGTTACCCTTAAGCCTATAAAAGGACCCCTAGGTTGGTATTAGAGATATACATTTTTTAAAGAGTACGATATTAGAGTATTAGAGTTGTTAAAGAATCTGTATAACAAGTAGGTTCTAAGTATTAATAAAATCGTTAAAAGTTAAAGTTAATTCTTCTTAAGCTTTGTTAAGTAAATTCCGCATACTTAATAGAGTTAGTTCAGTGTTTCATTGTTAGTGACTTAGGATTTATCCGAGGTTATTAAACCCTTACAAGCTATTTAAGTTAGTTTGGTTAGAGTACATCGATCCAACAAGTGGTATCAGAGCTTGTGTGGAAACTCTGATTAAGAAGAAACCCTTTCAAAACCCTAAAGATTTCGACTAAAGCTGCACCACCACCATCCATCACTTCACTCAGAATACCTATTATAAAGAAGAGAGAGTACGATCTATGGAGCATGAAGATGAGGCAGTACATTGCTATTACAGACCATGCTCTGTGGAATATAATTGTCAATGGTAATGAAGTTGTGGAAGAACCTGTAGAAGTTCCTGGACAACTAAACCACCTAAGGCCATTTTGCCAGCTACTACAATAAGAAATCAAGAGAAGGCTCTCAACATACTTTTGTCTTCTATTCCTGATGGTCACCTACTCAAGTTTCATGATGCTAAGGATGCAAAACAGTTATGGGCTGCTCTCAAGACAAGGTTTGGAGGTAATGATGCTTCCAAGAAGATGCACAGAAATCTGTTAAAACAACAGTTTGAAACATTCACTGGTTGTGAAAGAAAAGGTCTTGATGCTGCATATGATAGATTCCAAAATCTCCTCAGCATGTTAGAGTTATACAAGGCAGAGGTATTTGTTAAAGATGCCAATCTGAAGTTCTTAAGGAGTTTGCCATCGACATGGCATGTGATTGAAACTATGATCAGAGGACAACCTGGTTTGGACACTATGGACTTTGATGATCTCTACAACCATCTGAAGGTGTATGAGCATGAGATGAATGGCCAAACAAGTTCAAAGTCTCACAGTATAGCTTTTGTGTCGTCTGAAAAGAGAGGCAGTACTTCGACTAAAAGTACTGCTTACCCTACTCAAAGTACTATTAGTTATCCTGCTCATTCTATCACAACTATGACAACCCCCACCTTCTCACCATCAAACACTATCCATTCTGATGAAGTCGTATGCTCATTCTTTGCTCAGCAAGCCACTCTACCCGTTACCTATGAAGAAGATTTGTCACAAATTGAAGAGGATGCTCTTGAAGAAATTGATATCAGGTGGCAAGTTGCTATGATCACTGCAAGGATCAAGAAGTTCATGAAGCAAGAGATGGTCTTGGAAGCTTTGATTGGAGTATGGAGAGTGAAGATGAACCTGTTCTGATGGCTTTGGTAGCTACTTCACCAAGTTTACCCCCTATCTCTGAGGTATGCTCTAAGTGTCATGATTTTTATCAAAAGGTGCTTACTGATTATGTAACTGAAAGAGATAATTGTAGAAGGGCTAGGTCTGAGGTAGCTGGTTATCAAATTACTTTAGAGTCAATGGAAGCCAAAATAATAATACATGAAAATAATGAAATGGCTTGGGCAGAAAAGTATGAACAACAGGATTACCAATTAAAACTAAGTGAATGGAAGTTAGGATGTAAGGTCTCTGAATTAGAAAAGATTACTAAAGAAAGGGATGAGTTGTTAGAAAAGTTTGTTGCTTGGGGACAATCTGGCCTTTCACATGTTAGTTTTCTTGAAAAACAGAAAAGAGCACACATTAAAACTGGTCTAGGTTTTGGTATGGACTTTAGTAGCATAGAAGAAAACCCACCTAGTGATGAGGACCAACTTGATTTTGAGGATATAACAACTAGTGATGATGAACTCATTAACCATGTAGACACATCTAGTAATGAGGAATCTATTAGTCAAACACCTCCTGAATTTAAGAAAGACAATGGTTATCATGCAGTTCCTCATCCCACTGGAAGTTTTCAACCACTTAGGGCAGATGTTTCTCGTTTTGGAGTAGACAATCTAGAGTTTAGGAAAAAGCGTATTGGTCAATCTAATTCTGAAACCTCAAAAGAAACAGCTGAGAAACCTAAGGAAGATGATGTTAAATGCCAAGCAGTACCTTCAACTCAAAGTACTGCTACATGTTCAGCAGTACCTTTAAGAAAACCTTTTCAAAATACTGCTAAACCTTTTTGGGATAGTTTTGGTCAAAACAATTTTCATCATTCACCAAAAAGACATGATAGGTTTGGTCATACACATAGAGGAAACAATTTTGGGATTACAAGTAAAAAATTGTGTTTTGTTTGTTATAGTCCTGATCATTTGATTAAGAACTGTGACTTTCACTCAGAATATCTAAGCAAATTCCCAAAGACCAGATCTACCAACCATAAGCCTAGGGAGAATAAAACAGTCTGGAATCACTCTCATAGGGTTAACTATAGCGACTTCTCACAAGACTATAGGTACCCTCACCAGAGAAGACCTTTTCAAAACCTCCAGTACCCTCAAACACTTTTCAAGGTACTGTCAAGCCAAAAGTTTCACAAACAGTACCTTCTCAAAGTACTGCTCAGTTTTCACCAAACACTTTTTGGAATGGGAACCCTAGGAGATCTAATTACTATCAATCTAGAAGGCGTTACACCTCAAAAAGAGTATCTTGATCAAAGAGTCCTACACAAAAAGTTAAAACCATTTGGGTTAAGAAAGAAAGTACTGATGGGGAACAAACAGTACTTTCATCAAGCAAGAGTGAAACTGAGATTTTCGTTGAAATTAATAAAGAGAATTTAGATGAAAAAGGGATTTTTATTGAAAAACCAACACAAGTTTTGGAACAACCAAAGATAATTGATCATGTGCTTAAGGACATTGGAAATTACATACTTAAAGAATTTAAGTATGTAACTCCACAAGGGGAACACAAGTAAGTAATGGCTTGGGTTCCTAAAATTAACTAACTCTTTTATCTTTGTGCAGGGCAACCAGAAGAGGAGCTTAAAGATCATTTAATTGTGGATAGTGGTTGCTCTGGAAGCATGACAGGAGACAAAGAGATTCTGTCAGATTTTAGATCTTATTGTGGAGGAAGAGTTGCATTTGAGAATGATGCTAGTGGAGGAAGAATTACTGGCAAAAGAACTATTAAGGCAGGGAGTATAGACTTTGAGAATGTTAAATATGTGAAGGAGCTCAAGTTCAACCTTTTGTCCGTTTCTCAGATCTGTGATAAGAAGCACCCTGTGTTGTTCACTGACACAGAATGTCTCATTATTTTCCCTGAATTCAAGCTTGTTAATGATAACTTGGTAGTACTGAGAGTACCAAGAACCAATGATGTGTACAGCCTGGATATGAAGAGTCTTAACTCTTCTGAAAGAGCAACATGTTTAGTAGCTAAGGCAACCTTTGGAGAAGCACATCTGTGGCATATACGATTGGGACATGTGAATTTCAAGAATATCAAAAAGCTGGTTAAAGGAATTTTAGTTAGAGGTTTACCTTCCAAAACATACAGGAATGATCACTCATGTTTGGCGTGCAAGAAAGGTAAATAGCACAAAGCTTCATGCAAGAAGATTGATGAAAGAACTATTAGAGAACCATTGGAGTTGCTGCACATGGATTTGTTTGGACCTGTTTCTGTTGCTAGTCTAAACAAGAAGAAGTACTGTCTGGTTGTGACAGATGATTGCAGTAGATTTAGTTGGGTATTTTTCTTGGGATTTAAAGATGATACCTTTGATGTTATTCATGATCTTATAATAGCCCTTGAAAACCAATTAAGACTCAAAGTCAGAGGTATTAGATGTGATAATGGGACTGAATTCAAGAACAAGCTTATGGATGAGTTTTGTGCTAAGAAAGGAATCAAGAGGGAGTTTAGTATTGCTAGAACTCCACAACAGAATGGCGTTGCAGAAAAAAAGAACAGAACTTTGATTGAAGCAGCCAAAACAATGCTTGCAGATTCCTTATTAGCTATTCAATTTTGGGCTGAAGCTATAAGTACTGCTTGCTATGTGTTAAATAGAGTATCTGTAACTAAGCCTCAGATGAAGACACCTTATGAGTTGTTGATGGGAAACAAACCCAACATTCGATTTATGAAGCCTTTTGGATGCCCTCTAACTATTCTCAATACAATTGATAATCTGGGAAAATTTGATGGCAAGTCAGAAGAAGGATATTTATTGGGATACTGCACCAAAAGCAAAGGATTTAGAGTGTACAACAGGGTCACCAAAAGGTTCAAGATTGTCTTCATGTTGAATTTTTAGAAGATCAAGAAAATCAGAAGGGTAAAGGTCCCGATTGGATGTTTGATCTTGAGGTTTTGACTCCTTCTATGAATTATGTACTGTTAGAAGAAAATCAAGCTGTCCACAAAGAAGATGATTTACAGTACATTGTTCATGGAGTCAATATTAGACCTGATGCTGTTCCTGATAAAGAACCTATAACTGTTGAGAATAAGAAAAGTACTGATGAACCAAAATCCTCATTGTCTGCTGAAGATCAAGCTCTCTAAGATGAGCTTGCTAGGTTGCTTTTTCAAGAAAGAATTGCACAATCTTATGATGATGATCTAAGAAGAACTTATGAAGAAGCAAAGAAAAAGGGTAAGTCTACTGAATACCCTCACAGTACTTTGGATTACAGAACTTTGGATCAAAGTACTGCTGCACCTATTGACAGCACTTTGGATGATTTTGACGATCCTCACATGCCTGGCTTAGAAGATACTGATGATGAGTTTGAAGATGAAGGTATTTTCTCAGATTCCAATGAAGATGCTGATTTCACCAATTTGGGTGATAATCTTGAAGTTCCACATACTCCAATATTAAGAATTCATAAGAATCATCCTTCTGATTAAATCATTGGACCCTCTACTTTAGGAGTGCTTAGAAGAACAAAAGCTAAAGGATTCTCTACACCACATAATGCTTTGCTTAGCTTTGTTTATAAACAAAACATGTTAAATCATAAGGATCACCAAACATGCTTGTTTACTTGTTTTATCTCTCAAGAAGAACCCAAGAATATAGCTCAAGCATTAACTAAAGAGAGTTGGGTTGAAGCTATGCAAGAAGAACTTCTTCAATTCAAACTTCAAGAAGTTTGGGTACTATGTAATCTACCAGATGGTAAGAAAGTAATTGGTACACGATGGGTTTTCAGAGTCAAGAGAGATGAAAGAGGGAATGTCATCAAGAACAAGGCAAGGTTAGTTGCACAAGGATATAGACAAGAAGAAGGAGTAGATTATGATGAAGTGTTTGCTCCTGTAGCAAGGATTGAAGCCATTCGAATATTTCTTGCTTTTGCATCATATATGGGATTTCAGGTTTATCAAATGGATGTCAAGAGTGCCTTTCTCTATGGCAAGATTACAGACGAGGTCTATGTTAAATAGCCTCCTGGTTTTGAAGATCCTACCCATCCAAACAAAGTCTACAAAGTAGTTAAGGCTCTTTATGGTATTCATCAAGCACCTAGAGCTTGGTATGAAAGGCTCTCTACCTTCTTATTGCAACATGGTTACAGGAGGGGACCAGTTGACAAGACTTTGTTTATCAAGAGAGATAAAAAGGATATCATGCTGGTCTAAGTTTATGTAGATGATATCATCTTTGGAGCTACAAAACAGTCCATGGTGAAGGAGTTTGAGCAAAGTGATGCAACATGAATTTCAAATGAGTTCCATGGGTGAATTGACTTTCTTTTTAGGACTTCAAGTTAAACAGTCAAAGGAGGGTATTTTCATAAGTCAGGACAAGTATGTTTCTGACATTCTTAAGAAGTTCAATTTTGATGCTATGAAGCAGTCCACTACACCTATCAAGTCTATCAACTCATTGGGCAAGGATGAAGATGGTCAACCTACTGAAGTCAAGTTGTACAGAGATCTATGATTGGTGTCTTATATATAGCATCTAGGCCGATATCATGTTTGTTGTTTGTTTATGTGCAAGATATCAAGTCTCACCCAAGGTCTCCCATATGAATGCAGTCAAGAGAGAATTTTAGTTATTTGAAACGACAACCTAAGTTAGGGTTGTGGTATCCAAAGGATTCACCTTTTCACTTGGAAGCTTTTTCAAATAGTGATTATGCAGGTGATAATTATGATAGAAGATCAACTACGGAGGTTGCAGTATCTTGGAAGAAGATTAGTCTCATGGCAATGTAAGAAGCAAACTATTGCAGCAACATCATCCACTAAAGCAGAATACGTTGCTGCTGCAAGCTGTTGTGGACAAGTCTTGTGGATGCAGAATCAACTTTTGGATTATGGGTTTAATTTCAAGAATACTCCTATCAACATTGATAATGAGAGTACAATTTGTATTGTGAAGAATCCAGTTTATCTCTCCAAAACCAAGCACATTGATTAGGCATCACTTTATCAGAGATTGTTATGAGCATAGGCTCATTAATGTTGTCAAGGTTCACACAGATGATAATGTAGCTGATCTACTCACAAAAGGATTTGATGTTTCAAGATTCAATCACTTGGTGGTGAGTATTGGTATGATTAATTACTAAGCTATATTTAAGGGGAGGACTGATTCGTTAGATAGTCCTATGCATTGCTTGAGGGGAGGCAATCCAATGCCTATTTGGAGTTTTTGTCATTGTAAAGAAGAGAATGGAAAAGTACTGCTTTTTGGTTTTATGAAAGTACTTCTTCGAAAGTACTGCTTTGGAAAGTACTGCACACGTGGAAAGCACTGCTTGTCTTATCAACGTATTGTTGCAACGGTCAAAAGATGAGTTAAATTTCAAATAACGGTAACTTTGTTATTATGGGCTGTGATTTTTCAAATCTTACCTATAAATAACTATCTTCCGATTTTCCCTCTCATCTTTATACTTAACAATCTTTTCCATATTTCTCTCTTTTTCACATTCACTATTCATCGAACCACTTTCTTGTGTAAACATCAAACAATGGCGAATCGCAATACAGTTTCTAAACACAACATGGTGGCTAATTTGGATAAAACTGAAGCTAATGTCGCATTCCATGACATTATTGATTTTCTCACTGGATCTCCAATCAGTTATGCACTTTTAGTAGAACCAGATGTTATTGAGCCATGGATTCACCAGTTTTGGGCGACTGCTAGAACTCGCATGGAGAATGATGAGTCATATATACAGGCTAAGGTTGATGGGAAAGTCATTAGAGTTAGTGAAGCCTCAATTCGAGAGGATCTATTGTTTGATGATGAAGAAGGAGCTATACGTTTTGACAAACAGCTTCTTTGGGATACTTTAAGCACAATTAGATATGAAGGGTCTTTAACTGAAACCACATTCAAAAACCCTTGTTTAGTCCGCATTGGAAGTACTTGGTTCATGTCCTTCTTCATTGTATCAGTTCTAAGAGTACTTCATGGGAGCAATTTGGATCTAATATAGCATCTGCTCTAGTGGGTTTGGCTACTAATCGTATCTTCAACTTTTCAAGACTCATTCTAGATGGTATGCTATCTCACATTACTCATGGATCACCCTGGCTAATGTATCCAAGATTTATTCAAGTTTTCTTGAATAAACAACTTCATGATGTACCAAAGCCTTCAAGCTTATTACCAGTTGTGGTACAACCAGCAAAGATTTTCACCTTCATGGTTAGGAAGAGTGATAAGTTTACTGGAAGGCACACTCTCTTGACTACTTCAATGATGGAAATTGTTCAAGCAATTCGAGATGAGGCTGCTGCAAGTGAAGAACGAGAAGGTACTGCATCATCTCAAGGTACTGCTTCTCAAGGTACTGCTTCTCAAGGTACTGCTTCACAAGGTACTGATATACAAGAAGATACTGCAGCTTTGCCTTCACCATCTCCACAAGTATCTTCTCATGGTGATTCAGAACCAGAGGTAAACCTACCATCCTCTCCCAATGATTACACTTCAACAGATGGGCTTCAAACATCTGAAGGAGATGAGGGAGATGTGGCATCTGAGGGTGAAGTTCTGGATAACTATGCTTTGACACGGGAGCTAGTAAGATTGAAGAAAGATTTTGATATTCAGGCTGCACAATTAGTGAAGTTGAAGAACAAATATAGACGATTAAAGAAGTTTGTCTGGCCTTTAGTACAACATCACAGATTATGGGTCAAGGCTGAAAAGAAGAAAAGGAAGAAGTTTCAGAAGACTTCCAAAGGCAAAAAGGTTCAACAGCAATCTTCTATCCAATTGGGGAGGAATCTGGAGCAAGATAATTTGAAAGAAGATGCTGAGTTTTATGCAGATAAAGAAGATGAACCTCAAAGTACTGAAGCACAAGTAAACATTGAAAGTACTGAGCCTAAAGGAACTGGAGTTCAAAATACTGGTGTACAAACTACTGATGATCAAGGTGCTGCTGATCAAGGTACTGCTGCTCTTCAAGGAACATATAGACAAGAGCTTATTACACCAAGGGTATTAGATTTTGAAGAAGAAGCTGGTCCTTCAACTGTTATATATAAAGAAGAAGCTGGTCCTTCCACAGTTTTACAAGAAGAGGAAGCTGATACACTATGGTAGAGCGTACTGCAAGTGATGATGAGACAGTTGCTCAAATTTTACAGAATCTATCAAGACCAAGAGGTGTTAGTATTCCAGGAGTTGCTGAAGAACAAACTCAAGATTCTCAACCTGTCTTAGATCCTAAAGACAAAGGTAAAGGAAAATTGGTTGAAACAAAGAAGAAGAAGCTTACTTTGGCTGAAATAAGAGCTATTGAAGTGGCCAAGAATGAAGCTGCTGCTAGAAAGTTACAAGCAGAGTTGAATGCTGAAATTGATCAACCAGTGAAGGAATTTAAAGCTGCTATACCAGAAAAGTCAGTTGTTATACCTAGAAGACCAATGAGTAAGGCTAAAGAAAGAAATGCCATGATGGCTTATTTAAAGGGTCAAGGATATACTGGATTACATAGTCTGAATTATATAGAGATGAAAGATTTGTATGAAAATGTTAGAAAAGCTTATCAAAAGCAAGTTGAGAGTATTATTTCTTTTAAAGATGATGATAAGCAGAAGGAGGATGCTGGAAAAAGAAGTTTAAAGAGAAAAAGAACATCTGTTGATTCTGAACAGCTATTAAAGAAGGTAGAGTTAAGGACAGATACAGTTGATGAGCTGAGAAATTACATAAGAGTTGTCGACTTTAATCATCCTAAATCCAAAGATGCTGAAGTAAAGAAGTCCAAGATAACTACATTTGAAGTAGTAGAATCAAAAGATGGAAATTATCTGATGTTCCATAGAGAGGATGAAAGTTTCAGAACATTTAATTTGCTATGGGACATATTGCACATCATCAGCAGAGAGGATTTGTAGCATTTATATCAACTAGTGCGAGACTATTTTGAACACATTCCATCAGAAAGAGTTGGTTTAGTCTTACTTGGAGATCTCACAACTATCTGGGAAACAGAGGAAACAAGTACTGATGCTATATGGAATAATCAAAAAGTATTGGAGATTAATAGCTGGAGATACTTTGATGAATCTGGAGTACATGTTTTGGAGCTAGAAGATGGAACCATGATCCATATGTTAGTAGAAAGAAGATATCCACTCACATCAGAACTTATGAGAAGAATGCTAGATCATGGAATGGAAGTTGAAGAGGAGAATGAAACAGCATTAATGGTCATTGAATTATTCATTAAATGGACAACTATGGCTGATGATGATACATAAATACTGGTTTGATTCTTTATTGTAAAATTTTTGATAAATCAGTACTTTATTCAAAGTACTGCTTGCTGCACAAAACCAGTTAATGATTTTGAAAGAAAATTTTTGAAGTGAAAAACATTTTGAAACAAAGTTTAAAAGCAACAAATGGTTTTTGAGATGGTTATAACAATAGGTTATCAATCCACCATGTTTAACAAAAGGATTGGCTAATCCATGAGCAAACGGCTCTGGTAAAGATATCTCAAATCCGTTATATAGTTGACAACTTGCTAATAAGTTGTATGGTAATCAACTCACCATATCAGCAAATGTAAAGAGTTGGCTAGCCCACAAGAAAAATGGCTTGTGGTAAAGGCTGTGGAAAAAACCATTTATATGGTAATTAGTTCACCATGGTTGAAAGAACTAACTAGTCCAAAAGGGTACGACTTTTGGTAAAGACAAATCAAATCTGTTGATAGCCGATGATTTGCTAAAAATCATATGGTTATCAATGTACCATGGTCTTACAAACCTAAACATTTGGCTACTCCAGAGTTAATGGCTTTGATAAAGAGACATCGATATCCATTAAATTTTCAATGATTCACCTCTCACAGGAGTTTACACACCCGGAAGTAATAAACTGAAACTTTATGAACTAATGTACAAAATTGCCATATGTTGCCGAGTTGCTGCTAAGATGGAGCTTGCTGATTGTTGCTGTAAAGGATTACATATAAAGACTACTTTGATGATGATGATACAAGCACAGGGAATACAAAGATATAATCTAAAGATAAAGACACAATCTTTCCTTGAAGACAAAGATGTTAAAGTTAAATATACAAAGGAACTTGAAATCAATCAAGTAGAATTCAAGTTAGGGGAGGATTGTTGGGATATAGAAAGTCAAAGTGCTGAAGAGTCATAGTACTGAAGTCAAAGTACTGCTAAAGAAGGAAGTCAAAGTACTGCTCGTTCATCAAAGTACTGCAAGGTTAAAGGACTGTTATGCAAAATCGTTAAGGATTATTATGTAATTATAGAATGTTCTAAGTTTAGTTTAGTATTACTTGTCGTACAAGGTTTGTAATTGTAAACCGACTAGGGTTATCCTTAAGCGTATAAAAGGACCCCTAGGTTGGTATTAGAGATATACGTTTTTTAGAGAGTACGATATTAGAGTATTAGAGTTGTTAAAGAATCTGTATAACAAGCAGGTTCTAAGTATTAATAAAATCGTTAATAGTTAAAGTTAATTCTTCTTAAGCTTTGTTAAGTAAATTCCGCATACTTAATAGAGTTAGTTCAGTGTTTCATTGTTAGTGACTTAGGATTTATCCGAGGTTATTAAACCCTTACAAGCTATTTAAGTTAGTTTGGTTAGAGTACATCGATCCAACATAATTAATATTTCTAATATAGATATGTAATTAAATCGGTGTATCCATATTTACATGTATAATTTCTCTCAAAATCTCTTAAATCCGAAAATAAATCTATACCGTTAATATCCGAACAATTGTTATAGCTTAAGAACTTTCAAGGTCAAGAAAACTATCTTTTATCTTGTTATCATCAAGCGACTTTAAATTTTCAATGCTAAAATAGAAAACTAGAGATACCTTAATACACTCTAAATTGGTCAAACCTACTTTCAAGTGATTAAATAGCTTGATATATAGTGTATTTTGGTTGTACATTCGTCTCTTTAGCAATTTCTTTGGCAAAAATGAAAACAACTTTAAATCCATCATCTTTATGTTTTTTAAAGAAGAGCATGAAACCTTCTAATTCTTTAATAGTATCATTAATACAAATATCTTTTGACTGCCAATTTTTACTAATAAAACTGGTTGCAACCGACACGTTATTCCAAATAACCAATCCTAATATAAACTCAAAATAACCTAGTTTATGTTTAGCTAGAGCCATTGAATCACCTGCTTTAGGTTCGGTACAAACTTTATTATGTGCATTTAAAGCATCTTTTATTTGTAAGGCTTGATATATTGGGCTTAGTTTTTTACAGCTTTTAGGCTTATAAGTAGAAATATAATAGGGCCAAATTTGTGATTATTTAACATTTATCGACAAATTTAAGGCCTTATATAATTGGTGATCTCTAAGAGAATGAACAAAAAAACACGTGACTAAATCTCTATATACATACACGGTTTTGGAAAATCAGGGCGTTCAAAAGATAAGGTAAAGCCCTAGATTTAGATGCTTTACCCTTAAGCCATAATTGTCAACCATTTACATTTTTATACTGAGTGTTTTATCTTAGTGATAGTGCGATTCATCAGTTCAAGGGTTGGACTTGCATCTTACTCGTAGTATATTAGATCTTCACTTTTTGTTTTGTCTATGTTTTGTCTTAGTATAGTAGTAGCTTTTCGGTTATATATCCGGTCGGTATGGTCCTGGGAGTACAGATGTAATGTTGCATCTGCTAGTATATCTATAAAATATATACACACAAAAGTTGCACCACCACATTGTGGTGACTATTGTGAATCTCTTTCTTTTTTGAACAAAATTGAAATTTATTGAATGGATCTAGCAAGAAACCAGATCTAAGAAACACAATCACATATAAGTATTATAAGCTTTGATAGGATCCGCAATGAGACGTAGTAACTTCAAAAGGGATCTGGTAACATAGAGAACATCGAGCATTTGAACAAACCAATGCTCAAACCGCTAGACATAATTTGCGAGAGGTGAGATCAATAAATATTACAAGAAAACTAAATATCAAATTAATTAATCTCAACCATTCATTTTTTAATCAAAACAATTAAACTTATTTTTTATTTTATAAATTAAATATCTTACAAACTGTTTATCGTTAGATGAAACTAATTATACCATTCCGACAAGAATAAAATTATCGTTTTATAGAGATCAACATTGTATACTTTAGACGAACTTTTTTTTATCATTTTTTGTGGGTTTGGATATATTACACTATAAATAAAACTTTTAAAGATTCACATACTTTTTTGTGTTAATCCAACCCTTAACCATAAACCTAAAACCCTAATGTTTATATAAGGTATGTAAAACATGATTGTGAGTGGTTTGGGATGGTTATGTTGTTTGGTTTTCTCGTTAAAAACGGTAAGAACCCCAAGCTAAGAATGAGAATCTAAATCGGGGTGTAACTAAAACAAACCAAGTGTGTGTATTCACTGTGTGTGAGATTATGAAGGAAGGTGATCCTTTTCTTGTGCGTGATACCTCTCTAATTATAGGGAGGTATCTAATATTTTGGGATAAATCCCTTGTGGATGATGAACGGTTATGGACAGGTCACATGTTGATCATTTGATGAGTAGACAAGGATGACAAGTGACATTCCTTCCTTGGACTAGTATGGTTCATACATAACATGCATGCCCCATGTTTTGGTTGTGTGTCTCCACCGTCACGCATCAGGTACCATTCCTTAAATGTTGGGTGACAGTGTGTATGGGTATATGCACACGACCTGAGAGGTCTTCTTAGGCTATTGTGGCCTAGGGAATGCTTGTACATTGGATTGGGCTTATCCGAGTGTTGATAATGGGAATAATTTTATTAATATATTTCACCCTTAAAAATAAAATATTTAGTAGGCTTGGGCCACTAATATGTATATACGCTGTCAAGTCCTCTCAGTCTAGTATTATATTATCAGCTAATGGTATGATGTTGGACTAATAATAGAGATTATCATGTCATCTGATATGAGTTTCTAGGCGGGGCTTGGCTCATAATTAATGCGAATGCAAGTGGCACCACTTACGTTGTGTTGACCCGTATCATGATATACCAACATTAAATGTTTGCATGGGAAATGTAAAGAGAATCTTTAGATTTGATTTGAATTTGGTCAACTTGGCTTTAAGGCAGCGTGCAATCCTGTTTTTTCAACTGCGTTTGACGTCAGTGTACGTGCATTTCTCAAGGCGTGTATATCACGCACATGACATAGATTTGTTGGCCCAGTGAATTGTTTCCACTTGTATCCAACTAACCTAGTTTTTTTTTTACTATAAATAGGAGTTAGGTAATGAAAATTTACTTTATAACTTACCCTAAAATCTTCTCAATTTTCTCCTACTTCTTCAACGACCTTATTCTGGCCAATTAAACCCTTTTTAAGCTATAAGATTTTATTTTCTTTTTTAAAAAAAATTTTTAGAGTGTGAACGGGAAAATGGCCAATGAAGGTTAATCATTGTTTGTTTTCTGGTGTCAAGGAAAGCTGTTTCAGTTTGTTTTGTTTTCGTCTTGTGTTCACGATGGCTCATGGAAATGCTATGGTTCAAGATAACCCAAGTTGGGCTAAAAATATAAAATATAACAACTTTATGTCAGACCATGTGGATTCTTCAATTTATTCCTCATGTCCCCGAGGTTAACAAGAAGGCCGATGCTTCGCCGTCATCACGTGTGACAGACTTTTACTTTTAGTATGACCGAGATGCAAATGTTAGAATCCCCGTACATCTATACTACCTAGAAGTCTTTGATAAAAACAAAAAAGTCAAAAAACCTTCAACCCTAGTCACTAAACCCAAACCCCTAACCCCTAACATTTAGAAAGCCTAACCCCTAAACCCTAAAACTTTTACACTAACGATAAACCCTAAACCCACAAAAAAAAGTCGAAAAAATGTTCATCCCAAGTATATTATGTGAGATATCAAATGAAAGATAATTTTGTGATTGTCGCGATGATATGATTAGTTTCATCTAACGGTCAACAATTTGTATGATTTAATTTTTGAAAATGAGAGCAAAAATTAATTTTATTGTTTTAATAAAAAATGAATGATTGAAATTATCATTTCATCTATGATTTATTTATTTATTTATTTAACCAACTGTTAATACAAATAAGCCGTAAAAACGTTTATTTATATTTTACGATCTTCTAATGTTTTGTCGATAACAAACGTAAAATCATTTTAACGAAACAAATAAAATACGTAAATGGTTTGAACTAATAGTTTCTAACATATTCACATTTTTACATAAAACACTAAAACAAGTATAAGTGATTTTATGATTTAATATTACATATGTACAACAACTAGTGTTTACATATTTGGGTAAAATATACACATAACTAGTATGTAGTATATTGGGTAATATAAATGGGTAGAAACTTAAGTATCATAACCCATTAGGCAAATACATTGAATGTAGTTGGGTACAACCCAAAGCCCATGACCCATGGACCTTGACCCATAACCCATTGCATGACATCATGCTTATATCATATATGGATAATATCCATAACCCATGGTTTTGACCCATACCCATGTGACTAGGTGCATTGCACTCAAGAGATACATTGTATCTAGCTAAAGACCCATGGATCAACCCATGACCTATGACCCATAACCAAAATACCCATGGGTAAAGAGGAGCGTCCCACGGATCCCTAGCTTTACGCTAGACGGATCCCTTGTGGGAGAGATCCGTGGGATCTAGGGAACAGTAGAATTTTTCCTCTATGAATAGTGAGTCATTTCTTCATTGTTGCTCACCCCTTTTCTAACATACTTTCCCCCTGAGTTAAAAACTCTCTAACCTCAGATCCAAGAGATCTATGTTTGTAGTTTTGTTTTTGTGTGATCTTTTTCTAGGTTCCTCTTAAAGGCAAGATCACCACCTTTGAAGTCGAGCAAGCTCTAGTCCATGAGTGCCATGCTTCCTAATCATCAAGACTACTGAAGTCTTCTTGTTGGTGATTATTTTTCTTTTTCTAAGAAGTGTTGAAGACATTTGTGAAAGTTGTCTTGATGCAGGTTTTACTGACCAGGTCTTAATATTTATAGTGTCTCGCTATACCTATGGTCTACCCTAATACACTAACGGGCAGGGTACCCGGTCGTATGTAGTGTAGTAAATGGTAAAGCCGAGGTCGTCCCAAGAGCTATGTGTGTTGGATTATTACTAAGTCTAATTGTCACAGAATTATAATGGTTTCGATAGGTATTTAATTAATTAAACTACTAATGCAGAATATAAAAGCAAATAAATGGTAGAGGGAAATCAATAGAGGAATAGTGGTGCTAACCTAGTTAATCCTCCTAGCGAGTTATGTCTACATCTACCTACTTCCAATTACTTCAGATGGGGTCAAATTCGAAAGGACGGCATTTGGTTAATTCGCCCTAACCTATCAGCAAAGATGCCACCACAGGAGAAATCAGGCGCACCGTTATAAGTCCTGTTGTTCCTGGTCCCCTAAGCCGAGTCATTAAGTACCGCTACATGCTAGATTCTAAATAGTGCGTGCCCGGCCGTTAGGAACTTAGACACTACACCCCCCAATTCTTAAGTTCATCCAAACGATAGGTGATCAGTTGGTCAAATCGCACAAGTAGAAAGGGTCGTCAGTTGGTCATATCTTACCCTTCCCATCTCAGTCCGCTCACCTAGGGTCAGTTGGTCATATCTCCTAGGCAATTGGCCTCTATCGCCATTCAAAACTACCAAACCAAGGGTGACTACCAAAGAACTATGCATGCATACACTTAGAAATAATTGTACGGAAGTAAAGGTAAACGCAAACAAAACAATTAAGGAATCATAACTAGGCTAGCACCAAAGGGTGCTTAGCCGCTCATATTAATCATGCAAATCAATTCAATATTCAAAGGTACGAAATACATGAATTGAAAGTCAAAAAAATAATAAACGCTAAAGCTTATCGTAATGGTGTGACTTCTCCCTTGGAAACAGCTCCGTATGCTTCTCTAGACCTGCCTTGAGCTTTTCCCACGTTCTCAGAGTGTTGTGTGTGGAATGGGATGCTTTGAAATGCCGGAATTCGTGGGGTATTTATAGGCAGGTGTGGGTTACAGCGTAACCAATAGAGGAGTTACGCCGTAACCTTCTATTTCTTCGTAAATGCACTAGATCTGCTAGTTACGGCGTAACCTTATAAGTGGTTACGCCGTAGTCTTCAATAAACTCGGTTACGTCGTAAGTGATGCAGTAGTTACGGCGTAAGTATCAGCGGCGTGGAACCTCTTTTGACCTAATGGAGTTACGTCGTAACCTTTGGGAAGAGTTACGCCGTAACCTCTAGATAAGTTGGACTTCTGGGTCACGCAATAGTTACGGCGTAATGTGAGAGATGAGTTACGCCGTAACTTCTTCAAAATAAGCATACTGTGATAAATCTTTAGTAATGTTTCCATTTCCGCGTCTCTTTAGCTCCAATGCTCGTAATTTACCTGAAAGTGGAAAATAATGGAAAACAAGCATAAATCCATATAAATGATATAAATAATGAGTATTATCGGGGGAAATTGACACTTAATATTCAGGACTATTTGATGTTATCAAATATCCCCCCACTTGAACTCTACTTGCCCTCAAGTAGACCTTATTAGATAGATTCCTTAAAAAATATCTCCCAAAACCTGGAAAATATGAGTTTACAAATCCCTTATGCTAGAATAAAACAAAGCCGAACACCTCACGAAAGGGGAACAAACACTCAAATCTCTCAACTATTCTAAGTGTTAATTTCGGGGTGATCACTCAATCGCACAGTCATATCATGTATTCTATCATAAGCTTGGCGGTTACAGAAATCTCCACCACTAGAGTTAAGGGCTAAACAATTCTCGAAGGGTAGACACGACAAAGGTTAAGGGGTGACTCGTCATTACTAACATGTCACGGCGAAGTGGACAAAATCAATGATACATGACCAAATCCATGGCCAAGACACCAAAGATTGCTCGCTGCATCACCTAGACACGCTTCATGACTAAAGGGTAGGATAAGACATGGGATATAAAATTGGTGTAAAATGAAAAACAAGCAGGTAGTCTAAATCTATAACTAAGTCATCACCACTTACCATCCGCCCAAAGTTCAATCTTAGAAGTCTAGAGACCGGATCATGAAATGCAAGGTAGATGCGTCATTAGAGGACGTCGTGATGGGCACACTACCTTTTCTTCTTCAGTTGGTATAACTCCTACTCCAATCTTCTAATGTGACCGAGGTGGCCTCCTTGATACTAATCAATAAAGCTCATACTATAGTGCTTATAACATCGCACTTTACAATATCTCAATCAACTATTTTTTTTGAACATAACATAATAACATAACACCCCCCACTTGAGATGAACAAAGGGAATTCGGGGGGTCTTCAATGATCTTCATAATTGTTGTCGATGAAAGCGTGATTTCCAAACCTTTCCACTCGAACCTTGAACTTAGGCAAATGATGATTTCCCAATTACAAATAAAGACTACAGGGTAGGCTAAGGTGTATAGGTGTAACGAAACAATATATTGGGTTGACAAAATGAAAGGAATGGCTCAGAAGGGTGTATCTAGGGGTATCTTGCACTAAAGGGGAGTGCAACAAAAGGGTTTCACATGGGGGTCAAAAAGTTGAGGTGACTAATCGATAGACTCACAATGGTAGGCTGTTTGGGTGATAATCCTATAATACTGCCTTCTAAAACTGAAAAGTCCAAATACATCGAGCTAACTCAACATACCTCGTCTATGGTCTCGAAATGATGCAAAGGCCAAGTTCTAAAGTTTACAAGCTACCGACACACTCATAATTTGGTGGATTTGGGGTAAAATATTGGAAACGGATAAGGCTAATCTCACCATGTAATATCAAGGGTTGTATGTGCTCGGCTAAAGTCTAGTCTAGTTAGGTTTGGAAAAACATGTCAAAATTTTAAAAATGGCATAATTTTTCAAAATAAACTAGAAAAATGAGGGCGAAATAAAGTTCAAGAGATAATTCTACTCCCGTCCCCCCACTTGAATTGTACAAAGTCCCTTTTGTACTAGGCATTAAAATAAAGGTAAGAGAAAGGTAGAATTAGAGCGAGAACTTCCCTGAAATTTGCTCCAAAAAGAATAGGGCCCACGAGAAAGGATCGTGCCTTCGTTTAAGCGTCATGAACAAACTTCAATCCCTGAAATCACAATACCGACAAGCATAATTCTAAAAATAAAAAAAAAATAAAATGAAAAATAAACCTAACTCACTTTCGTAGGAATGACGGTTGCATTTAGCGAATTCAACAAGCCTTTTAAACCACTTGGTGTCCCAAGTGGACGAGTGAAGTCTCGTGAGGGTTTACAGGAAACACACCCACAAAGTTCATTTAAAAACTAATACAAGGTTACTGCGTTTTAAAATGAAAGAATTAAAGCAGAGGAGAGTTACGTCGTAACTCCTATGAGAGAGTTACGCCGTAACTGGCAAAACCTGGTATGAGCTGTGAAGAAAATATTTACGGCGTAACCACTGAGATATAATTACGCCGTAATTGGTAATGCGTCAAGAATTCTGCTGCCAAAATGTTGGTTACGGCGTAATTACCAAGATGAGTTACGCCGTAACTCTGTTCAGATCAGCAACTGCAGCAGTATTTACTTCTTTGTCTCCTGCAAAATTGGTTAGAAAACACAAAACCCAACAGAAAGGAAATAAAAACAAAGAAATGGATAATTCGGGTTGTCTCCCGAAAGAGCCCTTTTCTTTATTAACGAGTCTTTAAGTTAGACTCAGAGCCGCGGGGCTCCTATGGGGGCCTTTGAGCTTGCCCTACTTCTTCAATATCCTTCATCAAATTATGTCTCATCCATGAAACATTTGAGGCATTTCAAAGGTATTCAATGGTTTTGATTTTTCGGACTTTACAAAATTTCTCTTTCGGACCTAGGTGGTAGCGAGTGAATTCGTATTTTTCGACTATAATTGGAGGTGGTCTTTTGTAGGGTATCCCCAGGAGTTTGCACCTCCTTTGTACGTAAGCTTCGTCATCGGGATCAGTGAACTCCTCATTTCCTTGCAACTAAAGGTAATCTAGCATCCCTTCGATATCATCGTCATCAGAAGCAGTGCCCTTGAACCATTTTTCATCGAGCAAATTCTCCACTAGAACACGCTTGCATTCTTCTTTATCATTACTCACCCGCTCTATGTCATCGTCAATTGTTATTTTACTCGTGTTCTTGAGACTTTTGTCGTTTGAATTTTCTTGATTCATGTATTCCTTCCAAATCTTATCTTTTGTCAATGTGTCCACATGCCCATACTTAATTTTTACCCAACTATCGAACCCCAGGTTGTCCATCCAAGGTAAACTCGTTCTCTCCTCATCATTGGTTGAGGACCAAAAGAATTCATCTTTTCCTAATCTTCCAGAGTTGCTTCCACCATTACACATATCGTCATACGGGTTGCATGACGCCCAGAAAATTTCCCCATGAGATTTTACTTTTTCACACCAGTGACTGCGTAGTTCCTTGTTGTCAGTTTCACTTAAATGCTCATCCGTGCAGAGTATATCTTTATTAGACTCTTCCTTCTGAATGTGCTCCGCGTAATCAATTTTTAGCTTCATAAGAAGATTTGGATTGATCTTAGAATTCCCAAACTGAATTGCGTACCAATCTTTAAAGGCCAAATTACCGAATTTAATACTATGTCTTCCACGCTCATGAGGGCATGTCCATTCTTCCTTTCTTTCATTGTCTCCTCCATTGCAATACTCGTGGAAGGGGCTGCATGTAGGCCATGCCCTTGTGGTTTCTTCATCAGTAATGATGACAGGAGTACACCAGTGAGTGACAAGTGGCTCTTTTTCATCTTCAAGGAAGAGTTCCTCGAGTTTTTCTGACTCGTCCATGTCGAGGAATTTTTCTGCCCATGTATCCCAGTTACGCCGTAACTGAGATTCTTGGTTACGGCGTAATTCATTAGAGTCACTTTCCTCAGTATTCTTCACAACCCTGTTATCGCTGTCAAACACGAGGTTACACCGTAACTCGTTATTTCTCCTTACTTTTTCACTGAGCTTTATCACCATGGATTCAAGGTTTTTCAGAGTTGAGTCGTGTTTGGAAATGTTTCGAATTCCTTCAACCACTCATCTTGCTCCTTTTGTCTTTGGGCTGAATTTTCCAGAAATTTATTAATTGTTTCTTCAAGACTGGGCTTTCTTTCTCCATAAGGCCCACGGTTGTAATTTCCACGATAACCATTACTATTTCGATTATCACTGTAAAATGGTCGATTTTCTCCATACTTAGCATCTTCAATACCCTCTTCGTCCATATGAGGACAATTCTTCGTAAGATGTCCTCCTCCACAGCTTTCACAACCCATTGGATGGCATGAACGGTTTCTCTGACCTTTAGCATATCTCGACTGAGACTTTCAATTTTACTAGCGATTGCTGCAATTCCGTCGAAACTTCCGCCTTGGTTTCTTTTACTTCCACCGTCGTGCCATTTTTGAGAATGGTCCGCCATTTTTTGAATGGCTTCAATTGCAGTAGTAGGAGTCATGTTCGGGATAGGTCCTTGATAGTCCAGCATCTGTCTTGTAGTTACATTTATTCCTTTATAGAAAATATTGACCTTCTGCTGGTTATTGAGATCATTGGTAGGACACTTATAAAGAAGATCGTTGTATCTGTCCCAAGCTTGATACAGAGTTTCGTCGTCTTCTTGTTTGAAATTGTGGATCTCCAAGAGTTGATTAGAAATCTTTGATGGCGGGCAATATCTTTGAATAAAGTGTTTCTTTAATAGCGCCCATGTATTAACTGCCCCGGCGGGCAATCTTTCGATCCATTGGGAAGACCCTGAGCATAACAGCATCATGAGACACGCCCGGAATGTTGAAAAGGCTAGCGATGTATAGGACATTTTCAACGTGCTCATATGCGTCTTCGTCCCTGTTTCATGAAAAAGGGTTAGCGCGAAGCTCCCTCATAAATTGCTCTTTAATTTCAAAACGAACATCAGCTCCGATTGCCGGTCTTACGAGACCCGGCCCTTGATCTGCTCTAGTCAACGCCAAGTATTCCTCAAGAGTGAGGTCATCGATGTTAACAACTTCCATGGTACCTGAAAACTTGAAATATGATCGTGAGAAAAGCTTAAAAAATGAAATGAAAGACTCAATATTAATCCTAATATAGCTCCCCGGCAGCGGCGCCAAAAACTTGAATCAGGTTTTACTGACCAGGTCTTAATATTTATAGTGTCTCGCTATACCTATGGTCTACCCTAATGCACTAACGGGTAGTGTACCCGGTCGTGTGTAGTGTAGTAAATGGTAAAGCCGAGGTCGTCCCAAGAGCTATGTGTGTTGGATTATTACTAAGTCTAATTGCCACAGAATTATAATGGTTTCGATAGGTATTTAATTAATTAAACTACTAATGCAGAATATAAAAGCAAATAAATGGTAGATGGAAATCAATAGAGGAATAGTGGTACTAACCTAGTTAATCCTCCTAGCTAGTTATGTCTACGTCTACCTACTTCTAATTACTTCAGGTGGGGTCAAATTCGAGAGGACAGTATTTGGTCAATTCGCCCTAATGATAACGCTACACGCGTCGTTTGGGGTCAAAGGAACTTCCTTTTCGTCGAGCAAGTTTTATAACACCCTAGGCAGTGAACCTAATCGTTGTAGTGTAGTATTAGGGTAAGCCACGGGTTTTGATATCGTTCTCTAGGGGAATAGTGTCGTTAGGCTGAAGTGTATGTCGATTTAAGTCTAAAGGTGAGGGATGATTATTTTTGTATTTTTATATTTTATGAATCTCGGGTGTGAAGGGTAGGGTGGAATTAGTTGCTAGTCAACTATCCCAAAAGATACTAACTAAATTGTGGGTCTACCAGGAACGTGAAGCGTATCTACTTATGATATATTACTCCTTGCTAGCTATCCAATTCTACCTACTGAATTGTCATGTCCTATTGATGGTTGAATTGTCACGTCCTTATTCTTAACGCGTTGTGTTTTCTAAGGTCGTAAGGTGTGCATTCCCTAACTCTTTGAAGTCACCTTTAAGTGTAGTAAACGAAATCCACTAAGTCATTCATAAACTAACTTTGAGGTTATCTTTGGGTTTAGTAAACGAAAACCACTAACTCATTCATAAACTATCCAAGATTTATCAAGTATTAAATACAACGATAGCCTACTCGCACTCCTAAGCCAATTACAATTAAGATAAGAGACAACCAATCAAACAAGAGACAATAGGATGCAAGAATTATAAACTAAACCAATTAGACTCATTGAAATTGTCACACCCCTAATGATGAAGATATACACAAGCATCATTAAGAAATCAATAAGATCTAATTAATTATATACAAGTTTCATACAATCATAAGCAAACATTAGATGAATTAGCCAAGCATAATTAATGAAGAGCAAGCAACAATTATGATAATTGAAGACATACCATAGGATTGGATAATCAAACAAACCATTACACGATGTTTATAGAGTGTTTGAAACCCTTTAAGTTGCTGGAAAAACACCTACCAAAACCCTAGAATCGGACTTAGGGTTTAGGGCTTACAAAAAGTGAAGTTATAATGTTATATTTATAGGCAGATTTTCTGTCGGCAAAGAGCGACGGCGTCACACCTAAAGAGTGACGGCGTCGCGACCACTTTTTTCGCCAAACTGTAGATTTTCTCGTTCCGGTCGCGTGGGCTGGTATGTGCTAAAACACATACCTTTTCATCATCAAAATAAACCCAAAATAACCAAAAAAGAGCCGTTTATTGCTAATATTTGTGGTTTTCTTGAGTTTGTGCTTGTGCAGGTATGGATATGTAAAAACACGCAAAAAGGTACCAAATCAGACATAAATCCGAGCACGGGAAATCAAGAGAGCTTAAGCCGAGCCGGAAGAGCAAAATTGAGCAATTATGAAGATTTTATTCTCCAAGGATGATTTTTGGAAGTTTTAATCAAGTTAGAAGAATTGGCAAAAATGGCCCCGCAACTTTGAGTTTTTGGCAGAAATGGCCCTTGAAGATTCAAATGTTGCAAATTCAACCTTGGTTTATTTGAAGATTGACAAATTCAGTCCTTTGAAGATACTTTCAGAATTACATGTTTGGCCCTTGGAGTTTCAGGTTTTGCAAGATTAGTCCCTATGATAACCAAATGAATCCAATACTAGTCCAATATCTAAACCAACCCATTATCCACCTTACACGGCCCAAACCTTTATCCAAGCCCAAAACTAAAAACCATTTACCCGTACCTTTTACCCAACCACCTATAACCCGGTTTACTTATACCGTTTACCCAAAATAAACCCGAATCAATCCCCATTTAACCCGAACCAACTCATTTGAGATATAATAAACAATCCCAAACGCGCCTTTACCCTGCCCCTTCGTCCCCACACCCAAACACCACCATTTACCCACACCCAAACATCAAACCTCGTACTAGCATCTTATCAACCTTTTAGAACCACTGACTTGTCAGGATAGCTGCTTACGTGGACAGTTGTAGCTATATCATTGGCCGAAACACCTCATCAAAGGATTTGGAGCTCTCTGATTGGTTAAGGTGACAATGGATTGATTGTGTGGCTCAAAATGGCTTCTAGGCTCTTCCATCCAAGGATCCCAAGCTGCATTTTGGCTATAAAAGGACCCCTTAGCTCACATTTTTAATCGTGCATTATTTCCTTTAAAATTTAGTTTATGTTTATTGTATTTTCAGCTTTTAGTAGTTTAATGTTTTATTAAAGTTTTTGTAATCTCAATTTCTTGTACTCTCTTTTCAGTTTTAATAAAAAGTTTCCAAGTCTCATTTTTGATCTTGCATTTCATGATTTGAAAACTAAATAAACTGTTTTTAAAGATTGTAATAAGCTCATATAAGCTGTCCATAGCTTTTATGAGCTTATTTTGTGCTTACTTGTGGTATTTCAATTATTTACATTCACATAAAAGGTCAGTCAACGAAAGTCAACTGGTCCCTCATTTGGTTTAGAAATGGATATGGGTTGATATTGATGATGGATTTGGTTGTTGTTTGGTTATTGTGATAAGTATAATACTGTTACTATGCTCAAAATTTGCTAGGTTTCAAAGTAAGTTGTGAATCTTTCCATTTTCATAACTGTCATATTATGCAGTCATGCTTAGGGTTATCTTGTATGGTGTTGAATGCTTAAACTGATCTTGTTGTAGTTTTAGATCTTATTTACTGCTTGTTTCACTGTTTGCATACGTAGGTGTAGGATTAGCAACTTAATCTGCTCATTAGAATACTTAAAGGACTGTTTGGATTAGTATTTGGAAAGGAGCTAGAGGTTAAAATAATGGATTAGATCAGTTATTGTAGGCTTGATTTAGTTATTTGATCTAATATCTGTCTTTGTTTGGAAGCCATTTGCACCTTTAGTCAACATTTGCTTGAATCTGTCCTTGTTCTTTAAACTGTTGGAATCAGTTATTAAGATCTTACATATAGGTGTAAGAATTGATAATCTAGCTTGCTATAACTGAATTTCATAATATTTCATCTTAATCAGTCCATCATTTGATTTTAAATCTCAATTTGGTCAAACTTCATAACTGATCTTCAAAGTCAAACTGTGTCAAAAACCTATTTTGTGCAGAACTTGCAGACCTTGCACAGTTGTCATTTCAAATGGTCAGGGTCTGATTTTTGGTTTAGTGATAGTCTGGTAGGTGGTCTTTAAGACCACATATCTGTTTTGGACTCTAGCTTTTCTGATCAGCTTGTGCAACAGCTCAAACATAGGACCAGTTCACTGTTTTAGCCTGGGAAATCAGTTAACATATGATCTTATTGAACTGCTTATTTGAGGTTAGGAGTAGAATTAGTTAGCTTATTTAGAGTGGTCATAGTATAATTTAGCTTGTGTAGAAGTTTGGTGGCTTATTTTGCTAGTTTGCTTATATTAAAGTGCTTATTTAGAATCCAATTACACTGCAGCCTTCATATCTTACATATAAGCACCATATTTGATATTTTTCTTAGAACCATAATAAGATTTTAGAATTTCCCTGAATTTTTCATTAATTTTGGTCACTGTTTAGTATTTTTCTTATTTAAAATAGTTTTTAATCACTTTTAATTAGCTTTTATTGCAAATAATTAAGAAAAAGTTCAAAAAAATAATTTTTCAATTTTCCCAGTTTAAGAAAAATATAAAAAGCATAAAAAATATTTTTCCTTATTTTTCCCCTTTTATTTGGTATTTTTCACAATTTAAATTAGATTAAAATAGTTTAAAATTAGTAGAAAATAGGAAATTAATCAGAAAAATAAAAAAAATAAGTGTTGAAAAGTCTCTTATGGCATTTTAGATTTTATAAAAATAGTTTCACATTTTTCTCCTTAATTTTCATATTTTTAGTATTTTAAATTAGTTTTAAAGGTTAAAAATTAGTTTTAAAGGTTAAAAATTAGTTTTTAATAAATCCAGAAAAATCTAAAAAAATAGTTTTAATTCTAAAATAGTTTTCAAATATCATTTTTAGAGTAAAAATAATTTTAGGCATTTTTAGGTTATAATTTAGACGTAGTTGTATTTTAATTACGTTTTATTAATTACGTTTTAGTTAATTCGCACTTAGGATTTCCCGTAAAATAGATTCCCTTAATTACTTTCCCTATTCCCGTAGTTTAATAAAACCAAAATCAAACAAATCAAAACATCGAGCATTAAATTCCAAACCAAAAACGACGTTGGCAATTCACGCCTCGTTGGGAAACGATTCGGGTTGACTAATCCGTATACACGATCACACACGGGATTTGGTTTGATATTCTTTTTCCTAAAGGAATTTTGAATCTATCTTCGTGATTATTTTTGATATCGATATTGAGGTTTTATCCACACACATTACCCCTAAGCCTTCATTATCAGCGAATCAGTGTCTGAACCGTTTTAAGTTTCTTACGGTTAGTCATTCACAAGTGGCTAGCTTGTGTGAGTAAGCTTGGCGGGTCGTTCACTGAGAATCAAATTTTGGCGCCGCTGCCGGGGAGGTTGTGTCACGACAATATCGTTTGAGGTTTGACGATTAGTGACTCGAGATCCTTCATTCGTGAAGTTACTATTTTTCTATAAAATAAAAAGTAAAAAAAATATTTTCCTTTTTCTTTTGTATATATATATCATATTAAAAAAAAAATACAAAAAGATTTTCTCTTGTGTTTTTGCTAATAAATAGAAGACACCAATTATATAACATTCTCAACGGAGGTGTTATCATTAATAAGTTCCCGAACTAAAGATCAAAAACTTGCCTTTGTGTCGCTTGTGGATTTATTTATTTCTATCGGATAAACAAACTGTGTGGTGGGTATAAGGACGGCCTGACATTAAATTGCGGCTGTAAAGAAGCGGGGTTTTAATAAGCTTCGCGCTGACCTAAAAAGCTTCTCCGCTCGCTTGTGCGTTTGTCTTATAGAGGTGATTTATTCACTTGGGATTATTGGTTAAGTTCACTGTGTTTTCGAATACCGTTCGTTTTAATTGCCCTGGTTTTTGAAAGTGCATGCGCACTCGTTCTAATAACTACATACCGATACGTGAAGCCGCTACAATTCCGCGAAGGCGAAATAGACGTGCTCCCTTAGTCGAACCCGAGATTCGAACTAATCAAACCCCGCCCATCATCGAAATGGCGGAGGACAACCGATCTATGCTAGAGCAACTCCAAGCACCCACCGAGGGTTATGGAGAAGCCATCGTCGTCCCGGCAATCGTTGCCGATAACTTTGAGCTTAAACACGGATTGATAAATTTGGTTTCGTCAAGCCAATTTTACGGATTCGAGAGAGACGATCCTCACTCTCATATCCGACGATTCAACAAGCTCACGTCTACGATCAAGTACCGTAACGTTCCGGAAGAGGCTATCAAGCTACTACTCTTCCCATTTTCACTCGAGGGGGCCGCCCGGATTTGGCTCGAAAAACTACCACTCGATCGATAACCACATGGGAGAATTTAGTATCAAAATTCGTGAACGAATTCTTCCCACCGTCTAAAACAACAAGCCTTAAAAATGAAATAACAAAATTCACACAAAGATTTGATGAATCATTTAGTGAGGCATGGGACCGATTCAAAGATTTGCTTAGGCAATGTCCCCATCATGGTTTTTCTGAGTTGCACCAACTTGATACGTTTTATAACGGTTTGAATGAGACTGATCAAGACTCTCTCAATGCCGCCGCGGGTGGTAATTTGTTGACCCGATCAACGAGAGATGCCTTGTCCATTATTGAGAACAAATCTAAAGTTCGTACATCACGTAGCAAATCGGTTGCTGCTCGAGTGAATGATACACCATCGTCTTCGTCTCACGGAAATACGTCTAGCACCGATGCTAAGATTGATAAGCTTACGGATATGATCCAGGCTTTGGTTAAGATTAATTCTTCTCCACCCGCTCAAGTCAAAGCGGTGGAAACGACTTGTACTACTTGTGGTGGCCCGCATGCCTACTACAATTGTACCGCCACCGATGGACATCCTTTCGATGCTAATGCCGTAACCGGAGGTAACCAATACCGTTCTCAAGTTGAACCGAATCCTCGTGTTAGTAATCAAATGGTACCTCCGGGATTTTCTCAATCTAACAATCAGACTCGTTTTAATCAGAATCAAGTTCGTGGACCAAATGTTCAAAACCAATTCAAAGCTCCACCAAATCAATACCCAAACCAAGGAGTTAACTACAATCAAGTATATCACAACCCAAGCTATCAAGCTTCACCTTTGCCTTCAAATGAATTCACAACTTACGTTCAACACACCAATTCTACCATCAACACTATGCAAAATCAGATTACAAGTTTGAGGAACGAGTTTCAATCTTCGTTAACTAGACAAAGCAATGAGTTTAGGAATGAGATTCGACTTCAGAACAACAAATTGGAGACTTCACAGAATAAACTCGAAAATATGTTGAATGCTGTTTTGTGTAAGGTCAGTCAACCCTCATCTTCGGGTTCTCTTCCGAGTGATACCATTCCCAACCCGAAGGGTGAGTTGAAAGCTATAACCACACGGAGTGGTAAGGCTTATGATGGACCCTCGTCTCCTACCCCGTTGGTGAGGGAAGAGGAACGAGACACCGAGGTTATTGAAGAAAATGTGCAACCCGCACCCGTACCACCTCCGGTCGTTCAGACTCCGATTCCGGAACCCGATGTTCCGAAGACTACTCTTAAACCTTCACTTCCTTATCCTTCAAGACTTCATAATCAAAAGCTTCGTGATAAAACCGAAAACCAAATGGAGAAATTTGCTGAAATCGTTCAATCCTTGAATTTTAACATCAGTTTCACCGATGCTTTACTCCTCATGCCGAAATTTGCTGCTATGATCAAGAATTTAGTGAGTAATAAGGAAAAGTTGGCAGAAATAGCAAAAACACCGTTGAATGAGAATTGCTCGGCGGTGCTCCTCAAGAAACTTCCCGAAAGTTAGGAGACCCCGGCAAATTTCTTATCCCTTGTGAGTTTTCGAGAATAGTGAAATGCTCCGCCTTGGCCGATCTTGGTGCGAGTATTAACTTAATGCCTCTCTCGATTTATAACAAACTTTCTCTCCCGGAACTCACTCCTACTAAGATGACTCTTGAACTCGCGGACCGTTCAACCTCTATTCCGAGAGGAATCGCCGAGGACGTCTATGTGAAAGTAGGACCACTTCATTTTCCCGCCGACTTCGTTGTCGTTGACTTTGATGCTGACCCCCGAGTACCTCTTATTCTCGGGAGGCCTTTCCTAAGAACGGGTCGTGCGATGATTGATGTTTACGAAGGAGAAATCACTTTACGATCTAACAAGGAAACCGTCTCGTTTAATATTAACCATCCTTCGAGATACTCCTCCAACTACGATGATGCTTCTATTAATCGAATCGACGTTCTCGATATTGCTACGGAGGAGTATGCTCAAAAGCTTCTTGATTTTATGGGTGGCAATCCCACCCTTCCTTCTGAAAATGTTGAACCATCTTCTGAGCCTATAATTGCCGATTCTTCCCCCTCTCTCACTCCATTCGAGGGAGGTGATTTCATTTTGGAAGAGATCGATGAGTTTCTTGCTGATGATGAATCGATTCCACCGGGAATTGATGATGGTGTTTATGATTCGGAGGGAGATATCCGTTATCTTGAGCAATTGTTAAATGAAGATCCATTACCGTCACTCCCTCCGAAAGAGATCACGATTGAAGAAATCAAAGAAGTACAAACGTCTGATGAAAATCCTCCGGAGCCCGAGCTCAAGGATTTACCTCCTCATCTTGAATATGATTTTCTTGAAAAACCGAACAAATTTCCCATCATCATTGCTAAAAACTTGAAAGATGAGGAGAAAACCGAACTTTTGGATGTCCTACGAAAACACAAAAATGCAATCGCTTGGCAAATTTCTGACATCAAAGGAATCAATCCTCGTTTCTGTACCCACAAAATTCTGATGGAGGATGATTGTAAACCCGTAATTCAACAACAACGTAGGGTTAACCCAAAGATTCATGATGTTATAAAAAAGGAAGTTCTTAAACTCCTAGACGCCGGAATCATTTATCCTATCTCCGATAGCTCATGGGTTAGCCCTATCCATTGTGTCCCTAAGAAGGGAGGAATGACCGTCGTTGCTAACGATGAAAATGAGTTGATTTCCACACGCCTCATCACCGGATGGAGGGTGTGTATTGATTATCGAAAATTGAACGATGCTACTCGTAAGGACCATTTCCCGCTACCTTTTATGGATCAGATGCTCGAACGTTTAGCGGGGAATGAGTTCTATTGCTTTCTTGATGGTTTCTCCGGTTATTTTCAAATCCCGATCGATCCGAAGGATCAGGAGAAAACCACTTTCACATGCCCTTATGGAACTTTTGCTTACCGACGCATGCCTTTTGGGCTATGCAATGCTCCCGGTACGTTCCAGAGGTGCATGATGGCTATTTTTCACGACATGATCGAAAAATCTATGGAAGTTTTTATGGATGATTTCTCTATTTATGGAGATTCTTTCACTTCTTGCCTCTCTCATCTAGACCACATGCTCAAAAGGTGTGAAGACACCAATTTGGTCTTGAATTGGGAGAAGTGCCATTTCATGGTTCGAGAGGGCATTGTCCTCGGCCATAAGATTTCAAAATCTGGGATTGAGGTCGACCGAGCTAAAGTCGACATTATAGCTAAACTCCCTCATCCCACTACCGTCAAAGGTATTCGGAGTTTTTTGGGTCATGCCGGTTTCTATCGCTGTTTCATCCAAGATTTCTCTAAGATAGCCCGCCCTCTGACCCATCTCCTTGAAAAGGATGCTCCGTTTATCTTCACCACCGAATGCGTTGAAGCGTTTAAAATTCTCAAAAAGAAATTAACTGAGGCACCAATCTTAGTTGCCCCCGACTGGGATTTGCCCTTTGAACTCATGTGTGATGCAAGTGATTACGCAATTGGGGCAGTCTTGGGGCAACGTAAGTCGAAACATTTTCAACCCATACACTATGCGAGTAAGACATTGTCCGAGGCCCAACACAATTACACGACTACTGAAAAGGAATTATTAGCCGTTGTTTATGCTTTTGAGAAATTTCGACCCTACCTTGTCTTGTCGAAGACCATAGTGTATACCGACCATTCTGCCCTAAAGTATCTTTTGGCAAAGCAAGATGCTAAGCCACGATTACTTCGGTGGGTTCTCCTCCTTCAAGAGTTTGATGTTACTATTCTTGACAAAAAAGGAGCGAAGAACCTTGCTGCCGATCACCTTTCTAGACTTGAGAATCCTCATCAAAGTGTGCTCGAGAAAAAGGAGATCACGGAAACATTTCCTCTTGAGACACTTGGGATGGTTGATAAGAAAGACCCGAACACCCCATGGTTTGCCGATTTTGCAAACTACCATGCGGGGAATTTCATCGTGAAAGGGATGTCGTCCCAACAAAAGAATAAGTTTTTCAAAGATGTTAAGCATTATTTCTAGGACGATCCATACTTGTTTAAGATTTGTGCGGATCAAGTAATCCGGCGGTGTGTTCATGGCCAAGAGGCTATTGATATTCTCAATGCTTGCCATAACGGACCCACTGGTGGCCATCATGGTGCAAGCTACACCGCTAAGAAGGTTTTTGATTCCGGATTGTATTGGCCTACCATATATCGAGATGCTCATGATTTAGTCAAATCTTGTGATTCTTGCCAACGTCAAGGGAAAATTTCACAGAAGGATGAAATGCCACAAAATGCTATTCAAGTTTGTGAGATTTTTGACGTGTGGGGCATCGATTTTATGGGGCCATTTCCGTCATCTAGAGGAAATAAGTATATCCTCGTGGCCGTCGACTACTTGTCCAAATGGGTTGAACCGAAGGCGCTCCCCACCAATGACGCCCGAGTGGTTGTTAAGTTCTTGAAGAATTTGTTTTCCCGATTTGGAGCACCTCGTGCTATCATCAGTGATCGCGGTACCCATTTCTGTAATGAACAATTTGCTAAAGTTATGGCTAAATATGGAGTTACCCATCGTCTTTCTACCGCGTATCACCCGCAAACGAGCGGACAAGTTGAGGTCTCGAATCGTGGTTTGAAAAGGATTTTAGAAAGAACCGTAGGAGAAAATCGAGCTTCATGGGCCGATAAGTTAGATGATGCATTATGGGCTTTCCGCACCGCATACAAGACACCCATCGGGTGCACCCCATTTAAGTTGGTGTATGGAAAAGCTTGTCACCTGCCCATCGAGCTCGAGCATAAGGCATTCTGGGCCTTGAAACATGCTAACTTCGATCTTAAGACCGCGGGTGATCACCGAAAAGTTCAATTGAATGAATTAAATGAACTTAGGGATCAGGCCTACGAGAACTCTTTGATTTTCAAAGAGAAGACTAAGAGGATTCATGATGCTAAAATCAAAAACCGCGTTTTCAACATTGGTGATCAAGTTCTCCTCTTTAACTCTCGTTTGAAGATATTCTCGGGCAAACTCAAAACCCGTTGGTCAGGACCATTCACCATAGCTCAAGTTTTCCCGTATGGAACGGTGGAGCTTTCTCAGCCCGATGGCCCAAATTTCAAGGTGAATGGTCATCGTGTGAAACATTATTTCGGAGGGGACATTCCATCTATGGTTGTACCGGATCTCCAAACTTTCTTCCCCATGGACAAATGAATTCGGGGATCGAGTCAAGCTAGCGACTCGGTAACCAAAAACAGTAGCGCTTCGTGGGAGGCACCCCATGCTTATCCATCTATCTTCTTTCTATTTTCTAATAAGTGACGCGAAGGGGTCTGCCTCTTCGATTTCTCGTGTTTGGTTGTTTAGATTTTCGTTGATACCCTTGTTTTAAACATTGAGGACAATGTTTCGTTCTAGTCTGGGGTAGGGTAATCTTCGATTTGATTTGACCGCACTTGCTTGTTTTCTGTCATGTTTCTCTCGCAACTCCGTTTTTCCTTAGAAAATGAAAAATTGTGCAAAAATGAGCAAAATTTAAAAAATTTTCAAGCTTTTGTTAAGTCTTTTTGATTGAAAAGTTTGCTAGTCTCTTAGATAAGAAGCTATGAAAAGCGAATTCTAGCTCACAAGGCCAAGATTTTGCAAGTTTCCCTGAGTGATTTTAAATATGCATAACTTGATTTCATTAGACGAAGCATTTGCTAAGTTAATATATGTTTTGACACCTTGTTGACTTTCCGCTGGTGAGAGTAGGAATGGAATTCTGACTTGACCGGGCGTGTTGAGCCCTAGCTTGTTCCCTTAACCATAGATAATCTAAAAATTATCGGCTAAGCATCTGCGGATCTCATTATTTGGGATTTTAAATTTGCAGAGATCGAGAAATGATAGAGTTACTTATGAGTTTAGATGCTAAGCGTGGAGTAGTTGGTTCTCTTTAGAGCCCATCGAAGGTACTTATGGCTTTTTGTTCCCACAAAATTGTTTCACCCCATATCTGTCTAATAATAATTAGAGATGTCGAGTTTTTGGCGATAGTTAGTTCTTTATCTTCTTAAAAGAATATTTGTTTTAAAAATTGGGTACACATCAAGGATCCGTAATAAATAAATGAGAAATCAGTGATAAGTGATAAAGTAATAAGTAAAGTTGTGAGCTGCGGTGTCGAGATCGGACCCTTGGATCTTTAGCCAGGATTGAGTGAGGTCTTAGCCTAGCCAGCCGGGATCCTCATTTCATGAAGCCTATAGTCTTGGAATTACCCCGTGAAGCTCCGTGGTTCATAGCTCATATAAGTAAAAAGTACAAAAAAAAAAAAAAAAAAATTAGATTGATGAATGAAAAAATGAAAAAAAATCAAAAATATAAGTGAATAAAAATTCCTTGATGTGGACCTCATTTTTACGACAATGGTTCTTGAGAGAAGGCGGATAACTAATTATCGACTTAGCTTTGTATCTTTATTGGAATAAAAGTTATCGAAACGAGAATTTGAAGAAATTCATTTCTCACAAAAATAAAAAAGTCTAGAGGAAAATAGGAAAATGGGAACAAAAGGTATTTACACAAGTAACTTCCATGGGTAGTGTTAGCATCTAGAATCATATTTAACAATGATTTCGGTTTTACGCTTAGTTTGGGAACTTGTGAAAAATCAGGGACGATGTATTCTATCCGTATGGTCACTTCACGCTGTGTTGTGTTTTCTACTCCGTGATCCTAATGTGTCATTTGAAAAATGTTGGATTTATTGATCGACATGAAAGTTCAACAAACCGTCATTCATAACCGGAATGTGCTTAACCGTAATATCTATAAATGTGAATTAAAAGGTAAACGGGGCGTTTTTAGAATTAAGGCTTTCTTAATCTCTTTTGAGGAATCTTTGCTACTTCTTCATAGGTTTAGTAGAAAGAGATTGAAATCCTTGGTTTTAGAAGCGTGAGTTGATTGCATTGCGTGAGGACACGGCAATGGTCTCGTCTGGGGTATTTTGGTATGTGCTAAAACACATACCTTTTCATCATCAAAATAAACCCAAAATAACCAAGAAAGAGCCGTTTATTGCTAATATTTGTGGTTTTCTTGAGTTTGTGCTTGTGCAGGTATGGATATGTAAAAACACGCAAAAAGGTACCAAATCAGACATAAATCCGAGCACGGGAGATCAAGAGAGCTTAAGCCGAGCCGGAAGAGCAAAATTGAGCAATTATGAAGATTTTATTCTCCAAGGATGATTTTTGGAAGTTTTAATCAAGTTAGAAGAATTGGCAAAAATGGCCCCTCAACTTTGAGTTTTTGGCAGAAATGGCCCCTGAAGATTCAAATGTTGCAAATTCAACCTTGGTTTATTTGAAGATTGACAAATTCAGTCCTTTGAAGATACTTTCAGAATTACATGTTTGGCCCTTGGAGTTTCAGCTTTTGCAAGATTAGTCCCTATGATAACCAAATGAATCCAATACTAGTCCAATATCTAAACCAACCCATTATCCACCTTACACGGCCCAAACCTTTATCCAAGCCCAAAACTAAAAACCATTTACCCGTACCTTTTACCCAACCCCCTATAACCCGGTTTACTTATACCGTTTACCCAAAATAAACCCGAATCAATCCCCATTTAACCCGAACCAACTCATTTGAGATATAATAAACAATCCCAAACGCGCCTTTACCCTGCCCCTTCGTCCCCACACCCAAACACCACCATTTACCCACACCCAAACATCAAACCTCGTACTAGCATCTTATCAACCTTCTAGAACCACTGACTTGTCAAGATAGCTGCTTACGTGGACAGTTGTAGCTATATCATTGGCCGAAACACCTCATCAAAGGATTTGGAGCTCTCTGATTGGTTAAGGTGACAATGGATTGATTGTGTGGCTTAAAATGGCTTCTAGGCTCTTCCATCCAAGGATCCCAAGCTACATTTTGGCTATAAAAGGACCCCTTAGCTCACATTTTTAATCGTGCATTATTTCCTTTAAAATTTAGTTTATGTTTATTGTATTTTCAGCTTTCAGTAGTTTAATGTTTTATTAAAGTTTTTGTAATCTCAATTTCTTGTACTCTCTTTTCAGTTTTAATAAAAAGTTTCCAAGTCTCATTTTTGATCTTGCATTTCATGATTTGAAAACTAAATAAACTGTTTTAAAGATTGTAATAAGCTCATATAAGCTGTACATAGCTTTTATGAGCTTATTTTGTGCTTACTTGTGGTATTTCAATTAGTTACATTCACATAAAAGGTCAGTCAACGAAAGTCAACTGGTCCCTCATTTGGTTTAGAAATGGATATGGGTTGATATTGATGATGGATTTGGTTGTTGTTTGGTTATTGTGATAAGTATAATACTGTTACTATGCTCAAAATTTGCTAGGCTTCAAAGTAAGTTGTGAATCTTTCCATTTTCATAACTGTCATATTATGCAGTCATGCTTAGGGTTATCTTGTATGGTGTTGAATGCTTAAACTGATCTTGTTGTAGTTTTAGATCTTATTTACTGCTTGTTTCACTGTTTGCATACGTAGGTGTAGGATTAGCAACTTAATCTGCTCATTAGAATACTTAAAGGACTGTTTGGATTAGTATTTAGAAAGGAGCTAGAGGTTAAAATAATGGATTAGATCAGTTGCTGTAGGCTTGATTTAGTTATTTGATCTAATATCTGTCTTTGTTTGGAAGCCATTTGCACCTTTACTCAACATTTGCTTGAATCTGTCCTTGTTCTTTAAACTGTTGGAATCAGTTATTAAGATCTTACATATAGGTGTAAGAATTGATAATCTAGCTTGCTATAACTGAATTTCATAATATTTCATCTTAATCAGTCCATAATTTGATTTTAAATCTCAATTTGGTCAAACTTCATAACTGATCTTCAAAGTCAAACTGTGTCAAAAACCTATTTTGTGCAGAACTTGCAGACCTTGCACAGTTGTCATTTCAAATGGTCAGGGTATGATTTTTGGTTTAGTGATAGTCTAGTAGGTGGTCTTTAAGACCACATATCTGTTTTGGACTTTAGCTTTTCTGATCAGCTTGTGCAACAGCTCAAACATAGGACCAGTTCACTGTTTTAGCCTGGGAAATCAGTTAACATATGATCTTATTGAAATGCTTATTTGAGGTTAGGAGTAGAAGTAGTTAGCTTATTTAGAGTGGTCATAGTATAATTTAGCTTGTGTAGAAGTTTGGTGGCTTATTTTGCTAGTTTGCTTATATTAAAGTGCTTATTTAAAATCCAATTACACTGCAGCCTTCATATCTTACATATAAGCACCATATTTGATATTTTTCTTAGAACCAGAATAAGATTTTAGAATTTCCCTGAATTTTTTATTAATTTTGGTCACTGTTTAGTATTTTTCTTATTTAAAATAGTTTTTAATCACTTTTAATTAGCTTTTATTGCAAATAATTAAGAAAAAGTTCAAAAAAATAATTTTTCAATTTTCCCAGTTTAAGAAAAATATAAAAAGCATAAAAAAGATTTTTCCTTATTTTTCCCCTTTTATTTGGTATTTTTCATAATTTAACTTAGATTAAAATAGTTTAAAATTAGTAGAAAATAGGAAATTAATCAGAAAAATAAAAAAAATAAGTTTTGAAAAGTCTCTTATGGCATTTTAGATTTTATAAAAATAGTTTCACATTTTTCTCCTTAATTTTCATATTTTTAGTATTTTAAATTAGTTTTAAAGGTTAAAAATTAGTTTTTAATAAATCCAGAAAAATCCAAAAAAATAGTTTTAATTCTAAAATAGTTTTCAAATATCATTTTTAGAGTAAAAATAATTTTAGGCATTTTTAGGTTATAATTTAGACGTAGTTGTATTTTAATTACGTTTTATTAATTATGTTTTAGTTAATTCGCACTTAGGATTTCCCGTAAAATAGATTCCCTTAATTACTTTCCCTATTCCCGTAGTTTAATAAAACCAAAATCAAACAAATCAAAACATCAAGCATTAAATTCCAAACCAAAAACGACGTTGGCAATTCACGCCTCGTTGGGAAACGATTCGGGTTGACTAATCCGTATACACGATCACACACGGGATTTGGTTTGATATTCTTTTTCCTAAAGGAATTTTGAATCTATCTTCGTGATTATTTTTGATATCGATATTGAGGTTTTATCCACACACATTACCCCTAAGCCTTCATTATCAGCGAATCAGTGTCTGAACCGTTTTAAGTTTCTTACGGTTAGTCATTCACAAGTGGCTAGCTTGTGTGAGTAAGCTTGGCGGGTCGTTCACTGAGAATCATGGGCTTTTGAATCACCTAAATCCGAGTTCGTATGCAAAAGTTATGGCCAAAACAGTATCAGCTACTTCGCGCGCGTGTTGTAGCTTGTGACGGCGTCACCTTATGGTTGTGACGCCGTCGGCTTCATCTTCTGACGCCGTCTGGAACAAATCTAGGGCGTCTGAGATGTGACGCCCTACTCTTTTAAAACCTGAAGCCGTCACTTGATATTAAGCAATTTGGCTACTGTCCCGTCACAAAATGCTCCGACGGCGTCGCAGTTAAGCAGTGACGTCGTCACCTTGTATTTCAGCAGCTTAACCGTCACCTTGTATTTCAGCAGCTTAAGTGTCTCGATTCTTGACTTTGGCCATTTTCTTCGTATATCCGCGCCTTTTCGTCGAAATAACAGCAATTTGCCTTCAAGAGACCTAAAAAGTGAAAAGGAACGATATTAAGTAATAACGGATACAAAATTGATCAAATAAGGGCTTAAATGACCCCTCAAAAAGGTACATTTTAAAACCTTATCAAATATCCCTACACTGGGTATTTTCTTGTCCTCAAGCAAATGTGCTTTTAGCCAATTAATTTATAAGTTAGGGGTCATGAAGCATTGGTTTAAAACAGTCCACAACATATATAAGTCCCGCAAAAGTCATTAACAAGCACGGAAATTACATACTAGCACCTCACATGGGGTGTTTGGATACTCACATCTCTCTCGGGTTTATATGAAATATAACAAGTTGGAAATGGAAGATAAACACTCATTAACCGGTCCTAGTACATAGATTACCATAGGCTTGAGAATAGATCAAACCTCCATCGCTTTGGCGTAAACACCTAGGAAAGACTATCAAAGAGGTCTTTAAAGGGTTGTAATGTTAGGCTTACGGTAGGGAAACAAAGGGTTTGGTGGGATAGGCTATTTAGTGGTGGCAAGTAAAAAATCTCTATGTTACAAGCATACGAAGAATGGCGTTGCTAAGCCAAGACTCGACACTCTAAACTCTAGATAACTGAAATAAACAAACATAAATTTAAAGATAGATGCAGGATGGTACCCCGTTTTTTTTTTTTTTTTTTCATACACTTTTACTCTACCATCCTCTACGGTAACATCAAAATGATATGGATTTATAGGAACATCCCTACACTTGAGTTTTTATTACTCTAATACTAATTTGACCCGAATTGAAAAGATCAAAACACTTGGGGTATGTTATTACGCAAATAAGGGAATTTAACGTTCCCTTCTAGTCATTTCATAAACTTTAACTTTTTCCCATGAGTCCCAATCGTCCCAAAACTGTGTACAAAGGATATGACTCGACTTAGCAACTCATGCAAGCAACTAGATAATTGAACTAAGGGTTTGGGTGATAATAATAACGCACTAAAAGTGAGTGCATACAAGGTAGGCTAAGGCGATTTGGGTGTATATTTGGGGGTGGGGTGTAAACAATGCTCTTCATTGATATTCCGGAAAAACCGAAACATCAAGAGAACCGCGAAAAGGATAGGCTCTGAGGGGTTAACTAGGGGTATCGTGCACTAAAAATGAGTACACGCAAGGTGTGGGGAATTACTCAACCGATGTGGAAGAAGTAATTATATTACGGGTATCAAACAAGCGTTATCCTAATGCCTCTTATCATTTAGTTATTCCTAACTACACAAGTGTAGTCTTACTAGCGATCTCGGAATGCATCACAAAACAAGTTCTAGAATCTAATATACTACCGGTTCACACTCTAAGCATTAAAGATGAATGCTTTAACTCCTACTAATCTAAGGGTGATCCTCACATTTTGGGTGGAATTTAGGTGGTAAAGGGTTTTTGTGCTAGTCATGCAACTTCCTATCCGTGAGACGCTTTTGTTAAGACTAATGGCCCACTCCTATATGTCATGAAAAATTAAAAATTTGGTGCCAAAATTACCCTAACCAACATTTTCTCATGGTTTATTACACAAATACAATTGGACAAAGAAAATAGTCAAGGATAAGCATAGTTTCAAAGTTCCCATTTTATTGTCCTCAATGTTCCCCGAAAGTATCAAAGTTATGATAATAGAAGGTAATTAAAAATGAAAGAAACTAGTACTCCCCTGATTAGCTCGGTAGGATCCGTGTGAAGTGGTGGTTAAATCCTTTCCAAGAAGAATGTATGCGTGAAAAGTTCCTTCTTATCTTTTGTTTCTTCTTCTTGATAAATAAAACCTACACACTTTAAGAAAACAAACAACCCAACGCATCAAACCGAACAAAGAAAAATCACAAAAAGATGTAATTCCAGACTTAAATAAGATATAATGCTTGTGGAATGGATGTTTGCAGATTTTCTGGAAAATTAAGACCTGGAAAATTCCAAAAATTTATAAATAGCACAGAAAACGAGAAAAAGTTATCTGTTGTTTCTACTCCTCCTGACGCCGTCAGGTTGCGACCCTGACGCCGTCAGGTTATCATGATAGAAACTGGTCTGCGATTTTCTGGAAAAAATTCTGGAAAATTTTTATCTTTAAAATCTGGAAAAATTTCCTGCAAAACATCCATTATGACTCGATACAAGCATTTGACTCGAACAAACACACATGTATATCTTTTAAATAATTGTAATTCTCATGTTCACGTTTCTTTTGAAAACGTGTGTAATCCTCCCTACACTTATCCCTTATGTAAAATACCTTTATATGTAATTAAGACGAGGTTAAAGACAAAATAAAGCATTTTTACAAACTCAAACATGAGAATAAACAATCAATAAAAGATATACGACACACAAATAAAAATGAAAAACAAATACACATGGGTTGCCTCCCAAGAAGCGCTTTGTTAGGATCCAAATATTATTGTGTTGATGATTCGGGTGGTCTTGGATGATCAAAATACATGTTTGCCATAGTTAGAGAGTTAGTAGAGAGAGAGGGTGTTCTTGCTAGAGGTTTACACAAAAGTATGGAATATTAGATTGAAAAGCACCACCCCTTCCATGGATGGAAGGGGTATTTATAGTTACAAGAAATACGACCTCCTAACGGCCTGTGGATCAGGTATACAGTGGGTAAATACCCGTCCTTCCTCCACGATGTTGCTCTAAACTAAACTAAACTAATAACTAACTAATAAACTGATAAATAACGTAACTAATGATATGTCTACGAGCTAACTTATGCTAGATAATATTTGGGGTGACCGACACTTCACTATGGAATTTTCTAATTCCTAACAATCTCACCCTAAGGGAGGTCACCCCATGTTTTACATTTCGAATCCTAGCATTCTATTCTTGACTTTGTTCTTGAGCTCGTAGACTTCAATTCTTCATTTCAGCAATCTTTGTGCTTTAGTAGTGACTCTTCATAGTCCGCATATTTTGTACTTTTAGTGGATGCCTTTAACTGATCCACATCTTTGATGATCTTCGAGCTTTCATTGAGATCATCAGCCACAACAAATCTCTCTGGATCACCCTTTTGTTGTGTTGCCATCATGTGAAGTTGTGACTTTCGGACCGACATGCTCACACTTTTGAATCATGACATCATTCCATCAGAGTAGCGGAAGCCTTACTGGTTCATGATATTTGCAGCAGCATAGCAGATGCATAGTATGAAATATCAGAGCCAGGTTATGTAGATATGCACCAGTCATGATTTCTTCAAATTAAGTGTGGATGCTGTGAGCATGCGGCTTGACTCCTCAATTCTGAGACAGCGCAAACCGTCCAAATGTACCTGCAAACAACCGTTAGCAATAAAACACACGAAAGTGTCTTTGATCACTTTCGCTGAATTGAGGTACACGGCCCACGGTTCCCCGTTGATCAATATAAATACTGCCTATGATCAGGTAGGATTCCTAAGAATCTCCTTGACAGGGTTTCGCAGCTGCTCTAGCCATTCTCAAACCGGAACGTCTCAAAGAAGACAACACGGAGTGAGTGAACCAGCGAATTGAGATTCACTGATTGATGAAAAATGATTTGAAAAACAATCGTGTATTGCTTGAAGAAAGAGTTTTGCAATACGACGAAGGTTTATGAGAAAGATCAATTTTTCAATCAAAATACTCTTTTGTATTAGAGAATGAGTACACATTCGACGTGCTAGCGAAAAGAAGAGATTCGCACATCGAAGCGGTTTTTTAAAAGTATTATTCAATCAGAGATACTTTTTGAATTTGAAATGAATACACATTCGACGTGCTAGAGAAAAGAAGGTTTGCACATCGAACGGTTTTTCCAAAAGTATTCGTCAATTCCATTCTGGACCAAGGTTGATTCAAGATTGAATCGCCCCATTGTTTCTATCTAGTTGTCACAAGTTTGATCTTACGAGAAGATCTCACATGTCACCCACCAAGAGCTTGTTTGATGTTGGGTCTAGAAGGATTTCCATCTTCATCGTGAATACTTTTACATACCACTCAGATGTTCTGGCTATACCACAAGGATAATGCGTAGGACTCTTGATATATACTTACTTTCCACATTGTGTGAAACAGCAAGTCTTCATGAATTTAGTGTCCTAACGAGATATTGTGGATGATCTCTTGGCTCTAGACTCAATAGTGCACATTTGGTTCCTATGCCGGAGACTAGGGAGAGGGTCTCCTTCTTCAATATCAACAATCTCTAAAAGAAAGTCGATAGATTATGTCGGTTCCCCGTGAGAATGAAACAAGCCCTTTTAAGAGGAACTTGAGTGGCTTGGGAAGTTTAGTGCAGTGCGTCACTGGGTCCATGACGTCTTGTCTTCAATACCGGCGTTACCTTGGTAACCACCAGTAGCATATGTATTGAACCCGGTTTCTGCCCTAAGGTTGAATTGATGGAGGGCTATTTCTTTTCACCCTTTTCACATTCAGTTCTTTTTCATTCTTCAACCCCTTCAGTGCTTACCGAGACTTCATTACTAGAACCTTGTTTGGTTTATCCCAGTACTAGCTCTGTCTCAGTCCGCACTCTTCCCATTTCACATTTTCTCCTTTTTTTCAATATTCCTAAGGACTCTACACTATCTAGTGGATTGTCCCTGGGAAGATCCCTCCGGTTCTGGCTGGATCGTGGGAACTAATACCTAACCTCACCATCCTTATAACTCCATACATAAAGTAAAATGGTCGGTCTTTTGGTACAGTTCATTCTTCCTTGAAACCAATCAAAAAATCATTTGGAAAAACAATCAAGGTACTTGTGATACGAGATCAAAGCATTTTGTACCTTAATAGTTTTGATCATTTTAGAAATGCTCCCCCTCAACATGTGCATAGGATTTAAAATTGTTTGGCACATGGAGGCAAGAGTTCTTTGAAATAATTTCTTTGAAATAAATTCTTGATCACAATTTCCTTAGAAAAAGCCATTTGAATTTCTTTGGTAAAATTCTCCCCTCAATATGTGCATAGGATATTTAAAATCATTTTATCACATAGAGGCAAGAGTTCTTTTGAAGCACATTCACGATCACAAAAGCCATTAAGAAAACCATTTGAATACTCAATCAAGGTACTTTATAAATCACTTTAAAAGCTTTCGTACCTCGATAGTTTATTTGCTCCCCCTCAATATGTGCTTCGAGATTCGAAAGTGTTTAGCACATATGGTTTGTGAGCCAGCGAGCAGCGTGCACAATTAAATCAAAACGATCACCTTTTATCAAATTTCGTTATTAAATCACAAATTCTCCCCCGATCAAAAATATCAAACCCTTTGAGATTTTGGATCCCAAGTGATTCAATTAGGTTTAGAAAACATGGGAGAAAATGTGGCCTGGTTTAAACACTCATCATGTTTTTGGATAAATCCTCCTCCTCATCATGTGCATTGAGTATGAAGTCGTTTGGCACATGGAGGCAGGAGTGCCTTTAAAGGACTAAAATCAATTCCATTTAAACAGATAAGAGATTTAACTCACGATCTCTACCCGATCGGAAATATCAAACCATTTGAGATTTGTGATCCCAACTGATTTAAATCATTTAAAAGATTTTGGGGAAAGACGTGGCTTGATTTAATTTTGAAAAATGACAGATAAGGACCATTTTAAGACATTAAATATTGTTAGTGTCAGGTATGATTGTTTTAAGAGATCTTTAGGTAAAATAAAACAATTTCACAATCAAACAAGAACAGAAAAAATTCCATTTTGAAAGATCTTGATTCTAAAGAAAATCATACCATGACATAACATTAAATCTTTATATCACCACTTTAATTTCATACAAACGGATCTTTTGAAGATATATTGTTTGAAAATATTTTAAATTAAATCACTCTCCCCTCAATCGATGACCGAAGTCGATAATTGAGTGACTTAAATTTTGATAAAATGAAGTCCGGTGATTTACAAAATATTAGTCCAATATAGTTTCAAAACAATATTTTCCATTTTCAAAACAATTTAATCAAATTATTTAAAATGGTTTAAAAATGGTATCCTGCACAAAGATACGTTAGGTGGTTGAGAAGCTTCTGTTGATGTGCTGTGTAGGGTTTGGAAGAAAAACCATCTGCTGATGCAGAGGACTTCTTCTACGTTGCATTTTGAATGCCAACTGGGGTCAAATTAAGCTCCGTTTCTTCAATCACTTAGAAAAACCATCCGCAGAGCGCAAGTGAGACCTCTTACGCTGCATTTATGCCAACTCCATAGAAGTCCAATTAAGCTCCGCTTCTTTCATTTGTCAACCCAAGATATAGTTACTTCCCTTTCCTTGCGTATCCAATCATGTTATTTCAGGATCCGATCAGAACATTCTTATATACCAATATACCTTGTTAGGTCACTAGTTTTACAACACAAGCTTATAAGAAAGGAGATGAGGCGATTGAACAAGTATCAAACACACACACAAACAATAATATGACCGGTTATGCGTAGGTATGAGTGAAAGAGAAAAACTTGAACAACCAACCTTCAAATGAAGGTTTACAAGAGGTATTTATAGGAGGAAGCTAGGGCAACACTCCTAGTTCCCTTCCTATCCTTATTTGGCTTGGGTCAAGCTTATGGGCCTTCTACATAAGCTTGACCTTAAACAAACATAAAGGCCATAATAAAGCTACCTATTACATATGAAATATAAATACTTGAAATACTGTTTAGGAGTGATTCCAACAATCTCCCCTCAAGTATATATGAATGTAAACGGTGAAGGCTTGATGTAATAGTAGCGTTGACGCCTTCTATTCTTCTTCTTGTGAGAAGAATTGCCTTGATTCAACAATCTCCCCGAAGTAGAGAGATAGTTATCTTTGAACGCTTATGCTTTGACGCCATCTTTAACTTTGTTCTTTGATCATTGTTCTTTGTGGTGAAATTGATAGTATGTTGTTGTTCCGCATCAGCCTCTGCTTCTCTCGTCCGCTTCACGCTCCAAAGGTCTCCACGCCATTCTTCAACATGCTCACACGCTCTTTGACGTTGGAATTCAATACCGATGAAGTTCTTTAAGTCTTTAACTTTGTAGATTCTTTGGTTTGACGAAGAATCATACTGACGGTTGTGTTGCTTTTGAATAGAACTTCCATTAGTGATGATGTTGGCGGAGCATGAGAAGAATCAAAGACGATCATCCCGCCCGAGCCCATAAGAAGAAAACATTTCAAACGGTAGTAATAAGCGGTTTCCGCACTTACAAGTTTGAACTTCGAGAGTGTTAACAAAGATAGTGTGAAAACACAACTCTAATTTTAAAGGCCGCTCAACCGAGTCCCACAAGTGAGATAACGCGATGCCCAAGTACATCTACAAGCGATGAGTCAGCGAGGTACACCGGCATCACCACGATCAGACCGCTTGAGACCACCCGCGAATCCACGGGAGTTACCGAAGCGACCTCGGCCGACAGGTCGTTTGATGTTGACCCGCAGAGTTTCCATTCAATCACCGAGGATCACGATGTGAACCTCTCATAAATGTTCTCGGTGACATTAAGATCTCAGAAGGACTCGATATGAACCACCGATGATCTTATTAGTTGATCATCAAGTGATTAAATGTCAAGTGTTCCTAAGAGATCTTTTGATGAATCTCGTGTCTCTAGACTCAATAGTGCGCTTTTGGTTTTCTCCCGAAAGGAGACTAGGGAGAGGGTCCTTCTTCAATACCAAAGAATCTCTGGAGAAAGCCGATAGTTTACGAGGGTTCCCTCGTGAGAATGAAACAAGCTTCTCGTGAGAGAAACTTGAGTGGATAAGAAGGTTTAGTGCATGCGCCATCGGGTCCATGATTTACTTTTAATCTTCACCAATGCAGGTCACTAAGTGACAACCAAGAGTATATGAATTGAACCCTGTTCCGCCCTAAGTTGAATAACTGAGGGCTATTTCTTTTCACCCTTTTCTTTGCATTTTTTTAATTCTTCAACTCCTTCTTTCTCCGATTCTCATTTTACAATCATACCTAAGGACTTCTAAATACTAACTATTTGTAGTGTCCTGGGTAGATCCTCCTACTCGGGCGATCATAGGACGGTTATTCCTAACCTTAGTCACCTTATAACTCCATGACTAACCTATATTTGCCATTAAAACCATCGTATGAAAAATGTCTCTCAAAGGGTTTGTTAATGAAAACATTTTAGTACCATTGTGAGATAAGATTTTTGCATAAATACTCCCCCTCCACATGTGCTTAAGAGTTTTAATGGTTAAATGCACAGTGAGGAAAGAGCGCGCTCATTTTGAATTGATCCACCAAGATAGACAACTCCAGACACGGTTACGCTTGCATAGTTAAAGAGTTACATTGTCAACTTTTAGGTGACAACTAGCTCTAATAACTACCTTGAAGGTGTAGACAAACCTTGGAAGGTTGTCAAACCCGCCAGAGTTCATGTCTATCAAAAGTTTCTCGAATGGTACATTCTACTCGCACAAGTCCTTTGCAGACACGCTTACATCACTAGCTTAACTAGCTTGAAATTATTACCGGCCCAGACAAGTCTTTTCGAAGTTACTAATAGCTTTAGTACCAATTCGCTGGTTAAGTCCGAGGTAATGATTCATTTGCATTTTGTACAACATATTTCTTATCACACAATTTTCTCCCCTCAAAAATGGCATATTAAAGTGTTATTTTTGAACGTTTGAGAATAAATATGACCATTTCGAGTGTTGCGGGAAGAATGACCACAGTGAACAATTTGTGAACAAAGTTTCAAATACTCCCCTCAACAAGTGATATAAACGGTTGAGGTTTTGAAAGTCTTAAGGGAAAGTACTTGTTCTTTGAGCAAAACCTTGAAAAGTGAAAGGTTTGATAGGTTTTACTCAAAAGTAAGAAGCTTTCGCTTCTTTTCTAAGGATTGTGGCACCGCGCACTACGTGGTCCTTTTTGACAATTACGGGTTGTACACACGCTATGTGCACAAGCCATAGACATATTATATCATACATCCAAAATTATGAAGGAAACACTTCAAGGGGTACCGGAAGTGTTGATTCCCTGTGAGCGCATTGTGGAAAGCGGTGATGTTTCTCCTGGGTCGACCACCAACATAGCTCTCCAATCGTCTGAATCGATCCCCCTCAACAACCGCTCATCAATCATGGTGATGATCCTTCTCACATCCTCCTTTCCCGAGAATTCCAAATACATTTAGATCCCACTTTCAGCGTATATCCTTCAACCTCGTATGCTAATCCGCCCTAACCACCTTCAAAGTATGATCCCCATTTCGAAGATCACTACACGCCATTAAGCGCTTTGAAGTTCACTTCGTAAACAACTCCAAAGGTTTGCCGATGAGCGATATTGAGGTAGCCATTGAGATCGGAAGAGTAAGCATTGGAGGAGTGAGGTTGACACGCCCGATAAGATTCAACACCATCCGATATCTTCAACACGCTCTTGATCACAATGCGCCTAATGAAGATGAGAACCGACTTGATAAATTCACGCTGAACTTCACGAGAATTGTCTCATACGCACTCGCATCTTTGGCAAGGTACATGTCTTCGATGTCGCTGAGGGACAAGTTCTCAAAGTCAGCCTCGGAGAATCCATAGTCCTGTTCATCTTGTCGCTTGACTATGATATTCTTTAAGAATGAATAGTCCCACTTAGACTTGAGATCAATGTGTTTGATGGCCACGATGTCCTTAGAACTATATAATGCATGTTGAGACTTCAACCAAAGTACTCGTAGTAGATTCTTCGCGCTCGTGCCAATGATGAATCCCATACAATGCATCTTGGTCGTGATGCACGCCTGTCGAAAACAAGTGATTTGCACGCTCGATAGCTATGCGCTTTGAGTAAATAGTCACCGGAATGGAAGAGTCAATGATGTAGCGATTTTCGCAACCATCGCTACCGTAAGAGAAAATCCGTGTCTCTGTAAAGAAGTATCGGAAGGAATCCGTGGTTCGCCTGTTGGCCAATGGTCGGTAGAGGTTTGGTCCAATCCTGTAGTATGGAGGGTTGTCCCTCTGTGTGAAGTCAATGTTTGCTTCCGGATTGAGCCAATCCATGTCGTTAGACATAGCTCGAGCGATGTTCTTAAGATGATATTCGACCGATGCCGCCAGAGTCTGTTTTAAGTTGGAATGCTTCATTCTTGATTCGCTCAATTCGATTTCGCCATTTTCTTCACATGGAACTTTTCTTGCAAAAGTTTTATGCGCTCCAATGTAGAACCGCTTACCAATTCTTGACCTTCATCAGGGTAGGGAGTTTGATTGACAAGTGTGGAGAACCATTCAAACTCTTCGTTTTTATCGTCATCTAGCCATGAGACAACTCCAGCCGAAGTGCCTTCTTCTTCTTTTGGAAGGCCTTGATGATGATACTGGTTTCCGCACTTGTTTGGGTGAGGTGGGTTGTTGTCGGGGCTCAAGGACCTCTTCATCGCCACCACCCGTATACTCAAAGTAATCACCGCTTTATGAGTCGGGTGGTAACTCGAATCGCCCCGAGGTTTATCAGTAGAAGACCGAGGTGGAGGAGACTTTTGTTGAGAAGAAGTTCGTGATGGAGGAGGTGGCGTAGAGGTAGATTTACCGTGACCGCCGACGCTTAGGTGCGAATTCTTATCCTTATCATCGCCATCTCTTGGTCGCTAGTTGATCAATGACTTTGCATGATGATCCGAGTTGAAAATCAAGTAGATTTTCAAAAATTTAGCTTCATCCGGCGTAAACGCCTGATCGCTTGACATTTGTATCACAAGTTGGCGATTAACTCGCATTCAGAGAGACGCCTCTTTGGCCATTGTATTTTAACCAATGCTACGATGTTAGGGGTGAGTTGTCCGAAAATATTTCTAGTCACACCGGGACAGTGTCGAGAAGAAACTTGTGAGTATGATCTCTTGCTGTCTTTTCCAGCCTTTGGACTTTAGGAACGATATCCCAGGTACTTGTTAGTGTAACCTTCGATCATTTCGCTCAGCCTCTTTACCGATGACTCTTCATGAACTTCTCAACAAATTCCTTTCTTTCTCCATCTTGTCATGCTCGCCATACATATGTCGATGTGATCAAAGAAAGAAATTTAGCTTTTGAGAGCACGCTTCTTTTCTCGACTTGTTTGACAGCTTTGTGAATCCGCTTATGAGCTTGAGAAATCCAAGATCGAGGTGGTTTCTTCACAGATTTGGATGATGATTTTTTGTTGATCTTTTGATGGGGTGGTGGATGAGTGAGATGAAGAATGATGAGAGGGACATGAGGAGATTCGGGGTCCTTTGGAGGTGCGTATATCCTCCTTGGAAGAAGTTGGACCGAGAAGAAAGTCATCATAATCTTCTTCGCCATCATGTCCGCTTAGCCTTTTCTTCCGCTCTGCTCCTTAGCTTCTTCACGCTTCTTTCTCACCATATTCTTTTCTCGTTCCTCAATGTTAAGATCAGTAGACCTTCACAAGCGCTTGTTGTTGCATAAGAGGTGGCACCCGCATCCTTTATCGGTTGATTAACCGCGATCGACCGTGAAGAGTGGACAAGACCACTTGATCCTCCCGGCCACCCATTTGATCTTTTGCAAATTCTTCAGCTTTTTGAGTTTGTCTAACTAATTTAAACTTCTTCCCCGTAGGATTGATCCAGCTTGCTCTTCTTCATCTTCGTGAGCTTTCATCATGAGACTCAAGTACAGAGTCTTTCCTTTTCCATGTTCGGCTATTGGACTTGTAGATTTAGCTGCCGGAGGAGGGGATATTTGCAGTGATCTCGAAGGTAATCTCTTCATCCGTGGCAGCATTCTCGTGAGCTTTCGCCCAAGCTTTCTTTTGCGGTTCGGTTTGGGAATTGGGATGGGCGCAGCTTCCTTAGATGGAACAATCCTCTTTGAGGGAGGGTTCCTCTTGGGGAACTTCCTTTGACTCACATTACTTGCCGTACTTCCCCGCATTCCTCTTTTGGTTCTCCCATGGTGTTCCGTAAGATTTTCGCTCGAGATGACCAACTTTGCCTTGTCTAACCGCCTGCATACCTTTTGTATGCTTCGAAGCTTTCTCACATCTTCGCTAGAAGGAAACCGCAGCACGCACCTTGTTTCTTTGTAGACGCTTTCCTTGATTCTAAAGATAGAATGGGTTCCACAACATGTCGTGATTGTTGGGGTCATTGAGCCTCTTGGGAATGTCAGGATGAAGTCCAAGTGCTCTCTGGATCAACAATTTTGTATATCCGATGTAGGGAATCTTTGAGCCAAGTTTGTTGAGAAATGACATCATGTCATCCCAAATCGTGAGCTTCGAGAATATGTGTTTTGTTGACCAATGCCTGAATATTTGCAGCTTCATGAGCTTAGTGCTCATAGCCGCCACGCACCGTGAAATGTACTTGGTGATGATCATGTAGAGTGTTCTCCAGGGTTGAGGAATACTCTTAAGCTCTACGTAAGAATGCTTGGTGATTACCGTAGCCTCATATAACCGATATTGATTAAGAATTGAGAGTGAGCTCTTCAAGTGTGGCATATAGTTGGTTGGATCGACATCGTGAATTAGGAGAATGTTCTTAAGTCTCAGCAGTGTAATGGTGACTTGTTTGTGATTCAGAGTCACCGCTACTAGCTTGTCCTTTGACCCTTTCCATAGTGTTCCGTAACTGTGGATGTAGATCTCGTGAACAGCTTGCAGAGTGTGAAAGCATGTTCTGATACGGATGAGTCCTCATAATGTCAATAGCAATTAAACACGAAGATTCAGAGCAAGTGAGGTTGTCAAAGTCAACACGGAGATTATTCTTTCCTATCTTCATTGGATAGCCATGAGGATAGATATTAGCAATGGAGAGAACTTCGTGTGCATCCATATTCATTTGTTCACCATGTCGGATCCGAAATAACATTAGCCAAAAGAACCAACATATCGAAGACATAATGTTAGTCAACAAGAAGGTCTTATTGTCTAGTTATTGAATGAAAGGTCAATGATTGTTACGAGTCCTAAGTCACTTGTATTTCACAACAATGACGCCGTGAAATGTTTGTGAGTTAGTTAACTTTAAGTTTTAAAGTTTATTTTATCACTTATTGTTCACAACATATCAAACGATTTCAGTTTATTAGTGACATTTTAGGATTCGTGATGATATGATTAGTTTATTTACAAGTTTGTACAAGTAACAATTCATCATGAAGGTCAATCCAAGGTTAAGCGTAGTTTTGGCAAAGTTATGCGTGACGTGAATGATATATGCTTAGGCGTAAACTTACGCTGGAATCCTAACTTACGCTGCAAGAATGTTACGTGAGGAAAAGGAGACCTTATGCGTAGAGCTTATGCGTAGGCATATATTAACCTTACGCATAAGGCTACTCGTAAGAGTTGACCTTATGCTAGAGGTCATCAAGCTTACGCATATCCTTCACAGGATACGCCAGAGTCCATTGTAGAACCTTACGCGAATAGTATGCTGAGGATTATTCTTACGCGTAACATGACTACGTAGGGTAATCCTTGCGCGTAGAGTGCAAATGACCTTGATTCTGAATATTTGTGCACAAGCCCGAAATAAGCATCATATCATCAAAGTTAACACAAAACATCATTTTATCACAGATTACAAACATACTAGCTCATTTTACAGCTACGGTAGAATACATACGCCAGAGTCTAAACCCTAAATCTACGCTGTAGATCTAGCCATAATATGCACCAAAGTTTTCTCGTATATCTTAGATGTTGTGAGAGCATAATGACCAAGTTTTAACACTTAATTTGCAGTGAATCAAAAATACCCAAACTTATGAACCTTAAACCCTAATTCCAAATTGTTAACCAATTTAGGTTTCGGGTGGTTATAGACCTGGAAATCATCAATTCAATAATACAAGAGCATAACACAACAATCTTTATGACCAAAACACTTCACATTTTAAAATACCCAATTCGACTCATAAACCCTAATTTTCAAAAATCATCAATTCGTGTTTCTGGGTGGATTTTGATGGTAAAAATGGTATCATTGATGTATTTTGAACGTTTTGACACAAATCATTTTACCACAAACACATAACACAATGATCATGTGTTCATACGCTTATGTGAGAACACATAATCACGCCAGAAAACGATTTTAGCCGAGGATTTGAATGTCAAAACCTTTTCTTAAAACATGTTTTACACAAGAAACAACTTACAAATGATGATCATCAAAAGCAATGAATTTGAGTTATTATTAGGCGAGGATTCTTTTAGGTTTTTGTAATAAATGAGAAGTATAAGAGTTAGGTGAGTGTTTTATTAAAAATAACTTTAAGGTTTTGACAGTTTTGGTCCCTCCACCTTTCCATTTTCATCCAAAGCCTTTTAACTTCCATTTTGGTTACCAAACGAAGATTTTTTAGGAAAGAAACATGACGACACTCCCCCTCGACTTGAGAAAATAATGAAAGGTTATAAATTAAAGTCCGAGGAGTGTCTTTGAACCAGAAAATGTACCACCATTTGTAAAAGAATCAACCGAGATAAGATAACATGCAAGTACACAGTGATTTGAAACAAGTTGTAAGTTTTTTCTCCCCTCAACACTTGATCGGAAAAAATATTGAATTTTGAAAGATTAAAGTGTTGACGGAAGAAATGTACTTGCAATGTTGAAAGAAAAGTAGATTAGAAGAATATTTTGTTGTTTTTATCAGGTTTTATAATTTTGTATTTTGTTTTTGAAAAATTATTTACAAAAGAGGTTTTGGTGTTTGATGTGTTTTAAGACTGCTTTAGGAGGTCATCCAATTCCTCTTGAGTCAAACACCTCATACCAATCCTGTGGACCAACTCATTAAACCTAGCAGGAGGCAAGGCTTTGGTGAGAAGATCTCGCCAATTGGTATTCTACCCACAAAATATAATTCAACAAGACTGCTCCACGCGGATCCTTGATGAAATGATATCAAGATCGATGTGCTTTGATTTCGAAAATAACCGAGTTGCACGAGATTGCAATGGCACTCCGATTGTCGCAATACATCGGGATTCACAAATACGAACCATAGTCTTTGAGTTGTGTTCTCATCCAAATGACTTGAGCATAACATGCTGACATGGCTACATATTCGCCGGGTTGATGACAACATGTACAATCCCCGCTTCTCGATTGCCAAGACACCTTTATCACCAAGAAATTGTAAAGCTCCCGGAAGCTTTTCCGTGAGTCTAAGCATCCGCGTGGTCGCGATCCTAAAAGTTTATTAGTTCAAAACCGTAATCCTTCGGATACCGTGATCCCCAAGTTAATGGTTCCCTTGATGTTTCGGAGGATTCTTTTAGCCTCAGAGAGGTGGGTTTCAGCTTGGTCGCGATCGATAACGGAGCATAGATAAACGGCAAAGACAATATCAGGGTTGCTAGCTGTTAGATACATGAGAGACCCAATATCACGGTATTTTGTAGGGTCCACCAATTTCCCATGTAAATCATGCCTAACTTCTTGGTATGAGCCATTGGTGTGGCATAGGTGTCGTGTGTTTTCATTCCAAATTTGTTTAACAATTCAAGGGCATATTGGATCGACTCAAGAAAATACCACGGGGTGATTGATGAACTTGCAGACCGAGAAAGAATGTAAGTTCACCCATCATGGACATTTCAAAATTTTTCTTCATTAGTTTTGCAAAAGCGATTGAAAACTTTTTATGTGTAGACCCAAAAATGATGTCATCCACGTAAATTTGAACAATTAAGATATGTTCCCCGTAATATTGTATAAAAAGAGTTGGGTCAACCGAACCTTTGGTGAAATTATTAGCAATGAGGAAGGATGATAGCTTATCGTACCATGCCCGAGGAGCTTGTTTGAGACCATACAGAGCTTTGTTCAGTATGTAGACATGATTCGAAACTCGTGATCAACGAATCCATCCGGTTATCGACATAAACCGCTTTTGTTGTCCATTGAGAAACGCAGTTTTGACATCCATCTGATAGACCGTTATATTCATATGAGCTGCAAACGCTAGAAATATCCAATGTACCTCAAGACGAGCAACCGAGCAAAAGATTCTTCAAAGTCTAATCCTCTTCCCGACGATAACCCTTAGCCACTGCGTGACTTGTTTCGATGACGCCCTTCAAAGATCCAATTTGTTTTTCCAAATCCATTTTAGACCAATGACGACCTCATGGTCTTTCAACCGCCCCATACTTCAAGACGCTTGAATTGGTTGAGTTCTTCTTGCATGGATTCAATCCAGCTTTTGTCATTGCTCTTTGATGTTTTTAGGTTCAGACAAGGCATGAGTGCATAAATGCAATGTTCACCGTCTGAGTGAAGACGCTTGTCTCGAACGACCGTTGATTCGGTTGCCAATAATGTTTTCCTGAGGATGGTCTTTCGTCCATCTATGTGTGGAGGGTTGATGTTGGTATACATTGTGCGATTCTGAGGATTCAAATGGTTTGTTGAAGATTCCGCGACATCCGTGCAGCAGCCCATTAGCAAACGGGTTGAAGAACGCGATTTGGATCAAAAATCAGGTGGGGTACTTCATTCGAATATCATCACCGTTCATCATTGTTGGAAGCGGTGTGTTCAACTCGCTGTGTTGAGTCAACCGTGTAGGTGCTTCTTCAACAAAGTTGTTGTAGCAGTGTGTATGTATAGGAATATTATCGTGTTGTGCAATGGAAACAAATGGATACACCCGAGCACGCTCATCAATATCGCCACCAACAAATGGAGCAAATAACCTTTCCATTTGTTGACGAAGTAAGCCGAGGGCTTTCTTCAAATTGATGATGGGGTTTGAGGGAAGTTTGCGGTTGTGACCGGTTCTAAGTCGTTATACTCGTGGCCATTTCGAAGTTCATCAAATGAGCATGAATCGCTTCCATCACCTCGCTTTGTACGACGATTCCGCATTCGAAACCTTTGGAATTATCACAAGATCCATAAAGACTCCAATGTCAGCTTTGGCTTTGAGCTTTCCAAAGTCATCACGATCATTATTCCGATAGCAAAGAGATCCAAATACATGAAAGTGTTTTAGATTCGGTTTTCTCATATGGACAAGCTCAAAAGGTGTTTTGTTGTGGCGTTTTGTAATCATAGAACGGTTTTGAGTATAGCATGCAGAGATACCATAAGTAATCCTGAAGTTTAGCATTTATTAACATTGTTCTGCAGCTTCCACTAACGCTCGTTTCGCTCTTCAACAACTCCGCTTTGTTCCGTGTACGCGCAATAGATGTTTGATGCTCAATTCCCACTTTCTCATAGAATTCACGAAGGGTTTTGTTAACAAATTCAGTTCCTTTGTCTCTGCTCGATGATTCTCGACGTTTCGGAGTCGAACTCAGTATTTTGTGAGAAAGGTGATGATCATTTGTGGAGCTTGGTCTTTGCTACGAAGAAAGTAGACCCAAGTCCATCGTGAGTAGTCATCAACAATTACTAAGATGTAGCGTTTGCCATTGATCGCTTGCACGCCAAGATCGGGCCACACAAATCCATGTGAAGAAGATGAAGCACATGCCGAGAGCTGTGTTCCACCTTTGAAGGAAAATGAGCACGAGTGCTTTTCTCTTGTTCACAAGCTGAGCATAGGTGATCTTTTGAATACCGAATCGTGGAGTCCTTCAACTAGTTTGTGTCGAGCAAGGTTGGTGATGGTTTGAAAGTTTAGATGTGAGAGACGACCGTGCCATAGCCAGGATTTTGTTGATGTTGCCTTAGAAAGTAAGCAAATGGGAGAGGAAGCAACCATGTTTTGCATAGAGATAGTGTAGAGACTAGAATTACGAGCCGCATATAAGGTCATTCCCTTGTAGATCACTTAATGAAACAAGTTTTCTCCCTCGAAGCAACCTCCAAATCTCCATCACAAAATTGACCTATTGAAAACAGATTGTGACCGAGGCCTTCCACATAGTAAACCCCGCTAATTTCGATGTTCCCATTGACATAATCTCCTCAGAGCCCATGATAGCCGCTAAGTGATCATTCCCTAACTCGACAAAGGCCAATGAACTTTGCAATAAAGTTTGATAAAGCTTTAAGATTTCCGTCATGTGTCGGGAACATCCGCTATCAACAATCCGAGAATGATTCAGACACCGTGACATAATACGCATCTAATAATGATGGAATAGAAGTAGATGTGGAACCCGAAATGTTAGAGGGTTCCATAGCAGCTTTAGTAGATATACACACATCAATAGCTTTAGGTATCCACTTAAATCCTAGTGTGTTATATATCCATTTCTGCCATCTATAACTACTCCTTGCTTTAGTCTTAGTGAATTCACTAGGTGGTACTACATTCCTAGGAGGTGATACTGGAGCTACAGGGACAAAGAATGCGCTTCTAGAATCTAAAGATGGCGGTCTACCGCTAATGCACTTAGAAAGATTAGTTGGCCTAGAGGTATTCCTGTTCTTAGGATTCCTTAAACGAGAGATTATAGCTTTAGCAACACATTTATCATGGCAATCAGTATTCATACTTTTACCACAAATAACACAAGGTGCATCGATATCAAAAGTACTTAACGGTTTAGCATTCGCTACATCACTATTTCTATTACATTTGCCAGACGCAATATCTATAGTGGAGGCAACGTGTGTCTTATTCATAGTCCTAGGGTGTTCTTCTACTTTAGCATTCTTGATTGATTTTTTCTTAGGTCGCAACTTCCTATTCTTCGATTGAGTGCTCTTAGGCCGTGAAGTACGCTTGGAAAAGGCTCAACTATTCCCTCGCTTTAGAAGGAAGCACGCTAGCTACTTGTGATTTGGCAAGAGAGATTCTAGGTGCATGAGTACTAAGTGTTACGCGGGCTAATCTCTTAATGATTGTTGGCGGAAGTTGTTCATACTTTCCTAACATTTCTCTTAACTTGAGGATAGTGTGAATCGATCTTGATTTTCGTAACCTAACATTTCCAAAGAAATGCATAACTTCTTTAGTGTGTGCAATGATCAAGTTCATTTGATGCTTCATCACAAGTCTTTTGAGTAAATCAAATATGACACCATATTCCTTTTAACTTTTACAAGTTCTTGTTCATATTTTGAGATTTGACACTTGAAAGACACGCTTTGATCATCCAGTTGCTCAATTTTAGAATCGTAGGTTTTGCAACAATCGTTGATTTTGTTTTGAAAAGCAAGTTGTTGATCGTGAATATCTTTTTGACACCAATTAAGACGACATATTGCATTTGAAAGTTCGCTTGACAATCGCTTGTTTTCAACTAGCTAAGGACTCGACCAAGCACATTATCGCTGTTCTCAACATTTACCACGACGCAATAAAGACGAGATATTATCAAATGCATATGACAAAGAATTCAATAACACAACATTTTGAACATTCAGCATGATAACATCTTCCAAGAGTCGATCAACATCTTTTCTTAACATTTTCTTTTTACGCTTAGTGTTTGAAATAGATGTTTCGCTTTCTAAAACGCTTTTCATGACCCAAGTTCCTTATGAAAATCCTTTTCCTGTGCAATTGCACAACTTTTCAAGTTTTTAACATTAGGTAAAAGATTTTTCCTGAAAAATGTCTCTTTGTTCTCGCGCCAGAGGCTATTGAAAATGTTCAACTTTGATTTCAGATCGATATTCTATCTCATGTTGTAAAATTTTGAGGTCATCCATGAAAATGTCAAAATATCAAGAATTTTCGATTTTCGTGTTGTGAGTTTACTTCACTAATGGAAGGTAAAGGACCATAAGTTTGTGCAAAGTCTGCTTTGGGATTAACAATAGAAGACCTCAGTTTGATGATAACTCTTGGTGTGTTGGAAGAACTGCGTGGATTAAAGTGACCGTTTTGAATAATTAAAAGGTTTGTTGTAAACAATGCTTTTAATTTTGATCACTCGCCTTTCTCGTGATCTAATTCCTCTTGACGATGATATTCAACAACATTCATAATGTAATTATCAATTTTATATTCTGCGACCGAAACTTCGTGATTTGGTTTGAATGTTTTGGTTGAAAGCTTAGGTTTGTAATCAGGAAGATTCGGTCCATATCCATTTGGATTTGGTTTTAAAGTAAACTTTTCAATGGTTGTGACCGACTCGCCATGTTTGTAAACAACAGCTTTAAACTCTTTAAGTTTGTTTTGCAAGCCGATGATTTCTTCAAGATGATCATCTATTCGCTTCGTTGAATGCTTTTTGTATGCAGAGAACTGTTTTTGACAAGTTAACAACTCACCTTTAGCTTTTTGATTTTCCAAGGTGAGAGCGCTAATTTGCTTTTTATGTTCATGTTTCGCTTGTTCTATTTCACAACAAAGCATTCTTCGCGCTAGATCACGATCTGCCGTTCTAAATATTTTTCGCTTTGATAAGATTTGGCAAAGGTCGCTTCAAAACCGCTTTCACGCTTTTCTTGAGTTTTGAAAAGTTGAGTTGCTTTTGTAAACATTCAAAATCCTTTGTTAACAGTGCATTTTTACTTTTCAAGTCCTGATTTAATGCAACACATGCTTCCAATTTGGGATTGTTGGTCTTGAAGTAACGAACAAGATCTGATGGGCAAAAGTTCATCTTGTTCAACGTGAGTCACAACATGATCATTATTTAGATCCTCAAGTATGACCACGTAGTCAATTTGATTATCAAGGGAAACCGGTTGGTCATCTTGATCGCCAAATATAACTTGGGTCTAGTTGAAAATCTTCGGAATGAGATGTGGATGACTCATTTTGAACATTCCGAGCCTCCGGATGCGTATGTTGGCGGAGATATGAGATCGATAAATATGGTTTGTTCTACACTGAGACAAGCCATCGGTCATACACCGGCCCGTGGTCACTCATGTAACGCTCGCATATTAGCCATCAACATAATAAATGCATTGGCCCCGCAAGTCCTCCATATCATCATCCGAAAAGATTTGCCATAAAGCTCGTTTTGTCCGTGAGAGTTCCACCAGCTTCATCCTTAAGAGCCAAAAGAAGAGTCTCTTTGAAATAAGCACGCCTCTAGTCCTGGCTTTGGGCATGCATTAGCCAGTGTCCCTTCTCATTGCAGCTTGTAGCATCAAGACCATTCAACCCATGCCGAGCTTTTCCTGCTCCACCACTTGAGCTCGTTGTTATTCCTACCCACGATTAAACCCTTGACCACCGCCCATCCGACGCCACCATAATCACGATTCTCAACTTCAACACGCCCATTGTTCACAAATGCTTGAGTCCGTGTTAGATGAGGAACGAATACCATTGTTGGATTTGTTGGTATAACGGCTAAAGGCATTAGCAATCATAGCAAATCCTTGCTGCAATGCTTCGAACGGATCGGATTCCTCAGTCGCTTCACCGACATATGCTTGAGCATTGTTGTTGTATGGAACCAATTGATTTTGTTGAGGTTGTTGCGTGAAGTGTGTTTGAAGCATTTGGTTGAGTTGCGGGTTGAGGAGAATAACGGTTTTGAGCATATAAGGCAAGTTGTTGTGATTTTCCGATGTGTTGGTGGAGCAATTTGAGCACGGAGAATCCTTTTCCGATCAACTTCCTTTTCATGAGGTTTCAAGTAATCGTACAACAATCCGTATGTAGAATGATGCATGTTCTTCGCTTGACGGAGAAAATGACATACTTCTCCCATTCAGGACCAAGACTACTCAAGAACTTAGTATTCACCGCAATTCTTGGCATGATGATGTTGTGTTTATCCAAATCATTGATGATGTCTCAAAATCGATGATGATAGGACTCTAGTGTCTCTCCGTGTTCAATCATGAAGTGTTCATAAGCCAAGTAAATTTTGGATTCCAAATCCTCCCGATTGAGTACAGATCCTTCCATAAGAAGATCTAATATGATCCCACATTTTTGTGCGCCTTTTGAGCATCAACACTACGAAGAATTGGGTTTGGTAATCCTAAGAGGATGTATTCCATTGCAAGTTCAACAGCTTCATAGTGTAGAAGTTCTGAGGATTTAAATCAAAATAAGAGCAATGTTGGTTTGTTCATCTCGTGGAATGGCATTTGGATCTCCTGTACAATGATAGTAGGCATCTCAAATGGACCTTCTAAGATAACCTTCTTTAAGAACTTTCCATGTGGCTTCTTTCGATCACAAAACCTAAAGAACCTTATCACCCATTGATCGTAGTTTCCTGGAGTGAGCATTGGAGGTCTATCAAGTGATCCAACCTCATGAATTGATTGTTGGCCGCTTAAAGCTTCACACATCTTTGCAAACCAAGTGGGTTCCTTCATAGTGTTCCTTGATGGATGTTGATTGAATTCATTTGTGTACGGTTGAACTTGAAGACTTGGTGGTGGTTGAACCATTTGAGGTTGTGGAATTGCAGCAAGTGTGGAGTATGTTGTTGATTAAATTGTTGTTGATAAATTGCTTGTTGTTGATTCCATTGTTGATGTTGTGGACTTAGTTGTTGTCGTTGAGGATAAGTGTAAGGGAAATAGTTAGAGTATGGTGGTTGTGACATGTTGAAAAACTTGTGTGGTAAAATGGATCTTTGTAGTCGAATGAACCTTTGTTGATGAAGTGTCCTTAGGCTTAGAAAAGACAAGAACCAAGTAGCACTTATGCGTAAAAACACCAAAAGTTACGATTAACAATGAGGAGTTACGCTGTAGGTTTTAGCTACGTAAGTAGGATAAAAGCACTAAAGTTATGCGTAGACAAAAGTTAGGCGAGAAAGTTGCGTAGGATTACCTTATGCGTGAGACCTAAGTTTACGCCGAAAGTGAATCTTATGAGGATTTCTACGCTGCAGTTTATGCTTATGCGTAATTTTAGGTTTTGTTCAAATGATCTTTACACTTCACAAAGGCAAAAGATATCCAAGTCGACGATTTTCGTGACTTATCCAAGTAAGAAAACACGGAATAAAACCGTAAAATGAAGATCAAACCAAGGAAAATCTTACGCCGTAATTTTAGGGTTTTGATAACGAGGATTACTCGTAACTTTGATTTTGCCCAAATGTGTTTCTAAACCAGATTTTTGTTATGGAATAGCTTCAATAGTACCAAAAGAACACAAAAGTGTGAATTTTGATGTACCAATACTGCTAAACGGGTTATGCGTAGAACGACACCTACCTAACAAAACAAGCTTAAAACGAACCACGCAGTAAAGTTTGAAACTTTTGCCAAAACAAGTATTTTAACACCTTAAAACATTGAAAGTACAAGAATCTTGGATTAAAAAGTGTAAAAACGAAGTTTTTAAGATAACCAGGTTGCGCTTATCTTTTACGCTGTGAAGTCAACAAAATCAAAACTTCAAAAACACCTATACCCAACTATTTGCATTGATACCCACCTAGGTCACTAGTTTTACAACACAAGCTTAT
>OU343216.1:47957231-48038722 GCA_910596185.1 Chrysanthemum makinoi | reverse complement strand
CTTTCGTTGTGTGTTTAGATGTACATCTCCTTCCCCCTGGCGGGTTTTGATACCTCAAAATCAGCAACACGATACATGCCAAATACTCTTGAAGTAGAGAAGAACAAACAATTAGCTCACGAATCCCTGGAAACAACGGCTACAAAACTCTCCTTGACTACCTTAACCAACCCAATGGAACAATGAAGTAATCACAGATGAAGCAAACCCGATATACCAACTTGAAGCGAAGTAGAATTCCCGCATTTGTATCTTAATCTTGCACTAATGTTGAAGAACGGTGTCGAATTTATGCTCCAAGCAAATATCTAAGTACTCAACTCAACACCAAGCATGAGACATTAACACCTCTGTGATTATCCACACGACATTTGCGTGTGTCCACTGAGTAAAACTACGTAACTCCTTAAAGTGATAGTTAACCAGGTCTTCAACCATCCATACCGACTGCTGGTAACTAGATAAACCAAGTCTTCTACATAAATCTTAAGCACGAGCAAGTTATCATTGAGAGTCATGCATCCAACCAACCCCGACTTCAAGATAAAATAAGAACACTTCTTTGTGAAAGTCAACTTCAATATCAAATAAGTGATAAACGATTAACTCCTAAGTAATCACTTTGTGTCAAATTCCCAACACATGAATAAACATACAATAAGATGTACATTGATCCTCTGAATGAACAGGAGAAAATAATTCCTCAACATCGATTCCTTCTTTTGAAAGGTATTCATGTAGAGACTCATTTGGAAGGTTCATCAATAATGTCTTAAAGCGGATGAGGAAATTATTTTCCATAATGTTCATTTGGTTGATTTACAAAGTGCACATTGGGAGGAACAATAATCCGTGAGGATTTGGCAAAGGAATACAAAAGAGCGGATCATTATTCAATAGTGCATCTACACTATCATGATAGTCATTATCAACGCCTTGTGAAATAACTGGAGGTAATGTTTCTTGAGGATTCCGAGAAGTACTTCTTAGATGATGAACCAGTTGAGTCGGAGGACCGAGCATGAGCTTCAAACTAGATGATCAACATTAGTTTGGAGGTTGGAAGTACTCATCAAACATATCTTGAAACAATGAATCCCAAAAATGAATCCCGTTATCCTTAGTAAGTGAAGCATTAGGCGTTGAAGGAGAGTCATATGACCATAATTCAAGCATCCATCAACATGTAGTATAAGCACTCTTCTCCCCCTCAAAAATTGCATTCGAAGTTGCCATTTTGATTTGAACAAGTGAATAAGAATATACACCAATGAATGTAGATCCACTTGAGGGTTGAAAGAGCGTGGAAAAACATGAAGCTGGTTGATGAAGAATGTCGATGAGAATGGTCATACACATGAAGATTTCTTCTTCTTTTGAAGATAAAAGCGCCTGAAGCGTACACCTTTCTTTTCTTTGAGGAACGGGCCTGAAGTGTTATCTGCAGACGCCATAATGATGAAGTACGAGGCCTGAACTGATGTGAACATACGTCATACGAATATTTCTCTACTTCAGAAGATAAAGCCCACCGAAACGTACAGTTTTGTTCAAACGTCATAGCCGATTGAATATCAAGGTTGAGTTACTTGAACCCGTGAGTTATGAGATATCAATCCTTGTGTTATCCATATTTTAAGCCAGTCCATGTATTGAAGGATCGAAGTATCTGCAACTGAGTAAGGACTACCTGCACTAACATTACAAGCTTGTTTGCATATATATTGGTTAGTGACATTAGTATCCAAACCCTTTGGGGTTTCACGGTGAACCTTGATTTTTCCATCAGAAAATAGCTTTCCGGTGTATCCACCACCTAGTCCAACATCCTTAAACATTCTACCAGACGGTATCCACTTATGGCAAGGTCTAGGATTGTTAAGCTTCTTATGTATAGTGGAAGACTTATCGTTATTCCTAGTTTCCAAAGATTTAGCATTTGGTATCCATCTAGGCGAAGTTTTTTGTTTGTTTTGCTTCATAGACTTAGAGTAGATCCTAGAATTAACAAAGTTGAACCTTGCATGAGCATTTACATTCTTTAGGATTTGTAAAACAATTATCATGATTTGCCTTAAAGATGCATTTTAGACAATTCGAGCAAACAACTTGTTTGGATTTAGAAGATGATCTAGAGTTCTTAGAGTGATCTACTATGGGAATAGATTTATTGAAACTAACTACTCTTAGATCCAAGCCAATCCCTAGTCTTTAGTTGAGTGTTCCTAGGTAATGGTTTAAAACTACTAGCAGTGCCTCATCTCATAGAATTCATCACCCTAGGTCTAGCACCTAAAATTCCATCTTTTAGAATCTGTGCCTTTTTCCTAGCTTTTTCTAGATCATAGTTCTTGAATAAGTCATTCATATCATGTGAATTGTTAGGCAAATAAGGTGAAGTAACTGGTTTTGACAAAATTTGTTTAGCATCAACTTGGGAGTCAAACCGGGTTTTCAAAAATTTTGTTCTTTTAGATATAAATGCAGTAGGCTGCCTAACAACAGACCGGTCTCTAGTGGGATGAGAAACTTGCTTCCCCAAGGTTGATGGTTTTGTAAACTTAGTGTTCACACTTTTCCCTGCGGTTTTTCTAAGCTCATTCTTTAAGGCAACTATCGCAAAACTCTTAACCTGAAGTTGAGCTTTGAGTTCATCAATTTTTGCTATCAAAGATTTTTTTTGTTCCATGGACTTAGTTCTAGTTTCATTGATAGAGTCGCTTAAGTCCTTTTGATGCTTTTTCAAAGTCTCATTTTCCTTTAGTAATTTGGCTACACAAACTGCTAATTCATCATTTCTCATTTGAATATCATAAATAGCATTAACATTAGAATTAGTTGTAACCAAATTACTTTTCACATGCATACCAGAAATATGTTTCTTCAAATTATTGATAGTCGAGTTTTTGGCTTGAAGCTGAGCTTTTAAGTCGTTTATTTCAAAAAATTCATGAAATTCAGGAAATTCTGGATTTTTACATGGTTTCTTAGTTTGAAAACTTTCCTCCTTTCTTTGTACTGCAATTTCAAGAGAAATGCAATGTTTTTCAAGTTTTGAGAATTTGTTTGAAAGTTCATCAAATGCCTTTTTATCAACCATATCATTTGTTTTGAAATTATTAGTCGACCTCAACCAAGGAACATATATCAGTATCATATTACAGTAAGATCATTTGTTTAGGTACATTAGCAGATGCACTATGTTGAGCATTTAGGGTACCCATTACATGACACTGTTTATTTATTGATGCGATATCGCATCCACATCATGTGTAACAAGAATCACTGAAGTCTGGCTATTTCAAGCGTAGCGCCTCTGAGCCTCGTATTCGGTTTCAGCTGATCCATCATCCGATGCCTTACCGATCTCAACACTGCAATCTATTGATTGTACCCGACATTCATTCACCTTTACGATCACGCATCCACTTCTTGTGTGACCGGAATTCGGCGCTAGTTACATCATTCTTAGCTGTCTCGATATTGCATTCAGCATACCCGACCTTTCAAGCCGATACATTACCCAACTCATCACAACTATCTCTCACTGCACGACACTCATCCACTTTTTCATCTTCTTGTAACTTCCTCAATGTACTTCTCCATATTATCCATGAGATGGATAAGTGTCTCCATGAACTACGCAAAATTTCCATTCAGTGTGTCTCTTGAAAGACATTTCAGTCATGTCTTGATCATAATCGATGTGAATTCCCTCTAATGAATGGCTGAAAATGTTTGTAGATCACTTGAAGTGCGACACTGAACTATCCTTTTGAACCTTCTCTTTGTCAAGTTGTAGCTCCAGTTGCTCTAGGTTTAACAACAAAGTTCCTGTTAATGTGGATAAGTCCTGACGGAAAAGGGCAATACATGTTCGTTCCATTGTTATAGATGTGTGTAACATGAGGTGTGAGTGAAGTTGTTGATAAGGTTCAATGCTACTTTCCTTTTGCATGGCATTCTGTAGTCTAAACAGGTGCAATTCTCTCTCTTTAGACTCTGAGCATGAAGATCTCACATCCTCATTGATTGATTCAATCATCTTTAACCGTTCGATTTAGCATACATTATCATTGTTATCCACGGCATCATATAATTTAAGTACTTCGAAATCACTGAATCAAGAGTGTAAGACATGATGTTGCTTTGTGTACATGGGATTTACAAGTCTGTGATTTAACCAGAAATAGGATCTTTCGCGGATTTTACTAAAATCAAGACCAAACCGTTAAGCAATGACCAATAGAACGTGTTAAGATGACTGATGGATCGACACAATGATAGACAATTGTGTGTTAGGACTTATGATTGTTTGTAGGATTAGCAGAGATGTTGTTTGGTTGAGATTTGGATTGGTTTACGCCCGTTTATACAGAGAAATTTAGGTCTAAAACATAAAACCTCAATAACTTGTTCTCGAGAATTTAGGCCTCGAAGGTTGACCTAATTCATTGCGTGCCATTCTCCTCGTTCTCACGGTCGTTTTGATGGGTAGAACGCTGAAAAACGGAGTTACGGTTCAAAAGTTATGGCCGTTTGAAGTTTTGTCGGGAAAAGTCAACAAAACGCACTGATGACAAATCGCTTGAGACAAATCGCTAGTAAGACAAGTCGCTAGAGTGACAAGTTGCTAGATTGACAAATCGCTAGAATGACAAGTCGCTGGAGTGACAAGTTGCTAGAAAGCCAAGTCGCTAGAGGGACAAATCGCTAGAGAGACAAGTCGCTAGAGTGACAAGTCGCTAGGGACAAATCGCTAGACACAGAATTTGCTAGAGTAACAAGTCGCTATATGGACAAGTCGCTAGGGACAAATCGCTAGACAAACAGTACGACCACTACTTTGTACTATTTGTCGTTTTGTCTCAAAAGACAAATCGCTAGAGCACAAGTCGCTTCCCACAATAAAGACAAGTCATTAGAAGAAGTAAGACAAGTAGCTCACGAAATCTATGAACAAATCGCTTCCCACAACAAAGACAAGTCATTGAAAAGTAGAGACAAGTTGCTACGAGAACTCAAGTCCGAGACACAAATTAAGCTAGATAGAAATATTCAAAAGCAACACTTTTCAATCCAAAAACTACCCAACCACACTGATTCAAGCCTTCCAAATCAAAACCTAAGCACTTATAATGATTCTAAACACAAAAGTTCAATCAAAATCTAAACTTTAACACAAGAAATGATCCAAATGATGCAAACTACTATAAACTCATTCAAACCCAAAAACCTTATGAAAACCACTATAAATCCAAGAACATGAAAGATGAGTGATCAAACCATGGCTCTTGATACCATTTTTAACATATTGGATTTCATAAAAACATAACAAACACTAGTATGGATCGAATGAGATAGAGAGTTTAGAGAGAGAAAGTAGAATATGGGAGCCTTTCTAGAGAGAGAAAGTAAACAAAAGAAAGAAGGATAGATTGAGTGAAAGGTCCAACCCTCTACCTTGGGAGGTAGAGGGTATTTATAGTTTTACATAATATGCCCTCCTGACGGGCTGTGGATCAGGTATACAGTGGGTAAAGACCCGTCCTTCATCTACGGTGTTACACTATACTAAACTACGCTAATAACTAACTAATTAACTACTAGATAATGTAAATAACGACTCGTCTATGAGCTAACATATGCTAGACCATAATTGGGGTGACCGACACTTTAACATGGAATTTCCTATTCCTAACAATAATCATTAGGATAAGGACCGAAAGGATTACCTACATGTTATTGTTCTTAAAATGATTTTACAAAACAAAAACCATGGGTTGGAAATCATTTGTTTATGATTTGTGCATCACATCAAGAGTTTACACCAAACCTTCATGAACACTTTCTATGATTGCCTATAGACTTCACACAAGTATATGTTTCTTAATATTGATTTTTCACTAAACCATAATTTTGAGGAAGCCTTGACAAGCTTTCTTGTTACGAATATTTTTAAAACAAATTAAAACGTAAATCTCTTGGGACGATCTCGACTTACCCACCTTTGCTATCGCGAACGAGTATACTTGCTCGTATGTGTTTATAGTAATTGCCGGATAATTCTTGTTTATAAAATTTTAAAACTTGCACACGGTGAGCACATCAAGTTTTTGGTGCCGCTGCCGGGGATTTGAGTATTTTTGATTTTTTTGTTTATGTAAAATTGGTAATATTAGAATTTGGTTTCAAATTAATAAGTAAATTTTTTTTTTGGTTTTAGGACCAACCGATTCGGCTGCGCGAGTAACCGAACCGGTTGGTGGTCTCGGTAAAATTATAATTTTTGATTTTTCTAGTTTCTAGTTTATCTATTGTTTTGTGTTTTAGTTTATAGATTATTTCTTGTCCTTTATGATTTTTTAGGATAGTTCAGTAGATTGTTTATTCTTGTTTTAGTCATTTTTAGATTTTTGGTTATATGTCATTTTTAGTTTTATTTAATTTTCTAATTAATATTGTCTTTATTAGAGTAATTATCTAGTTAATTTTCAGTTTTATATGTTTAGTTAGTTTTAATGATTAGTTAATTTTATCTAGTTAATGTAGTTTATGGTTAATTAGTATAATTAATGTTTTAAATTAATAAGGGTAATGTGTAGACACACTTATTAGAGTTTAAGTTATAATTAATTGTAATTAATTAGTTTTTAAATAATAAGTTTAATTAATTTCAGTTTTTAATAAATAAATATATATTTTTTTTGGAAACCACTCCAACCGATCGGTTGCAACCCGCAACCGGATCGGCTGGGTGCTTTTGGTTTGAGACTTACCACCAACCGAATCGGTTGGAGGGCCAACCGATCCTGTTGGAGCTCTCGATAAGAATTTTTCTAGTTTTTTAATTTCAAGTTTCAGCTTGTGTTTTTAGTCTTAATAAGTGTCTTTATTTGTTTAGAATATGTTTCTGTAGTTTGTTTAGATTTTTAGTAACTTTAACGCTAATGATTTGGATGTTTTGTCTTTGGTTTTGTTTTGTTTTGTTATATTGTTTATGGATAGTTTAAGTGGAATTTCCGAGTATCTACGCAACTTGGATGAGATGTTTAAGGACACCGGTAACTTCGTTGAGAAGATTGGGAATATCTTGGAAGAAAGTAAGAAAGAGTTGGCTATCGATTCGGAATGTTTGGAAGAAGTTGGAGAGAACAAGGTTCAAGTTCCTAAAAGAATAGGGTTGTGATTTTCCACGCAAGCACCTCTCACGGGTCGATTCACCATTTATGAGGTTCAGACACCGTGTAGTGTTGAAGGGGTGAATGCGTGGGATGCTCAATTGAACATGGCTTATGGGGACAACTATATTGTGGACAAAGTTCTTGACAAAATTGGCCACGTTCGTTTGGATTATGAAGCTTATGGGATAAAAATGGTTAAGAATCTTGGATTAATATCCATGGTCATATTTCGAGGCGATATTGTAGTATTGGAAGAAGGGAATGCGGATGAACCGGACGTATGCTTTGGGCGAGATTTCCTTGTGACAACCAAATGTCAATTGGATTTTGCTCTAGGTGAAATGAGAATCAACATTACCGATTTGGAGGAAGAGAAGGAAGTGAATGAAATGCTTGTGGAATTATGTGCAAACATGGAGAAGGAGAATGTGGAAATTGTGAAAATGGGGAAGGCTAGTAGAAAGAAAACCTCATCAAATAAATTAACTCCTACCACTTCTACCACCAATAAGACCCATGATTACACACCTGTTAGGTCACCATATTGTAACACAAGCATCAATATGTAAGAAATATAGATAAGGTGATCGGTTGAACACAAAACACACACACGATAAGACAATAGTGAAAGGTTATGCGTAGAGTGTAATATGAAAGTGAACAACCAACCTTCTAAGGAAGGTTTACAAGTCTTTATATAGGGAAAGGAACTAGGGCAACATACAAGTTCCCTTCCTTTCCTTATTAGATATGGGCCAAGGCTTATGGGCTTTATACATAAGCCTTGCCTTTAATACAAACATAAAAGCCTACTGGTAGAACTATTCCCTTAAGAAGCAAACATACTTTGAATAGGTCAAATACGGACACTAGCACTGCATCTATTTCTAATGAGTCCATTATTTCTACCTCTGATGTGGGTGTTCGAATCACTTTAACCAAATGGAACCCATTCTTGCATGGGGATCCCAATTATCCAGTTATCCATTCTTGTCCTGTTCACTGCAGATCGTTCAAATCGTTCCGTGGTACCTGGACTCAGGCTGTTCCAAGCATATGACTGGAGACCGATCGCGGCTCATGAACTTCGTGAGTAAATTCATCGGAACTGTTAGATTCAGGAACGATCATTTCGTGCATTATGGGTTATGGAGATTATGTTGTCGGTGATAGTGTTATCTCGAGGGTATATTACGTAGAAGGTCTTGGTCATAACTTATTCTCTGTTCGTCAATTCTGTGATTCTGATCTAGAAGTAGCCTTGAGAAACATACTTGCTTCGTTAGAGAACTTGATGGTAAAGAACTTTTAAGAGGAACCCGTGGTTCAAATCTATACACCATCTCTATCGAAGATATGATGAAGTCTTCTCCAATTTGCTTGTTGTCAAAGGCCTCGAAAACAAAGTCATGGTTATTGCATCGTCGTCTCAATCACTTGAACTTTGGCACCATCAATGATCTCTCCAGAAGGACTTAGTTGTAGGTTTACCTAGACTAAAGTATGAAAAGGATCATCTTTGTTCAACATGCCAATTGGGAAAAAGCAAGAAGTATACCCACAAACCCAAACCTACAAACTCAATTACTGAAGTTCTTCATACAATTCACATGGATTTGTGGACCCATGAGTGCAGAATATCTTTGGGAAGAAATATGTGTTAGTTGTGGTTGATGATTACTCTCGATTCACCTGGGTTAAGTTCTTAAGGACAAAGGATGAAACTCTAGAGATCATCATCAAACTTATCAAACAGCTGCAGGTTCGACTTAACAAAACTATCGAATCATCGAATAGACAATGGAACTGAGTTTGTTAATAAACAACTTAGTGTGTTTTATGAAAGTGTTGGAATCAGTCATCAAAGAAGTGTTCCACGAACTCCTTAATAGAACGGTGTAGTTGAAAGACAAAATTGAACTCTTGTGGAAGCCGCAAGAACAATGCTGATTTATTCAAAGGTTCCAATGTTTCTCTGGGGTGAAGCCATTGCCACTGCATGCTACACTCAAAATCGATCCCTAATTCACACTGCTCATGGAAAACTCCATATGAACTTGTCCACAATAGAAAACTTAATCTCTCATTCCTTCGTGTGTTTGGTGCTTTGTGTTATCCAACTAATGAGGGCCAAGATTTAGGCAAACTTAAAGCTAAAGTGGACATTGGAGTTTTTGTAGGATATGCACCAAACCGAAAAAGATACCGAATCTACAACAAAAGAACCCGAAGTATAATGGAAACAATTCACGTTACGTTTGATTAGCTAACCGGTCCAATGCTCCAGGACAAACCAGTTCTGGACCCGCATCTCAACTTTCATCAAGTAGTCCTATCAGTTCTACTCTCATTTCAAATCCCTCTCCAGCAACTCCTTATGTACCTCCATCAGAAGATGATTTAAAGAATTGTTTGATCCAATGTTTGATGAACACTATGAGCCAAATGCTAATGAAATGTCAATTCCATCAATAAAGGCTGCTCCTATCCTGTCCATGAAGTCAACCCTTTGTTTCAATATCATTAAGCCAAGAGCGCCTGCTTTGATCACTCTGTCTCATCAACAAATCATCAATCATCGAATGTACATCATGGAATTGTTCTGGCACCCATAATGAAGTTAATCCCTTGCTACCCCGAAGATGCTCCATTTGAAAACATATTTGCTACTCCTGAATCATCATCAGAACCATCTTCATCGAGACATCGACTCGCTACGTCAGTTCCTCAACAACAACCACATGAACACATTAGAAAGTGGACACATGATCATCCATTGGACAACATCATTGGAAACCCTTCTCGTCCAGTATCTACACGGAAACAACTTGCAACCGATGCCTTATGGTGCTTCTTCAACTCCATACTCTCTAAGGTCGAACCAAAAGATGTTAAAACTGCCATGAATGAAAACAGCTGGTTCAATGCCATGCAAGAAGAAATTCATGAATTTGATTAACTAGATTTATTGGAATTAGTACCTGCTCCAGATTGTGCTATGATCATTGCTCTAAAGTGGATCTTCAAAGTGAAACTTGATGAGCATGGTGATGTTTTAAAGAATAAGGCTCGATAAGTTGCAAAAGGATACGTCAAGAGGAGTATTGACTTTGAAGAATCATTTGCTCCTGTTGCTCGTATCGAGGCAATCAGAATCTTTTTTGCTAATGCTGCAAGTAAGAACATGGTAGTCTATCAGATGGATGTAAAGACGGCTTTTCTTAACGAGATCGAAAGAAGTCGTATACGTCAGCCAACCTGAAGGCTTTGTGAAACCAGAGCATCCTACTCACGTCTATCGTTTGAAGAATGCTCTTTACGGTTTGAGCAAGCTCCAAGGGCATGGTATGATACGCTATCAAAGTTTCTTCTATCTACTGGATTTTGCAAAGGAGCAGTTGATCCGACATTGTTCACCAGAAAGTCAGGCAAACATTTAATTCACGTTCAAATATATGTTGATGTTATTATTTTTGCCTCGCTGACACCAATAATGTGATCTTTTTCAAATGAAATGGGTTCCAAATTTCAAATGTCTATGATGGGACCAATGTCATTTTTCTAGGGATTACAAATTTCACAAAGTCCCGGAGGCATTTTTATAAATCAATCTAAATATGCAAATGAGATTTTAAAGAAATTTGGATTTGATTCTAGTGACCCTGTTGACACTCCCATGATAGAGCGTACTAAACCGGATGAGGACCACTCAGGGATCATGGTAGACCAAACGAAATATCGTAGTATGATCGGATCCCTGTTACCTCACGCGCAGTAGACCGGACATTCGTCGTTGTTTGCATGTGTGCTAGATATCGGCTAAGCCTACCAAAAGCACCTTGAAGCGGTTAAAACGGGTCTTCGTATCTCCAAGGAACCATCAATATGGGACTTTGGTGCCCAAGGACACGGTATGTCACTAATGACCTATGCAGATGCTTTATCATGCTGGATGTCAAGATACACGCGTCGAAGTGCGTCGGAGGTGCTTCATTTTCGGGTGATAAGCTTGTGAGTTGGTCTTCAAATAAGCAAATGAGTACTTCTATTTCCTCTACAGAGGCCGAATACATAGCCATGTCATCTTGTTGTGCTCAAATCCTATGGATGAGATCTCAATTATCTGACTATGGCTTTGAATTCAACAAAATCCCTCTATACTGTGATAAAAAAAGTGCTATTGCTCTCTCATGCAACAACGTTCAACACTCAAGAGCAAAACACATCGACATTCGACATCATTTCATTAAGGAGCAAGTTGAAAACGGTGTGGTGGAACTTTATTTTGTGAGGACTGAATACCATTTAGCAGACCTTCACCAAGAGCTCTTCCTAGAGAACGTTTTGAGTTTATCCTCCTCACGACTTGGTCTAAGAGTCTACAACCGGAAACACTCAAACGGCTTCAAGAGGAAGACGAGGAGTAAAGGTCTTTCTTCATCCATATCTTGTAAATATTTATTCTAAAAGCAAAATACAAAATTTCAAAACCTTCAAAAAGCAAATAGAAAAATATAAAACTTTCAAAAAAATCCATAAAAATCTGAAAAATCTTGAAAAATTTCAAAAAATATTGTCATTTTGTCATGTTTTTCTCAATTCAAAAATATCTACGGTCTTTGTGTTGTCATTCAAAGAATGACACGGGACTTTAGATATTGTTCGAATGTTCTTAAAAAAAAATAAAAATAAAAATAAAATAAATCAAAAGTTATTTTTGGGAGAAAGTGAAACTATGGTTTATTGTTATTTCAGACAGTAACCCGTTTTCAAAGAAAGAACAGAGCCATGCTTTATCTTGTTTTTCAAGTCTCATGCTCTGATTCTATAAACAATTACTTACTATCTAATGAAAACTAATTGCTTTGTTAAATAACTCGAACTCTATTTTTGAAAATCATCTAGACTTAACTGTTGTCAAAATATCTATCTCTCAATCAACAACTTGTGTCATTAATTGAGGGGGAGAATGATTTCAATTAAATCAAAAGGTTGTTCGACATACAATTGTTTTCAAATAGATAATCATGCATGTTTAATCAATGGAGTGTAATGTTTCAAAATCCGATCTTTATCAGTTAAAATGTTTTCATAATCAAGTCACAATTCTCCTCAAAACCTTTCAAAATCAATTTAAATCTACAGAGATCACAAATCTCAAATGATTTGAAAATTGTGATCGGGGGAGAATTTGTGATTTTAATTGGATTTAAACTGATAATTTGATAAATGGCTTCGTAAGTGTTTAGCAAGCTTTCCTTCCCACATGTGCCAAACGATTTCAAATTTTCCATGCACATGTTGAGGGGGAGCATCTATTTTTAAACCACAAAGAATTGAAACGTGATTGATTTGTATCTAAGTGCAGATTTCTTCTAATATGTGCAAAACTCTTTCAAACCTCGAGGCACATATTGAGGGGGAGCAAATTTATGAAAACCTCATCCTTCCTTATTATGCTTTATCTACTTGATTTGATCAGGGAAGTGATGTTGATATTTTTTTAGAAAATGGTAAACAAAGAAATTAATTCTTCCTCTTGCCTCCGTGTGCCAAAATAATTTCAAATACATGAGGCACATGTTGAGGGGGAGCTCTGTTTCCAAAAATATCAAAAACCATCCAGGTACAAAATGCTTTGATAATATATCACAAGTATCTGAATTGATTTTCAAATGGTTTTCAATTGGTTCCCATGGCAGATGAACAATACCAAATAGACCGACCAAATTTAATTTATGTATGGTGATATAAGGATGATAAGGTTAGGTATTTGTTCCCATGATCCGCCCGAACCGGAGGGATCTACCCAGGGACAATTCACTAGATAGTGTAGAGTCCTTAGGATTGATGAAAAAAAGGAGAAAAGTGAGATATGGGAAGAGTGCGGACTGAGACTGAGCTAGTACTGGAATAAACCCAACAAGGTTCATATGAAGTCTTGGTAAGAAATGAAGGGGTTGAAGAATGAAAAAGAAATGAAATGAGAAAAGGGTGAAAATAAATAGCCCTCCATTAATTCAACCTTAGGGTAGAAACCGGGTTCAATTCATATGCTACTGGTAGTTACCAAGGTAACATCGGTATTGAAGACAAGACGTCATGGACCCAGTGACGCACTGCACTACAACTTCCTAAGATACTCAAGTTCCTCTTAAAAGGACTTGTTTCATTCTCAAGGGGAACCGACATTATCTATCGACTTTCTCTTAGAGTTTGTTGAAAGAGACCCTCTCCCTAGTCTCCGGCATAGGAACCAAATGTGCACTATTGAGTCTAGTGCCACGAGATCATCAAATAAATCTCTTTAGGACACCGTCATTGAAGACTCTCTGTTTCACACAATGTGGAAAGAGATATTTTATCTTATGATTCCTACGCATTATCCTAGTGGTATAGCCAGAACATCTGAGTGATATGGAAACATATTCACAATGAAGATGGAAAGCCTTCTGGAGCCAACATCAAACAAGCTCCTGGTGGGTGGCATGTGAGATCTATTCAATAGATCAACCATGTGATAACTGAACAGAAACAATGGGGAGATTCAATTTTTTGAATCAATCCTGGTTCAGGTTATGGATTGACGGATACCTTTGAAAAACCGGTTGTTGTGCTTAAAAACTCTTTTCTTTAGCACATCGACTGTGTACTAATATTTCAAAATAAAAGGTTTTTATGATTGATAATTGATTTTAATTAAAACCTTCGTTGTATTTCAAAAACAATTTCTATTGTGCGGTACACGATTGTTTTTCAAATCTCTTTTCATCAATCAGCGAATCTTAATTCGCTGGTTCACTCACTCCGTGTTGTCTTCTTTGAGACGTTCCAGTTTGAGAACAGCTAGAGCAGCTAAGAAACCCTCTCAAGGAAATTCTTCGGAATTATACCTGATCATAGGCAGTACTTGTACTGATCAACGGGGAACCGTGGGCCGTGTACCTCAATTCAACAAAAGTGATCAAAGACACTTTCGTGCGCTTTATTGCAAACTGTTGTATGCAGGTACGACCGACGTTTGCAGCTGATCAGAATGAAGCGGTCAATCCATAGCCGCATGCTCACACAACACATTGATTTCTAAAGAAATCATGATTAAGTGCATCAATGACTTTCATATTTTCACTCCATGCTTCTGCTACGCTGCTGCCAATATCATGAATAGACGAAAGCTTCCGCTGCTCTGATGAGAAGAAATCATGATCCAGAATGTGAGCATGTCGGTCCAATTGTCACAACATCACATAATTCCAACACCACAAAGGATGAGTCAGAGATTTATGATAGCTGATGATCTCAAAGCTGGCTCAAAACTCATTATCACGTGGATCAGATAAAGACCTCCACTTGGATTAACCAAACATGAAAAAATGAAGAATCGATGACTACGAGCTTTAGAGCAAAGAACTTTAACAAGAATCCAAGAACAATTTTAATGTAATATCTGTTTGGAATGACGATCAGTTCACCTTTACCATAAAAAATACTCGAGGCACAAATCGAGGCACTCAAGGAGGAAAACCGACCAAGTGAAAAGCTTTATGGTATGCCCGATAATGCAAATGGCTTTGTAGAGAGAGCAGATGGAGTATTATGCTTCAAGGATAGAAGGTGGGTACCATTTTATAGCGGGATACGAGAATTGATTATGCATGAGTCGCATAAGTCAAAGTATTCTATTCACCCAGGTTACGATAAGATGTATCGGGATCTCAAGAAACTTTATTGGTGGCCGAACATGAAAGCGGAAATTGCCACGTACGTTAGCAGATGCCTTACTTGCTCTAAGGTAAAAGTCAAATATTAGAAACCTTCGGGTTACTCCAACAACCAGAAATTCCCCAATGGAAATGGGAACGCATTACGATGGACTTTGTCACGAAATTTCCTAAGACATCGGAGGTTACACGCTATATGGTAATCGTCGATCGTCTTACCAAATCAGCCCATTTCATAACAATTAGAGAGACTTATTTCATGGAACAACTTACTAGACTTTATGTCAAGGAAATAGTCTCAAGGCACGGTGCACCAATTTCCATCATTTCCGACAGAGATAGTCCATTCACTTCAAACTTCTGGAAATCATTACAAGATTCATTTGGAACCAAATTAGAGATGAGCACATCATATCATCCACAAACCGATGGTCAAAGTGAAAGGACAATTCAAACATTAGAAGATATGCTGAGGGCATGTGTGATTGATTTTGGAAATGGTTGGGCAAATCATTTGCCATTGATCGAATTCTCGTACAACAATAGTTACCACACTAGTATAAAAGCGGCACCATTGAGGCACTCTATGGTCGAGGTGTCAATCACTTATTTACGGGTCAAAACCAGGAAAGTTTAACTCATAAGTCCATAAGTCATTCATGAAACAACAAAGTGATCGAACAGATCAAAAATCAGTTACAAATAACAACATATAGCTAAATAAGCTACGTAGATATACGACGCAAAATATTGGAAGTATGTTCCATAAGTCGCAAACCATTAGAATTTCAAGTTGGCAACAGATTTATGTTCAAAGTTCCGTCTTGGAAAGGCGTGGTACGATTCAGAAAACATTGGACGACACAATGCGACTCAAATACCCTCATCTTTTCACAAGTAACACCGTAGAACCTAACATGGACTGAATTCAGGGACTGAATTCCTTTTTGGTTGGGCGAATGTGACAACTCGTAATTTCAGGTCATTTTACAAACTTTAAAAGTTTCACTATTTAATCATTTATCGTAAACTACGTTTACGAGTATCAAATTCGCGTAACCTTAATGGTTTAGCTGCGAATTCATGAACATTTCATCAAGGACATTTCATATAGACTAGGTTTAGTCTACATATTATTAGCATCATTATCATCATATCGGTTCATGCATGGATTTGCATTTTTCATGAAACGTTTATTTTCCTATTAAATAAACGTTATCGCGTAAACATTTATTTTGAACATTTGATCCGACACTTCCAAAAATTATCCTAATATATTTTTATACTCATTTTAAGATTATAAAAATTATACTATTAGTTCACCCGATGTTTTCAATTTATTTTGTATATAAATTGTTATATATAAATATTTACGACGGTTTTCGTAAATTCAATTCGATAATTATTATTTCACTCAACTCATGTAAGAAATGTATTTTTATAATTTTTATGACATCGATATATTTTATTTTGTTCGATTAAATTGATTTTTGGCTAACGCTACACTTAATAATTAACTAAATGTATAAAATACACCTTATAACATAACTTTAACTACATTTAACTAAAGAAATACACAACTTTACTTCCCCCTTTTTATCTTGCCGACTTTCCCCCCATGTCATCCAATTGTATAAAATATCTTGACTAACTCTTGTACACATATTCATTTTTTCACTAGATATTTGTTATCTACAAAGACTTTTACTAAAATAACACATACAACACATAAACTAAAGGTGAAAAACAAACTCTTCTCTCTTCCTTTCCACATGAAGAACCGGCCATACATAGAACCCCAAGAAGATCCATAAAAATTTCAAGCTCAAGTGTTTATTTAGCTCTATTAGTGATCTTGTTAAGGTTTTGAAATAAAAACCTCAAGAATTATTAAGCATACTTTTCTCAAAAACTCTTTAATCATTCAAGTAAGTAATTCATGATTGTCATAACTCTTTCATATTCATTTTTATGTTATTTCATCATTTTTGCAAGAAAACATGCATATTACATATGAATTTATACCACTTTTGTTGTTTTATTACTTATTATGTAATATAATTATCCTATAAATTATCCCTTGTAACATACCACTTTTGGTGATGTCTAGGAACCCATGACACCCTAAGAAGGTGTATGGTAGGATTTGAATAACTTCGGAGTTGTTTTGAATTGGTTAGAATAGGTTTTGCGCGATAAAAACTCATTTCGACAACTTTATTTAGAGGTCTGATCATATTTTGAAATTCTGGAATTTTCGACAGTAGATAAAAATTTTTGGCCAGATATTTAGAAGATACACTTTAAAACGAAAACGTGGCCGCTTGAACGGATTAAAACGGAGCTATAACGAAGAAGATATGAATTTTTGAAGTTTGACGACGAAAACTATTTGTTTCAGAAAATTCAGCAAGTAATCTCGACTTTTACACGAGTCAAAAATGAGTCTTAAGCGTTATAAAATGTGTCGACTTATCAAAAATATATTAGTATATATTATTATGATTCCGAGGACATATAAAACGTAGAAAACGGACTTGTAACGATTAAATTACATGCGATTTAACAAAGTTTCCGTAACTTTATTATATAAGAAAAACTAATATATTTCTATTAGACAAATATTACGGCTACAAAGGACCATGTTGAGGGTCGTTTTTAACATGGACGTATTACTTTTTATAACACGATGTCTTCTAGTAAAAGTAAGTTCACCTAGCCTATTTTCCAAAATGTCTGACCGTTTGTCAAGCGGAGTTGTAACGAGGAAAATACGGTCACTTAAACTTTGCCGAAAACCATCCTTAAACAATATTCTGGACACAAGTACCCTACTTTACCTATATTTTTCTCCATGATCGAGACCTCTAGGATGAAAACTTATATGCTTAAACTTTGTGATAATGATACAAGCTTCCCAAAACCGTTGAGTTCGTTTCCTAACACTCGACGTGCACCATTTTACGACTAGATTTTCGAGGCCGTTTTGTCACTTTCATGAAATTTCAACGACATTATTTTACGACGAAAAGTTATAATTTCACAATAAATCATTAAATGATTATCGTAAGATATCATTTCAATGTAAATACTTGTAAAGTATTTATAACATGACGAGATGTCATAAACATATATTTCGACGATAAATTCTATTTTCAAAAGCGTACAAGTGGTATAGATTACATGTGGATTTGCATGCATGACATTGTTTCACGATTTACATTAGAACATATCATTCATAATAGGTCACGGTCAGAGGTTGCGCCTCATTTCAAATATTGCCATTATATCAACATTATCATGTAACAGGTGAGTTTTTCATAGCCCGTTTTATTCAAGTTTTACTTTATTTCTAACCTACGGGAGAATACATTGCACATCATTTTTATTACGATACCAAGTATATCAAATTCATTACATTGCTTAAGTTACCTCATGCCAATTGAATGTCCCCATTATATAACATGAACCGTTAATTTCATAGAAGCGAGGGTGAGTGGATAGATCTATCGAGGGTGACTCCTCCATCCGGTTGGTGGATTCCAACTGGTTAAACGGATGCATTTCATTTAATATCATTATTTGATTTGTTTGGCAAAATACTCTGTTGGGGCAACATCATGATCATCTAGTTTGGTGTCATGGACTTATAGCAATTGTAACATTTTTGTGACATATTTGTCATACATAATTTATACTTGTGGTAGTCGTATTAAACATTTTCAACAACTCTATGAACTCACTCAACCTTTGTGTTGATAATTTTAGCAATGTATTTTCAGGTAACTAAGGCATTCACTTCATGGCTTGCATGTGGACATATCATAGAGTCGCGATGACGACGCGTCTCACATGGGATTTATACATTTTTAAAACATCGTTTGACTTGTACCAAACTTATTTTCCGCACATGTTGATTTCATTTGGGACCTATATTTTGTAAACTCTGATTATTTTATTAAATCAAGCGATGTATTTTCCAAACGAAACTTTAGGTCGTTCAATATAACTGTGATTGTGATGCTATGACAGTCAATCCCCAGGAATTCCATTCCGCTGCAAAACAGGTAATTTTGGGGTGTGACACTTAGGGGGAGATTGTTAGGATTTAGAAAATCCAGAGAGTCGGTCACCTCAAGTATATGTAATCGTTAGAAAGCTCGTAGTCGTAGATTATTTAATGTTAAGTTGTATTTAGTTAAGTAACACCGTGGAGGACGGACGGGTATTTACCCACTGTATGCCTGATCCACAGCCCGTAGGTGGCGATTTATGTAAGTACTATAAATACTCTCTACCTCCCAAGGTAGAGAGTTGGAGCTCATAATAATACTTTTACTTTCTCTCACTAAGTTCCCAAACATCTAACACTTTCTCTCTCTAAAACATCATCTTATACGCCTCTTTGATCATTGGTTTAGTGTGTTTATGAAATCCAATATCTAACAACCCTTAATCTATGCGTAAGAGATATAGCCACACAAATCAAACAAGAATGTTTCTGGAGTGTCCTAGATGTCATATGAGTGCAATAGAACAAGATTTAACATATTTTCTCCACAGAATCAGAAGATTCATGGGAGATGAACCCTAAAAACCTAAAACTTAAATTCTTAGAGTTTAGATGTTTCTGGGCAAATTTAAAGGCTCAAAACATGCATATAAACTTATTCTAACACTTTCTTGACCACATATCACAGAATAGAAAAAACCCTAAATGAGCGCAAGAACCCTAGAATTCAAATTGAAGATTCTGGACGGTTTTGGACGATTGAAACACGTTTAATAGACACTAAGAAAGGTTTTAACATAACTCATTTCAATCCAAACACTTTTATGCATAAACACCCAATTCGTTCGAGTGAACAATTTTTCAAACTCAGTTTTAAAGAGTTTTAACCGTTGGATTTGAAAGATCTTTGAAATCCTTGTTTAGAATCTTGATCAAAACAATTTAGAACTTACAGATTATGAAAAACATGAACGGATTTTGAAGATTTGATTTGGGCCGTTTGATATTGGTGGTTTAGGAGTAAATGCACATGAAGTGATGCATAGAAGGTGTTAGGTGAATGTTTTTGTTAAAATTAATTTGCCAAGTTGACACATTCAGTCCCTCAACCTCAAAGAGATTCCAACCAAGATCCTTTAACTTCCGTTTAGGTTAGAAAAAACACATGTAAGGCAAGAAACTTAATGATACTCCCCCTCGACTTTTGAAATAATGAATTTTGAAAACATTTGAGTCCGAGGAGAGTATATGACAAGAAACGTATCCACCATTTTAGAAGAAACAACGTATTTTTGGTAACATGCAAGTACAAGGTTTTATGAAACTGAAAAATATTTACTTTCTCCCCCTCAACACTTGTTCGGGAAAATTATGAAAAGTTTGATAGAATACAATGTTGACGAAAGTATTGTACTTGCAATGTTTGAAAGAATTTAGATAGACGAATATTTTTGTATTTTATCATATTTTATATTTTTCTATTTTTGTTTTTGAAAAATTTATTTACAAAAGAGGTTTTGGTGTTTAACTGGTTTTAAGAATGTGTCAAAAGTTCATCCAGTTCTTCTGGAGTAAAACACCGCATGCCAATCCAGTGGATCAAATCAGTAAACCTAGTAGGAGCTAAGGCTTTGGTGAGAAGATCTGCCAATTGGTGTTCAGTACCCACAAAATATAATTCAACATTACCCTTTTCCACATGCTCCTTTATGAAATGATATCAAAGATCGATGTGCTTGGACTTCGAATGTTGAACGGAGTTGCACGAGATCGCAGTAGCACTTCGATTGTCGCAGTACATCGGGATTCTGTCAAATATGTAACCATAGTCTTTGAGTTGTGTTCTCATCCAAATGACTTGAGCACAACACGCTGACATGACTACATATTCTGCTTCGGTTGAGGACAGCGATGTACAATCCTGTTTCTTCGATTGCCATGACACCAATTTATTACCAAGAAATTGTAGAGCACCTGAAGTACTTTTCCGAGAATCTAAGCAACCTGCGTGATCAACGTCTGAAAAAGCTATTAGTTTAAAACCAGAATCCTTCGGATACCAGATCCCCAAATTAATGGTTCCCTTGATGTATCGGAGGATTCTTTTAGCCTCTGAGAGGTGAGTTTCAGTTGGTCTCGACTGATAACGGGAGCAAAGATATACAGCAAATACAATGTCAGGTCTACTGGCTGTTAGATCCATGAGAGACCCAATAATACTTTGGTATTTGGTAGGGTCAACCAATTTCCCATGCAAATCAGCGTCAAGTTTCTTGGTATGTGCCATTGGTGTGGCATAGGTATCACAGCTTTGCATTCCATGTTTGTTTAAAATTTCAAGAGCATATTTGGACTGACTTAGGAAAATACCACGGGGTGATTGATGAACTTGCAATCCTAGAAAGAATGTAAGTTCACCCATCATGGACATTTCAAAATATTTTTTCATAAGTTTTGAAAATTCGTTTGAGTACTTTTTATGTGTTGACCCAAAAATGATGTCATCCACATAGATTTGAACGATTAAAATGTGAGCTCCGTGATATTGAATGAAAAGTGTTGGGTCGACCGATCCTTTAGAGAAATTATTGGCAATGAGAAAGGATGATAACTTATCATACCACACCCGAGGAGCTTGTTTGAGACCGTAAAGAGCCTTTTTCAGTTTGAAGACGTGATTCGGGAACTCTAGATCAACAAATCCTTCCGGCTGACTAACATAACCGTTTCCTTAATCTTTAACACTAAATGAACCTTGATGCTAAAAACTTAAACTTTAACACTAAATGAACCTTGAACCACAAAAATCTTGAGTTTTAAGATGTAAAAATTTGAGCTTTTATGCGTATGAAAGTTGAATACACGAAACCCACGCGTATAGATAAAAAACTTCAAAAACAAAAGTATTTCACCCAACTAGATGGCGAATGATACCACTGTTAGGTCACCATATTGTAACACAAGCATCAATATGTAAGAAATATAGGTAAGGTGATCGGTTGAACACAAAACACACACACGATAAGACAATAGTGAAAGGTTATGCGTAGAATGTAATATGAAAGTGAGCAACCAACCTTCTAAGGAAGGTTTACAAGTCTTTATATAGGGAAAGGAACTAGGGCAACACACAAGTTCCCTTCCTTTCCTTATTAGATATGGGCCAAGGCTTATGGGCTTTCTACATAAGCCTTGCCTTTAATACAAACATAAAAGCCTAATTAAGCAAGCTATTACATGTTAATTACAAACACTTGAAATATAGTTTAGGAGTGATTCCAACAACACCATCACCACCAAATTCACCAAACACCTTCAAACCCTTAACTCAAGACCAAAAGGAAGCCATCCTAGCAAACCTTGAACAAAAATTCCTCTAACTTAACGAGAAGAAACCGGTGATTGAAGTGCTACAAGATTATGTTCTATACCGCAAAAAGCTAGATGCGGTTATGTTAGCTAGAGCAAGGTTGGAAGATAAGGATCTTTCGGATGAGGACAGGGATAAGATCTTATTTCGGGGTATGCCACGGAAAGAGAGTGACCCGGGTAACTTCGTTTTGCCTATAAAAGTTAACGGGACCACTCCGGTTTATGCTTTGGCGGATACGGGATCAAGCGTCAACGTTATGCCTTATCCACTATTCAAGACGTTGGGACTAAGCAAACCTCAACCAAATCATTCTAAGCTAACCATGGCGGACAACTCTCAAGCTAAGGCTATGGGGGAAGTGAAAAATGTGAGGGTACAAATTGGCTACCAACCTTATTTGGCCAATTTCCTACTCTTGGACATACCGGTTGATAAAAGTCTACATCTCCTACTTGGAAGACCTTTCCTACGCACATGTGGAGCAATTATAGATATGGGGAAGGGGACTATGACAATAGATGATGGGATCTTAAAGCAAATGTATTATCCCAAGCCTAGGGGTAAAGTGTTAGAATTTATGGAGGATTTGGAACTCTTTGATGGGGAAGATGATTTAACTTGCTTCGAAGTTTGGCGTGATGTCCACGGAAACCCTATGTATGGACCACTTTCCCCACCATATTTTGATATTGATGATGAAATGGAACGTGCACTTGCTGTGGAAGCCTTCTACAACTCATTTAAGAACATCCTTGTTTACAAGAAGCTCACGGATTTCTTAGGATCTCTACCCGTACAATTGAAACTTTTGGAATGGGGACCCGAGGGGTCGAGTATATACAAAAGAGAAGAGGGAGACGGGGAATGGCATGTAAAATTCGATATACTATGCCCGGATGGAAGAAGATTTGTTAGAAAGTTCAAAACTCATGAAACATATCGTGAGTTGACCGGAAAATTCCAAAGCGAGGATATTTTGAGGCATGAATATTTTGAGGAGTGATAAGGAGAAGAACATTGCAACAATAATAACAAGCATTTGTTTGCTTGACTTTCATCTTTTGATGAAATTTTATTTTATGCACTTAGGGATTTTGTTTTTCATTTGATTTTTTTTTTATTTTTCTTATTTTGGTTTGAAGTTATTTTAATCAATGCTTTTTGAATTTTAGTTTAAGTTATGATGATAAGTATGATGATTTAGTTTTTGAGTTAGATGTTGTCGAAATTTGCAAATGGTTGGGTGAATGTTGTGTGCATCTTTAATCGGATTTGTGAGTAAACAATTTTTGCTTGAAAGGTAAAATGCCCAAGTAAAGTTAAAAAGGCAAAATTCTGCAAAAATGGAAACCGAAACGGTTGTGTCCATGACTGAATCGGTTGGATACAAGTATAAGTACCAAAAATTCATTTTTCCAGAAAAACACACTCACACACTAATCCTCCATCTGGGTTTCACAAAATTCGACCATTAGAAGTTATTTGAAGATTGTAAGAGTTTTAGAAGACTATCATGGCACCTAAACAAGTAAGCATCTGCAATCAATTAACTTAATTAGGGTATAATTAGAGTATTTGATTCGAATTGCAAATTAGGTCACTAATTTGGGGGTTTTTGATAGGATTCGAATTAAGTTGTAATCTTTCAGAATTAAGTGGGTAATTGATATAGGAATGCATTGCAAAAAGAATTGAAGTGATTGATTCAACATGAAAAGAGTATTAGATAATTGAATTTTCGGATTTAATTAGGTTGTGCCATTGAATCAAATTAAGTTGCAATTGATGATTCCTAGTTGGTAGATGATGCATTTTCAGTGAATTTTAGATGCCACATTGTTGATTAGAACAAGTGATTGATGAATTGAGGTTAAGATTTTTCGTTCTAAGCAACATGAACATGTGATGATTGGAAGTTGAATGTGAATTAAGAGCAATTTGAGGTTGTGGAAATCATTAGTGATATTAGAATGCAGTTTAGGAATGAATTGGAATTGGAAGAATCTAGTGGGAAATCGATTGGAAGGCCAAAGCCTTCCGCAGAACGAGTAACCGATTCGGTTGCGTATCGCAACCGAACGGTTGGACAGTGGTCATGAGAGGAGCCGGATCGGCTGCCCCTCAACAGATCCGGTTCCAGGTTCTGTTTTGGAAAATTACAAAATTTTGAACTAGACCTTAGAGGCTTCTATAAACCTTATCGTTTGTTCTAACACTCTTATATTGACTTGTATTTGTGATTTCTACAGAGAAATGTTGTAGGTTGTTCGAGTTCGACGCGGATTTCACGGAACCCGATTGTTACCAAGTATTTCCAAAGGAATGCAAGGAAGAAGGTTACGTATAGCTTGAAAGCTGAATGGAATGCAAACTTGAAGTTTAAAGACCTCACCAATGAGGAGAAACATGCCTTTAGGTAATGTTTGTCAAAATTGCAAAATAGGACTGTTTCGGTTACGAGGTTGGAATATTGGGATTTTTTTAACGAACATGAGTGTGAGAATGAATTGCGGGGTATGATGCGGATGTCTTATGTCTATCCGGTTGATGGAGATTCGTTTGATGATTTTTCTTGGGAGAAAGCTTTTAGTATTAATGAAGAAGTTTACCGTGAATGGTGTATGGAGTTCTTTTCGACTATGTACTTTGAAAGGAAAGTCAATGTTCGGAACATCATGAATGAAGTTTGTATTTGGTTTAGGCTTTGTGGGCAGGATCACGCATATACTTTGCCTGGTTTTGCTGTTGCTCTTGGATTATATGATGAAGATGATGTCAATCATCGATTGTTTGAAGCTCATTTCTCGAGGCTTAGGAGATTTGAAAAAGATTACCCTAGTGTTCCCGCGTATTGGAATCGGGTGGGAGATCCTTCTTGTACTCGAAGGAATTCTGCAACCATTAGGAATCCATTGATGAGAGTGCTACATAAGTTGTTAGTATGGGGGCCGTTTCACAGAATTGGAAGCCAGGACAAATGCCATAAGCCGGACTTGTGGATTATGATGTTTTTGGAAGAGACTAAGGATGGGAATGCGGCTTGGCTCATAGCCGAGTATTTGTCTAGGAAAGCCCCGGGTATCAAAGGTAATAGCAACATACGTCGAGGCTAGCAAAGAATCTTGGGTATTACAATAGCAATGAGTTGGCTAAGTGTGGAGAGCCACAGGTTAGTGAGATATAGAATGCAATGAGTTTTGGAACAGCTTTGAATAGAAGGACAAAGACGTTGGGAGCATGGATTGAAACACAACCACTACAGCAATAGGGAAATGTGCCGATGGGCAATGTACCGATGGGTAACGTGCAAACGGGTACGACTAGTAGTTTTGACTCAGGTTGGGGAGATTGGAACCGACATTTGAATGAAATTGAGTGTAGGGATATTTGGAGATATTCGATGATGTTGAGGAACAATTACATTAATGATTATTAGATTCCGTTCGTTCAACACATGGCTCAAGAAGCCAATTATGAGTTGCCTCCCTACAACCCACCCAATGTTCCACCATATCCTTTCCCCTACACCTCGTATCCAGGACCATATCCTGGTTATGCACCATATCCCGACCCAGTGCCTGCGTATGGTAGATTTCCCGAGGTTGGGGGATCTAGCTATGATGTTAGAGGATCTTCATCGGGAGCTGGCGGAACGAAGAAGAAGAGGAGAGTTCGTTCGGAGTTTGTGGACGAGCACTATATGTCCGAAAGTGATGACGATGATGATGATGATGATGAAGGTGATGAGATGAGTGAGGATGACGAATGATCGTGGATCATTCTTTGGATTGTGATTTCAAAAACAATGCTTATTGTGTGTCGAACAATATTATCTCTATCTCTATCACTTAACTATTTATTTAGGATTATTATCATACTTTGTTTATTTTTATTTTTAAGTAGCATTTGGATTATTTGTAGTTTGTTTGTTTGTTTTGTGTATTGTGTATATTTTGCAGTTTTGTTTGCAGGATGGATATGACGGAAGCTTATTGTTGGTCAATATTTGGAGTTGGATAACTCACATGCGTGCTTATGACCCAATATGCATATTGCAAATTCTATCCCGTGGTATCTTTTTGACTATTTCTTTTTCCCATTTTATTTACTTTGAAGTTCATATTATTACATTGAGGACAATGCAAAACTTAAGTATGAGGGAGGGAAGAAAATAGGAAAAATGATACGATTTTTAATTTTTTAGTTTTTAGTCTTATTTTTGAATTTTTAGGTAAAGTTTTTGGATTCAAGTAATTAGTAGAAAATCGCCCTTAATTGTCTAGTTGTTTTCACACGTTATTAAGATATATTAAAAAACAACTTGGGTATTTCAATGGTAAAATGAGGTTATTGAAATTTTTTGATTTGAACCAAATTACGAAAGTAATTTATTTTGGATTCGATAGCATTTGCTAGCGCGCATTGTAGCCTATATCCACTAAATTGTGAGGATTCTTTTTGTATAAAACATATCTCTTGTTTTATATTTTCTATGAGTGTGCTGGTGATTATGTCGATTCTAGAACTTGTACTTGTTATGCATTATGGTTAAAATCACTCTCGAGTGATAAAAATATGTTCAAATGATAAGAGGCATCGTAGGATTTAAACCAAATGGCCTTCCATTTTGCATCTAATGTTTTTTGCTAACCATATCGGTTAGTTAACCACCTTATATGGACCCATTTGTTAGTGCTCATTTTTAGCACTAGATACCCTTAGTTACACCCTTCGAGCCAATCTTTTCATTTTTGTTTAATCCAGAAAAATACAGAAATATTGTACACCTTAAACCTTAGCCAACCCATGTCATGTCTATTGGTTTGTTGCTAGTTGTTTGGAGTGTTGGATTGTTTTTGATGATTATGAAGAAGCTATACTTTGTCATTTGTGTGTACCATTCTCCAACAAAGATGAAGGAGAAGTCTTTCTCATTTGTATTTTTTTGTGGTGTATGCTTATACTAAGTGTGGGGGAGTTGAAAAAAAAATTATTATGATTATGGCCAATGTGCTATATGAAGTATATTGATTAGCCAATGAGCTAAATTGAGTATATGTTTGGAGATCGATATATGAAGAAGAGGAAAATGTAATCATTTTCGGGATTGTGGTTTGTATGATGGCTAGCAACATGGAGGTTTAGACTTGACTTTATTTTTCTTTTAAAACCAATTTCATAAACCATCCCATGCCTTATCCATACCATTAAATAACCCAAAACCTTAACATTATAACCCGAATAAAAGCCCTCTTTGATGAATTTATTTTATTTGTCCTGATACTTGTACGAGCTTATGGTAAAAAGCATTGATCATGACTAGGCATTGAGTGATTTACATATTCCCACCAATATATGAGTGTTGAGTGAATTCTTAAAATCATTCGTGAGGTGTTTAGTTGTGTTATCTAAAGTTATTTGGCTCATTTTAAAATTTTCACATATTAAAAGCAAATTAATAATTATTTCTTTTGAGATGATTGTTAAATTTTCGAAACCACGGTATCGAGACCATTGAAATCGATTTTCGCAAATGTTAGACCTTAAGTATGGGGGAATTTGATAACGCTCAATATGAGTATGTTTTTAGTAGCGTTATTGTTGGTTTTGTGTATGATAATCGGCTATATTTACTCATAACTGTTGCAAAAGTGCAAAAGATGCGTATTTGTATGTGAATGTAGCCAGGTATCGCAAAAGATGAAGAAATGAACATTTCATGCACATTTGGACAATCCCGATGAAGGAAGTCAAGTAAGGAAGCTCTTGGACTCAATGATTAGGAAGCGCAATGATTTCTAAGTATCTACAACAAGAAAAGATCAAGTTTCGTCTTGAAAATCAGCAGCGAAAGCAAAGAAAAAGGCGCAAATCAAGAAAAGTCAATTAAAGTCAAAATTGGGTGTATGAGAGACTCCCAGCCGATCAGTTGGAGCCCGTAACCGATTCGGCTGGGCTAATGGTCAAAATGCAACTGGATCGGCTGCGTCGCAACCGATCCGGCTGCGAACCCTGGAGTTACACCTTTTGTCATTTAATGTTGCCTTAACTTCCATTAATCATTAGAGGCCGATCATTTCCAGTTAATAACTTGTAAGGGACGTTTTTATCCTGATAGTTAAGGGTCTTTAGCTATAAAATGAACCTAGACTTAATAGTCTAGTGTGACACAACCAAAAGTGTAATAGTTTATACCAAAGCTATTACCAACCCTTATTATTCATCCCAAAAGTCTTGTTACTGCTATAAAACGTCCAGAAGGGTGGAGAGACGAATTCTCATCCATTGTTTGATCATTCGGAGTTGTACGGTTAGGCTAGACGATTGGAGGCTTGTGGTTGCTATATTCCACGATTTCTAATTCTTGTAATCCAAAAGCTTAGGTATTCTATGGAACTTGTTATGAATTTCTATTCTCTTGAATTATTTGAATTACCTTGTTACTACTTGTGTTTTGTTATGATTGTCATGGAGTAATTCTTGAATATACTTGTGTGTAAGGATGTCGGAAATCATAGTAGTGTTCTTATATGTGATGCATGAAAATGATCTTGTTTAAATGAGTTTGTTGGAAAACTACTAGTCTTGTTTGATTTGTCGGTAAAACATGTTTAAGAAAAAGGACCGAAAGGATTTCTCTTTTGTTTTATTCCAAAAAGTTAAGTGACAAACTAGTATGGGGATATGGTGATTGACACCCACCATGTTTACTTATTGAAAAAAGACTAGAAACATTTTCATCACGAAAGGTCGAAAGATTCGTAGGAACAAGTTTAATAAGAACCTTTTACAAACAAACGGATTTTCTAAAGGATAATCATTTGGATAAGGACCGAAAGGATTATCTACATGTTATTGTTTTTAAAATGATTTTACAAAACATAAACCATAGGTTGGAAATTATTTGCTTATGATTTGTGCATCACATCAAGAGTTTACACCAAACCTTCATGAACATTTTCTATGATTGCCTATAGACTTCACACAAGTATATGTTTTTTAATATTGATTTTTCACTAAACCATAATTTTGAGGAAGCCTTGACAAGCTTTCTTTATTACGAATATTTTAAAACAAATTAAAACGCAAATCTCTTGGGACGATCTCGACTTACCCACCTTTGCTATCATGACAGTATACTTGCTCGTATGTGTTTATAGTAATTGCCGGATAATTCGTATTTATAAATTTTTAAAACTTGCACACGGTGAGCACATCAACTAACTAACGAAATTTAGTAATGAGCGTTAGCCAAAATCCTGAATTTGCGACTACAATAACTGTTAATGGGCCATTCTTGCCAAAAAAAAGTTGAAACGTCATGGACATTTCTCGCACTTTTTTTTTTACAATGAAGGAATTTCTCGCAAAAATAAAAAAAGTTTAGGGACATTCTTTGCAGTTTACTCAAAATTTATATGGGTACAATTACATTACAAGACACCCAGTGGTTGGGGCATTGATTTTTGGGCGAATATACCCGAGTTCGAGCTTGCTGTGCCCAATTTTAATTATTTCCAAAATTTATTTGCACCGTTGGTCCTAAGGACTAACGATGCAAATAATTCTCTTGCATTAAGAGATAACAGAGAAATAATTTGCACTGTTAGTCCTTATTGATTGATTTTACTAGCGGAAAATTGTATGGTGACTAACTTCACTAACGTAGGGATGTTTGTCTGCAAAAAAAAGTCACTGAGATATAAAACGGGACAGCTGACAAACTACATGAATATATTTTGGATTCACTCATATGAAAAGTAATAATTTCTTTGAAACGTATATAAATATTAATAAGTACAATAAAAATGAGCCAGAAGAGTATAATTTTAGACATATGCTTCTAAACGGAAAAATCTTTTAACCGGCAGTAATTAGAACATGGTTCTAAAAGGCGCTTCGTGACAGCGGAAAGGCGTCGCTAAAGGGTGAGACGTTACCTCTACGTTAAAAAATAGACTAATGCTTTGACTCTAGGTGTAGCATGAGATGAGGCGGGAAAATGCGCGATAAAGCGTGAGGCGTAACGTGTTTTTTTTATTCAACTTCAATAAAAAATAAACTAAAAAAAAAGAAAAATATTACATATAAGAATAGTTTCTTAACCTAATTAATTATGTACTAATGATTTTTGTAAACTCGATACATATAAAATATGATAGAAATATATAAATTCTTTTATTTTTTGTGCCGTCTTACGTCGCGTCTTAAAGACGTAAAAACTTGATCTTAGCTAATAAAACGTGAGACTTGTATGGCACGCGCTATTTATAACCTTAAATTAGACCAATAGGATGAGGAAGTTGCGTACAGTGCTTATGTGTTGGTCAAAATCTTGCATCTCTTGGTCAAAAATGAACAACTCTTTTTGGCATTTTGAAAAGGTTTTTCTCGTCCTTTTTCTTTGAACGGTCTATTTAAGAATATGGGCAGTTTATACTTTATACGGATCTTTGATAGGTTTTCAATCATTACACGTATGCATCGCGTTGTTATATTATGTATTTTGTGGTTTGTATGATTAACTCATAAAAAAGTTTCTATAGTATATCCCTTAAGAATACACTAAATAATATTTTATAAAAGTAAGTGATATTTAGCAAGGTTATAAATAGTGTGTGGCGTGACATAGCGGCATGACCTAGTTTCACATTTTAGTAGTTAAGGCGAAGCTTTTGCATTTTTAAGGCATAATATAAGACGGCAAAAAATATAAAAATCTATCATATTTTATATATATCGAATATATAAAAAGCGTTGTATATAATAAATAAGATTAAGAAACTATCCTTACATGTAATATTTTTTATTTTTTAATTATTTTTTATCAGAGTTGAATAAAAAAAACCCGTCACGTCTCACGTCTTAACGTGTCTTATCGCATCTTTTCGTGCCTTATGTCAAGCCACGTCTAAAGTCGACGTCTTAATTTCTTTTGTAACATGAAGGTCAAGCCTCACGCCTTAGCAACGTCTTGACACCGCCATAACACGCTTTTTAAAACCATGATATTTAGTTATCTTATTACCAGCCATCAAATATTTTAAGACTGATATAGAGTAATGAAACAGATAGGGGACATCTCGACAGAAACAGATTAACGGAAAGAAAGAAAAATAAAGAAAAGAACATATTCGATTCAATAGAAACAAATTAAAGAAAATAAAAAGAAAAATAAAATAAACCTAACCGAGATCATTCAATAATATCATTTTTTTTTTCATAATGGTAATTTAAATTATCTAACAATATTTACATCACAAATCTATCTCACATATTTTAAGTAGTATTTGAATCCACAATGTTAGGAATTAGAAATTCCATAGTGAAGTGTCGGTCACCCCATATATAATCTAGCATAAGTTAGCTCGTAGACATTACGTTATTTACTAGTTATTTAGTTAGTTATTTAGTTTAGTGCAACATCGTGGAGGACGGACGGTCTTTACCCCTGTATGTCGATCCACAGTCCGAAGGAGGACGTTTAGTTTGTAACTATAAATATCCTCTACCTCCCAAGGTAGAGGGTCGGACATTTCATTCTAATCTAACCTTCCATGTTTTCTTTCATTTTCTCTCTCTAGAACCTCTAAACTATACGCCCCATTTGATATGTTATAATGTGTATGTGAAATCCAATATGCTACAATTGGTATCAAGAGCCATGGTTTGATCACTCATCTTTCATGTTCTTGGATTTCTAGTGGTTTTATATGGTTTTTGGGTTTGAAAAAGTTTAGTGGTTTTTGCATCATTTGGATCATTTCTAGTATTAAAGTTTGGATTTTGATTGTACTTTTGTGTTAAGAATCATTGTAAGTGCTTGGGTTTTCATTTGGAATGCTTGAATCACTATGGTTGAGCTTGTTTTGGATTGAAAAGTGTGTTTTTGAAGTTTTTCTTGCTAGCGACTTGGCTCTCGTAGTGTTTTTCATTGTAGCGACTTGCTTCAGTAAAAGTTAGCGAGTTACAGTGTTAGTTGTTAGCGACTTGTCTATTGAGACAAGCCGATAAATAGTACAAGTTAGTGGATTCTCCACTACGGCTAGCGACTTGCTTCAGAAATTGTTAGCGAGTTGTAGTGTAAATTGTTAGCGACTTGGATATTAGCGAGTTGTTCTTTAGCAACTTGACTGTGTCTTAGCGACTTGGCATTATAGCGAATTGTGTCTAGCGACTTGGTGCTTAGCGACTTGATTTCATAATTCTTAGCGACTTGGTGCTTAGTGACTTGTCTTCATAATTCCTAGCGACTTGTTGACTTTTCCCGACAAAACTTCAAACGGCCATAACTTTTGAACCGTAACTCCGTTTTCAGCGTTCTACCCATCAAAACGACCGTGAGAACGAGGAGAATGGCACGCCGAATGAACATTTGGGTCAAACTTCGAGGCCTAAATCCGCTCCGAACAGAAGTCATTGAGGTTTTTATGTTTTTAGACCTAAATTTCTCCATAAAAACGAGCATAAACCAATCCAAATCTCAACCAAACAACATCCCTGCTTATCCTACAAACAATCATAAGTCCTAACACACAATTGTCTATCATTGTGACAATCCATCAGTCATCTTAACACGTTCCATTGGTCATTGCTTAACGGTTTGGTCTTGATTTTAGTAAAATCCCGCGAAAGATTCTATTTCTCGGTTTAAATGATAGACTTGTAAAATCCCGTGGATTCATCAACATCATGTCTTACACTCCTGATTCAGTGATTTTAGAAGTACTCAAACTGTATGATGTTGTAGACAACCATGAGAATATTAGCTATATTGAGCGGTTACAGATGATGGAATCAATCAATGATGATTTGAGTTCTTCATGCTCCGAGTCCAATAAGAAAGATTTGCACCTGTTCAGGCTACAGTATACCATGCAAAAGGAAAACAGCATTGAACCTTATCAACAACTTCACTCTCACCTAATGTTACTTCTACCCACATCAATGGAACGAACATGTATTGCCCTCTTCCGTCAGGACTTATCCACATTAACAGGAACTTTGCTGTTAAAACTAGAGCAATTGGAGCTGCAACTTGGCAAAGAGAAGGTTCATAAGGATAGTTCCAGTGCTGCACTTCAAGTGATCTACAAACACTTTTAGTCATTCATTAGAAGAGAATTCACATCTTATTATGATCAAGACATGGTGAAATGTCCTTCAAGAACACACTAGAATGGAAATTAGCGTGTTCAGAGAGACACTTATCCATCTCATGGATAATGTGGAGAAGTATATTGAGGAAGTTACTCAGAAAGATGTAAAAGTAGATGAGAGTGCAGTTGAGAGATATTTGTGATAAGTCGGGTAATGTATCGAGAAAGGTCGGGTGTTCTTGAATCACGAGAATATCGAAACAACAAGAATGATGTAACCAGTACTCGGTAACTCACGGCACACAAAAGTGCATCTTTGTGATTAGAAAGGTGAATGAATGTCGGGTACAATCAATAGATTGTAGTGTTGAGACCCGATGGGCATCGGATATCGATTGACACTAAATCAGAGGCTCGGAGATAGTTAAGCTTGAAACAACAGTAGTTCGGTGACTCTTGTTACACATGATGTGGATCTGAGATATCATACCAGAAATTGAGCGAGTGTCATGTAATGAGGTACCCTTTACTTTTGTTCAACATAGTGCATCGATAAAGTACTTAATCAACTGATCATGATCTTGAACATGACTTTGATAAATGTTACATGGCGAGTGAGTCACGAGATTAGGTGTTTTAAAACAAAATATACGGTTAATAAAAAGGCTTTTGATGAACTTTCAAACAAATTCTCAAATCTTGAAAAACATTGCATTTCACTTGAAATTGCGATACAGAGTAAAGAAGAAACTTTTCAACTTAACAAACCATGTAAAAAACCGGAACTTCCTGAATTCCGTGATTTTTTTGAAATTAACACTTTGAAAGCTCAGCTTCAAGACAAATATTCAACTATCAAAAATTTGAAGAAACATATTTCTGATATGCATGTGAAAAGTAATTTGGTTACAAGTAATTCTGATGTTAATGCTATTTGATGAATTAGCGGTTTGTGTGGCCAAATTACTAAAGGAAAATGAGTCTTTGAGAAAGCATCACATAAAACTAAGCGAGTCTGTCAATGAAACTAGAACTAAGTCCGTGGAACAAACAAAATCTTTGATAGCAAAAATTGATGAACTCAAAGCTCAACTTCAGGATAAGAGTTTTGCAATAGTTGCCTTAAAGAATGAGCTTAGAAAAACTGTAGGAAAAAGTGTGAACACTAAGTTTACAAAACCATCAACCTTGGGGAAGCCAGTTTCTCATTCCATTAGAGACCGATCTGTTGTTAGGCAGCCTACTGCATTTAAATCTGAAAGAACAAAATTTTCAAAAATACGAGTTGCCTCCCAAGTTGATGTGAAACAAGTTTTATCAAAACCAGTCACTTCACCTTATTTTCCTAAGAATTCACATGATATGAATGACTTGTTCAAGAACTATGATCTAGAAGAAGCTAAGAAAAAGGCACAGATTCAAAAAGATAGAATTTTAGGTGCTAGACCTAGGGTGATGAATTCTACGAGATTTCAAGGCACTGCTAGTAGTTTTAAACAATTACCTAGGAACACTCAACTAAAGACTAGGGATTGGCTTGTATCTAAGAGTAGTTGCATTTCGAATAAAGCTATTCCCATAGCAAATCACTCTAAGAACTCTAGATCATTTTCTGAATCCAAACAAGCTGTTTGCTCAGAGTGTCTGAAATGTATCTTTAATGCTAATCATGATAAATGTTTCACAAAATCCCTGAAGAAAGTAAATGCTCATGCAATGGTACAACCTGTTAAGTCTAGGATTTACACTAAGTCATCCACAGTGCATATGAAGCAAATGAAACCAAAAGCCTCGTCTAGATGGTTACCAACTGCTAAATCTTTGGAAACCAGGAATAAGGATAAGTCTTCCACTATGCATAAGAAGCCTAACAATCCTAGATCTTGCCATAAGTGGATACCATCTAGTAGAATTTTTAAGGATGCTGGACTTAGGTGGATACCTACAGGAAAGATGTTTACCAATGGCAATCTCAATGTTGACCGTGAAACCCCAAAGGGTTTGGATACTGATGTCACTAACCAAAATATATGCAATCAAGTTTGTAATATTAGTGCGGGTAGTCCTTACCGATTGCAGATACTTGATCCTTCAATACACGGACTGGCTTAAAGTATGGATAACAAAAGGAGTGATATCTCATAACTCACGGGTTCAAGTTACTCAACATTGATATTCAATCGGCTATGACGTATGAACACAACAGTTCATGCCTCGTACTCTAAAGAAAGAAAATTATGCGTTTGGTCGCTTTATCTTGAAGAAGAAATCTTCTCATTATATGACCATTCTCATCAACATGCTTCATGCTTTTTCCATGCGCTTTCAATTTTCAAGTGAACCGGGCTACTGTTGATTGTTTTCTTATTCCACTTGCTCAACTATAATGACGATGGCGACATCATGTGCTAATTTTACGGGGGAGAAGTGTGAATAGACTACATTTGGATGATTTCACTTATTCAATCAAGAATGGCATCTTCGTATGCAATTCTTGAGGGGGAGAAGAAGTATGATAATTCTGCATGGTTGATTGTTATTAGAGAATATATGGTCAAACGGCTCCAAACTCATGTAAGAACCGAGCTTCTTCTTATCGGGTCATTTCTACATGGAGTTTCGTCAAAGAGCCGTTGGTTGACATCTTCACGGGCTGATATGATTATATGACAAAGTGCTTCCAGTTGCGGGGTTGATTTCCTTGATGAACATCTTTCTGTTCTTGTTTGATTGGGAGGGATTTGATTTAAGGGGATTTGTTATTTGTAAGTTAACGGGAATGCATTTGGTGAGTTGAAGATGTTGACTTTCTATTCCCCAATTGGACAATCTTGAAGAAGGTCGAGTCTACAGTTGGTTCTACATTTTCTGCTTACATGTTAGAAGACTAAAGACGAGTTGCATTTAACGATATAAAGACTTCTTCTTATTCAAGGCATTTATCAAAAAGATTGTCGGTTTAGGGGAGAGTACTAATTGGGGGAGGGTGAAGTGTTTGATTTAATCCCCAATTAGATTTGCTCACACTATTCTTCAGCAAGTTGATTCTCACAATGACTTCAAGCGATCTTCTCAAACAGATTTCAAGTATTTGGGCTTATAATGTTTTGCTGATTCTGAAGTATCAAAACCAGCAAGGGAGAAGGAGACACAAATGTAAACACAAAGCGAGTAAACTTGATGAACTTAATTCTTCTAAGTGATTGAAGATATCCCGGGAAGACAAATGTCATGACCGCAGAGAAACTCAAGGTTTTACTCATCAAGGCGATTAAACTTGATGAACTTAATTCTTCTAAGTGATTGAAGATATCACGGGAAGACAAATGTCATGACCGCAGAGAAACTCAAGGTTTTACTCATCAAAGCTTTTAGTGTTCTTATTCCAACTATGTGGGGGAAGAGATGGAAGAGTTAGTTTCTGGTGATAAAAGAGGTACACAAGTGTGTGATGATTTCGATGCTATCGAAATCATCAGGGGAGAGCGATTGTGTACATTGGGACGCTCACCTGTTTCACTTGAGTGCTTAATCAGTGATTCAGAGATATAATCACTTATTCTGGAGTTGAAATCCGCAGAGATAGTCCTCCGCAGAGATAATCGTGATTCGCCTGCTTCTTCAATGTTTTCGGTTATTCTCTCTTTGGGCATTCGTGCCGGGTTCTTGAGCTTCATACACTTTCTTTAGGGGAGAGAAAAGTATACATCGGGTTATTCTTTGGCTATTGGACTTAATCTGCTACTTCGATGGTATAAGTTTCTCTGTCTTTGGGTATATGTGTATTCGGGTTCGTGAGGTCTAGTCTAAGAGACTGACTGCATCAATTCATCTACTTGGGGGAAGTGTTCTCTTGACACCTTTTGGAATGGATTGCGTCAGACTTCAGTCGAATGAAATTTGAGAAGAGTTATTTATGTGTGGGATGATACGTTGATGTTCTTCTTGTGGATGTGATCCGTGCCGAACCGTCAAGTCTAACAGACTTAAAACAGCTCAGACACAAATGCAAATGAAGATCAGAGAATACAGGGGATTCTCGGGTCGTTTAGTCCCAAGGAGACTCAATGGTGTGTAAAACTGATTCAGATTATGGAATGATCACTAAGGATAGTGATCTGCAAAGGTTTTGATTAAGAAATTACACTACTGATTGATTTGGAATAGAATTGGACACAGAATTTGGAAAGCACAACAACCAGATCAAAGAAACGTAAACGTAAGTTTTAAAAACTACGTATACGTACAAAATAAAAAGTGAAAACTAAGAAATAAAAGACCTAAAAATATAAAAATGACATTTTTGGAATCCTAAAAATAAAAGAAAATTATTAGAAAAGGAAAATTATTTTTAACACTATTTAATTAATTATTATTAATTAAAACTATTTTAACTATTTAATAAATACTCTAAATTAGAAGAAAATATAAAATAAGGCTAGAAAAATAAACTTATGATTCTGAAAAATCTAAAATACCATAAAACTAATTTTAAAACTGAAAATATATTTTTTAGACTTTTAATGTATTTATTATTAATTAATAACTATTTAAAATACACTTAATTACTAGAAAATAGAAAATAAACTTGGAAAAATAAAATTTTAACTTTGAAAAATCTACAATATGATAAAACTAAATTTAAAACAGAAAAGATATTTTTATGCTTTTTAATTATTTATTACTAATTAATTACTATTTTTAACTAATTTAAATTATAATAAATACTAAAAAGATAGAGAAAAATCTGAAACTTTTTCTAAAAATCCTATATGATGACAGAAACCTAAGAAAAATGGAAAAACAAGATTAGCTTATTAAAAAGATGAAAAGAAAAATAAAAAAGCTAGAAAACCTTAAATAAACACTATCACTGATTTTTATTTGGACTTTTTCTGGATTTTCTTTTTGAAAACTACTTTACTACTGATTATATGAAACTTTAATGAACACAAAAATTTTACAAACTTCAAATAAGCGTTTGATGAGCTTATGACCAACAGATATGAAAATAAGCTTATTTTTGAGAAATAAGCTCAAACAAGGTCACAACTGAAACAAAAGCTCAAAGTAGATGTGAACAAGCTTTAGGAACAGAAATGAAGCTAAAAGATACCAAGTAGCACTCTAAAAAGCTATGAACAAACAAATAAGCACTTTTGATATGACAAAGAAATGGGACAATCTTTAAGCCCTTAGCAACCCTAGCTAATAAGCTCAAAAATGAAACACAAGACTTGATACACTAAGAAGACCAGGTTGGCTTTCCAAAGAACCAGAGAACAAGAGATTTGAAGCACTAATAAGCTCTCTATGAGCTTATCAATTTGGACCCAAATTACGTGACGGGACAATTTGCAGTCAAGGTGCCCACAAAAAGCAGTTGAATAAGCACTTAAAAAGCTGAGAACCCAAGAACTATCATTTTTGTATTTTTCTTTACCAACTAGACTACAATACCTCCAAAGCTTATAATCTGAATCTCTTTAATAAACCCACAGTGAAATTCCCAAGTTTATTCAAAAACGACCCAAAGAGATTTTGACTTTTTTAGAACAACTAAAAAGTTGACCAAAGTGGATTTTGATTTGATCTAAAGCACTGATGATGTTGTTTTAAGGCATGTTAAGACTGAATATAGCAAGATTATTAACTTTTGAACACAAAATGATGATCATGGATTTGTAAAATCCAACAGTAAGCCACAGAAATAAGATCAAAGGAATTTTTGACTTTTTGCTAATGAGGACTTGATTTCTTGACTGAACTAAGTGGTATAAACCAAGTTATGAAGATTTCCAACAAAGCTAAAAGCCAGAGCACCTTTAAACACTACAAACCAAACACCCCTTTAGGCTAACTGTTATGAAGTTTTTTAGACCAAATCACAATTAGAAACCATAAGCTTGATTGCAGACCTTTAATAATCACTTATTATGACTAATGAAGCTTAAAACAACAATCAAAACAACACCAAACTCAGAAATGATGATTATTCAATTTCAACTGTTAAATCCAAGTTTTTGTAAACTACAAATTGAGAAGTACTAGCTACTGATTTAAAAGTTTAAACACACTTAAATATGATTAGTGAACTCAAAGAAACAAAAATATAAGCTATTTAAGCACTACAACAGTAAAATACCAAATTAGTCAAAAATGCTTACAAGTAGTTTCCAAGGAACAAACTGAGAACCAAGATCAATGAGCACCCCTATAAGCTTACCACTAAGCTACTAATCCCAAGGCCATCCATAATACACCTTGCTCCAGCTGTGAACACCTTCTCAAAGTGATTTTTGATTTTTTACCTATTTAATTGGTATTTTTGAGATTTTTTCTGTTTTTGAAGCTAAACTGAATTTTAAGATAACTAAAAGCTTCAATGAGCTTTCTAGGAGCTTAAGTGACTTATTCTAATCCATACAAACAACTGAAAATAACATTTGATCCAACTTGATATTTTGCATAAATATGAGAAATTGCATAAACTGAAATACACTTTAAAATTTGGAATTACTTATCAAAAGAGGTTCAAATACACTTGAGAGACTTAAATAAAGTACTTGAAATTAAAAACATACATTGAAAAGCTTAAATTAAAGAAAACGACTAAGAAAAATAAAATTACACTAGATATCTTTTTTACAATGCAACTCTCTCTCCTTTATAGACTTTTCCACATTCCCTGATATCCTCTGAATCTATCCCACCACACTTGAGCCCTTGGATCACTCAAAATCATCAGAACCGTCCACCTTGCATTTTGGCGCCAAATATCTTCAAAGCAGGTTTAATCATTTAAGGGATTTGGTTTGAGCAATTAAGGATATTTGGAGTTAGTGGAAGAAGAGGGGGAAAAAGCAAGGAGGGGGGTTGAAAATGGTGGAAAACCAAGACTGGTTTTTTGGAATATCAGGCATGGGAGAAGATGCTACAGTATTTCTGGTTTTGGGCGGTTTTATCTCTTGGTTTGACTTTCTGTTGACCGAGCCTTAATAACACATGGGGGGGTCACAATTGGTTGTGGCTGGGGTCAGAATTAGATTTGGACTGGGGGTCAAGGGTCAAGTATATTGGGCTAGCAGTTGGGCTTGAGGTTGTATTTGGATTTTGGGCTTGGTAAATATATTGTGTCCGTTTGGTTTGTGTATTAAACAAGGACCAAAAATGCAAATTTGCCAAACTTCAAGGACTGAAAGTGCCATTATTCCAAACTTCTCACAAGGACCAAATTTGCCATACATTGATAATACAAGGACCCTTTTTGCATAAATTCCATTTTAAAAGTCCAAGGACTAATTTTGCAAAATTTCAAAGTTTGAGGACCTTTCTTGCCAATTGACCAAAAATTCATTCAAGGATCATTTTTAACAACTTAAAATACTTCAGGGACCTTGAATGATAAATTTCCACATTTTTGAATTCCAGGGACTAGATTTGACAACTTTTAAAACTTGGGGGACTAAAACTGCCAATTTTGCAAACTTTATACATTTTTCATCTGATTTTGATATTTTTGCATATAAAACACATAAAACACTAATTTGTGATATTTTGATCATTTTGATGTGTTTCTGAGTGTTTTCAGATGATTCTGCAGTTTAGATTGTATAAAAATGATGAGTATTTAGACACTCATCAATCCCCCACACTAAGATATTGCTAGTCCCTAGCAATGTTTTGAAGCTTTAATGGATTTTAAAGACTCTTTACCAAAAGCCATTACTTCTGGAGTAGCCAAATGTTTTGATTCAAGTAAGAATCTTGGTACAACGATAACCAAATGATTTTGAGCAAATCATAAACATCAACGGATTTGATTTTGTCTTTACCAGCCGTACCCTTCGGACTAGCCAACTCTTAGATAAATTATCAGAATTATCTTTGGTGAGCTGAATACCAATTATGGATTTTCCACTGCCTTTACCACAAGCCATAACCTTGCGGGCTAGCCAACTCATTATCTTTTGAGGATGATGGGGAGTTGAGGAACCATACAATTTTGGGCAAATTGCAAGCCATATAAACGGATTTGAGAAATCTTTACCAAGAGCCGTTTGCTCCTGGATTAGCCAATCCTTTTGTCTTACAGACAAGGCGGACTGATAACCAAGATGAGTAAGTGTAGAACACTTACTCCAAAAAAAATTTTTGGCCAAAAACGGGGGATTAGGCGGTATAATTACGTGATAAAATTCGTGAGAATCCCCCCCACACTTAGAAATGAATATTGCCCTCAATATTCAAAGTACCGGCGGTTATGCCGAAACAAAGAACGTAAAAGGGAAATATTACGGCCATGGATTTTTTTTTTTTTAGAAAGAATGAGAATATACAAAGTGTGGGAAAAACTCCCCCACACTAGGGTGGTAGAAAGGGGATAAGAAGACAGAATTATGGGTGAAAACCCATATGGTGCATGCTAATGTTTTTGATTACCGAGTCACTAGCTTGACTCGATTCCCGCATTCATTGGTTCATGGGGAATGTTTGTAAATCCGGGACAACCACAAGGGGAATGTCCTCTCCAAAGTAATGCTTCACTCGATGACCATTCACTTTAAAATTAGGACCATCGGGTTGAGATAACTCAACGGTACCATAAGGATAAACCTTAGCGATAGTGAATGGGCGGACCAGTAGGACTTGAGCTTTCAGAAAATCTTCAATCTTGAATTGAAAAGAAGGACTCGATCACCAACGTTGAAAGCGCGGTTCTTGATCTTGGAGTCATGAATCTTCTTTGTCTTTTGCTTGTAGATCAAAGAGTTCTCATAAGCTTGATCACGAAGTTCATTTAATTCATTCATTTGAACTTTTCTATGATCACCGGTATGCGTATATCAAAGTTTGCATGCTTTAAGGCCCAGTAAGCCTTGTGCTCTAACTCAATTGGAAGATGACATGCCTTTCCGTACACTAGCTTGTATGGAGTACACCCAATTGGTGTTTTGTACGCTGTACGAAAAGCCCAGTCGTCATCAATTTATCCGACCGGGAAGCACGGTTTTCGCCAACCGTCCTCTCAAGGATTCTTTTAATACCACGGTTTGAAACTTCCACCGCCACTTGTTTTGGGGTGGTATGCGATGGAGAGGCGGTGGGTAACACCATATTTTTGCATAACTCTTTCAAATTGGTCATTACAAAAATGTGTACCACGATCACTGATTATCGCTCTCGGAGTTCCAAACCTGGCAAACAGAGATTTCAAAAACTTCACAACTACTCGGGCATCATTGGTGGGTAAGGCTTTTGCTTCAACCCATTTTGACAGATAGTCAACAGCCACGAGTATGTACTTGTTACCACGAGAAGATGGAAATGGCCCCATAAAATCAATACCCCATATGTCAAATATCTCACAAACTTGAATGGCATTTTGTGGCATTTCATTCCTTTGAGATATATTGCCATGACGCTGACAAGCGTCACAGGTTTTGACATAATCGTGGGCATCCTTATAGATTGTGGGCCAATAGAACCCGGAATCAAACACCTTTTTGGCGGTGTAGTTTGGACTATGGTGGCCCCCGGTGGGTCCAGCATGACAAGCCTTGAGAATGTCAAGAGCTTCTTGTCCATAAACACACCGTCGGATGACTTGATCCGCACAGATTTTGAACAAGAAAGGGTCGTCCCAGAAATAATGTTTAACATCTTTGAAGAATTTGTTCTTCTGCTGGGTCGACATCCCTTTCACAATGAAGTTACCCGCATGGTAATTTGCAAAGTCACAAACCATGGGGTGGTAGAATTTCCACGAAAAGAAACCGCATTGAGTGTCTCGAGAGGAAATGTTTCATTTATATCCTTTTTCTCGAAGACATCTTGGTGAGGGTTTTCTAATCAGACAGATGATCAAACTAGATTCTCGGCTCCTTTTTATCACGTATAATGATATCAAATTCTTGGTGGAGGAGAATCCAACGAAGCAATCTCGGCTTTGCATCTTGTTTTGCAAAGAGATATTTAAGAGCCGAGTGATCTGTATACACTACGCATTTGGTCAAGATTAAGTACGGCCGAAACTTCTCAAATGCATACACCACGGCTAATAGCTCTTTTTATGTGGTGGTGTAATGAGTTTGAGCCTCAGTCATAGTTTTGCTTGCGTAGTGAATAGGCTGGAAATGCTTGTTTCTTCGTTGCCCTAGGACGCACCGATAGCAAAATCACTTGCATCGCACATGAGCTCAAAAGGCAAGTCCCGGAACGAGAATGGGTGCTTCAGTTAGCTTTTTCTTCAATGTTTCAAAAGCTATGATGCACTCGGGTGAGAAGATAAAAGGAGCATCCTTTTCAAGAAGATGGGTCATTGGCCGGGCGATTTTGAAAAAATCTTGAATGAATCTCGATAAAACCGGCATGACCTAAAAACTCCTAATACCTTTGACGGTAGTAGGATGAGGCAGCTTAGCAATGACATCAACTTTTGCTCTATCTACCTCAATCCCGTTCTTTGAAATCTTATGGCCAAGGACAATGCCTTCTTTGACCATAAAGTGACTTTTCTCCCCGTTTAGACAAAGATTGGTGTCTTCACACCTTTGAAGCATTTTATCTAAATGGGAGAGACATGATTGAAAAGAATCCCCAATGACCGAGAAGTCATCCATAAACACTTCCATTGTTTCCCCGATCATGTCGTGGAATATGGCCATCATACATCGTTGGAACGTGCCGGGAGCATTACATAAGCCAAAAGGCATACGTTTGTAGGCAAAAGTTCCGTATGGGCAAGTGAATGTGGTTTTCTCTTGATCATTTGGATCAATGGGGATCTGAAAGTAACCCGAGAAACCATCAAGGAAACAATAGTATTCGTTCCCCGCTAATCTCTCAAGCATCTGGTCCATGAAGGGTAGAGGAAAATGGTCTTTACGGGTGGCGTCATTCAACTTACGATAGTCGATGCAAACACGCCATCCCGTCACCAATCGAGTTGGAATTAACTCGTTATTTTCATTAGTGACAACGATAATGCCACCCTTTTTGAACACAATGAATTGGGGGACCCAAGGGTATGCGAGATCGGGTAAATCAATCCGGCATCAAGAAGTTTGATAACCTCCTGTTTGATAACATCATGGATTTTTGGATTCACTCGTCTCGATGTTGAACTGCTGGGTTTAAAGTCATCCTCCATCAAGATTTTATGAGTACGAACTTCGGGGTTTATACCTTTGATGTCGGAGAGTTTCCAAGCAATTGCTTGCTTGTGTGACTTCAAGATTTTAATGAGAGCATCTTTTTCATCTTTACTCAAATCTCGAGCAATAATGACGGGTAATTTATCATCACCCTCAAGGAATGCATACTCGAGATGAGGAGGTAAGTCCTTAAGCTCAACCTCAGGAAATTCTTCAGATTTTTCTCAACCTGAATTGACTTCCTCGTTATGAAGTTTGATGGGAGGAGAGGAAGAGAAGTATCAGATTGACACTTTCTCAAGAAGAATATCTCCCTCAGTTAATCTCATTTTGATTAATCTCAACTGGGATTGAATCACTAGGATGAGGGGTTGATGATAGATCATCATTGAGCAACTTCTCAATAAGAAGTATGTCCTCCTCAATATCAATTGGAGCGTGATCAATTTCCCAAGGTACAGAATCACTAGCCAAGTATGCCTCAATCTCTTTCGAGATGGAGTCATTTCCCTCAAAAGGAGTGATAGAAGGAGTAGAATTGGCTATGATAGGTTGAGAAGATGTGGTGGAATCCCCACTCACAGAATTATGAGAATAACCAAGAACTTCTTGAGAGTACTCTTCAGTGGCAACATCAATGATCTCTATTCGGTTAACCGACTTCGGAATCATAATTTGGAGTACCTCGAAGTTTGGTCAAGGTTGAAGGTGACAGCTTCGTTACCAACACGTAATGTGATTTCTTGCTCAAATACATCTATGAGAGCGCGGCCCGTTCTCAGGAATCCTCGACCAACAATGAGAGGAACCCGATGATCGGCATCAAAATCAACAACCACGAAGTCAGATGGAAAATGGAACTTTCCTACTTTCACAAATACGTCCTCGGCAATTCCAAGAGGACGGGATATGATCGATCGGCAAGCTCGAGAGTCATGCATGTAGGAGTGAGTTCGGAAGAAAGTTTCTTCCACTGAATATGGCATAAGGTTTATGCTTGCACCAAGATCTGCTAGGGCAAAGCATTCAACCATTCATGGAAATACACAAGGTAAGAGAAATTTTCCAGGATCTCCAAGCTTTTCGGAAGCTTCTTGGAATAAGCTGCTGGCGGTTCTCGTTAAGAGGAGTCTTAGCCATTTCAAACAGCTTTTCCTTATTGCTTAACATGTGTTTGAGAGTTGATGCAAACTTGGGCATCAGCATGATAGCATCCGTAAAGCTTATGTCAAAGTGTAACTCTTGGAAAATTTGGAAAAATTTATCCATTTGATGACTAGCTTTCTCGCGGAGCTTCTGCTCATTCAAGCGTGATGGGTAAGGAATAGAAGATTTGGATTTCGATTCTCACAGGGCTATAGGAGGTTCAAAAACAACTCCGGAATAGACTGGGTTTCGGACCACTTGAGGTTGGACTACCGAAGGTTGGGCGTGTGCGGTACTTGGGCTTGAATTTTGCACCTTGTCCGTTGTTTCCTTGGTAACTTGACTCATTGCCACGGGGAGGAGGGCATTGGAGTCGTAGGTCCATTGTGTTTTGGAGGTTCACTGTCCACTACCTTAGGGAGAGAAGAAGAAGAAGAGGTAGTAGGAACAGTAGGTCCAGTATATGAAACACCACTTCTGGTTGTGATCGCCTTGGCATCGCCCCTCGGGTTAGCGATCGTATTGCTCGGTAAAGTACGAGCCAGGGTCGATCATTTAAAGACTTCTTCAGATCGGCAATCGGTGACCAACAACTGTTCATTTCATCTTGGGATTTCATGAGCTGCTTGATAACTCATCGGATGATGGTCCGGAGGAGTAATGGGGAGGAGCTGGAGGGATAAATTGAGGCCGTATGTTTTGATTATAGCCAAAATTCCCTTGATTAGGATTCACATTCCCCTGAAACTGATTCCCTCGATTGAAATGGTTTTGATGAAGGTTCCCCTGATGTTGGAAACCTTGATTGGGTCCGGGATAGAAATTACCTTGGTTTTGATAACCTTGGTTCATTCTTGGTTGGTTCGATTCGGTTTTGCATGTTGTGATTTTGATTGAAACCGGGTGGTGCACGATTAGTGTTAGCACGGTAGTGTGGTTCAGATGTGGTCGGTATTGATTATGGTTTACGAGCTACGGGGCTTGGTAAAGGAAGCATCGGTTGCTTGACAATCATAATACGCATGTGGACCACTACAAGTTTCACATACCTTGTTTACGGCTTTGTTGGCTCGGGCTTATGAATTTAAAGCTTTTGATTTCCTTAACATCCTTAATCATACAGCGGATGGCATCCGTTAGAAGCTATCGGAGCTGCTAACTCGAGAGTTCTTGGATGAAGGAGCGAGTGTTAGGAATATTGACTTTGTTGCGAGAAATAGGAACTTTTGATTTTTTGCTCGCAAATCTCAATCACATCTTTAGGTCTACGATTCAAGATATTGCCGCCTGCAGCTGCATTCAAGGAATCTTGATCATTACCGTTCAACCCATTGTAAAAGATATTGACTTGTTGAAGCTCCGTGAATTCATGATGGGGCATTTCCGAGGAGATCTTTGAATCTCTCCCATGCCTCTCCAAAGTTTTCATCGAAATTTTGACGAAATCCAGAAATTTCATTTTTGAGATTAGTCGTCTTTGATGGAGGAAAGAAGTAGTTCACAAACTTTTGAACAAGATCCTCCCAAGTTTCGATAGATCGAGGGGTTCTTTTCCGCCAAATCCGGGCTTGTCCCTCAAGAGAGAATGGAAAAAGCATCAACTTGATGACTTTTTGTGGCACATCCTTGTAATTGATAGTTGAAGTCAATTTGTTAAACCAACGGATGTGTGCATACGGGTCTTCACGATCAAACCCGTGGAATTGATTTGTAGACACAAGTTGGATCAAATGTGTCTTCAATTCGAAGTGATCAGAATTGATTACGGGTAAAACGATGGCATCTCCATAACCCTCGGTGGGTGCTTGGAGCATTTCCGCCATAGTACGTTAGTACGCCATTTCGACAGGTGGTGGTGGTAGGCGTTCCTCGATCCGGGTGAAGGAGCTGAGCGTCCTCTACGTCTACGAGGAATCTTTCCAAGTTGAAAGTGGACTTGTAGAAGCTGGAAAACGAGTGCGCATGCACTATGTATAAAAATCAATTTTCAAAACAAATGAGACAAAACACAAGTGAACTTTAACCAATAATCACAAATGAAATGGCTTTTTTAAAAAAGGTACACCAAATCACAAGTGACACAAAGGCAAGTTTTAAATCTGATGTTCGGGAACTTATTAATGGTCGCACCCCCAGTTAGGTAGTGCTGCTTGCCTTGATTTGCGGTGGTTGATTTTTATGTATTCAATTAAGTACCACGGAAAAGACGTAGGTTAGATTTGTGCAGATGGGTTCAAAAACTTTTGGACAATATTTTTGTTATCGTCTCGTTTAACCAAATCGTATCTCTTCAAGAATCACCTTAAAAGAGAATACAAAATAGAAAACGTTCCGATTGTTTTGTTGTTTTATATATTTTTGGTGTTTTAACACTTTAGGAAAAGTGTTAATGACTTTTTTGATTTTTTATAACTTTACAAAAACTTTTTACAAATGATGGGTATGTGCAACAATGGATCTGACAATGGCTAAACACACGCTAAAGCCTCCCCGCAGCGGCGTAAAATTTTGATCCGTGCGAACCGTCAAGTCTAACAGACTTAAAAGCAGCTCGGAACACAAATGCAAATGAAGATCGAGAGAATACAGGGATTCTCGGGTCGTTTAGTCCCAAGGAGACTCAATGGTGTGTAAAAGCGGTTAGATTATGGAATGATCACTAAGGATAGTGATCTGCAAAGGTTTTGATTAAGAAATTACACTACTGATTGATTTGGAATAGAATTGGACACAGAATTTGGAAAGCACAACAACCAGATCAAAGAAACGTAAACGTAAGTTTTAAAAACTACGTATACGTACAAAATAAAAAGTGAAAACTAAGAAATAAAAGACCTAAAAATATAAAAATGACATTTTTGGAATCCTAAAAATAAAAGAAAATTATTAGAAAAGGAAAATTATTTTTAACACTATTTAATTAATTATTATTAATTAAAAACTATTTTAACTATTTAATAAATACTCTAAATTAGAAGAAAATATAAAATAAGGCTAGAAAAATAAACTTATGATTCTGAAAAATCTAAAATACCATAAAACTAATTTTAAAACTGAAAATATATTTTTTAGACTTTTAATGTATTTATTATTAATTAATAACTATTTAAAATACACTTAATTACTAGAAAATAGAAAATAAACTTGGAAAAATAAAATTTTAACTTTGAAAAATCTACAATATGATAAAACTAAATTTAAAACAGAAAAGATATTTTTTATGCTTTTTAATTATTTATTACTAATTAATTACTATTTTTAACTAATTTAAATTATAATAAATACTAAAAAGATAGAGAAAAATCTGAAACTTTTTCTAAAAATCCTATATGATGACAGAAACCTAAGAAAAATGGAAAAACAAGATTAGCTTATTAAAAAGATGAAAAGAAAAATCAAAAAGCTAGAAAACCTTAAATAAACACTATCACTGATTTTTATTTGGACTTTTTCTGGATTTTCTTTTTGAAAACTACTTTACTACTGATTTTATGAAACTTTAACGAACACAAAAATTTTACAAACTTCAAATAGCGGTTTTGATGAGCTTATGACCAACAGATATGAAAATAAGCTTATTTTTGAGAAATAAGCTCAAACAAGGTCACAACTGAAACAAAAGCTCAAAGTAGATGTGAACAAGCTTTAGGAACAGAAATGAAGCTAAAAGATACCAAGTAGCACTCTAAAAAGCTATGAACAAACAAATAAGCACTTTTGATATGACAAAGAAATGGGACAATCTTTAAGCCCTTAGCAGCCCTAGCTAATAAGCTCAAAAATGAAACACAAGACTTGATACACTAAGAAGACCAGGTTGGCTTTCCAAAGAACCAGAGAACAAGAGATTTGAAGCACTAATAAGCTCTCTATGAGCTTATCAATTTGGACCCAAATTCTGTGCACAGGACAGATTTGCAGTCAAGGTGCCCACAAAAAGCAGTTGAATAAGCACTTAAAAAGCTGAGAACCCAAGAACTATCATTTTTGTATTTTTCTTTACCAACTAGACTACAATACCTCCAAAGCTTATAATCTGAATCTCTTTAATAAACCCACAGTGAAATTCCCAAGTTTATTCAAAAACGACCCAAAGAGATTTTGACTTTTTTAGAACAACTAAAAAGTTGACCAAAGTGGATTTTGATTTGATCTAAAGCACTGATGATGTTGTTTTAAGGCATGTTAAGACTGAATATAGCAAGATTATTAACTTTTGAACACAAAATGATGATCATGGATTTGTAAAATCCAACAGTAAGCCACAGAAATAAGATCAAAGGAATTTTTGACTTTTTGCTAATGAGGACTTGATTTCTTGACTGAACTAAGTGGTATAAACCAAGTTATGAAGATTTCCAACAAAGCTAAAAGCTAGAGCACCTTTAAACACTACAAACCAAACACCCCTTTAGGCTAACTGTTATGAAGTTTTTTAGACCAAATCACAATTAGAAACCATAAGCTTGATTGCAGACCTTTAATAATCACTTATTATGACTAATGAAGCTTAAAACAACAATCAAAACAACACCAAACTCAGAAATGATGATTATTCAATTTCAACTGTTAAATCCAAGTTTTTGTAAACTACAAATTGAGAAGTACTAGCTACTGATTTAAAAGTTTAAACACACTTAAATATGATTAGTGAACTCAAAGAAACAAAAATATAAGCTATTTAAGCACTACAATTAAAATACCAAATTAGTCAAAAATGCTTACAAGTAGTTTCCAAGGAACAAACTGAGAACCAAGATCAATGAGCACCCCTATAAGCTTACCACTAAGCTACTAATCCCAAGGCCATCCATAATACACCTTGATCCGGTGTGAACACCTTCTCAAAGTGATTTTTGATTTTATGCCTATTTAATTGGTATTTTTGAGATTTTTTCGTTTTTTGAAGCTAAAGCTGAATTTTAAGATAACTAAAAGCTTCAATGAGCTTTCTAGGAGCTTAAGTGACTTATTCTAATCCATACAAACAACTGAAAATAACATTTGATCCAACTTGATATTTTGCATAAATATGAGAAATTGCATAAACTGAAATACACTTTAAAATTTGGAATTACTTATCAAAAGAGGTTCAAATACACTTGAGAGACTTAAATAAAGTACTTGAAATTAAAAACATACATTGAAAAGCTTAAATTAAAGAAAACGACTAAGAAAAATAATATTACACTAGATATATCTTTTACAATACATATCTCTCTCTCTTTATAGACTTTTAGCATTCCATGAGGTACTCTGAATCTATCCCACCACACTTGAGCCCTTGGATCACTCAGAATCATCAGAACCGTCCACCTTGCATTTTGGCGCCAAATATCTTCAAAGCAGGTTTAATCATTTAAGGGATTTGGTTTGAGCAATTAAGGATATTTGGAGTTAGTGGAAGAAGAGGGGGAAAAAGCAAGGAGGGGGGTTGAAAATGGTGGAAAACCAAGACTGGTTTTTGGAATGTCGAGCATGGGAGAAGATGCTACAGTATTTCTGGTTTTGGGCGGTTTTATCTCTTGGTTTGACTTTCTGTTGACCGAGCCTTAATAACACATGGGGGGGTCACAATTGGTTTGTGGTGGGGTCAGAATTAGATTTGGGTGGGGGTCAAGGGTCAAGTATATTGGGCTAGCAGTTGGGCTTGAGGTTGTATTTGGATTTTGGGCTTGGTAAATATATTGTGTCCGTTTGGTTTGTGTATTAAACAAGGACCAAAAATGCAAATTTGCCAAACTTCAAGGACTGAAAGTGCCATTATTCCAAACTTCTCACAAGGACCAAATTTGCCATACATTGATAATACAAGGACCCTTTTTGCATAAATTCCATTTTAAAAGTCCAAGGACTAATTTTGCAAAATTTCAAAGTTTGAGGACCTTTCTTACCAATTGACCAAAAATTCATTCAAGGATCATTTTTAACAACTTAAAATACTTCAGGGACCTTGAATGATAAATTTCCATATTTTTGAATTCCAGGGACTAGATTTGACAACTTTTAAAACTTGAGGGACTAAAACTGCCAATTTTGCAAACTTTATACATTTTTCATCTGATTTTGATATTTTTGCATATAAAACACATAAAACACTAATTTGTGATATTTTGATCATTTTGATGTGTTTCTGAGTGTTTTCAGATGATTCTGCAGTTTAGATTGTATAAAAATGATGAGTATTTAGACACTCATCAGGATGATATAACCTCGAACGAAGAATCACGGTGATATTCTTAAAAGGAGCAGCAAGATCGATGATAATGGTGTGCTTCTTTGTGCACCTGGCTAATGGAAGCTTGAAAGAAAGCTTTGAATCTGCTCAGCTAAAGGATTTTCGGTTTGGGGGAAGCTGCCAAAGTCTCACTTTCAGATGGTTCAATTTATTTCTTCAATGCAAGAGCCTCAGAAGCTTTGGTGGTGAAATTTTTACGGATGATGACTTCTATCTTCTACAACGGGGCTGCTCGATATCCTTATCTCGGTACTCGTATCATCATCTTCTTAAACTATATCATCTACTATATCATTGTAAATATTTATCAAAAACAAAATACAAAAATATAAAACCTTCAAAAACAAAATAGAAAAATATAAAATCAACAAAAACCCATAAAAATCAGAAAATTTGAAAAAGACCAAAAATATTGTTTTTCTAAGACATGTCTTCTGGTATCGATAACATCTGCGGTCTTAGAAATGTCATTCAATAATGGCACGGGACCATAGATGAAGTTCGAGCAGGAGGTGTAAATATTCTTTTCCAAAACATGTCACATACCGTGGCTTACAGTTATTTCAGACTGTAACCCGTGCTTAAAAAATGATGGCTTACAGTTATTTCAGACTGTAACCCGCGCTTCAAATATGGCTTACAGTTACTTCAGACTGTAACCCATGCTTAAAACTATGGCTTGCTATTATTTCAGATAGCAACCCGTTCTTCAAGAAAGGAAAGTGCTGCGCTAAATCCAATTTTCAAATATTTCGTGCACTTATCCTAAAACAAAATGAGGAAAGCATGTCGAAGGACTGCTGTTCCTACTAAAATATTTTTCTTTCTAAAATTCTTCAGAAAAATATTTGTTTTAACAAAATGGTGGAAAATGAGTTGCTTTAAAAAAAACAATCAGATTCTTGTTTTATAAAATTGAAAAACTCAATCAATGACTTCAGCGCTTTTAACCTTTTCAGAAAAATAAGTCATTGATTGAGGGGAGAATGTTTTCAAATTTATATCATCTAACGGACTTTCTTAATTATCCTACGTGCTTAATTAAAAATGATATTTGCCTATGTCGAAGGACTAGGAATTTAGGATATGATTGTTAGGATTAGATGATTAGAGTTTGATAAACACATTTTTCCCATGCCGTATATGAATTGATTGACATGTTGGATTGACTTTTATTAGTCGATTAATGTTTGGGTGATTTCGACCACCATATATTTGTTTGTGTCCACTAACATATGAAGATATTATGGTATATAAGAATGTTCCCGATCCGGATCCCACAATTGAAGATGATTGGATGCCGAAAGGAAAGGGTAATGTTAGGAATTAGAAAATTCCATAGTGAAGAGTCGGTCACCCCAAATGTTATCTAGCTTAAGTTAGCTCGTGGACTTGTCATTAGTTACGTTATTTAGTAGTTTATTTATTAGTTTGTAGCGTAGTATAGTGTAGTGCAACACCGTGGAGGAAGGACGGGTCTTTACCCACTGTATCCCTGATCCACAGGCCGATAGGAGGTCGTGTATTTGTAAGTATAAATACCCCTTCCATCCATGGAAGGGGTGGTGCTTCTTCTCATCATAATCTAATCTTACAACTTTTGTGAAGTAACTCTCTACCAAGAACACCCAACTCTCTAACTTTCTCTCTCTAATGGCTAACATGTATTTTGATCTCCCAAGACCACCCGAATCATCAAACACATAAAAATAATGATCCTACAATTGGTATCAAGAGCCAAGGTTTTTTGTGTTATGTTGATTTGTGTGGTTTCGTACCATGGTTGTTGTGGTTTTGATACTCGTTTACTGTTTTGTGTATTTATGTGGTCGGAATATCTTTTATGGGTAAACTGTTGTTATCATGTTTTTGTATCCTCTTTTGGTCATCAAAGGTATTGTTCATTCAGTTTTAATATCTGTCTTGTCTATTTACTTGGTCCAAAAAGATATATCAATATGTAAACTGTTTTGTTCCATATGGTGACTTTTGATAGTCTAATGGTCATTCTTGATGTGGTAATACAATGGTCAAACTGGGTCAAACAGTCATATGCAGTTTTTTTTTGTCACGTTTTCTGGGTTTGTTTTTGAATATGGTCGGAATCTTGGTCGGATAAGACGCCGGAAAACCCATAAATCTTGCTAGCGACTTATGTTATGAAAAGTTGGCGACTTGGTTATCTCGTTGACTTTCTTGAAAGTCAATAGCGAGTTATTTAAAATAGTAGCGACTTGGTTCTAATCCTAGCGACTTGTCTTTACAAGTCGTAGCAACTTGTGCTAGCGACTTGGGCTAGAGACTTGGTGTAGCGACTTATGCTAGCGACTTATGCTAGCGACTTGACTTAAAGAGGCTAGCAACTTGACTCCACGACTTGGACCTAGCGACTTACTACAGAAATGAAGAATGAGACTGTTTAATGACCACGACCTCAAACACAAAACCAAATACAAACATCAACGACCTGAGTTTCTTCTCATCATCGGTCCATATTCAAATCAAAAATTGAAACGAATTATCTCTACATACACGAGACCATCAACATATCCTAATCCTACTCCATCTCAACTGCCAAGACTCTATTCAAACAAGACTCACTTGAAATGAAAATAATGTTACGATCTCAGATTCATCGAAGTTTGGCTAAGACCTTCAAGATCTCTATTCAAGTCTTATTAAAACCCCTCGATATTCATCACAGATCTAGATAGACTAAATGACTAATTGAATAACAAAGTTCTAGATCTCAGCTTGCATGACTCGTGGCTCTCAAATGAAACACCAAGACTATCATGAGTCTATATCACGAGTCATTCATTCCATCATTGATCAAAACGTTCTTCCGTTTATTTATTCGAAGGTAACGAATTGATGTCAACAATCTTGTTGTATCAAATCATTATTTCGGTAATAAATTGAATGCTTATCTAAACGAAAACAAGTTTTATCACAATTAAAACCTACCGTATTCAATTTGTGTGTGATGACTTGTACACAACTCTTGCCCTCCATATGGCTATGTCGATTCTTCAAAGCAGCAAGACCATCCCTGTGGCGTTGATATTTCGAGCCCTTGCCATCCCTGTGGCTAGCTCATAAGATCGAAGGCTCTTTGATATTAATGATGAGTCTTGTGTGTTTGATTTGTATATGATGTGTTAAGCGTTATATGATGATTGATATTAGGTGTTGAGGTGTGAGATGTATTTGGGAATAAAGCTTACTGCTTTTCTTTGGATTTGTGGGAAAGAAATGTTGGGGGCGGATAATATGTGAGATTATTTAGGGTTTGTTAAAAACGGAGTATTTGGTGTGTAGGGTTGCACATGACCGGTTGTGAGTTAAATTAGGGTAACAACTCTAATAAGAGTCGTTATATACCCTTTATGTTTAGGGATAAGCTTTGTTGGAGTTGTGTGGAGTTCATGGGCCGTGTATTTTGTGAAGTAGATCAGGTTGTGAAACTTTAGAGATGGGCTCCAAATGGTTGTCTTGTGTTATTGGGTCATGGATTAATGTGTGAATTAAGCTTGTTACAGCCTTTGCGTGGTCCGATTATTGATCATGTATTATGCGTAACAATTTGTGAACCATGTTACTTAAATGTGATAATCACTTGGTCGACTCATTACTGCTAACTGGTGTTATTTGGACAATCTGGTGTAAGCAACTTGATCGAGATTATTTATTGAATGTGACTTGTTCAAAGGACCATGAAATGCTATCGGACCTCATTGGTTTTAACGAATGGAATGGACGGGAGTGAGTCTATAACTTGTTTGGGCCTAATAATTTTGCACTCATATCAAACGGACGGATTTAAATGTAAACTTATTCAAAATTGTTATCAGTATATTTTCATAGAAAATATTGGATATAAATTTTTGATATTTTGGTTATGAGTGGTATTTTGGGTCATTATCACGAAGGATACTACGTACTCTCGGCTTGAGCTTAATTTTGAGAATAAGATGGCTACGGGGTCTTGTAGGAGTATTACTTACGGGGTTATTGTGTCTATTACTTGATGTAATTTGATGATGAGATGTGATGTGTTACGAGTTGAAGAGATTTGATTTGGGATTGATGCTGTAATTTGTTGTGCTGTGGATTTGATACGTTGGTTTATACATTTTCTCAAAGGATATTATGGCACGGCTTGATTTGATGTACAAAGTTGACTTTGGGGTTGTTTGTACTTGGTATTTCTTACTTGGAACTGAAGTAAGGTTTTCCGGGGGCGTTTACTCATTTCGTCTTCTTTCTTTCTACCCTTCTGCGAAGATGACTTGTTTGGGCGTTTATTGAGTGTGATAAAGACTTGGCTATTTAGTTACGGTTGTGATTCTTTCTCGCTTAACCCACAACGTAGCTATCACTTCGGTGTCTCACGCAGTTGAGGATACGTCAAGAGGTTTTGTACATTGGGTACACCGTTTCTTTTTCATGAGAATTAGTGCAAGCTTAAGTAACAAATCCGGGGAATGTTACGTCTTGTTCAAGTTTGGCATATCGGGTCTATTTCTCCATGTGGTCACTACAATAGCCGACAGAATGCGTGATTGATGTATCTACGAAAGTGTTTAATTGGATGGTTGATGATGGTGTTGATGTTGATTATGAACCGTTGATGAACCGCAGCACGTTCCCCTAAAACAGATATTCACTGAAACCAAAGTTGTCATAACACATTCAAGCTGACATTGTTTACGGTTTTGTCTTGATTTTGTAAAATCCCGCGAAAGAACCTATTTCTCGGTTTAAATCATAGACTTGTAAAATCCCGTGACAATGGAAACATCCTGGTATTAGTAAAGTGCATTTCCGGATCTATCTTACGGTTTATTCTTGGTTTTGTAAAATCCCGCGAAAGAATCTATTTTTCGGTTTAAACCATAGAGTTGTAAAATCCCGTTATGATGGAACCATCTTGGAGAAAGGAAAGCGTATTTCGGTGTCTTCTGATGCTGGTATTACGGTTTCTGTTTCGAAGAAGGGATAAAAGGGTGTACTTCATGAATTGGGTGTGTGTTTGGGTTGTCTTCATGGCAGTTTGGTTATTACAAGGTTTTACGGGAGTATGCTCTCTAAACCATGGTCGGGATGAAACCATTATCAAAGTTCATTTAAATGTCAAAGAAGGCTAGATTTGAGCAGTTCAGAAGATGTGACATCGGCGTTAATTCGGTATTATTTATTTGAGGTTGAAGTGAAATATCACGGGCGAGTGTACTTAGTATCTGAAGGTATCAGGGATGGTTGGATGAAGATTCTTCATGATCCTTGTTCAAGCTTATTATTTAAAACGAAGACTTGGAAATCTAGTTATTGTTGAGTGACTTTTACCTTTTCTTTTACCGCTTGGGGGAATTGGGCTCTTATCATCTCAAAATAACTATCACTTTAAGGAGTTACGTTGTAGTGCTCAGTGTCACATTCAATTGTGGATTTTCAAGAGGTAATGTACGTCTATTACTTGATGGTTGGTTGGTTGAAGAGTATAGAGTACTTAAGAGATTCAATGGAGCATGAATTCTCGGCACCGCTCTTTGTTACACATGTGCAAGTTTAAGTCACGAGTTCGGGTTAGTTTACTTCATGGTCAAATTCATCATATTGGGTTTTCTCCATCAGCTGTCACGACAAAGAGCCTACTGAATGATAATGGGGTTGATTACATGTTTTGCCAAAAGAGATTGAAAAGAGAGATATTATGACGTCTGTTCATGATTCGGGCCTCGTACTCTAAAGAAAAGAAATGTGTACGTTTGGTCGCATTATCTTCAAAGAAGAGAAATCTTCTTATGACGTCTGTTCACATCAATTCAGGCCTCGTACTCCAAAGAAAAGAAATGTGTACGTTTGGTCGCGCATTATCTTCAAGAAGAAGAAATCTTCTTATGACGTCTGTTCACATCAGTTCGGGCCTCGTACTCCAAAGAAAAGAAATGTGTACGTTTCAGTGCGCATTATCTTCGAAGAAAGAAATCTTCTTATGACGTATGAATACACAGTTCATGCCTCGTACTCAAAGAAAAGAAATGTGTACGTTTGGTCGCATTATCTTCGAAGAAGAGAAATCTTCTTATGACGTATGAACACATCAGTTCATGCCTCGTTCTTCAAAGAAAAGAAAGGTGTATGCGTGTGCGCTTTATCTTCGAAGAAGAAATCTTCTTATTATGACCATTCTCATCAACATGCTTCATACTTTTTCCATGCGCTTGAGTCATCAAGTGAACCGGGCTACTGTTGATTGTTTTCTTATTCCACTTTCTCAACTATAATGAGATGGCGACATCATGTGCTGATTTTTGCGGGGAGAAGTGTGAATAGACCACATTTGGATAATGTTCACTTGTTTAATCAAGAATGGCATCTCCGTATGCAATTCTTGAGGGGAGAAAAGTGTGAATTTTGCATTGTTGATTGATATTTGAGAATATAAATGGTCATACGGCTCTAAACTCATGTAAGAACCGAGCTTCTTCTTATCGGTCATCTTCACATGGAGTTTTTCTATTCTAAGAGCCGTTGGTTGACATCTTCACAAGCTGATATGAGTTTATTGACAAAGTGCTTCCGGTTAATGCTTCACGTGCACATTAACATGATGATTCCGAACAATCTTCTGTTCTTGTTTGATGTGATTGTTTGCTTGGTGTTACCATTTTGTGTGTTAGCTGCGGGCTGATTGCTGATTTCCTTGATTAACATCTTTCTGTTCTTGTTTGATTGGGAGGATCTTAATTAAGGGGATTTGCAAGATGTAAGTTAATTGGGATGCTTTTTGGTGATGTTCTTGTGTTTCTGGTGAAATGAAGATGTTAACTATCTATTCCCCAACTGGACAATCTTGAAGAAGGTCGAGTCTACAGTCGGTTCTACATTTTCCGCTACATGTTAGAAGACTAAAGACGAGTTGCATTTAACGATCTAAAGACTTCTTCTTTATCTGGGCATTTATCAAACAGATTGTCGGTTTAGGGGGAGCACTAATTGGGAGAGAGCTATAAGTCAGATTCAATTCCCAATTAGACTTGCTCATATTCTTTAGCAGTGACTCCTCGAGATGTTGATATTGACTATTGTTGGACATTTGACACAAGGTGATTACTTGAGTTAATCATTTATCACTTATTTGAGATTGAAGTTGACTTTCACAAAGGCGTGTTCTTATTTGATAACTTGCTCGGGCTTAAGAATTTGAGGTGAAGACTTGGTTTATCTAGTTACCAGCAGTCGAGGTGGATGGTTGAAGACATGGTTAACTATCACTATAGGAGTTACTTTGTTTTACTTGTCACGCATATGGCGGTGTGGATAATCGCAAGAGGTGTTAATGTCTCATACTTTGTTTGGGTAGTGAGTACTTAGAGATTTGCTTGAAGCATAAATTCTCTACACCGTTCTTCCATCATTAGGTGCAAGCTTAAGATACAAATGTGGGGAAGTTGACTTGAGTTTCAAGTATGGTATAGCGGGTTTTCTTCTTGATGGTCACTTCAAATTGTCTACATAAGGGTTGATAAAAATAGTCGAGAGAGAGTCTTGACAAGTTGATTCTCACAAGAGTTCAAGTGTTCTTCTCAACAAATTTCTAGTATTCAGGCTTATAATGATTTCTTGACTCGAAGTGTCTAAACCAGCAAGGGGAAGGAGACACACATCTATCTGGCGAGTAATCTTGACGAGCTTAACACTTCTAAGTGATTGAAGATATCCCGGAAGACTATGTCATTACCGAGAGAAACTCAAGATTTGACTCATGGCGTTCAGTGTTTTTTTATTCCAACTATGTGGGTGAAGAGATGGAAGAGTTAGTTTCGATGATAAAGAGGTACACAAGTGTGTGATGATGCTATCGCATTCATCAGAGGAGAGAGATTGTGTACATTGGGGATGCTCAGCTGTCTCACTTGAGGGCTTAATCGGTGATTCAGAGATATAATCACTTATTCTGGAGTTGACATCCGCAGAGATTGTCACCCTTGAGATAATCGGTGATTCGGCCTGCTTCTTCAATGTTATCGGTTATTCTCTCTTTGGGCATTCGGGTACTTCGGGTTCTGGAGCTTCATACACTTTCTTTAGAGGGAGAGAAAAGTATACATCGGGGTTATTCTTTGGCTATTGGACTTAATCGCTACTTGATGGTATAAGTTTCTTTGTCTTCGGGTATGTGTATTCGGGTTTGTGAGCTCTAGTCTAAGAGACTGACTGCATCAATTCAACTACGTGGGGGAAGTGGTCTCTTGACACCTTTTGGAATGGATTGCTTCAGACTTAAGTGGTAATGAAATTTGAGAAGATTATTTAAAGAGTGGGATGAAACGTTGATGTTCTTCTTCTTGATGATATAACCCCGAATGGAGATCCTCGATTATCGTTCTTAAATGGAGCAGCGGGATTTATGATAATGGTGTGCTTCTCTGTGCACCTGGCTAAGGCAAGCTTGAAATAGAGCTTTGAATCTGCTCAGCTAAAGGATTTTCAGTTTGGGGGGAAGCTGCCAAAGTCTCACTTTCAGATGGTTCAATTTCTTTCTTCTATTCAAGAGCCTCGGAAGCTTTGGTGGTGAAAGTTTAAGAGATGATGACTTCTATCTTCTACTGACGTCTTTGTTCGATATCCTTATCTCGGTACTCGTATCATCATCTTCTTTAACTATATCATCTATTCTATCTTTGTATATATTTATCAGAAAACAAAATACAAAAATATAAAACCAACAAAAGAAAATAGAAAAATATAAAATTAACAAAAGCCCATAAAAATCAGAAAATTGAAAAATACCAAAAATATGTTTTCTCAAGACATGTCTTCTGGTATCGATAACATCTACGGTCTTAGAAATGTCATTCAATAATGGCACGGGACCATAGATGAAGTTCGAGCAGGAGGTGTAAATATTCTTTTCTTAACATGTCAAAATATGGCTTCTGATTATTTCAGACTTAACCGGGCTTCAAATAATGGCTTGCAGTTATTTCAGACTGTAACCCGCGCTTAAACTATGGCTTGCTATTATTTCAGATAGCAACCCGTTCTTCAAGAAAGGAAAGTGTTGCGCTAAACCAATTTTCAAATATTTCGTGCACTTATCCTAAAACAAAACAAGGAAAGTATGTCGAAGGACTGCTGTTCCTACACAAATGTTTTTCCGTCTAAAATTCTTCAGAAAAATATTTGGTGTATTCAAAAATGGTGGTAAATGAGTTGCTTGTAAATCAATCAGATTCAGAGTTTTTGTAAAATTGAAAACTCAATCAATGACTTCAGCGCTTTTAAACTTTTCATAAAATGAGTCATTGATTGAGGGGATAATGTTTTCAAATCTATATCATCTAACGGGCTTTCTTAATTATCCTAATATGCTTAATTAAAAATGATGTTAACCTATGTTGAAGGACTAGGTGCCTAGGATATGATTGCTAGGATTAGATGATTAGAGTTTGATGAACACATTATTCCCATACCATATATGATCTGATTGATATGTTGGATTGACTTTTATTAGTCGATTGTTGTTTGGGTGATGTCGACCACCATATATTTGTATGTGTGTTCACTAACATATGCAGGTATATTGGTATATAAGAATGTTCCCGATCCGGATCCCACAAATGAAGATGATTGGATGCCGAAAGGAAAGGGTAACTATATCTTGGGTTGACAAATGAAGAAACGGAGCTTAATTGGACTTCTATGGAGAGTTGGCATAAGTGAAACGTAAGAGGTCTCTGCATCGCAGATGGTTTTCTTCTAAGTGATTGAAGAAACGGAGCTTAATTTGACCTCGGTTGGCATTCAAAATGCAACGTAAGAAGAAGTCTCACTGCATCAGCAGACGGTTTTCTTCCAAGCCCTACAACAACAACATAAGCTTCTCAACCACCTAACGTATCTTGTGCAGAAAATAGTAGTGGATGATACCATTTTTTTAAAACAATTGATAAATTTGTTTTGAAAATGGAAAATATTGTTTTGAAAATATATTGGTCTTATTTTTGAAAATCACCGGACTTCATTTTATCAAAACCTAAGTCACTCAATTATTGACTTATGTCATGGATTGAGGGGGAGAGTGATTTGAATTTAATATTTTCAAACAATATCGATTCATAAAAGTCCGTTTGTACATTAAAAAGTGGTGATCTAAAGATTTAATGTTATGTCATGGTATGATTTTTTCTTTAGAATCAAGGTCTTTCAAAATGAAATTTTTCTGTTCTTGTTTGATTGTGAAATTGTTTTGTTTTACTTAAAGGTCTTTTAAAACAATCATACCTGACACTAACAATCTTTAATGTCTTAAAATGGTCCTTATCTGTCATTTTTCAAAATTAAATCTTGCCACGTCTTTCCCCAAAATCTTTTAAATGATTTAAATCAATTGGGATCACAAATCTCAAAAGGTTTGAAATTTTGATCGGGGTAGAGATCGTGATTTAAATCTCAAATCTGTTTTAATGGAATTGGTTTTAGTCCTTCAAAGGCACTCCTGCCTCCATGTGCCAAACGATTTCATACACAATGCACATGTTGAGGAGGAGGATTTATCCAAAAACATGATGAGTATTTAAACCAGGCCACATTTTCTCCCATGTTTTCTAAACCTAATTAAATCACTTGGGATCCAAAATCTCAAAGGGTTTGATATTTTTGATCGGGGAGAATTTGTGATTTAATAATGAAATTTGATAAAAGGTGATCGTTTTGATTAATTGTGCGGCTGCTCTCTCATATGTGCTAAACGCTTTCGAATCTTGAAGCACATATTGAGGGGGAGCATTTTAATGGAAAATAAACTATCGAGGTACAAAAGCTTTTATGTTTTAACATAAAGTACCTTGATTGAGTTTTAAAATGGTTTTCTTAATGGATTTTGTGATCGTGGATGTGCTTCAAAAGAACTCTTGCCTCTATGTGATAAAATGATTTCAAATATCCTATGCACATATTGAGGGGAGAATTTACCAAGAAAATCAAATGGCTTTTTCCTAGGAAATTGTGATCAAGAAATTATTTCAAAGAAATTATTTCAAAGAACTCTTGCCTCCATGTGCTAAACAATTTTAAATCATATGCACATGTTGAGGGGAGCATTTCTAAATGATCAAAACTATTAAGGTACAAAATGCTTTGATCTCGTATCACAAGTACCTTGATTGTTTTTCCAAATGATTTTTCAATTGGTTTCATGAAGGAAAGAACAATACCAAAAGACCGACCAATTTACTTTATGCATGGAGTTATAAGGATGGTTAGGTTAGGTATTAGTTCCCACGATCCGCCAGAACCGGAGGGATCTACCCAGGGACAATCCACTAGATAGTGTAGAGTCCTTAGGTATATTGAAAAAAGGAGAAAAATGAGAATATGGGAAGAGTGCGGACTGAGACAGAGCTAGTTCTGGAATAAACCCAACAAGGTTCTAGTTATGAAGTCTCGGTAAGCACTGAAGGGGTTGAAGAATGAAATAGAAATGAATGTGAAAAAGGGTGAAAAGAAATAGCCCTCCATAATTCAACCTTAGGGCAGAAACCGGGTTCAATACATATGCTACTGGTTGTTACTAAGGTAACAACGGTATTGAAGACAAGACGTCATGGACCCAGTGACGCACTGCACTAAACTTCCCAAGCTACTCAAGTTCCTCTTAAAAGGGCTTGTTTCATTCTCACGGGGAACCGACATTATCTATCGACTTTCTCTTAGAGATTGTTGATATTGAAGAAGGAGACCCTCTCCCTAGTCTCGGCATAGGAACCAAATGTGCACAATTGAGTCTAGAGCCAAGAGATCATCCACAATATCTCATTAGGACACTAAATTCTTGAAGACTTGATGTTTCACACAATGTGGAAAGTAAGTATATATTAAGAGTCCTACGCATTATCCTTGTGGTATTGCCAGAACATCCGAGTGATATGAAAATATTCACGATGAAGATGGAAATCCTTCTAGAGCCAACATCAAACAAGCTCTTGGTGGGTGACATGTGAGATCTTCTCGTAAGATCAAGCTTGTGACAACTGGATAGAAACGATGGGGAGATTCATTCTTGAATCAACCTTGGTCCAGGAATGGAATTGACGAATACTTTTGGAAAAACCATTCGATGTGCAAACCTTCTTTTCTCTAGCACGTCGAATGTGTACTTATGTTTTCAAATTCAAAAGTATCTCTGATTGAAAAATACTTTTGGAAAAACCGTTCGATGTGCGAATCTCTTCTTTTCTCTAGCATGTCGAATGTTTTGATTGAAAATTGATCTTTCTCATAAAACCTTCGTCGTATTGCAAAACTCTTTCTTCTAAGCAATACGCGATTGTTTTTCAAATCATGTTTCATCAATCAGTGAATCTCAATTCGCTGGTTCACTCACTCCGTGTTGTCTTCTTTGAGACGTTCCGGTTTGAGAACAGCTAGAACAGCTGCGAAACCCTGTCAAGGAGATTCTTAGGAATCCTAGCTGATCACAGGCAGTACTTGTACTGATCAACGGGGAACCGTGGGCGTGTACCTCAATTCAACGAAAGTGATCAAAGACACTTTCGTGTGTTTTATTGCTAACTGTTGTTTGTAGGTATATTTGGACGGTTGCGGTGATCGAATTGAGGAGTCAATCCAAAGCCGCATGCTCACAAAGCATCCACACTTAATTTGAAGAAATCATGACTGGTGCATATCTACATAACGGCTCGATATTTCTATACTATGCTTCTGCTACGCTGCTGCAAATATCATGAACCAGTAAAGCTTCCGCTACTCCGATGGAAAGATGTCATGATTCAAAAGTGTGAGCATGTCGGTCCAAAAGTCACAACTTCACATGATGGCAACACAATTAAGGGTGATCCAGAGATTTCTGTGGTGATGATCTCAAAGAAAGCTCAAAGATCATCAAAGATGTGGATCAGTTAAAGGCCTCCACTAAACGTACAAATCAATGCGGACTTTGAAGAATCGCTACAAAAGCACAAAGATTGCGGAACTTGAAGAATTGAAGTCTACGAGCTCAGAACAAAGTCAAGTATAGAATGCTAGGATTTGAAATGTAAAACATGGGGTGACCTCCCTTAGGGGGAGATTGTTAGGAATTAGAAAATTCCATAGTGAAGAGTCGGTCACCCCAAATGTTATCTAGCTTAATTTAGCTCGTAGACTTGTCATTAGTTACGTTATTTAGTAGTTTATTTATTAGTTTGTAGCGTAGTATAGTGTAGTGCAACACCGTGGAGGAAGGACGGGTCTTTACCCACTGTATCCCTGATCCACAGGCCGATAGGAGGTCGTGTATTTGTAAGTATAAATACCCCTTCCATCCATGGAAGGGGTGGTGCTTCTTCTCATCATAATCTAATCTTACAACTTTTGTGAAGTAACTCTCTACCAAGAACACCCAACTCTCTAACTTTCTCTCTCTAATGGCTAACATGTATTTTGATCTCCCAAGACCACCCGAATCATCAAACACATAAAAATAATGATCCTACAGGTAACTATATCTTGGGTTGACAAATGAAGAAACGGAGCTTATTTGGACTTCTATGGAGAGTTGGCATGGAAAAATGCAATGTAAGAGGTCTCACTGCATCAGCAGATGGTTTTCTTCATCAGCAAATGAAGAAACGGAGCTTAATTTGACCTCAGTTGGCATTAAAATGCAACGTAAGAAGTCTCACTGCATCAGCATACGGTTTTTCTTCCAAGCCCTACAGCAACAACATAAGCGGCTCAACCACCTAACGTATCTTGTGCAGGAAAAGTAGTGGATGATACCATTTTTCTTAAAACAGTTTTGAAAATATTGTTTTTGAAAAATGGAAAAATATTGGTTTTGAAAATAAACTGGACTAAATTTTGAAAATCACCGGACTTCATTTTATCAAAACTATAAGTCACTCAATCATCGACTACGGTCATCGATTGAGGGGGAGAGTGATTTAAAATAAATTATTTTCAAACAATATTTCTTCATAAAAGTCCGGATTGTACAAAATAAGTGGTGATCTAAAGATTTAATGTTATGTCATGGTATGATTTTTTCTTTAGAATCAAGATCTTACAAAATGAAATTTTTTCTGTTCTTGTTTGATTGTGAAATTGTTTTATTTTACTTAAAGATCTCTTAAAAACTATCATACCTGACACTAACAATCTTTAATGTCTATAATTGGTCCTCTATCAGTCATCTTTCAAAAGTAAATCAGGCCACGTCTTTCCCCTAAAATCTTTTAAATGATTTAAATCAATTGGGATCACAAATCTCAAAAGGTTTGAAATTTTTGATCGGGGGAGAGATCGTGATTTAAATCTAAAATGTGTTTTAATTTAATCGGTTTTAGTCCTTTATAGGCACTCCTGCCTCCATATGCCAAACTGTAGAACCTTAAATCTATCAACCTTATCACAAACCCATTTAACGAACACAAGTATCACCACGTGAAACCACGCTATGCGTAGAACACGTTCAACACAAACACAAACGTTAAGCTTAGAAGAAAGAAATAAAGATGAGAAAGATGGTGACTTAAGATGTAAACCGTGTATGTATGAATAGAAAGATGAAAACAATATGTTGTATATTCCAAAGAAAACACACACACACACACACACTCAAGCACACCCCTCAAATGAGACTTTGAGGGGTTTATATAGTACAAGTAACATGATGCCCTAAAAGGATTTCTATGGGCTTCGTGGGTTGGACATGGGTTGGATTGGATAAAAGGCAAGCTTAACATAACTAGTACCCATTTAGCTTAGTCTAATCCACGAGCCCGTTGACTATTCTATCACGATGTCTAACACACGATATAAAGTTCCTAAATGTGAATGACCATCACTTCTAATAAAAACTATTAAGGCTAACAATCTCCCCCTAAGGGGTGGTCATTCAAAAGATGCTCCACTTGATTTGGTCTTTACTTTTCTCGAGCTTGAACTTTGTGCGTAGATATAGAATAGTCTTGATTCTTTGTTCCTTCATGCTTTGTGATCAAATAATGTGGTTGTCTGCCATTTTCAACCGTTGGTTTAGGTGTCTCCACGTCTTTCTCCACCATGCTCACACTTCTATTTGTCTTTGGTTACCAATGATGTGGTTCTCGAGTCTTTAAACTTTGTAGATTCTTTGACATTGACGAAGAATCATCTTTAACTTTGAGTAGCCTTTGATTTTGATGAGAACTTTCATGTGTTGATGGTATGAGCATGTGGAGAGTCTGCACGATCAATCCGCCTCGAGCTTCCATAAGAAGAAAACATAAAAAAAAGTTAGTAATAAGCGGATTCCGCACTTACAAGTTTGAATTTTGAGGGTGTTAACGTATAGTGTGAAAACATGTCTCTAATTCTCACAGAGGCCGTTCCTTGGAGTCCTACAAGAGATAACGCGATAATACCGAAATACACCTACAGTTCAGATGAGTCGCTGAGGTACACCGAAGCATCACCCCACGACCGTAGACCGTTTGAGACACACTAAGCGTAATCCACGGGGAGTTACCGAAGTGACTCCGCAGGGCTTCTTGAAGTTGACCCTGGCAGGAGTTTCCATTCAATCACTGAGGATCACAATTGTGAAACTTCTCATAAATGTTCTGGAAGATTGCTAAGATCTGCGTAGGACTCTAGAATATATCACTTGTGTCCTTATTGATGAACAACAAGCGATGTCATGTCATGTGTTCCTATGAGATCTTTTGATGAATCTCGTGGCTCTAGACTCAATTAGTGCATTTTGGTTTTCCTGAGCAGAGACTAGGGAGAGGGTCTCCTTCTTCAATACCAACCATCTCTAAGAGAAAGTCGATAGATTATGTAGGGTTCCCAGTGAGAATGAAACAAATCCTTTTAAGAGGAATTGAGTGGTTAAGAAGGTTTAGTGCAGGCCACCTGGGTCCATGACGCCTTTGTCTTCAATACCAGTGTCATCTAGTGACAACCAAGAGTGATGAATTGAACCCGGTTTCACTCTAAGGTTGAATATGGAGGGCTATTTCTTTTCACCCTTTTCATTACATTTCTTTTAATTCTTCAACCCCTTCTTTCTCCTTTCTCACATTACTCCTTTTTTCAATCATTCCTAAGGACTTCTAATACTAACTATTTGTGATGTCCATGGGTAGATCCCTCCTGGCTCAAGGATCATAGGACGAATTTCCTATCCTTAGTCACCTTATAACTCCATGACTGTCCCATGTTGCCATAAAACCATTTTTCTTGAAAATCTCACAGAGTGTTTATGATAGAAAACATGTTTGAGACACTCCGCGAGTTTTATATTTTCAGAAACACTCCTCCTTCACATGTGCTTATGAGTTTTGACAGAAATCTGCACATATAGGGTAGAGTTCACACTTTTTGAATTGATCCGCTCATGATAGACAATTCCCCACGAGACACGGTTACGTTGCCTAGTTAAAGAGTTCCATTGTCAATTTTTAGGTGACAACTAGCTCTAATTACTAACTTGAAGTTGTAAACACTCCTTGAAAAGGAGGTTAGACCCATGAAAGTGCATATCTATCACAAGTTTCTCGAGATGGTACATTTACTAACATTGATTCCCGTCAATTCGTTGGTTCCGTCTGAGTCGAGCTCATTTTGAGATTCAAACACCGATCATTAAACATTTTGATCACATTTTAATCACGTTTCCTCCCCCTCTCAAAAATAGCATATTCGTGATATTTTTGATATAAACGGATTAAACAACATTTTAGAATCTTTTGGGGAGACAAACGGATTTGATTTAAGCATGAATTTGGAACATTTTAGTTTTATACCCCCCCTTTAATAAAGCATAATCAATTAAAGGGTTTTAGAGGGAGTTATCTTGAGCACAAAATATTTGAAAGATTTTGAAAATCTTTTGAACAATCTTGAAAAGGTGCTCAAGATGATGATGATTTCTCACCATTTTTTTTTAAATGTAGTGCAATCAAGCGTACAGTGATTTTTCTATAAAAGCACGAGTTTTGATATGAAATAATCAAAAGTCATCATTTTTTCGGTTTCGTCTTGAAGTATACTAAAACCATAGTTTAAGAAATTTTGAGAAACGACATGTTTTGAAAAATAATAAAGAACTCTCGCCAAGCATCTGCACATACCCATATCATTGTTGAATGACATTTCTAGAAACGTACAGAATATCGATTATACGAGAGACATGTCGTGAGAAGAATATTTTGGATTTTTGATTTTCTATTGTTTTTGAATTTTTTGAAAGTTTTATATTTTATATTTTGCTTTTGTTGATTTTTCAAATTTTGTATTTTGTTTTTCAAAAATATTTACAAATAAGCTTTGGAAAAATCATTTTCAAGAAGATTCGAGAAGACGTTCTAACTCCTCAGGGGTTAGGCAGCATTCCAATTCTCGAACTAAATCTCAAACCTTTCTTTTGGAAGGGCTTTAGTAAATAGATCGGCGAGTTGGTAATCTGTCTTCACGAAGAATAATTCAACAGCACCATTTTCGACGTACTCTTTGATGAAGTGGTAGCGAACACGGATGTGCTTAGTCTTTGAGTGATGAACAGATTGCATGATATGGCTATGGCACTTTTCGAGTCACAATACATAGGTATTTTATCGAAAGTAAAGCCATAATCTGTGAGTTGTGTTCTCATCCATAGAACTTGAGCACAACACATAGATAGAGACACATACTCGCTTCAGCCGGTTGAAAGTGCAGGCAATCTTGTTTCTTTGAAGACCAACTTACTAACTTTTCACCCAAAAATTGTGCTCCTCCAGATGTACTTTTTGCTGTAACTTGATCACCTGCATGGTCCGAATCTGAAAAGGCAATTAGATCAAATCCGGATTCCTTCGGATACCAAAGTCCCTTGTGAATGGATGTCTTCGGTACCGAAAGATCCTTTTAACCTCTTTGAGGTGCAGTTCGGTAGGCTTTGCCTGAAACCGTGCTAATAAGCAAACAAAAAAATGAATATCGGGTCGACTAGCGGTAGGGTACATGAGAGAACCAATCATGTCTCGATATTTCTTCTGATCAATAGGTTTCCCAAATAAATCGGCTCCAATTTTTGGTGAAGTTACCATTGGTGTTCCAACCGAATCACAATTATCCATACCATGATTTTTCAAAATCTCAGTTGTGTATTTAGCTTGATTTATAAAAATTCCACGAGGGGATTGATGTATTTGTAAACCAAGAAAGAATTTTAGTTCCCCATCATGGACATTTCAAATTTACTTTTCATGAGATTTTCAAAATGTTTTGAAAGATTCGGATTAGTGGACCCAAAGATGATGTCGCCCACGTAAATCTGAACAATCAAAATGTCGCTTTTGCATTTTTGTGTAAACAAGGTAGGATCAACTGTGCCTTTGGTGAAATTGTATTGGATAAGGAAAGAGGGAGTTCGTCATACCACGCTCTCTGAGCTTGTTTCAAACCATAGATTGCCTTTTTGAGTTTGTAGACGTAGTCCTGATGTTCCAAGTCTATGAAGCCTTCGGCCGACTCACGTACACTTCTTCTTCGAGTTCCATTCAAGAACGCGGTCTTAATGTCCATCCGATAAACCGTGATGTTTTTGTGAGCTGCATAGGCTAAGAATATCCTCGACGTTTTCAAGTCTAGCTACCGGGCGTAATGACTCTTCAAAGTCTATCCCTTCCTCTTGTCTGTATCCTTTGGCCACAAGACGAGTTTTGTTGCGAATGACAGTCATTTCTTCATCCCGTTTGTTCTTCCATAACCATTTAAGATCAATGACTCTAACGTCAATGGGTCTTGGAACCATTTCCCAAGATTCATGTAGACGGTATTGGAGAAGTTCCTCCTGCATTACTTCTATCCATGCGGATCACGCCATTGCCTCGAATGTTTTTGGTCAATATTGCTAATTGAGCAAAGGTAAATGCACAAGTCACAATGGGTGGCAAGTTGGCGTCTCGTCTGAATTGGCCTTGAAGGTTCACCAATAACTTGATTAATTGGGTGGTCTTTTTCCACTTCGTGAGTAGAAGGATACCGGTGGTTATAAGTATGCGAGTTAGATGGTTCTCGTAAGCTTGAAGAAGATTCAGCTGATTCCATAGCAAACGGGTTTTCAAATAAGTCGTCATCTAACGTTGCATTGTTCTGGTTTTGGTTTTGCTCATCAACTGCTGGTAGAACGGGTGCAAGAACTGGAGTAGATGTAGATGATGTTGATGGAGTTGGTGCATTGGTTTCGACCGTTGTAGATGCATCTTCTGTTGGTGGTGGAGGATGATTTTGAGCGGGTGCAGCGGAATGATGGTTTGATGCATTTGTCGAAGTTCCACCATAGTATTCATCGAACATTAACTCTAAGAAATTCTCCCATTCTTGTTCTTTAGGATTGTCAAGCGAAGTTGATTGAGCTCTTTGAGGTAATGAGTCCTGACCGATGTGTCCGGTAAGTCTGCGGGTTCTAGAGCAAGTCTCTCAGAAGCCATATGTGAAAGTTCATCAAATTTCACATTCATCGTATCCATGATCCTCCTAGTTACTTCTCAAGTATACACCCTGAATGCCCTCGAGTTATCTGAATATCCAATGAAGATTCCAATATCACCTTTAGCTTTCAATTTACCTAGATCTTCTCTGTCGTTCGTCGGATAGCAGAAAGCGCCAAACACGCGGAAAGTAAGAGATATCGGTTTTCTGTTGTTCACAAGCTCATATCGGGTTTTATTGAATCTAGGATGGATTAGGGATCGGTTCTGAGTGAAACAAGAAGTGGCAACAACATCTCCACCCATAGAAATAATGGTGCACTAGAATAGATTAGCATTGTGCGAGCGGCTTCCACAAGAGTTCTATTTCTTCTTTCAACTACCCCATTCTGCTGTGGAGTTCTAACAACTGAAGTTTGATGTGTAATTCCAACATCTTCAAAATAAGATCTTAACTCCTCGATTTGTGAATTCGTGCCGTTGTCCGTGTTCTTACAACCCTTACTGGAGTTTGAAGAAGTACTTGAATTCGTTTGGGAAAGGTGATGATGATGCCTGGTGCTTCGTCTTTTGATCTCCGAAACTTAACCCATGTATATCTCGAATAATCATCGACGATAACAAGAATATACTTTTTCCCATTAATGCTTTCAACTCTCATTGGGCCACATAAGTCCATGTGCAACATATGCAACTTTGCTTTCGAACTAGGTACGGGTTTGGGTTTATATGATGCTCTTTTGCTTTTTCCTTGTTCGCATGATGGACATAAGTGATCCTTGGTGTATTTGAACTTTGGAAGTCCGTTGTCGATGTTGTCTTTGGCAAGATTGTTGATGGTGTCAAAATTGAGATGGGATAGCCTTCTATGCCACAACCGAGGACTGTGTTCCGGATGCTTGTGTCATAAGACATATTGGTGATGAAGAGGCCATTTGATTGATGTCGATAGCATACAAGTTTGTATCACGAATCCCAGTTAAGAGATCGCTGCCATCCAAGTTTCTAACGGCAAGCATTTTCCTAAAAGCAACCTCTAAATCGCATCACAGTAACCGCCTCGACGAAAACAAATTGTGTCCCAACCCTTCGACATAGTAAACCCGAGTGATCAAATAATTTCCAAAAGGTAGATCTCCATAACCCATGATAGCTGCTACATGATCATTTCCAAAACGTACGGTTCCCATGAATTTTTAGACGAAATTGATCACAGCTTGATTCCCGGTCATGTGCTTGGAGCAACCCGAGTCGACGATCCAAAGACAAATTTCGATAACCTCGGATCTTTAGCGTTGGCGTCATAGGCGAGTCGTCGAGTCGATGTCGTACTTAGTCTCTGAAGATTTGCCATGAAATGCGATTCGCATTGATTTCCTTGAGGTCTTCCAAATCATCCACAATAGCGAAAAAATCATTTTCCTCGGCCTCAAATTTGCATCCCAGCGCTTTACTTACGTGCTAACTTGCCATAGCTTTCGAAGAAAGCACAACATTCTTTTATGTGGCTTAGTGGGCAGTTCCTTGCCATGTGACCCACTCGCTGCATGATAACACTTAACGATTACCACGATTCACATTTCCATAATTCCCAAGCAGTAGACTGCAACATTCCCATTAAGTTACTGGCTTTGCTCTATTCCCAACATTATGTCCCATCTGATTTCCAACATTCGACCCTGATTACCCGATCTGGAGAGCGCACGATTGCCTTGAAATCAGTAGCATATCCTGCTGATTCTTTAACTCCAACCATTTTGACCTTGCCCATATTCACACCCGGCTGTACAATTTGCTTTGTGCGAGTGTTTGATGAAATCCTTTGGTTGTTGTTGGTTGGTGTGGAATAGCGACTTAAGATGGTTTACCCAATAAATAAAATACACGTAGCAAAGCTTCTTAACATTCAGTTCGGTCAGTGATTCCTTGTTCTGGTATTGTGGATCTTTGTTGTTGTTGAATGACTTGTTGTTACGGTGGATAGAATTGTTGTTGAGGATAACAGACTTGTGGTTGTGGAATGTCTTCGCAAGTTGTTGTTGAAAGATGATGAAGCTTGTTGTTGTGTATTCGAGGTTAGTCCTTGCAATAAGTGCCAAAGGATCATGATGCTTTGCCAATCTTTTCTTTCTGACTTCATTCACTTCATTTTGGTTTTGTTTTGAAATCATTGAGTTGATCAAAGTTCACTTTGATATGAAAGTCTTTTGTTTGGTTGACAATAGTGACATATCGTCCCCATTCTTCTAGAATTGTTGAGAACGATGTTTTGAACGATAGTTCTGGGTACCCGGCTTGTTTTCGATAAGCTCATTCATCAAATACAAACCTTATAGTAGGAATCAATGGATTCTCTGGAGTTGAAGTGAACTTTTCCCGATTGAGTTAGCAACTTGTTCTCCATGTCTTGTTGACCAATTTCGTTTCATGACAAAAGCGTCTAACCGTTCCCCACATGATCAGCGGTTTCTGTATGCAGCCATGAATGTCTCTTGCGTAAACCAGTTGGACAATATAATGCCATGTCATGCATCGACTTGTTGCATGATCTGTTGATTAATATTACGATTCGTTTTGAACGAGAAAGATGGTGGGATGGGAAGTTGCATCCCGAAGCATTTCGAGTTGGACTTGTCGAGGCGAAGGGTCCATTAAGATAAGTTGAATCATCGGTTTTCCATTAGGTTTGGTATTGATGTAACGAAGCATTGACTTGTCCATTAGAAGATAACGCCTTTTTTCCAACTTAGGAGGACGGTTTTCGGCCGCCGTTGCATGAATGTCTTGTTGAGTTGCCATTGATGAAGGTATGATTCGATACAAAGTGATGTAAGGATCGATTCCAGGATAAAGAGTTGTGTTTAATAAAATATATTGCGTTTGAAGTTTTTCGAAGGTAAATTGCTTCGTGAACTTAATTAATATGAAAATTTTTCTACCAAAATTTGAAATTCACTATAAAATCAATTCTAGGTCGTTATGAAAATTTTGAGTTATGACAATTTTGGCGTAAATTTGACTTGGTTTGGAATTTAATTTGGGTCGAAAAATTTGAATTTTTGACCAAAATTTTTCTAAGTTATACCAAAATTTGAATTTCGTAAAAATTGAACATTAGTCCAAATTTATTTATTATTTTATTTATTTATTTTATTTTTTAAATTGAAGAGCTTAGTAGACACAAGAAGTTACAAATGAACTATGGTGCTTAAGCGTAGGCAAAACTTAAGCGTGGGATCTTTATCGTAGGAAGCTTAGGCGTAGAGATTGTGCTAAAGAAGCGTAGAGAACTGCAGTTGTAAGCACCTAAGCGGGCCATCTGAGTGTGAGGAAGGAACATAAGCACAAGATAATAGAACATATAGCGTTAAGATTAAAAAGAAATAATGCCAATTACAATACTAGTTTAGCCGTCATCGGCAAATATATTACAAAGTTTAGATTCCAAAATATTGAGTTTTATTACATACGACTAGTAACGACAAGTGAAAACTATATGCAGACTTGATAGAAAAGCGATTAACGATCTGAAATGCATGAGAGAAAAAGCGGGTCAATGAAATAGTTGGTGATAAAACACGTTTAACAAAATAAGAAAACTCGTAAGAAATAATCAAAGCTTTCGGTCAACGAAAAGGGTCCACAAAGCAAAGGCATTGTGTATCCCTTTCAGTTCAAGTTCAGCCCATACAAAACTTGCAACTTTGTGTGTACTAACCCATTGCACAAAATATAGTCGTCAAGTAGTCAAGTTAATAAGCGGTCATAATAGTTCAACAAAGGCATTATATCCACTCAGTTCAAGTTCCGTATACAAAACTTGCAACTGTGTGTACAACCCATTGCACAAAATATGGCGTATCAAGTGGTCAAAATAGTTCACAATATAGTACCGTATATAATAATTTAAGATGCTCCGAACATGGGAGACTTTGCACTTGCTCGAGACGGGGAGACTTTAATGAAAATGCTCCGTTCCCATAGGGAGACATTTTGCTCGGACCGGGGAGGAAAACTTTAAGTTGATGCTCGAACATGGGAGACTTTGTAGTGATGCTCGAACATGGGAGACTTTAGGACAAGGTCATATGCGTTTGTTCAATAAGTTCAAACAAGTCATAAGTTTGTATTTAAGTTCAATTTAGAAATCGAGTTCCTAAGTTCTAGTCAAAAGTTCACAAAAGTAGAATCAATTTAATTCAAGTATGGTTCATCATTCAGCCCAAAAATATAGTAAGCGGTAAAAAGGGATGTGATTACTCACTAGCATAAAATGTTCAATAAGTTCATAAAACATAGATAGTTTAGTTCAAGTATAATTCATGCATTCCACCCCAAAACAATTTAAAGCATTTAAAAAGTCTTGTGAATACTCACTTGATGAATAGATGCGCGACAAAGAAGTGGTTACACGAAAATGTATGTGAGTCTCGCCGACCTATTATGAATGATATGATATGCAATAAGTTGCAATGTAATGTTAATGCATTTCGTATTATTTATACCATTTGAGAGTTTTGAAAATAATACTTATCGTCGAAAAATACTCTTTTGACGTCTTGACCACTCAAAAATCACTTTACAAGCATTTACATCAAAATGTCATCCTACAATGGTTTTATAATGATTTATGGTGAAATTATCACTTTTCGTCGTAAAACAATGTCGTCGGAATTATCATGAAATCAACAAAAATGGCTCCGGAAAAATAGTCGTAAAAATGTATGCGCGCGTTAGAGAACGAACTCGACGGTTTTGGAAAGTTGTATCGATATCTAAAAGTTTGATTGGAGTTTTCGTCCAAAAGGTCTCGAACATAAAGATAATAAGGGTTAAAGATAGTGATTTTTGGCTAATTGTAGTGCAAAAAGTGAGTTTCGGCCAAGTTTAGACGACTATAAATAATTTATTACAACTCCGCTATACAAACGGTTAATCGTTTTGAAAAAAATATGCTCGATGATCTTAATTTTATTAGAAGACAATTCGTTCCAAAAAGTTCCACATCATGGTTAAAAACAGCCTTAAACATGGTCATTTTAGTCACCGTAACACTTGTCTCGTAAAATAATATAATTTTTCTAAAAATAATAGTTACGGCAAGTTTGTAAAAACGTGTGTATCTTGGTCGTTTCAAATCGTTTTCTCGTATTATACGTCCTTAGCTTAGTATCAAGAAATATACTAATATATTTTTGATAAGTCGAAATAATTTGTGAAGCTTAAGGCTCGTTTTCGACTCGAATAAACCAAAAACATGTTGCTGAAATTTCTGAAAATAATATATTTCGTCGCCAAACTTTAAAAATTCACCACGACTTAGTTTATAACTCCGTTTTATCCGTTCAAGCGTACGGATTAGTTTTAAAAGTATATTTTCTAAATATCAAGGCCAAAATGTCGTGGCTATGGTCGGATTTTCAGAAAAAGATTTTAAGGACAGACCCTTTTATATACTTGTCGAAAATAGTTTTTCTCGTACTAAACCTATTCCAATCCCTTCAAATCAACTCCAAAGCTAATCTAATCCTACCATACACCTTCTTAGGGTGTCATGGGTTCCTAGACATCATCAAGACCAAAGTATACCAAGGGGATAATTATAGGATGACTTTATATATATATATCTAAAAATCATGTAAAAATTGGTATAAACAACACAAATCATGCATGCTTGCTCCAAAAATGAAGAGATACTTATGAAATGAAAAGGAGATATGAAAAATATAAATGATATGCTTACAAGTGATGATGGTGATTAGAACCAAGGTTTAACTTAAACACCCTAGGTTTTTTTTTTATTTCAAAACCTTATCAAGAGTGTTAACTAGATTGTATATAACTTGATCTTGAGAAAATTTTTTGATGATCCTTCTTATCTCCTTGATGAGACGGTTTTGGAGTGAAGAAAACAAGAGAAAACACTTTTAACACTAGATGAATTATGAGAGTTAATGAATGAAATGAATGAGTAGGACTTTATGTATGTGTAATAAATTTTCACCAAATATATGACTAAGCCCCCCTTGGCCGGTTGGGGATATTGTCCTCAAAATATCTTTTTTTTTTTTTTTTATAATGTGTAATAGTTAGAAGATGTAAGTAAATGTATATATATAATAACAACTTGTAAGGTTTATATGTACATTAGTGTGTTCAAGGAAATTTTTGGTAAAAGTAACTTTTAATAGATCAAAATAAAGTATAATGAGATCATAAAATTGTAAAAATACATTCCTTGTAAAATTTGAGTGATATAATAATTATCGTGTAGTTTTTAAGAAAAAACGTCGTAATAATATAACTTTAACAATTTATATACAAAATAAATTTAAAACACTAGGTAAACTCAAATTATAGTTTTATAAACTAAATGTAAGTATAAAAATATGTCGGGATCATTTTTGGAAGTAGCGGATTAAATATTTAAAATAATAACTCACGCGATAACGTTTATTTAATATTGAATTCACGCGTTAAATGTGAAATAAATGTCATGAATGAACTAATATGATGCATAATTAATTTAAGAAATGGCCGGAATTTGAGAATTGTGACATTCTTCCCATGTCAAGCGGAATCATCCTCGTGATTCGATTAATGATACTATAGTCGAACCTGGACAAAGAGTTCTAAAAGTTCATGCTCGTCGAACATCTAAATGATCATATCAATGCCCATGCGTACAGGTTCCCCATTCAACTAAGTACGTGCCCGTGATTAGATTTGATAGGGTAAACTTACCCAATATCGAACGTAGCTCTCAAAGACCTTTAGGTTGTCGATTATAATCTAATCTCACAACTCATCAAACAAGAACTGTCATGAGATTAAACTAAACCGACTTGAGTAAACTTGTTTCTTAGCTTGACTTTCGCAACTCATCAAACAAGTCACTAGATCAAGCTAGGAAACAAGTTGTTAGAAAGGTAGGATTCCATCCTGAATGAAGTCTTTGAAAGATTAATTCGATATTCGATTTAACACAATCAAATCCAATCAACAAATATATAACAACTAAGGTCGATATCAATAGGTCTCAAATTAATCAATGTCGTGAACGTGGTAAATATTGGAAGGAAGTTATGCACTCAAAATGTATGCGTCTGAAATAAGGTGGTTGTTCGAAAGAATGTACCCGTTAAGCGTTACGGGCTTCCTCGGTACCCAGATAGAATGCTCGACCACGTCGCGGAGGAATTTCAATGTTCTGATCTTGTGGGCCTTCTATTGCCACCGCCAGGTTTGGACGATTACCTCTGGCGTGCGTTTCTTTAGCCATGATCTTCAGTGAACCAAAACATCGGGTTGAGTGCTTGACATTCGAGCGAAGTCCGATGAGGTGCGAAGCGGTGGTAATGTGTGTTATAGTGATCCCGAAATATGACAGAACAAGGTATGCTATGTCTAACAAGTCGAAAGATGGAAAAGAGAAGATATGAACAAGGTACGGTAATGTAGACGTGAGCGTAAAAACATGCTATGCATACCCACCCGACCAATGCAACTTCAGGTGACCAGACTCAAAAGACTCGACTAATCATGATTTAAATTTACCCTTCTTATCATTGCATGGTTCTTCATAAATTAGACATAGTTGATTAGGCTATGTATAATTTATGATTCACTTGATAGAACGAATGACTTCGGATGGTGTTCAATGTTTAATAAAATGATTTTTTTTTCGGTTAAGGCATGATTTTATTTTTGAAAAATCGGCATTCTCTATAACCTTTGGCTCGGTACCAATCATCACACCACCAGCCGGGCCGTCGAGGTGTAACGGAAGGGAACATAAGCACAAGATAATAGAACATACCAACGTTAAGATTAAAAAAAAATAATACTCCATTACAATACTAGTTTAGCCGTCATCGGCAAATATATTACAAAGTTTAGATTCCAAAATATTGAGTTTTATTACATACGACTTGTAGCGACAAGTGAAAACTTCTATATGAAAGACTTGATAGAAAAACTTTAACGATCACACGAAATGCATGAAAGCGGGTCAACTATGAAAATAGTTGGTGAGTAAACACGTTTAGCAAAATAAGAAAACCGTGAGAAATAATCAAAGCTTCGATTCAATGAAAAGGTCCTAAAGCAAAGGCATTGTGTATCCACTCAGTTCAAGTTCGCCCATACAAAACTTGCAACACTTGTTGTACACAACCCATTGCACAAAAATATAGTGCGTCAAGTAGTCAAGTGGTCATAATAGTTCCCAAAGCAAAGGCATTGTATATCCACTCAGTTCAAGTTCATATACAAAACTTGCACACATTGTGTACACAACCCATTGCACAAAAATATAGCGTATCAAGTGGTCAAAATAGTTCACAATATAGTACCAAGTATATAATAATTTAAAGATGCTCCAAACATGGGAGACTTTACACTTTGCTCGAGCGAGGAGACTTTAATTGAAAATGCCAGTTCATGGGGAGACATTTTGCTCGGACGGGGGAGGCTTTTAAGTTGATGCTCCGAACATAAGGGAGACTTTGTAGTGATCTTTCCAGAACATGGGAGACTTTAGGACAGGTCATAGGGGCGTCTGGTTCAATAAGTTGGAAACAGATCATAAGTTTGTATTTAAGTTCAATTTAAGTTCAAGAATTCACAGAAGTTCTAGTCAAAGAGTTCACAAAAGTAGAATCAATTTAATTCCAAGTATGGTTCATGCATTCAGCCCAAAATATAGTAAACGGTAAAAAGGGGATGTGATTACTCACTAGCATAAAATGTTCAATAAGTTCATAAAACATAGATAGTTTAGTTCAAGTATAAATCATGCATTCCACCCCAAAACAAATTAAAGCATTTAAAAAAAGAGTGCATGAATACTCACTTGATGAATAGATGCGAAGACAAAAGTGGTTACACCGAAATGTAGTGTGAGTCTCGCTGACCTATTATATGAATGATATGATATGCAATAAGTTGCAATGTAATGTTATCATGCAATTCGTATGATATTTATACCATTTGAGAGTTTTGAAAATAATACTTATCGTCGAAAAATACTCTTTTGACGTCTTGACCACTCAAAAAAATCACTTTACATTTTACATCAAATGTCATCCTACAATGGTTTTATAATGATTTATGGTGAAATTATCACTTCGTGTAAAACAATGTCCGGAATTATCATGAAATCAACAAAAATGGCTCCGGAAAAATAGTCGTAAAATAGTGTACGTCGCACGTTAGGAAACGAACTCGACGGTTTTGGAAAGTTTGTATCGATATCTAAAAGTTTCAGTTCGGGAGTTTTCGTCCAAAAGGTCTCGAACATAAAGATAATAAGGGTTAAAGATAGTGATTTTTGGCTAATTGTAGTGCAAAAAGTGAGTTTCGGCCAAGTTTAGACGACTATAAATAATTTATTACAACTCCGCTATACAAGCGGTTGTCGTTTTGAAAAAAACATATGCTCGATGATGTATTTTATTAGAAGACAATTCGTTCCCAAAAGTTCCATCATGTTTAACAGCTTAAACATGGTCGTTTTAGTCAACGTAACACTGTCCGTAAAATAATATAGTTTTCTAAAAATAATAGTTCACGGCAAGTTTGTAATCGTGTGTATCTTGGTCGTTTCAAATCCGTTTTACGTGTTATAGTCCTTAGCTTCGTATCAAAGTATATAATATATTTTGATAATTCGAAATAATTTGTGAAGCTTAAGGCTCGTTTTCGACTCGAATAAACCAAAAACATGTTGCTGAAATTTCTGAAAATAATATATATTTAATTAGCCAAACTTTAAAAATTCACCCGCGGCCGTTATAACTCCGTTTTTATCCGTTCAAAGCGGCCACGCAGTTCGTTTTAAAGTATATTTTCTAAATATCAAGGCCAAAATAATCGTGGCTATGGTCGGATTTTCAGAAAATGATTTTAAGGACAGACCCTTTTATATACAGCCGAGAAATAGTTTTTCGTACTAAACCTATTCCAATCCCTTCAAATCAACTCCAAAGCTAATCTAATCCTACCATACACACCTTCTTGGAGTGTCGGATTGGTTCCTAAACATCATCAAGACCAAAGAGTATACCAAAGGGGATAATTATAGGATGAA